>CM068316.1:117500-825000 GCA_034766995.1 Acanthacorydalis orientalis | reverse complement strand
AGGTTTGGCCAAAATATGACTTAGATTATATTGTATTCAAGACTGATTTAAATTTCACAAGTGTCGCTCAGAGATTAGTCAGGGCTCGATCAGCTCTTGCTTAGATTCAGATCAGGTTTAAACAGGTTTATTTCAAGTTTGATCGGAATCTGACTTAGGGCATGTTTAGGTTGTCATGTTAGGTATTTACGAAATAAATTGTATATTCAAGTGTTATAGATTGAGCATCATACTACAGTACAGTTCTATCATTGTGTCTAAATTCAATTTCATAAATTAATGTGTTTTTTCCATAAAAGGCATGCGTTTTGTGTCGTTGATTTTTCTGTGCTTTGACGTTCTGAGAATGTTGACTCTTATAAGCAGGAGTGGAACGTAATCGATAATGATTTATTGAAAATATTTTTACATCGGTTTCTTTTATGGTTTGTCAGGAGAAAAAGGGCTTAATCTGTAGAAGTGAATTTATCTATATCAGACGAAGTCATGATTGTGCAATGTTGTCCATTTTAGATGCCGACGTGTCGTCTTGTAGCATTTTTTTTTGTTGTTTTAGCATTTTTTGCATGTTTTTCAAATTCATACATCTTCCTCCAAACCTGAACAAGTCGTTCTTAGTTGTGTCGTCGAATCCCAAATAACCAATCCATGTTAGTTTGTGTTTCTACTTAAAAAGACATATCGTGGACGAACGTAGACTTCCTATATAAACTTCTGTGCGAACTTCGAACCGTTTTATCGTTAAAGTTCTGTACAAACGTCGATAGAGAATCTGTTTCAAGAAAACGCTGAACATAATGTAGTGTCAGCACACGGCGTTAATTTCAATTAATGTAGTGGCTAATGCAGAGATCTGAAAGAGTTGTACGAGCTAAAATTTAAATATCTGTCGATGAAGATTACCACATTGAATATTTTATAATTATACGTCTTGTGTGTGTGTGTGTGTGTTTTTTTTGAAAAATATAGATATTTCCTTCATACTGTTCCAGTACCTATGACACATAATTATCGAATACAGATATAAATAGTAATGAGTTTAAAATTACTTGCAATTTCGTTCTAATTGTCTTTTAGTTATCGAGAGATTACAATTATGTTTAGCATAGCATTAGCACGCCGTCCATTAGTTCTAGTTTCAAAAAAACGATGTTTTTCTCTTAATTACATAATAAAATTTATATATATATATATATATATATATATATATGTGTGTGTATATATATATATATATATATATATATATATATATATATATATAAATATATATATATATATATATATATATATATATATGAATATATATATATATATATATATAAATATATATATATATATATATTTATATATATATATAAACATATATATATATATATATATATATATATATATATATATATATATATATATATATATTTATATATATATATATATATATATATATATATATATATATATATATATATATATATATATATATAAATATATATAAAATATATACTTATATATATATATATAAATATATATATAAAATATATACATATTTATATATATATATATATATATAAATATATATAAAGATTATATATATATATATATATATATATATATATATATATATATATATACATATTTATATATATATATATATATATAAATATGTATATAGATTATATATATATATATATAGATATATATATATATATATATATATATTTATATATATATATACATATAAATATATATATATATATGTATATATAAATAAATATATATATATATATATATATATATATATATATGTGTGTGTGTGTTATTTAAAGAATTACATTAAACAGAACTTACCTTACAAATAAAATCCATGAACGATTTAATATATAAATCAACGGATTAAGGAAACCCTCGCACATACACCATAAATTAATTCGGATTAAACATTAATAAAAAAAACTGTTGTGTATTTTCATAAACACCTAATTTGACTCGATTTAGGCAATAGAAAATTTAAAAAAAAGTCAAAAAGACAGATTAAAGAAGTGTTCTTCGCCGCAGCATCAAAAAGAAATCGGTAGGAGACACAAAAACTGACACAAACGTTTCAATTCAGATGTCATCTATCTGAATTCGATGATCATCGCAACAAGTTTATCTTTTTATGCTCTGATTACAATCATCTTTCTTCGTTGTAACAACCGAGTCAGTAGAACAAAAGAAATCGATAATAAATTTGGATAATAATGGTTCATAAACGTGTTCGTAATAGTCGATTGCAGGAAAAAGAACAAAACAAATTATTTACCTTTGTACACTAATTAAGGGGACCCGGTGGTCTAGCGGCCTAAAATTTAAGCTATTTTAAAAAAAATTTTTCTATATGAGGGTAATGAATAATGCTTTCAAATTTTTTTACACTTATTTTATTACTAATAAACTACACAAAAATGAAAATAAAGACCAAAAAAAAATTTTTTTTTAATTAGAAAAATGATGCTGAAGTCTCCCTTTCTAAAAAAATGGAATTGCGTGGTGAATGATGATTTATCTCTCCCTCTGATCTGAAATAAAACAATTGACGAATTTTTAATTAGTATAAGTATAGCTATCGCAGGAAGTAGAATAAAAAAAAAAAAATTTGACAAAATGGCGCGTAGTCAAAAGTACAAGTTTGAAAACGACCAGTATTTTTGAATGTTTTGTTAATAAAAAAAATATAAATATTTTACGGAAACTATTAGTTTTACTTCCAGCGAGAGCTAGAACTATTCAAAATAACATATTAAAATTTCAGACAAATCGGTCAAGTAGTTTTTTTTTTTTGTCCCCCGCAAGACGAAAAAAAGTAGTTTCGAGATAAACGCGTTTAAAGTTTGCCGGCTCCACTTATTCTTCTACCTACCTGACCTTCTAATGGGCTGTAGATCCTGAAATACTCTGAATTTCGTCATCAAATTTTAACAGTATATTTTTAAGATACTATACTTTCGAAAAAAAATAAAAAAAAAATCGATTTTTCGAAAATTCTAGACCACCGGGTCCCCTTAAAGCTAGAGAAAGAAATGTTTTGGTCAAATATATGCAAATAGTTACAAATTCAATACAAGGTGCGCCAGAGGAACGGGTACACTCGAAAACGCAATGATTAAATTACTTTTTATTTTACACAATTTTGTTTACAAACTCTTGTCGGGTATACTGGACAATTTTAATATTTTTTTTCGAAGTAACGCCCGATGACGAGCACAAAAATATTCAACATTTGATTGTTAATTATTTCCTGTTGAGATTGTTCTGTAATTTAGTGATTTCAGGACGATTTCATCCGTATTGAAAAGCATATAAACGTGAAATCAGAATGATCAATAATCAATTACTGAACGTGTTTGATAAGAGAAACCCTTTTCTGGTTTTCGAGGCGTGTAAAGTATTAAATTGTAAGAGTGAATGCAGATATAGTGCGAGGACCATAGTACGAAGAAAATAATAGATAATCAAACAAGAGATATTTGTTCGTCTATCACTTTATTAGTTAGTCGATTTTTATTAACTAAAATACAAAAAAAAATCTACATCTTAATAACACAGTAGTGAAGTGTTCTTCTACAGCTCGGTTTATAACCTCTCTAAATCATATACAATTCGCCGTACCGGCACGAGATGTAAAACGAAAGAGGGACACGTTAACGCGAACAGCGCAAACGAGACAATACAACACTGATAATAATTGATCAAATAACTTATATAAACTTAAACGTAATTATTCTTTTATAATATTTAAACAATGGAGTGTATATTTGTTAATAATAATTTCGATGCGACAATTGTCGTAACATCGTTCGTTTCATGCTGCCGCGACCGGCGCTTTCTTGAAATCCATGTACAATCCACCGATAGGATTCACCAGCAGAGCTTTCGGATTCAGTACGACCGGTACCGGCGTCTTGGGCGTTCGGTGCACTTCGTACTCGATTAAGATGTGCGCCAGGCCGATTTTCGCTTGCATGTAACCGAATCGTTCACCTGAAACGGTTTTATCGTTCGATTAGTTATAAACGTGTCACTGAACTGCCCGTTTCACGGACTCATTGTACGCGATGAATAATCATCTAGACGATATATCGTTTGCTTAGACCATTTCGAATGCGTAAGAGTAAATAATGAACGGATGGACGCGATGAATACAGCGAGGGTTAAAGCGATTAGATTCGGACTTATTTACATTTGTACGATAAGATAAGGGCAACGATAATTTATATCATTCGTCGCTTTCGCCTGGAGTATTATCGTATAACAGTTGAATGACTTTATAAGAACTGATTGCAAATAAAAACATCGAATGATTATAAAATGAAAGATAATTATGTTAAACTTGTTTGATGGTGTACCACAGTAATATTTGATAGCATGTCAACAGGATATAGTTTGTGTATTGAACACGAGTAGTCACACTTAAACTTTCACTGAATAACTTATATGAAAAACAATAAAATGGTTTTATTCATTAACGATGAATGACTTTTCTTTCATTGTTTGTCGTATTGTTATGTCATTTTTAATTATATATATATATATATATATATATATATATATATAACCATCCTCTGCCAATCCGCAGCTGAATAAAGGTCTCTTCCATGATTTTCCATTTTGTACGATTGAATGCCATTTTCTTTCACTGATTTACAATGAAATTTCCTCATCCCACCTGTTCATTGGTCTCATTCTTGATCCTTTTATATTCTTCGGTTCTCAGTTAATAATTGCTGTTGTCCATCGGTTGTCCTCTCTTCTTGTAACATGCCCTGCGCATTTTAAGCTCTTCACTCTTCTTATTACATCTGTGACTCCTGTCTGTTTTCGTATCCATTCAATTCATCTCTTCTTGTTATTCTTAGCATGCATCTTTCCATAATTCCCTGCGTTGTTCGGAGTCTCTGAATGATTTTGGCGTTAAGCACTCGTTTCACTGTTGTAGGTAAGGGATGGCATTGTATATTGATCAAATACTTTTTTCTTCAAACAGAGTGGGATTGTTGATTTAAATATCGAGGCGTTTCGTTCAAATAAGCTCCATACTATTTTTATTCTCTTGCTTTCTTCTTCAATGAATTATCTACATTTGTCGATAAGCTGTCTTAGATAGACATATTTCATAGCTTCTTCTATTTATGTTCCTTTTATTTCAATTTTCTTCGGACAGACAAATGCTTTGAATAACACTTTTGTTTTTGCTTGGTTCATTTTTTGACTGGGATCATATAATTCTTCTCATTCTCTCTTTATATATATATATATATATATATATATATATATATATTATAAATATAATTGTGAAAAAATATTACCTATACAATTGTGCGGTCCTTCTCCGAACGGTATAAACGTACAGTACGGTATACTGTGTTTGTTCTCGTCAGAGAATCGATCCGGATCATATTTCAACGGATTCGGAAAATATTTAGGATCCCTGTGCAGTCCAAACATGCCGATGTACACGCTCGTTCCTTTCTCGACGACCAGATCAGTTCCGGGCAGCTTGTAATCCCGCTGAGCGACCCTGTCGACGAACGGTAGGGTCGGATAGAGACGCAGCGTTTCTAAAAACGACACCGGGCGTTAGAATTTGATCTACAGTTTCCGATTCATCCGCCAATCAACCTTGTACGCATTGATGTAACAGTTTCATCTCGGCGAGAGAGTCGTACGTGACGTCGCCGTTGTATTTCGCCACGACGGATCTGATTTCAGAACGTAGTCGGTCTTGAAGCCTTTGGTCCAAACAGAGTTGATATAATGTGAACGACATCGTAGTGCTGGATGTCTCGAAGCCGGCGGTGAAGAATACGGCCGATTGGGCAGCGAGCGTGTCGCCATCGAACTCTGAAATGTACGAAGAATCAATTGATAATGAAATGTGTGGATTGCTGAATGCGAAAACAAGTCTAGGAACAAGTAATCATGATTGTATGTTTTTATAAGTGTGACTTTGATAATACTTTGTCATATTGGTATTCATCTTTTCGGATCATCTGTGTGTTCTCTACTACAAGTTTCTGTGTAAGTGCCATTCACAGATAAACATTGAAGACAGAGTCTTCGAGAGAGTTTCAAGATCTTCAACATCTACCTGAAGATGATACTTATACCGAAACTAGTAATGGCGAACGGTGTCTTATCCGATCGAAGAGGACAAAGTCGAAGAATAAAATTCTATATTCTTTAATTTTGAATAGAAATAAGCTACTGATAAATCGACATGGATTTAGTATAGATCCGTTTTCAGTCCATTTTTTGCTGGAGATGGAGGTTTTTATTAAACCGGTAGATTAGAGAGTTAAATCTCTCGAGATATAAATGTTTTTTTTTTAAATGTAGATCGCTCGATATTCACTTAATACAATGGCGAGTAAAGAATAAAGTAAAGAAATTAAATTTGTCCGAATCGGTTGGTTTGTTCCTCCATATTATAGATTGAAAAATATATCTTATAATTATATATATATTTAAAATTTATGATAGTCATTGTTCAGAATTATGCACTTTATGACTATAAGAGTTCTCAGCAAGTTATTTACATTGATTTATTTTTTTCTTGACTGTTATTTGTCGGCTTTTCTACTATGTGCGTGGATTTATAGGTCTTCATAGGTTCACAAGAATTGATTGTGTACGTTCTTTTTTAAATTGGAAAACACTGTTTTGAAATGTTTGAAGTCCGATTGTATCATACTATGATTATAGAAAGACGGGAAAGAATACATCAATCCCGAGTGTGTTAAGATAATCATTTTGAGAAACTGTGAGTACCAATCCTCGTATAAAATATTGTTTTTTTTTTAAATCCAATGCAGATCTCTCACCGAGAACGACTTTATTAAATCTTATTTGTCCGATAATGAGCTGCATTTATCACTTTATATAGATAGGCTTGTGACTATTTGATCCGCTACACTTTGATAAGGCCCTTAACGGACATGGCTGCCATGTCGAAAAGATGTCTGAATATGTGCATATAGCTAGTCTACGCGCAGCTACCATCGATAGATAATTAATTGAAATCAACTTACTCAACTGCTTTTTGCCGCCGTTCGTAGCTTCAGTCGTTCCGTTCTGTTTATTCGTCGAATTCCCATTCTCCGAACTGTGTCCGTTCGACTGCGTTTCGTGCGTCGTGGTGTCGCCGTTCTTCAATTTGATCAGCGTATCGATGAGATCCGGCCGCGTCACTCCCGTCTTCTCCCTCGACCTGATCGTCTCCCAGAACACGTTCCTCAGGAACGGCGTGCACGACGGCTCGAAGAAATAGAAACCGAACAGTTTGACGAGCAGCGGCGCGAAGAAGAACGACAGCAGCTCGATACTGCGTCGATTGTTGAAATGGAACAGCCGCCTGCCGACCTTCCTGAACTCGGCGTCCTCGTCCGACAGACAATTCGCTTGGATACCGTACGCTATCGTCGCTATCACGTCCGTCGAATACTTCGCGCAGATCTCTTTCATCTCCGGCATCGTCTGCTCCATCGCTCGCGGTCGATCGACGAGCCGCTTTATGTGCGAGTTGAGCTCCTTTCCGACGTCGTTCATCAGAGGACACATCATTTTCATGCGACCCGACGAGAAGATCGGCGTCAGTTTCGCGCGCATCTGCTTCCACAGCGGATTCTTGATCGAGAATAGATTGTTCGTGCCCAGTTCGTCGTTTTTCTCGTTACACGCCACCGAACGTTCGCTGAAGACATTGAAGTCGCGCACGAGGATCGCTTTGATCAATTCCGGGTCGCGGATGTACAGACACGGTTTGTCGAACACGTAGAAACCGATATATTTCCCCGTCGTCTTGTTGTATATGTCCTCGAAGAACTTGGCGACCGCCTGTTTGTGTGTAATGACTTTGTAGAAGTTTCCGAACAACGGAATCGGTTTCATGGACTCGACACCTTTTCGTTTCCAGTAGTTGAAGTTTCTCACAAGGTACAAGTACACGAGCGTGACGATTCCTAAGAAGATCGTTAACACGTACGCAGGCCAGCCGGCCGATAGCAGCGACATCTGAAACAACCAGTCGGACGATCGGTTTCAGGATTTCAGATTTATCTGACGAACTATGATCGGATTTCACCAGTGACGTTGTGACGAGGTGAGACCGGGCGAGCACAATCAGTTGTCGTTTATTTTATTCGAAATACACTGGTGATAAATACACGAATATCGATTAAGAATATTTCAGAAAATCGATAATTCTTAAATTTATCTAATTATCTCGATCTACCCCTGTCTATCTGTTTACTCATCTGCCTATCTTGCTATCTATCAGTCTACTTGTCTATCTACTCGTCTGCCCGGCCTCCTCCCTATATGTCTGTATCGTATGTCGAGATAACTCTTACTCTTTTAAATCTATAATTATTTTTAAGCGCGTATAATATCCATATTTGAGTTCTACATTTGTTAATCGATAGAGTCTGGCATGGTATTATTTACTCAGGATATAGAGTAAAGATTCTTTTCTGTATCGACTGCTCGTTAGATATAAAAAGAGATCTAATAAAATAGTATAACGCGAAAAATATATTGGATGTTAGCTAGCAAAAGCGTTCTTCTTCTTTCTATTCGAGACGATTACAAGGAAGAAATCTGTTCCGAAATGTCATTTGTTGACAGAACTATAACTTCGAGCTAGTTATATCAGTAAATGGACCAAATTAAGTAAGATTTTTTTTAAAAAAAAAACATCTAGTTTTGAGGAATCGAAAGAGTGCTATATTTTATTATAACAACTCCAGGCTAAACATTTCGATGCAGATCGAACGGAAATGACATATTTTAAACTGGGGTCTTCTTATTTATCTTTCGTATTCTCCACATACACACACATACACAAACACACACACACACGTATATATATATATATATATATATATATATATGTATGTATATAGTGATGTACACATGAGGGAGGGAAAGGAGCTCTTCCGCCCTATCTCCCTCACAAAGGAAAAAATATTGGACAGCAAAACAAAATAATCGCGCGAAAATGCTCTTATATACACAGAAAGATAAATGTAACCACGACAGAAGTAATTCAAGAACACTGTAAAAAGAAAGGAAAACTGATTTTATTCTTTAAATACGTTTTTAAAATCACCAAATGAATTATTGAATTAATATTAAAAAAAATATCCGTTCAACTCCCCCTCCCCAAAGAATAAATCCTGAGTGCATCACTGTGTATATGTATATATATATATATATATATATATGCATTAGATTCTTGTAGGTTTCAGTTATTAACAGTATGAATGGAAAAAAACGTTCATGTCTTTGGATGACAACAAGTATGCCTTTCCATTCCCAAATAATAATTTTGACGACAAAGACACACGAATGCTGATAAAATGTTTGAGAAATGAATGTAAATTATTTGATTTAATGAACAATGTTGTTTGTAAATGACTTGCAATTCTAAAAAAATAAATTTTACTGTTGTTTCAGAAAAGAACAGATTAAAATTGATATTGTTATTTACTGACAAAGTAGGAAAATAGATAAAAATTCATTTCAATTTCAAGAAACAAAACTGAATTTCGATAAGGTTTCCTATGAGAAATTTTCGATGAAGAGATTCACCATTTTAGTTTGTTTAATATGTTCTCCTTTTAGGAAAACTGTTTTTATTTCTGTACGTCTGAAAAGAAGAATATCTTTGAGTCAAAAACTATTTTGTTCAATTCATTTAATAGATTTGTTGACATCTGAAATGAAATTTTATTTGTTTTGTTGAATACCAAAATTATCTGTTTGTCTTATTTATCTAATAAACAAAGAGATACAATTTTATCTTAACAGTGTTTTTAACACTAACTTTTTCTTTCTTTTTGTGAATTAAGATCTTTTACGTCAGAGTTTTAAGTACTTTCAAATGTCGCGTCGCAATAGATGGTTGGATGGTTCTTTGTGATTTGAAAGCGTGTCGACAACTATGGTCATTATCAGTTAATTCGTAATAGAAAACACATTGTTATCAGTATATACAGTCTATATGAATGTATAAATTGATCAAAATGTTTTCAATCGATAAGTCATATTTTGTAAAGCGACAAACATTCGTATGAAACCGTTCTTTGAGTTGTTCAATCGATTTAAGATTATGGATCCATAGTTGTTGACCTGACTCTATATTACAAGAAAATAGATCGACATTCTATTATTATTTAAAGTACCTGAGTTTTGAAAATTTGGAATTGTTAAAATTTGCGTCACCGCTATAATTGTTTCTCTTAAAGAAAATCCACCAGGGTTTCTTCTAATTTCATATCTCTATATCTGACGAGCATACTTTTTCTTACACAAAATACAAAATATTCAAAAATAATTAATTAAAAAAAACAATGATTGGAAAACGATCTACGCGTTTGATTACTATTAAAATTTATATGATATCAAAAACTGTTTGAAATTGTAAAATCATTTTCAAAGTACGTTCATTCTTATACACTTAAATACATATTATTTTTTTTATACAGACAACGAACAAAATTTACTATTTCAAATTTTTAAAATGTTAATCTATTATATATATATATATATATATATATATATATATATATATATATATATATATATATATATATATATATATAGATTATCACTTTATATTACCATTTAGAAAACTAACATTTGATTTAATTTTATTTACCAAATAATATCTATTCAAAGATACAAACGTTTGATAATTTTTTGTTTCCAAATGACATACATACATATACATATATACGTATATAAATTTTTGTAAATAAATGTAAGAAAAATGATAATACTCACATTTTTCGGCGATCAATCCACTAAATGTGAAATAATTTAATATAGAGTACTTTACATTCACAGTAAACCTTTTTGGTAATTACACAGAATCAGTTATGTTAGCACAAATCATATCGTGTGTCTTTTATGTGATTGTTCGCAGATTTATATTTTAGGTCGGAGGGGGTGCGTGTGTATATCGGCAAGTATATTTGTACTGAGAGGAAAAAACAAAGATATGCACACACACGCTCATATAATTTAGTATATGTATGTGTCGTATCTTAAAGATTACTGCAGATAAAAATCTATTATTAATGGTATTTTTTTATGTACAAATGTATGTATTAATATATATATATACAAACGACGAAATACTTCCAATCACGCAATTTCTTTGTTTGAATCGTTCTAAGTAAATTTCAGTTTGAAAACATTTACTTCCTGGGGTCACAGGTTAATTATTATCTGAAACCGTAATTATACTTAAATATAATTCTGTTGCATTGAACTATGTACCGTGTCATTAATTCGAATTATACACTTTATCATTCCAATTGAACCGGTGTAATTATTAGAATAATTTCAATTAGACGTTACCGATACTACTGAAACAAATTAGCATACAACTCTTGTATCTGCAGCACACACTTGCATACCTACGAGGACTCTGCCTTATTACTCATATTATCTACCGGTTCTTCTAGCAACGCGGACAACTACATTAGGCGTACGAATTAATTCGATGCCTTTTTTGTAGAAAATTAATATCTGTTTACAGAAAAATGGAATGCATTTCAATCATCAAAATGTACCCGATTATTTTGTATAAGTTGGCTCTATTTGTCGAGTAACAGACGGATCCCTTGTGATGACTGCTTTGAATTGATGAAGTCATCAATACATTTTCGGACCTCTTCCACTGCTCTACCATTTTTTTTTGCATATTTTACACATCACAAAACATTCTTCCAAGCCCGAGCAGATCATTTCCACATCTTCGGTGGCATTTTTATATTTTTTTGAACACATGTACACTACTGTTTTGTGCGGTTATACCGACTGCTTGACCAAGGTGTACAATGTTTTTAAACGTTCGGACCTGGCACTTGAAAATCGTAAAACGGCGAGAAAATATTTTAATTGAAAACGGTGTTATGATTGATTCGAATTAAAGGTATCTACCTTCTATTTGAATCAATCATAATGGTTTTCGCACAGATGTCTGAAACATTCAACGGTCACTCAAACGGTCCGGACGAAAATAAAACACAGAACACTGAATATAAATCACACTATGTTAATTTTATTTTAATAAAATATACATATTTGTTACTGTTGTTAAACGACATTATTAAATGATGAACAATTCTTTCCTTTTTTTTACTAAATGTCATTGACCACAATTGATTCACTTATTTATGTACTGAGGTAATATAATAATTGTTACAGACGAATTTCTCAAACGAAACATATATACACATATACGTATATATGTCTATATACATACATATATATATATATATATATATATATATATATATATATATATATTTATAATTAAAGCAGATGTGAAATTGTTCTTAGGCCCCTGTAAAAACCACTCTGTGATGTTAAACATATTTTTGAGTGTTTATTTTTGTAGATAGTGTTCCGTCGTTTCCGTCAGCGATGGTCACACTTGTGTCCTGTTAAATAGAAATGAAAAGGGTTAGAAAAATGTTATATATATATATATATATATATATATATATATATATATATATATATAGTGTAACTAGAATATAACGAGGTGACGGCAACAGTGAACAAGATTCATATCGATTTCGACTCTTGTATTTCTTCATACAAACACTTATTTATATAACGAGCCATATTCATAAAAATTGGCACTCTCTAAGAACAACAATAACTTATGCTCAACTGAAATCGAACTGCATATCTTCGAATAGATAAAAGATAATTGATTTGAATACCTTTAAATATGATATTTATTGATTATGACTTCTGTCTTTGAGCTCGTTTCTAGATCTAAATTCATTTTTTATCTTATGATCAAACTTTTCTATTTCAAAATTTTGAAACATTTGTATAAAAATCAAAAATCGAATTATTACTTTATAATTCAATTTTCGATGTGTAAATTTAGTTAATAAATGATTGAAGTATTGGAAAAAAATGTATATAATCTGCAGAAGATTTCGACTACTTTCTCTTTTTCTCTTTCTGTGTACGACAAAGACGGTTATTTCGACTCAGACAACTGGTTATTTATTTCAGGCTCGTAACCGTACGACCGTAACTTGTCGATATTAATAAAAAAGTCGATGAAATTAGGATCGACTTCTAGTCTTCTCGTCTGATCCTCACACATTTCTCGTCGACTTTCTTCCATTGGTTAACATTCTTGGAACAAATTCTGGAGGCTTTCGACTCATGCTTAGTTTTTAGAACAATGCATATAATCTAGAAGATTATGATAATTAGAAATTTAAGAATAAGAAAGAATAAAAAACTGTAGAGAATATCTAGTAATAATATATTAGTTGTACAAATTAATCGGTGCCTTTTTTATATAAAATCAGTGTTTACTTGCGGAAAAATGAGAATACACTTCAATCGTCAAAACATCCCCTGTTATTCTGTATAATTTTGCACCATTTTTCGGGTAACTGGCGCATCTCTTGCGATGACAGCGGTGAATCGATGAAGTCTTCAATGTATTTTCTTACCTCTGATACAGTTTTACCATTTTTTTCATATTTTATTCGTCACAACATCTTCCTCCAAAGCTGAACAAGTCATTCTTCCTGCTTTGGCAGCATATTTTTTTTCAAATTAAATACGAAAAGTATGTAATGCCTGATATGCTGCTTTCCGGACGCCATCGTGTTGACTACAGTTTTGTGAGGTTATGCCGACTGCATGTAGTGACATGTAGGGTTTTTAAACGTTAAGGTTGGCGCTACAAAATCCTAAAACGGCGAGACAATATTTTAAAACAGTATTATGATTGATTCAATTTGAAGGCGCTGAAATAATTCTTAGAACCAATAAAAATATTACTGTGTGTAAACATCCATTCCGAAATATTATTTATTTAATGGCATCATATATGTAAATTTTATCAGTTTATATTAAATAACAATTTTTTGTTTTCAATTATACGAATGAGCTTTTTCAATATATACACACACACACACACATATATATATATATATATATATATATATATATATATATATATATATATATTTAATCACTACCAATTAATGTTGATTTTTTAACCTCTCCGATCTGTGTTTTAAAAAAGATATTTCACATTCAAATCGATAAATTTATCATCTAATTGTGTAACACATTTATTTGCAAATTGCCATTTGTTTTTAATTTATTTACTTGCCTACTGCAAATCTTATCAAACGACTGATATTTCTCTTTACTCGAATAGTGTGTATTTTCCATAAAACTACAGGAATTATCCGTCGAGTGGACACATTAATCGTCAATTTTAAATATTGAATATTTTGATAATTATTTCTTAACAGAACTGCCTTTCAAAAATCAACTCGACAACTACTAACATAATAACTGGTATCACTGTCTAAATAATTAAGCAAATTATTAATTCTTAACAGACAATATAAAAATATTTATTTAAATGTATTGAAAAATGTATTTAAATATTTATTTTTAAATGTGACCCGAGTCTCATTCAGGCCACGATTAGTTTTTTTTGTGTATCTAATCGTATTGATGTTTGTGTTAAAAAAGACTGGTGACCTATCATTTTTTCTTCTGAAAACTAACACACACACTCTTACGCACGTTCCTTTATTTCAAACGCAATTATCAAACAATGATACGAAATTTATAAAAACTAGATAATTTGATATTATTTATGACAGGAGGATTTGTAGAGTCTCGTCTCGCAGAGAAAAATAAACGTTCGACTTCTAAGAACACAGATACATTTTATGTGCCTGTTTGTAAACATTATTAATTATTTTCAGTTAATTAATGATTAATTGAGACACATGTACGTAAAATGTATATACATATATATATATATATATATATATATATACACTCAAACCTATTTTTGTGCGGTAGATTGCGACCGCATAAAAGAAAATGAATAAAAAAAAAATCGCACAAAACTTCACGAGTAGCTATAAAATATAGTTTTCGGAACACAATTAAAAAATATTTTTTTATGCGGTGAATAGGGACCGCAGAAAAAAAGTCTCACGTTTAAAATAACTTAAAACTTTACGAAATAACTAGCAGTTCATCTGTGCAGCAGAGAACATTATTATCCCATTGCGGTACAGGACAGATATGCGCGCCCTTATACCTGACTTGAACGGTACCGCAATTTACTTAGAAACTAACATTCAAATTACACTGCGTTATTTTGCTAAAATTCAACAAAAATAATAAATTTATTGAAATTTTCATTTACCGCACAAAAAAAAACACCGCACAAAAACAGGTTTGAGTGTATATATATGTATGTATACATGTATGCATGTACATATGTTTATATGTATGTTAAAAAGTAATTGTTTTTAATTCAAAATTATCAAATAATGTAAGTTAGGTTACAGGTCACGATAATTATTATTATGTTAGTTACTATTACACAAGACAGTGTATTCGCTGAGTGTTTTCTTTTATATGACGAAAGATATAACCATTTGAATTGGATACGAAAAATAAAATGTTCGAAATATTTGCACATTTTCAATGTGTGTGACACAGTGGTGTACTTGCGATTTAAGAACATTAGTCAGGATATTCGGTGTGATCTACAGATGGACGGTAAAATAAACAAAATTATCAGAACGGTTGATTGTTTGATAGAAAATCGATTCAATTTAATTACATTTAGAGCGAGTACTAAAATCTACAGGATCTGATTAAAGAAAAAAACTCAAATGTTAATTTGTTCAAAGCAGAATTGAAATGTTAGTCGTTTTATAAAATAATAGTGTGAAAAGAAAACGGAAATTTCATACAGTCGTTTTTTTAGATAATTAATCTTAATTTCTGTGTATTTAATCTAACGCTTAATGAGCTTTTGAATTCCGTGCGGGAAGAAACTGTCCGGTCTCTAGCGCAGCCTGTCTTGCACCGTATTCATAGACTTAACGAAATTCGTTTTTCACACGCTTAGTTGCCATTAATGAAACACGAGTCGATCATTACAAACCGAACAAGTAGCAAAAAAGTATATTATGAAAACATCTGTCGTCGCCAACATCAAAAAAGTCCAAGACACGCTTTTACACAGGAAATATAACAAGTTTTTGAGATGCAATTTTAATTCATTTCACATCTAAAAGTGAAACAACGAATAGTGGCAGCTCCTGTGAACTTTCAGAGGAGCTGAAACTAAAAATCAAGTCCAACAGGTGTAGGGCGTTTTCGAAGGGTGTGTTTTTACACCAGGACAACGCTCATGTATTCGAGATCTAAGTTTTGAACTCGTTGACCACTTACCATGTAGATTCGATTTGGTATCAGGCAATTTTCACATTTTTGAATTACTAGAAGAAGAGATGTGAGGACAAAGGTGTATTTCTGATGAAGGGGTCATTGATACGGCGTAAGGGTTGCTGCGCAAGATACTTGAATATATATTTGTTAGGATCGAATCCAGTAAAGTATTAAGTGTTGAATTGAATGGATAGAAGTTGGAGGTGATTATGTAGAAAAAATACTTTAATGAAAAGTCTCCCTATAAAATAAGAGTTCTTTACTTGTTGAAGTTTCCCTTTCGTATTAACTTTTCCTCTTATATACTAAATGTAGAAAGTAATTCAGTTCCTTTCAATTGAATCAATCATAACTCTGTTTTTGATTAGAATATTTTCTCGTCGTATTAAAATTTTCATGAGTCAAACTTAACAAGTAAACACACTGTATATCTCGGACAAACAGTTGATATGATCTCATAAAACAGTAGTGAACATGAGGGCATTCGAAAAGTAGCATATCAGGCATTATATACTTTTCGTATCTGTTGAAAAAATGATGCCGAAATGATTTATTCAGCTTTGGGAGTGGGTGTTTTTTTTTTAAATGAAACATGCAAAAAATGATAAAACAGTGGAAGAGATCCGATGTCCCATTGACGATTTCATCGATTCAAATCATCCATCATTTTTTCGACAACGGATTCGTCAGTTATCCGACAGGGGATATTCCGAGAAATGAAATGTATTCCGTTTTCCTGCAAACATTCGTTTTCTAAAAAAAATGCACCGAACTAATTTGTACGTCTGATGTGTTCATTAAAATTTACTAAGATACGAAACGAAAACTAAACGAATGTTAAATTTATCGGTTGTGTTCCGTAAGTAAGTCGCATGACTCTTAACAGTTTGTCGTTATTTTTAAATCGGTTGTCATTATTTCTTTGCACACAGTTTATTTTTTTCCATACCGTAAATCATTCCGATTTTTATAAACTTACTTTGCATGTCTCGTGTAAAAACAGTAATTTTACATCAATTACACTGTTATGATTTCATTATTAATAAGTGGAAGCTGCTGTATTCACGGTCACGCGTCCTCGGTACCTGCAGCAGTGATTCAGGTACCAAGATGTTTTGCTCACAATAAAATAATTAATATATCAGGTGATCACTTTAAACGAGCGATATTTCGTTGAAAATTATCACGATTGATAAAAATGAGCACTAATATATCTAATACAATTTTTCTAACGAAAAACAGAAACGCATCCATGCCACTTTTATGCAAGTCTTGTGATCTCAAAGTGCGAATTTGAATGTGCGAATGTCACGGTCCACTCAAATCCTTTTCTAGAGAAAGACCACGCTGACGTTTAAAGTCTTGTATAGAAATTATATTCGATATTTGATTGGACCATGGCTAACTATGACCCGACTGCGCTTTAATAACAGTCGATATTTAAAGGAATCAAAACGTGTACTTACTCCGGTGCAAACACGTCGGGAGGCACTGGCTGTGGACCTCTGCAACAAAAATGTCTCCAGTTTGTACTCTCGGCACTGAAAACAAATGTGGAAGTGTAATAAATAATATCGATAGTAGAGAAAGAATGCCTGTTCGAGAGAGTGTCGACGATCGAAAGAATAAAATTTAAAACTTCTTCTTGACGACTTCATAAAGAAATGTGTGTGATTCAATGATCGGTTAATAGAATCGATTAGGAAAAGATACACAGAGAACTGAGTAATATTTTAATCTGTGTGGCTCTTCGAAGTCACGCGTGTGACTCGATGCCAATGAGCTAAGCTCGTTTTCGGGTTTTGTCGTCTAGAGATAGATTTTGAACACGAATTATGGATTAAAAAACTGCTCGAAGACGATGAACGTCGAAATCGGTCGTAGAAGAAACGAACTTTTACTTGCGCTTCAGAATTCATACAGAATTATTAGGAATAGTTAGACGGTAAAGAAGAACAATAGCAAGTTAAATATAGCTGAAGAATGTTTTTAACTCGTCGTTTTTAGTACAAATAAAATTCAGGGGAATCATTTCGTTACATCACAGAATTTATCGTGACTTTACAAATTACAGTCGGCTGGCGAAAAAGATTAATTTAATTTGTCTATTCCTTTTTATACTTTTATGTAATTATGTGTAATTTATGTTAAAAATAGTTCATTAATAGAGATGGGATGAAAATGTCATACAATAAATGCCATTTAATCATAGTTTATTATATAATGATACGCTGTCGAAGAGTTTTAAATTTCAGCCACGAATATTTAAGACTGACGCTGTCCTTAAACGCTGTAATAACAAAAATAAAGTTTGTTTAAACGAAGAAAAACGTTTATAATTCAAATTGTCTTCTCCGAATCGTTAATATGTCTGAACACTTAAAAACGGATCGTTGTAGGAAACAGATAAACTAATAAGCGCGTATAAAAATCGTCGTCCTCTGTTGGTATTTATCCATTTTGATCTCTCTAGTTTCTGCCTTCACTACTGGCTTTCGCATCTATTGACACGTGTTCAATAATATTCCCAGATTCAATGATTGCAATTCGATCGGGTCTTAATTGTATCGGTCATTTCAAAACCTACATAAGACATGTTTTTTTCAAAATTGTTTTTTTTTTGTCAAAGTTAGATCCTTGACGGTAGCCTAATATTCAGCATAAAAATTACATTAGGCACGTTGTGTCTAGCTGTCGAACCTGGTCATTCTTTTTTGCTTAATGATCGTGATTTTGGAGTTATGATGATCATATATATATATATATTCCAAAAAATAGGTTAACATGGTTATTTAATTCAGCATAAAATTTTCTGTAAAAGAAATACAAACTAAATAGCATTTTTGAATTTTAAAAATGATGGCTTTCGTTTTACAAACAAAAACTGTTTATCAATTGAACATTATGGGAGAATAGTTCCGGAAGATCAGAAAAAAAACAATTGCTCCTTCAACATACACGAGATTTCCATATAATGCTTATAAAGCTGGGATGATCGAGACTGAGGAATTCATAGATGGCTCATCAAAAAACACATTCTATATATTAAAACATACTGCAGCTCTGATGTGATTTTTGTCTGCGGAAGCATGTCGGTCGAAAATTTCAATAAAGTATAAAAAATAGACAATTTAAAAGTAAATGATAGTATCGTGGAGGAGCACATGTCATTTTACAACGAAATATTCTGCTGGCCAACGGAAGAAATGGAAGAAAATGCTTGAATCCGATGGCGAACATGATTATGCACGTTAGTATTAGATTATAAGCGAGATAGATATTTGTGTGCTATCATATAATATTTTTTTTGGTAAATAATCATAATAAAAAAAATCTTTTTTAAACAATTTATCATGCATTCAATACTATTCGCTACGTTATTTTTTTATACATTAAGGTTTCATGGGACAGTAACTGTCAGGCATCTAACAAATTAAAAGCGTAAGAAAACATATTAACAAAGAAAATCATTAAGCAATCTTATTATTTTTGTGTTACGCAGCATTTATTGAATCTCATAAAATTTAAACTCTGTGACTTGTGTAGTTTTCGAAACGACCGACTCGATCAGTTCCAATCACCGGAACGGCACTGTTTCGGTAATCGAAAGCTCTCCTACATTTAAACACACACCGAAACGCTCGTCGATTTCGAACCGCGAAACAATCCGTACCTTGCCGACGACACCCTCTCGTTCGCGTTCCTGATTATGGCTATATTGTTCTCTTGGAACTGCAGTTCGGTCGGCGGACGTATTTCGGCTACCGTGTAGGCGTTCGGCGCTGCCGTCGTCTCGTAGTTACCGGAAACGAACGCCGAGTTCCGGCGGCCGATGAACGTCGATTGGAGAAAATTGTTGTTGCGCAACGACAAGTACACGGATATACTTTTCATGACGGCGGCTCGGACCTGAAATCATTTCGTATTTCGATAGGTTCGTCGACGCCATTCAGAGACGCACGCGAAAGATTCTCACCTCTCCGTTGAAGAAGCAGTACAGTAAAGCGATGAAGAATCCTTGAAACGACGTGAAGAAGTGCGTCGTGTACGACCACAGGGCGAACTCCCATACGGCCTTGTCGAGTGTCTGGACGCCTGGCATTTTTAGAACGTTCGCTATGCCGAGAAGAGGGAGCAGAACTAAAGCCGCGCGGACTGCTTTCCTGTGAATGGAATTTGACATGTTTGGACAGCACTCGATTTGACACATTCGACGAATTTCGTCTGATGTTAAGCATGCAGACTGGACGGTGCACCCGAGGAGAGAGAAAACGCGCTCATTCATTGCGTCGAGAGATGAAATCGAGGATCTCCTTCGTTCAGTTTACCCTAATCTTGAACTGTTTCAATATCTCCTGCAGCCTTCAACATATTTTGAAAGTTCTCTGACTTTAATCCCCAATCTGTATTATACAACGGCTTTTTCCAGCAATTAATTAAAAGCGAACACGGGATAATTTCTGCACGTGCCATTTGAAAAAAGTTCATTATTTATAAATGAAATTATACTTTTGATGTTTTCGTATTCCGATCAGGATTATCAGACGTGCGGATTAACTATAAACGGAATTAGTGACGGTTTACTGTAATTCTCGATAGTTGTTCGTAAAGTACAGCTATCGGATTCATTTGATCTTTTCTCAAACATTTCGAACATAGTTAAAACTTTATTTTGTTGAGAATTTTAGGGAATAATGAACGAAATCTGAATTGTACAATAGGCGGGTAAGTTCGACATGTACAACGAGTATTAACATTAAAATAATTTATGAATAATTTTCAAACAGTGAAGCCATTGAATATCTTACAACCATTCGAGAGCCTTTCATTAAATCAAATGAATTAAAATCAAATGAATTAAAATCAAATTATGAAATGATCATTGGCGTGAAAGAAATGAGACGCGTTAACGTTGGAATTTGTTCGCCGTACAAAGTAATTCGAATATACTCCATCTATTTGAAATTAGATAGGGTTATCTATTGTTACAAGAAACCAATTAGTTTGCTTAACAAGAATAAATGTCTTACATCGAATCATATTACTCGGTTCAAAAGTAAATATTGTATTAAAATACACTCTAAGTGATTATATTGAATTTATGAGTAATTATACTGACTCACACACACACACACACACACACATATATATATATATATATATATATATATATATATATATATATATATATATAAATGACTTGTGATTTAACTTGAAAATAATTTGTATAAAAGCAACCCCCGTATAACCTGGTGGTTAAGTTCGTAAAAAATGTCGTGTTATGCGAAATCGTGTTGTACGGAACTAAGAACTAGTATAAAAATATGGTTTGAATAACTATCAGAAGTATGTTGATTAAAAATATCAATAATTGATAAAACATATTATACATTAATGTTAAATAACTCCCGCTAATTTATTCCTCCTTCATCGTTTCTTAGTACTATTAAACGGGAGTGTTGTCTTTGTTGCAAGATATCTTCACCTTCAGACCTTTCTTCTGCAACATCTAGATTCGTACGTGCTGTTTTTTTTAAAAAAACTGTCAATTTCTTTTGCGTGCTTTTTCTTGACAGGTCTCTATAAATTTCATAATATGGAGATAAACATTTGTATTGAAGTTCGCTTTTAAAATTTGCACTTGTTTCAGTCGAATGATCTGCATTCAAGAAATGGAATTCCAGTTTCTCGGTTAATTTTGTCTTCGTTTATGATAAAATTTGGAATTTTAGAACTTTAATCTGTACCATCATTCTCTAAACTGATATGATTTATCTCAGATGCCATTTCAGCCAAATCCGTTTCATCGACTTCTTCTTCGACCAGTGATTTTGAATATCTTCAGTAGTCGTATCATCAAAAACCTTCCCTTCGTAGCAAATTTCAAATTTCGTATTAGAGCGAAACCGTGTGGTAGAAGAATCATGCTATATGAGTGTTATCTGTATACTCATGTTGGGATTTGTAATTCGGAGAAAAAATCTAAAGAACTAAACAAAAAAAAGTACCAAATTAAATTGAAAAGTACCAATTGAAATAGATTACAAAATTAAAAATGAATGATCGGTATGATATATAGGAATTATATTTGAAATGAATACAATACGATAAATAGCCGTTTATTTACAGCACGGACTCTCAACCTGAAGTCGTACGGCCACCAGGAGGCCTCACGAATATTTCGATGGGGCCAGAGGTTAAAATCACATAAAAGGGGGGCCTCGGCACGAGAATATGGGGCCACAGAGAGAAGTGAGAAATAAATAAAACCGAGAAATGAGCAAGAAAAGAAAACAGAGAAGTGACCATAAATAGAATTTAAGAAGCGCTCATAGAGATACTGAGTGACATGACTTCTAATCGGGAAAAACATCATTTTTGGATCAAGAGTACAATATCTAAAAAGTTTCTACAGTTTTAGTATAAAGTAAGATTGTTTTTCATGCCATTTCCTGCTTCGTATTTGCTAGAATCAGGTTTCAGTCGTATGAATTATTTACTTAGCTTATTAACACAGAATCGCCTTAACATAATGGACAGACGTAATCTTCGGTTATCCCACACAGCAATAGAAACAATTATAAAAAAAGCTTGTTTCTGATTATCAAGTACAAGGGTCACATTGACCGACAAAATATTTAAAGTATAAATGTTTTTTAGTTTTTGTATTTTATATAAATTATAATAAAACACGTTCTATTTACATACAAAACATATAAATGGCTACCTTTCTACCGGTAGGACAGGTAGGCCACGGGAAGGAAACAAGGTCGGAAGGCGACTATGGTCAGAAAAAAGTCGAGAAACACTGATTTACAGTATAGTTCTGACACTGTGATCGAGTTCTCTTTCACAAACAGGAAAGATTTTTCTGATCAAAAATGTTCAATAAATCATTGATGATTTTCGATTGTTGTTTATGCTGAACAATCATTTCTTACATTTTAGATAAGTCCTATAAATGTCCCTGCTATAATAATTTAATTTTATGTACAAATCATTGTTTTAATAAACTTAAGTTGACATTTTTTTGACCACACATCCCGATCATCACGAACTGACAACGTGTGGTTCTGTATTTCGAATATATAATCACTAAATAATCGTTAATTATTAAATGCAATTTATCACACGACAAGCTTTAACTTTTTTATCTAACTCATGTTTAACTTATCGTTTCACTTATTCATTATCAAAATTTAAAAAATAACGGTTTCCGATTTTATAATCCGGACGGGTTTTCAGTGTCCGACAATCGATTTTCGACAATTTTCATTAATGATTTCGTTCTTTACTTCACAAAACATTTCTCTAGTGAAAAATGATTAATAAATAATTTTGAAATATGCATAAGCAACGATTAAAAATGACCTATGATGAACTGTTGAACATTTTTAACTAAAACATTACGGTTTGTGGAATGATAAGTGAGTTAATGTGTGAAATTGAATTGAGGCGACAGTGCCTGACCTGTGCTCTGAACATTCTACACGAGAAAACATACATTCTCGGTAGATAACAAAAAATCAATTACCGAAACAGGAAAATAAATTATTCACATACGTGATATTTATGCACGTTTATTTTTTTTTCTATCGGAAACAAACATTCGACTGATGTTCTAATTTCACAACAAAAATATTTTTCAATACGAAACGAGCGCGTGTTTGAAAACTTCTTCGGCGCTTTCAGTACACGCCGGCGGCACTTTTCTGTTAATAATTTATACGAATTCATATGCACACACACGAGCGTCTGTTCATGTTGAACAAATAATATTAATAAACACCTTAAAATAATTAACGACGCTTTTGTCGCACGGAAACAACACGGGACAGGTTTAATTGACACGATGGAGTCACGGGTTGCGGGAAACATGCTCGAATATTAGTTTGCCACTGTCGGAACAACAGGTCGCAACTTTTACTTGAACGTGCTGTTTAATTTTATATATATATATATATATATATATATATATATATATATATATATATATATTTGTGTATGTGTGTGTTTGAGTGTGAGGATTAAATTATTTTTTTCGAAAGAAACATAATTAGTTTAAATTCACAGAAATGTTCATATTTACCCTACCAACTACAAACGTACACACGTATTTGTTCCAAACAATAAGTTTATGTATATATATATATATATACACACACACACACAGGGTTTTCCAATAAGGATGCAATTGTTTAATTTAAAATGAAACAGATAATTTGCGTGAAAATATAATGTTCCTTTATTGTAAATAATATTAGCAGGTTTGCATTGAAAGCCGCTGTTTTTTTTTGTGTGAGCAGTTACACTGTATATTCCTAATATTATGTATAAATATTTACATGTAATAATCACATGTAATGTAAGAAAATAATGTAAAAAAATACGTTACATGTAATGATACCAATTTGATATTGTTTTATTTTCAGAGAACAAATCAATAAATCATATCATTAAAAATCAATAGATAGACTGAATGTGATTTCGGTTTTCAATTCATTTCCTCTCTGCTAATATGGTAATTACAGTAGATAAATTAACAGTCCATACTAGAACCCGAACTAGAATATTGAACGAAACTTCGAATATAATTGTGGAACTACTATAAGTCTGTGATCGACAACGGTCGTCGATTGTTAAAAAGCGTCATTATTTTCTGGAACGATGCAGTTGAATCGTCTCTGTTTAAATGAATTTTACAACGGTGGAATTAAAAGTGAAAGATTGGAAATGTTCTTAAGATCACGACGAAATATCGAATTAGATCGTGGAATGCAAACAAGTGGAATTTTAGAAAAAAATGTCAAAATTTTATAAGTTTTGAGGTACGGTCGTGTCACTCTATGTTTCTAACCTTACATATAAATATATACATGTAATAATTTTTTGTCGAATGATTCTGATTTGATGTTGTTTTAATTTCAGAGATCAAATACAAATCAATAAATAGAAAATGATTGTGATCTAAGTTTTCAATCAGAACGTCGAATATGATAATGGACTGTTACAAAGCAGTGGGGTTTCTTGAATTTGTTCTCATGTAATTCTATTCTGGAGGTACGTGTCATCTCATGTCGATTGCAATCGTTTTTAATTATAAGTATAATCGCAATTTTAGTCATTTTTTTAATTTGTTCATTATTTAACTTTCGAAAATCGCGCACACTGTTTTGAAACATTCAAAAACAGCAGAATGAATTAGGACGCCGCTCGATCGAATTCCGAACGTTTTCGAACGAATCCCGATCAGAGCCGAGATTGATGTTTGTTAGTGATCGTCGATTGTTAAAAATCTCCATTATTTTCTGTCACAGCATAGTTAAATTCTCCCTGCTTAAATTGATTTTACAACGGTTAAATTAACAGTGAAACACTGGAGATGTTCTTAAAATCGAGACGAAATATCGAATTGTGTTGTGGAATGAAAACAAGTGGAGTTTTTTTTTTAAAAAAAAACACGAAGTTTTATAGCTTCTGAGGTACAGTGGTGTCACTTTATGTTACTAATCTTATGTGTACATATTTGTGTGTAGTGGTGTTCTATTGAATGATTCTAATTTGTGATTGTTTTATTTTCAGAGAACAGATAAATTATATCAGGCACATGTAGATACATTAATGGTTGAAAATCGAATCAGGGCTAGGAAGTCGAACAACAACATCGAATATAATTGTCGACTGCTGCAAACTGTGCGTTTGTTCTCGTGTAATTCTATTCTGGAGGTACGTGTCGTCTCATGTCGATTGCAATCATTTTTAGATATAAGTATAATCCCAGTGTGCAGGTCATTTTTTTAATTTGTTTATTATTTTACTTTCGAAAAACGCGCACACTGGTTTAAAACATTCAAAAACAGCAGAATAAATTAGGACGCCACTCGGTTTTCGATCGAATTCCGATCAGAGCCGACCGATGTTTGTTAGTGATCGTCGATTGTTGAAAATCGCCATTATTTTCTGCAACAGTACAGTCAAATTCTCTCAGTTTAAATGGATTTTACAACGGTTAAATTAACAGTGAAATATTTAAAATGTTCTTAAAGCTCAGGACGAAATATCGAATTGGGCTGTGAAATACAAACAAGTGGATATTTTTTAAAAAACATCGAAGTTTTATAACTTTTAATGTACAGTGGTGTCACTTTATGTTTCTAATTTTATGCGTACATATTTATAAGTAATAATTTTCCATCTAATGATTCTAATTTGATTTTGTTTTATTTTCAGATAACAAATACATTATATCGGATAAATTAATAGTTCAAAATCGAATATAATTGTGGGCTACTACTATCAAGCTGTGGGGTTTCTTGAATTTCTTCCCGTGTAATTTTATTCTGGAGGTACGTGTCGTCTAATTTGTTATTATTTAATTTTCTGTTTTAAAAAAAAAAAAATCCGGGACATCGTTTTTAAGGAACATTTTTAAAACGACGTCGAGCTGCCCACCTCGCCCACTGACTTCGATGATACATAGGATTTGTTGTGAGGATGAGGTGATGTGTGTGTGTGATGACCGCCGTCTGTCCGCGTCGCGTGTCCGGTTGGTTCCGCGTTTATCTTTGTTTTTTTTTTCCAATCTCGGCAGCGGATGTCGGTTCATTGTTTCGTCCCGAAATATCACAAATCTGGCTCCCGTTTCCAGATCTCGGTTCCGGATCACTGGTAGAACAATGGATGCTGCTGCTGCATCTGTGAGTACTGAGTATTTTCTTCAAAATGCAAGAGTAAAAAACAGATCCACATGGATTCAATGTTTTTTTTTAGCGTTGGCCCGTTTGATTGAATTTCAAGTAATTTTTCTGTTTGTTTTCAATTTACAACCCGCTTGATATTTAACGTAGCTTGATTTGAAGTCATTAAAATTATTTGTTTTTTAATAAATTGATAATAAGCATCTTTTTGAAAGTAGATCATTGGCTTATTTGTGATAAATCTCCATTAAATTCTTTGATCGAAGGAGTGTCTTGAATGAATAGTTTTTAGGATTGTTGTGTTTTTTATATGATTTTAAACATCGTCGGAACACAAACGCCCTCCCTGTACTATCTTTAAAATTCTTGATTAAGTTTATAAATTTCATTCATTTTTCTATGATTTTTGTATTTGTTTTTTTTTATAAATTTCTGCAGATTCTTTGACTTAACTTTGCTTTGTAGATTAAATTTTCGATAAATTTGCATACCTCTTGCAGTAATGTTTGCTTTTTGCCGATTAGTTTCAATTCTTTGTTCAGAATTTAGATTATTCCAGCCTTAAAGAACGGTAAATTATCTTTGGCTTTTTTGATTTTCAATTTGTTTTAGTCATGCACTACGTCCATTTAGATTTTTTTTTCTAATTTAGATAATTGAATCCATCTTTGTCACGCTGCCGTTCATAACTCTATTCTGCGATAAACACAGAAAAAAAATTCGAACGGCCATATCCCTGTTGCGTTCGTTTCGATGTTTATTTCTTCCGAAAACAGCTATCTGCGTCGTGAGATCCTCGCAGCAGCGCATCTTGAAGTTCTCCTCGTACGGTTCGCCCGTCTCTCACGCCGGCTCGGTTCGGTCCGCGACGCCGGTTCGGTCCCCGCTGTCGATCACGTTTACAAAACGACTCGAAACCGTCCGTTCGTGTCGTTTTTTTTAAAAAATAAATTCCTAATGATTCCGTCTAGGGCAGAGTGTTTTTTTATAGATGTGTCTGTGCGCGAAAAGTAGTAAAAACAATGTCGAGTCTCGTTCGAATCTTCGAGTGCGTCGTCGACCTCCTGTCCAGGTGGCCCGCACGGGGCGCGCGCGCAACGAGGCTCTGCAGGAGGGAGGCACCCGGGAGTGTTTGCTTTTTGATCGTCAGATCGGACGTACGACCGTCCGACAAAAAATAGTATACAGTAGATTCGTTTCAATCGAGTGTTCTGCGGTTCCTGTCCGAGATGGTGATGGCGATGGCGAGGGAGAGAGGGAGAGCAGACCAGTGAGCAGATCTGAGAGGGAGAGAGAGAGAATAAAGAGCGCGTCGCACTCAATCACAGGTTTAGTATGTCTGTATTTTTTGCAGGTGAAGAGGGGTTTAGTTAAGCATTATTAGAACTGTTCGTTGTCGCGGATATTTGTCGTATGTTAGCTTTGAACCCGCGTTTTTCTCTCGTGCTAGGGGTTTCAGTCGCGCATCTAAAAGGGAGGGACTCGTCGTCTGGAGTAGTCTCGCCTAAGCGCCTAGCGTATAAGAGACGTTGCGACTCCCGACGGTGGAACGGCAGGGCGTGACCTGCCCCGGCACCCGTGCTGTCGATGCGGGCACTCGCCTCAGCGGTCGCACTGTTGAGCGATCCCCGCGCCAGCGCTCTTGTTGTTGAGCGGTCACCGTCCTTGTCCGACCATCGGCCGGATGAAAAGATATCGGCGACGAATTCAGGGGCGGGCCGGTCGCCGAAAGGTCGTGTGTCGGCCGGCCCGCAGTCCGACGTTTCTTAGAAATGTCCACTAGCTCAGGTCACTCTTGGTCACATCCGACACGGACTGTTTTAAACCCTTGACAGTCTGCTCGCAGAGCCGCGACCGTACCACGCCGACCGGCGTTCCGGAACACCGACGCGGTGCGATCCGACCCATTGCCGGTAGCGTCACAAGCCGGGGTGAGTTCAGATCTCAACGCGCGTGCTTCGGTTCACCATTGCACCGGTGTACCACGGTCGATGCGCTTCCTCCGCGGTTTTTTTTAGTCATTTACATTTTCCAGCCCGATCCTTCGTTGACCGATCGGGTCACCCCCGCGAATCCGGCATCGCTGTCGATCCGCGTCCAGCGCTGCATAAGAGGACTCGTCCCGTACCCGACCGAGGCTAAACTTAGCTTCAGTCAGAGCCTCGGGTACAAATCAGGACCTGCGGGGTACCGTCGCACACTTCGTCTCCGAACGTAACGTGTGCTGGGCGGCGGCAGGAGGCCGGCCTCCCGTCCATCTCCCATAGGTAGTCCGCAGGATTTAGGATTTGGTATGGGTTTTTCAGGTCGTTATGTGAAACACATCGAGGACGACGCGGGATTCTCGACGCGGGATTCTCGACGCGGGATTCTCGACGCGGGATTCTCGACGTGGGATTCTCGACGAGGGATTCTCGACGAGGGATTAGAAGTGACGATCACGAGGTGTTTTTGAACAAGTTGTTCAAACTTACACTGAAATGGTAAAAATAAATGGTAAATGTTAACAAAAATAGGCAGCAACTAAGGTAAATGAAGAAACAAAGGATGTGGTATAGACAAAACTTGGACAGAATTGTAATGAGACTTACAACACTTTTAAACATTCACTTTTATACAAGTACAGGGTATTCCAATGAAGACGTAATTTTTTAATTTGAAGTGAAACGTGGAATTTACGTTGAAATTTCAAGTTCTTCTATTGTAGATAATAGTTGGGTGTAAACCATTGATAAGCGATTGATCGCCATGTGCTTTCTTACAAGTAAATATTATTTTGTAAGAAAATTTTAGTAACGTCCCTACACAACTGGGGCTCTCTCTCACCAACGACTCTTCGTATTTCATCTTCTAGGTCGGACATTGCTTTATTATTATTGGCGTAAACTTATTCTTTAACGTGGCCGCAAATAAAATATTCTAACGGTGTTAAATCGTACGATTTCGGTGGCCAATTAATGACTTCGTTTCTGGAAATAGTGCGATCAGGAAATTTGTTCCTCAATAATCAATTGTTTCGCCAGCTGTGTGACTTATTGTATCGTTCTTCTGGAACCATATGTCCTCCAGATCAATGTCGTCCAATTCTACCCACGAGAAATTGGTTATTAATTGCTTTACCAGCCCGATTCTCAAAAAAGTAAAGACCAATGACTTCACCGGACCAACAAGCACGTGTCGGTGTTTCTTTATCTTTAACCGATCCGGTCTCTTCAAATTTACTCATTAATCGAAGAATTACTGATTTAGATGGACGAGAATATATATATATATATATATATATATATATATCATGTAATTTACGAAATGATTTGTTTTAGAACGACCATTTTCATAATACAATTGTATTCTTTCAGTACGTTGTTTTGTTGTATACAAAACCATAATTGAAAATGGCAGTGTGAAAACTTAACAAAAGTCAAAAAATACAACTGTCAGTTTGACATTGTGAAATAAAACCTCTTTAAAAAATTGTTTCCCTATTGAAAAACTTTATATATATATATATATATATATATATATATAAACAGTGAATTATTAGTTTCTCTTAACAACTGTTGAGTAAATAATATATTTTAATTAAACCATTTGGAATAGCTTTATAAATTAAATATTTAAAGAATAAGACTTGTAATATCGTTAATTTCACTGAGAGTACATACATTCACAATATATATATATATATATATATATATATATAGTCTGCTTTATAAATGATCGCCTATATATGATATACAAATATAAATGTTTGAGCGTGTTTAATTAAAACTTTTCTTTTTCTAAAAAAAAAATCCTCAGTTCGCAAAGTTACTATGAATATTTAAAACATGCCCGATATTAATATATGGAAGATAAACAGTACGGTTTACCTGACTTGTTCGATCTCGCTCGTGTGACTCTGTCGAAGTTTCACGACCAGCACGCGTATGATATTCAGTAGAAACAGGAAATTCAGCTAGAAATGAAAACAGAAATACGTTATCACAAATAATAAGTCACTCGATTCATCCGATAATAAAATCTTATGCAAATTGTAATGTCGGTCTCTGTCTTTTCGGATCGGCTGTTCGTTTTCGACTCCTAGTTTCGGTACGAGTGGCGTCCGCAGGTAGATTTGAAGAGTGATTTTAAATCTAATTGATTTTCTATTCAAACATATTTTTAGATAGGTTGTGGTCTATAATTTTAAGGGTTCTAGTATACTTATCCCCTGGACAATCCCATCCCCCTCCCGGATAGTAACCTTTCGTCAATAACCTCCCGGACAATAACCTCTGTGTAAAAAAAACCCGGACATTAACCACCCGTGTACCCCCTCTCCTGATGTTAACCTCCGTGTAAGAATAAAATGTCTTTGAAAAAATTTCCTTGACACAACAAACAATGGATACAAAAATCTGTTATAATATTTTTATATTTCAAAATGATTTAGTATATTTTAAAATTGCATTATCAACATGGTAATTTCAGTTTTTAAAATTAATTATTTTACCAGAAAATCAAAGGTATGGAAATACGCTGCCTTTATTCAAAAGGATCAGTGTCAATGCGTAATTAATAATATTAAATCACATTTCCTGTAAAAGATTTCAATATGTTAAATGAATTATTTTTCTCTCTGTCTATCCTGAAATGTGTATATTAAGTTTTAGTATAATTTCAAATAATAATATAAAACTACATTTTCTGTTAAAGACTTCAATATTTTAAAAGTAATCAATTTTTCTCCCTCTCACTACCTCAAAATGTGCGTATTAGGTGTTAGTATAATTTTAAATTTATATCCATATTTTGTTGTCTCAAATAATTTTCTGTTAAAATTTTTATTTTGACAAATTCACTTTAAAACATTTATTTTGTCAAATAAATTTTTATATCCGTTGTTTGTTGTGCCGATGAAATTTTTTAAAGACTTTTTATTGTTGTACGGGTAGTTAATGTCCGGGTTTTTTTTTGGTCAACTGAATCTACACGTCTCTGCGTTTATGTATCGGTTAACATTTTTGATACCCATCTGGCACTGAGGTCTTTTTAGCCTCGCTTTTTTGCCACAATTTCATAAATTACTGACTGTGCAACTTCTACAAATTCGATAGACAATTAGAAAATTGTGAAAGGACGATTTTCTCGAATTTTCCTGTAGACTTTTTCGAGGATCGAATTTCGGCTTGCGATTCATTGCTGAAACGCAATAAGAACGAACCATTTTCAAAGAGGATTGTTACTGGGGATGAAAAAGAGATTATCTACAATAATATGACACGAAAAAGATATTGGAGTAAACCAGGATCAACCTTGTTAACTTGTATCAAACTTTGTTTGCACCCCAAGAAAGTCATGTTATGTGAATGGTGGGCTTGGAAAGGGGTATCGTTTTATGAGTTTCTGCCACTTAATCAAATCATTAATTCTGATGAATACTGTTTACAATTAGATAGACCGAAAGAGAACATTAAGGAAAAACGACCAGAATTCGCTAATATGGAAAGAGTAGTTTTCCATCTGGATAACGCGAGGCCATACGTATCTTTGCAGATTCGGAAAACATTGAGAGATCTGAATTGGGACGTTCTTATTCATCCACCATGTGTTCACCGGACCTAGCACCATCAGGTTTTTACTTATTTCGTCCCTTGCAAAATTCGCTTAATGGGATTTTTTTTAATTGTTTAGAGGTCCGTGAAATGCATGTTTCGAGATTTCTTGCCAAAAAAAGATAATTGATTCTGAAACTGCCTGCAAGATGACAGAAAGTCATTGATTATAATGGTCAATACATTGTTTAAAACAGTTTTCTATATTAAAAAAAATCGTATCAAAAATTTACCGAGAAATCCGACATTACTTATTGCCCAACTCAATAAATGAAAATGTATTGTTGCATGAAACATTTCTGGAGCTTTTAAGCTGTTTACCGGTCGATCAACATGACATACACATGTCTGTGTACGTGTCGCTTACTATAAACTTTTGATATCGCTTTGGTCCCGAAGCGACCTCGGTTTCTGTCTGTTGTGTCAACGACCGTCTGCACAGCGACATCGTCGTTGGAAAAATCTACATAGTGCATTGGTAGACTATGTGAAACATTTTACGAGCACTTAATGAACTGTCAATAGACACTGTATTAAATTAAACACCGCGACGCGATGAGAAGGCGCGCTCGACGCCGTTTAATCGATTATAGCAGAAAACCGATAACGGCGAACCGTGTGCTTTTAATGAAGAAACGTCAACTCTGTGCAGGACGTAACAAATACCCGACGACAACAACAACACGATCTATACAATTAGGCTGGATGCTTCCACGACAGTATATATATTTTTTTCCGTAGTTCTTGAGCGCTGCACGTTTCGTACTACACGAACAGACATAGAGATAAATATGCACAGAAATGTGAGAGATATGTTGTCGAGTCTTCTTACATTTAATATGAAGTGATTTAATTAGTTCGTTTCGATTTAATTGAAATCAATCAATCATTTATGTATAACATTTTTTAAACGGTTTCTTATAAATCACTGAAATCTGAGTGTTTGTTTGCTGGTTAAATCGTTGAGCCTGGGCTAATTAAACTGGCGGAAGAGTGTAATAAAAAATTATAATAACAAGAATAATAGAAAGCTTACACACACATATATATATATAGAGAGAGAGAGAGAGAACATACAGGCTAATTTAATTATTTCATTTTCTGCTAATTAAGAAATATAGTTTTGAAAATATTTTCACATTGAAAAGATTATTACAGAAAAACTACATATGATTAATCATAAAGTGCTGCATAAGTCAACCAGTTTGAATTTTTATTGTTGAGTCCAAATTCTAAAATAAGCCATTATCTGTTTTTTGGTTTGAATTTTATTCGTTTCATTACATCTGTAAATATATACTATATTTAATCACTAAAAAAATCGTTACACAATCATACTTTTTGTACTTAATATGATAGAATTCTGACCAGAAAAATCACAGCATCTCCTATAGAACCGAGAGCACTGAAGGTTACGAATTTTATAGCTTGAATTTCTGTAATTAGGCTATTCAATAAGTGGTGGAGGGGTTTTCTTAGCCCCACGGCTAGATTACATATTGCAGTTCGACCAGCGGAGTTTCAGAGTATCAACGATGATATCTTCTTACACTTAAAGTACATCTCTGATAGAATTGTTAAATTTGAAATTTAAATTAATTCTTTCAAAGTACAAAAAAATCTATCTCTTGCTACTTTGAAGATGATAACGTCGCTATAGAAATCAGCACAAGCAACAATTAAAAATGATCAATAATGATTCATTGAACATTTTCGAGCAAGAAGTGGTTTGCGTGGTGAAAAAAGAATTCATTTCTTACTGGGTTCACTTAGAGCTATGTTTGTTATAATAATTGTTAACATTTCTGTACTATATCACTTTATTTAAACGAGGAGGACGTGTGCGACTCTGTGATGTCATAGTAGTTTATAATTTTTATCAGAATCAGTAGATAAATGTTCACAAATTATTATACTTTTTTATTTATTTTTCAAAAGTTTCTATAACAGAACTATACCAACTTTATCCAACATTAAACATGTGTTATTACTGACTGCGCCGAAATTTCGTATAAATAAATTTAATATCTAAGAGAATAATTTGGTGAAGGTCTGGTAAAAAAAATAATATATATATATATTAATGTCTGAATACTTACTAAAATGACAGTGAGTCTAGGCCCTTCCAGGATCCAAAAATATGAAATCAAGTTGTAACCATACCAGCAACTACTGAAATTATAAAAAAAAACACATTTATTTTTTTTTCTAATTTAATTTATTTGTATGTTTGGATTTGATCACTAATTTTTTATGGATATTCGTATAAATTAAAATATTGACAATCAGTTTAAAGATGCATCGTGTGACGAAAGGCGCAAATGAAGTATTCGGCACTAAATTCTTATAAATACAATTTAATACACAAAAAAATAAATTGTTTTCATATAGGTTTTTAAATAATACAGTGCTGTGTTTATTTTTTGGAAAATAAGGGAATCCAGTGAAATGAAAAATTGATTAATCGGTAATATTCTCACAATACAGTTTTGGCACTTCGGATGAAATCACATCGGTAGGGGGATCTGTCACTCACGCCATAAATCATACAAAGCTCTTATCAGAAATGTTCAATAGTTGATCAATGATCATGAAAACCGACTCACCCGGTCCCTTTAGTGACAGCCATAACGATCGCCCACGTCGCCGTCATGACCGCCGGTGCTGCCCAACCCAAGTACGTGTACGCGGCATAATGGGCATGCTCCTGGAACACGGTGACCGTGACGACATTGTGCAGGTAGAGACCTTCGACAAACATCCACGAGAACATCGCAGTGCGCGCGTACTCGAGCAGGACGTAGCACGCCTCGCACAGGTACGGCTATCGGGAAGACGGAAATTGTCGTGAAATAAATACCATCGGACGAAATATATGCGGTGTACATATTAATTCGGTGCCTTTTCTTGATTAGAAAACGAATATTTATGTACGGAAAAAATGGAACACATTTCAATCCTCAAAATACACTCCATTATTTCTGTGTAACTTTACTCCGGGTGTCAGGTAAAATTATGAATCCTTGTCGAAAAAAGATAGCGGCCTTGTGTCTATGAAGTCGTCAATGCATTTTCGAAACCCTTTCCCACATTTTAAAATAGATATCAGACAGATGATGCTGGAGTGACTGAAATAGGTGAATGATCTGATATATGTAATTATCATTCAATTCATGCATGGCATTTAATCAAACAAGGTATTGAAATTAACTCATGTTTGTTTTTAAATAAATAAAAAAATATTTAATCTAGAATACAATTAATTTGAACTTTATTACATATATATATATATATATATATATATATATATATATATATATATATATATAGATAGATAGATAGATAGATAGATAGATATATACATATATGTATATATATATATACACACATGATGAATACGTTGCATGAGGGAAAACTTCCCAGCCCAACGGACAAGTAAACTGCTAATTGATATGCCCCGTTCTCGCGCCAGTGAATTGTCTTTTTCTTTCCCTTATTCGTCACACAAACGAATGAACTGTTGTTGGTAATGTTCTGAATTTACAGTCATGCTAGATTCGGGAAAACTCATAATACACCACACCTGAATATTCCACAAAATACACAATAACACTTTTTTAGTGTGAATATTTGGTTTCAGAGTCAATATCGATGGTTCGCTAGGCGTAACCCAGATTTTTAGCGCTTAGGATTGTCGTACAAAACCCATTTTTCATCCACGGTTATGTTTTTTTTTTCAAAAAATCCTTTATTTTGAACCACGTGAACGAAGACATAGCCGTATCGCATCTTCTTTCTTTGTTTTTCAGGTCGAGCTCGTGTGGAATTCATCAGTCTAGTTTTTGAATTTCTCCTAGCTGATAGGAAATTGCTTACTGGGTAACTCCGAGTTTTTGAGCGGATTTCTGTTCAGTCTGAGCTGGGTTTTCACTTAACAGCTGCTCAAGCTTCTCGTCTTGAAATTTGTTTGCTTGTCCGGGACGCTCTTGATCGGAAAGATCAAAATTACCACCCCTAACCATTTGAAACATTTATTTGCATATTTTATGTATCACAAAACATTCCCCCAAGAGCGAACGAATCATTCGTGCAGCTTCCGTATCGTTTCTTTAATTGGAATGCGAGAAGTATGCAATTCCCTGATATATAGTTTTTTTGAACGCCATCATATTCAATTTTTGTGAGGTTATGCCAATTTCTTGGTACAAATGTACAGTGTTTTTAAATGTTGTAGTCGGCTCTTCAGAATCCTAAAACGACTAGAAAATATTTTAATTTAAATCGGAGTTAGGATTGATCCAATTTCAAGGCACAGAATTAATTCGTACACCTAACGTTTTCTCTCCGAAATTGTTGTTGTTTTTATAGTACGTACCGTGTTTTCGATACTGATTTTATTATCGCCCTCCTCGGTCGTCTCGTTCATCGATATCATCTGGTCGATGTAGAGAGTGAGCCGAATAACTACCTGCACGACCATCGCAATGAAGAGGTTCTTGTGAATCCGTGTCCTATTGTTACGTAAGCCTCTGTGTAAAATACCAGAAAGGAAAAACAACAAATTGATAATGTAATAAAAAATGTACACAGTATATCTATCTATTGAAATATTTTATAATTCATTCAGGATTCATTCAGATTCAGGATTATCAGAAGATAAATGTGTTTTGAAATTAGTTAAAATCTATATATAAATAGTTGTTTACACACACACATACATATGTATATATATATACTTGTGTGTGTGTATATATATATATATATATATATATATATATATATATATGTATATAATATACATCACACATTTAAATATCACTTAATTTATACATGGCATTTAATTAAACACGGTATTGAAATTAACACAGGCTTGTTTTTTAATAAAAATAAATATTTAATCTAGAATGTAATTAATTTGAATTTTATATATATATACATACATACATAGATAGATAAATAGATAGATAGATAGATAGATATAGATAGACATAGATAGATAAATATAGATAGACAGATAGAGATAGATAGATAGATAGAGATAGATAGATAGATATAGATAGATAGATATAGATAGATAGATATAGATAGATAGATATAGATAGATAGATATAGATAGATAGATAGATATAGATAGATATAGATAGATAGATAGATATAGATAGATAGATATAGATAGACAGATAGAGATAGATAGATAGATAGATATAGATAAATAGATAGATATAGATAAATAGATAGATATAGATAAATAGATAGATATAGATAGATAGATATAGATAGATAGATAGATAGATATAGATAGATAGATAGATATAGATGATATAGATAGATAGATGTGGATAGATAGATATTGATAGATATAGATAGATAGATAAATAGATAGATATAGATAGATAGATGTAGATAGATAGATATAGACAGATAGATATAGATAGATAGATAGATAGATACATACACACACAATTATGAATGTAAAATGAAATCGTTCATGTACATACGGTCATAATGCTTTGTGTATTAAAGCTCTTTATGCTTTTACTAACATGTAAACTAATGGATGTTAACACGTTTGCATTTAACAGATTAACGAATAGAAATTAAGTAATGGATTCGTGAGCTTTAATTTAATCGATGTGGTCATACAAAGAGAAATAAAAAAGATGTTTTATACATACATACATATATATATATATATATATATATATATATATATATATATATATATATATATATATATATTGTGTGTGTGTGAGAGAGCGAGATAGAGAATGAGAGCTTGATAAAATATATAAAATAACCAAACTTAATTGACGAGTGTCTAGAAAATGTATGCTTTTCGAATAGGAACATTGTATTTATTCATAAATATAACTGTGCCATCAAGGAATTTTGCTAGTATTTTGAATGAGTGTGATGCAGATAGTTTCATGTTAAAAATAATACAGTTTAATAGCGGACCGTATCGAGGAAGGACGCGCAATTTAAACAAAAGATCGTGGTTTGTTTTGCTCCACTTTTTTTTCCATTTTAAATTAAATTCATTTTAAGTAGGTCGTGTGTTACGGTTAGTCGAGTTTTCGCTCGTTGAAAAATTAGAAGAATGCGGCGTCATTACATTATTAAAAATATTATCTATGTGGTGTTTACTTATGTGAAATTTTTGCCGTGTAGTAATTACTGCATGAGGTTTTTCTATTTTTATGCTTTTTAAATAAGACTGCGCCGCGGTATAATTATCGATTAATTGCATCGGTTCATTGATTTTGATTTAATTCGACTGATCGATAATTAGAATTGAAGATAATCGACTTTACCGACTTAATGTTCGTAAATGGAAGATTAATCGATTATTAGTATTAAATATATACTGAAAGAATCAACAGATTTAATAATCAAAATACATCAAACACCTTCAATGATCTAAATAAACGTCAAAAGCACAAAACTATCTTAACATTAAGGCCAGTAGGAGACTGCCTTCGTGGGGGTTCTGGAACTACGTTCGTTTAAATCAGACGTGCGGTTCTCACAAATTACACAAATACTTTATGAACACCCGCAATCCACGAAACCTCTGTGATATTCGAATAGTGCGAGTCGTGAACTTCAGTGCTCGATAGTTATCCTTATAGAGGTACCCTAGGTCCTCCAGGCACACACACATTTCTTAACACGACATACAGACATAAATATACTTCGTTCAAAAAACGCTATTCGTCAGATTAAAGAATTTACAAAATGAATAATACTTAATTCATCAGCTAATAATCCGTTGTGTATTTCACCGTTATGCCAACTCGAACAAAAGCTTTTCATTCTCAATCGATATTGTTTTTAAGAATATAAAATGTTTTAATAATTTGACTATATTCAAGTATTTCGTTTACTTGAGTTTATTTCATATTAAAATTTTCAGGTTCGTCATTAAATACCTCTTTACTTAATTCTTCACTGTAAATATTGTAATATACCCAGATATCACAGATATTTGCAGTACTAGAAGAACGTACAGCTCTCATTCCTAATATTGATTGAGATTTTATATATTTCTCTCAGTTCGTTCTTAATATTTTTTCGAAAATGATATTTTAAATTTCTAGAGACCAGGCATTCCTGTATTTCGCCTCTAAAATGATTATTTTTTAATCGCAAATGAAAATTCGATAGTTTGGCGAACAATAATCGATCAATCCTTTTATAGATTAGTCGATTATTTATGACACTGTGTCTTTTATAGTCGCGGTGTCATAAAAACGATCTTTGACATTTCGATTAATTGCATTGAATCAGATATCACTAGTTCGAACGCATTCAGAAAGACAACACATAAAGATTTTACTCTTTTTAAAAGAGATTGAAACAGGCACCACTTACCGAAAATGTGAAAAAATCGCTAATGATAGAAGTAAAGCTGCTAAGGATACACTCAGCCCGACCATTTCTAAGACGCGGGTTCGATGTGCTATGTCCAGTTTTATCTGCAATTAAAAAATGTAATTTTGTACAGAAACATTTGATAAGTTCGTCTTTGAATTAGTTTTTAACTTAATCATTGATTTAGTTGAAATTTCCTATTTAAATTTTGAATTGATATTAGTGTACTTTACATTGTTCAATAAATTATATATATATATATATATGTGTGTGTGTGTGTATGTATGTATACATGAGACTTAGCAATTTAATTTCCCGATTGGTACACTGAAACGAAACATAGAGACACAAGTTCGAGCGCCGTTAAACACAAAATAATCAATCATTGAACAAAAAATTTTTGATATTTATTCAAAGTAATTTCCATTTATTTTAATACACTTGTTATGACGTTTAGAAGTATTTGAAAACAGTCTGCAAAGGCATCCGAGAAATTGATTTCAATTCAGCGGTTATACTTTCGTTAATATTTTCTACGTCCTGAAATCGTTTCCCTTTGAGAACATTTTTCACTACAGGAAAAAGAAAAAAAGCCTGCTGGTGCCAGGCCAGGTGATTAGGGTGAGTGATTGATCTCAACAACCCCGTGTCTCATGTGAAATGTCTTTGTTCTCGAAACTGCGGTCGCACTCGAGAAATGCGTCGGAGTAATTTCTTCGTCACTTCAGTGTGGAATACACAATCAACTGTTTGTTCTTCAAATACAAATTCCTTATGGATCATATCCGATTGATCGAAAAAAGATAATCAGCATGTTTTTCATTCTGGATTTTTACAAAAGAAACGTTTTTGGTCCTGGTGATGATTTCTCAATCCGCTATATATTCTGGCGTTTCGTTTCAGGATCGTATTGAAGCACCCATTACTCATTACCAGTCGCAGAAAATTTGCATTGTCGCAACAAGTCGAGTGAGGTTGTAACTATTGCACAAGATGCAACTATTTTTTGTGTTTGATCATCCGTAAAGACTGTACAGGACGAACTTCACACAGATCTTTCTCTTTTCTAAATCTGATAAAAACTGTGAACTATTTTATATTGCTTTACTTTTGATTTAATTTCATGTGATTCCAATGCTGCAGCATCACTTCGAAAATTAAATTGTCCTCCCTCTCTCTCTCTCTATATATATACATATATATATATATATATATATATATATATATATATATATATATATAATTGTATATTGTAGAAGGGAAGAAAACATATATCTCTATTTTTTTATTCCAAGCCCTTTGATAGTATTTGTCGTTACAAACGGGTACATTCACAAATATCATTATTAATTATTATTTTTAAATATTTGCTAAGGTAATAAAAAACAAACAACGCAAACGAACAAGCTTTATCTGGCCTCAAGTCATGATACTTTTGTTGAAAAATCGTATACCCTTCTGTCGATTTAAATTCAAAGATCACACGAAATATGAATGTTACCAACCAACAGTGTATCACCCATACTATTTCTTTAACTGATCCAATATTCACCGGCGAAATCGTTCACAAAGATCAGATTCTTAACCCGGTTTAACGTACTCCGGTCCGTACAGTCAAGCCAACTGTTTATTTGCTAACACTTCACTATATCTTATATGATATTTATTTAAATACGTTTCTGTATAATGTGTATATATATATATATATATATATATATATAATACGAATATGTATATATGTACATTTTTAGCAGCGAATTTTATCTACGAGCACATTCCGTCGGCCTCAAACTTTAAAAAGTTTTTATCTATTCTTAGTTCGCTGAGAAGAATGTCTGAAAGACATGATTCTGTCACACGTGAGCTCGAGGCCCGAGCGAGCAAATAGCGCAAGAAAGCGGCACTTATACTATTTGAAAACTGAAATATGCAAATATGAACAACGTTGAATAATATATAGGACACGAGACTCATTGTGTTTGTTGTGTTCTCGTTCGCTGTGAAACGACGACGCACGATGTTTATCAGATGTATACAAATATATATATATATATATATATATATATATATATATATATATATATATATATGTTTGTTTGTTTGTGTATAAAGAAGATTCGATAATTAATCTGTTTTCCAACAATATTATGGTCTAATTTTAAAGAGAAAGTGTTTGTTCTGTTTTGAAAATACAAGTCTAATAATCGCATTGTAATAATAAAAAAAATTAGGATGAACTAGTTTAATAACGAGAATAAATTTCTAAACGTGTGATTATCTCTACAAAGCATTTTATGCACATTCCAATATGTGAGGAATTTCATTGAAGATCAGTGTCTCTATATTGAATTTTAAAAAAAGTCTACAGTAATGAAATTAAAGTAGGTAGTTATGGAAAGAATTCGGATAAATATCTCTTTCGTAACTGAATTCTCTGTTTTACTTCAGAAATCACAATTTTTTTTTATTCAGTAATTGTTTTAATAATAATCATCATCTGACAATCGTTCAACAGTAGCCGATAATTATGGAACATGTTTTGACTAGAAAAATGTTCAATAAAAAATAATTCTTTTGTGAAAATGAATTTAACCAGTGTCACAGCTGTATCGTGACTAAATATTTCATTTTTCAAAGATATGTAGCGTACAGAGTGGAGTTAATTCTAGTTTTGAATCCTAGAAGCGTTTTATTTTTTTTTGTATTCATATTCGTCAAGTGATTAAAGCGAGGAATATGCGATACGTTATAGTTTTGTTTCGAAAGAAAATCTGTATTTCCAGATTAGTTTTTCTTAACCCCTTGTGCTGGTATTTTTTTAAAAAAAATGAAGCACACAAAATGGTTATTTAAATTGAAAGGAAGTGTCTACAGAGCCGACACACAAAACATGTATACTTAACTTATATAAAGACTGCACGAGTCAGACTCGTGGTTCATGTACAAGGGGTTAAACAGGCAATTAAAAATTTTAAAAATATCCACATTAATAAAATTAAAGTACAAAAATCTACAAATAATGTGGCTAAATATATATTTCACAAAAGAATTTCTTTTTCACTGTGTAAATCTTAAAAAACAAAGTTTGAAGTTCATTGGGTGAAAAAAAACAAGTTTGTGAAAGAAAATTTATCTTCAGTGTTAGAACCGTATTGTGTTAAACAGACGTGTTATTATTATTAAAAATATATATAATAGACAGATGTAAAGAAACCCCCATTTTCATATTAATCATATAACGAAAACTACATTTTCTCTCTACCAATAACATATTCAGATGTTAACATTTGTGCAATATATTACCATTCGGGCTTCGGTTCCGCCCGTACCGAGTTTGTTGAGCAGCTCCTGGATCTCTGGCTCGAAACATGTGTTGTAATTGGTGTAGCCGCTCGGTCTGGACGTGTCGTTCGGCGTAGGCCCTTCCCATCGTCCGTCCAGGCTGCATCTTTTGTGCACTAGCTCTGTGGATAAGACGAAAAGTATTTATAAAATTAAAAACCGTATAGAATCGAATCGACAGGAAGCGATACTTCACTGAGCGGATCGCTGCCTTGCACCGGCGGGCACCGTTGGCTTGTCGTCTCGCCGGCTTTCGTCGGAGGCCAGCATAATATTTTGTCAAAGGTCCAGTTGCAATAGAGTTCTGTAACAAAAAGAGGATGACTAAGGTGTGACAATCAGTTGTGAGGAACATATTTTAGATAGACATCTAGAATGAAAGCGAAGAAAAAAGCATACGCTCTTTGAACCATCCATGTACTGTTCGGAATTTCGAATCCCATAAACGAAAAGTGATATTAAATAAATAATCGGTCATCGTTCGCCTCATGGAACATCTGTCTCCGAAATAATACAACTTTTTAAAAATTTTTATTTCTTTTTTTTATTGAAAAAACAACTTCGTTCTTTTCTGTTTTTAAATTTTATCCTGTAACAATAAGAATCATATTGTTCCATTTTTGCATTTCATTTAATTGAATAAACAAAGGGGTGAATTCATATAATCAAAAATAGTTATTTTATGGAACTAAACGTGCACAAAATTGAACTGGAGTTATTAGGTGTACAAATTGATTCGGTTCCTTTTTCATAGAAATTGAATGTTAACGGAAAAATGGAATGCATTTTAATCCAAAAAACATCCCCCATTATTTTGTATAACTATACTCCATCAGTCGGCTAACTGACGGATCTCCTGTCGAAAAAACGATGACGGCGTTGAGTCGATGAAACCGTAATGCATTTTATGATCTGTTCCACTTTTTTCGGTATATTTTACATGTTTCATGCGTCGTAACACCTTTCACCGAAGCTAAACAAATGATTTGTGCCGTTTCGGCGTCATTTTTTCCAACTGGAATGCGTGAAGCGTGCAATCCCTAATATTCTGCTTTTCGGACGTCATTGTAATCAATGCTGTTTTGTGAGATTATGCCAACTGCTCAGCCAAGATATAAACTGTTATTAAATGTTAAGATCGGAACTTAAATATTCTAAAACGATTAGAAAATATTTTAATTTAAAACAGAGTTATCGTTGATAACTAATAATAATCTAAAGGTACCGAATTAATTTTTACATCCATTTCCAGCCATGGATTCGCTCTATCTATAAGAGTCTATGAAATGTATATAGCTTAAGAGATTGAAGAAAAGAAAAGATATTCTAGAACAGTGGCGGAGGTTAAACCTGTTAATATTCCGGAATGACATAGTTTCGAGCACAAGAACTCGATTTTCATTTTTATGAGTATATCGTCGCGAATCATCTTTATGAGTATATCGTCGCAAAAGCACACTTTCTTTCAACACTCTACTGATATTTTAAAGCTTTTCCCTATTCTAATTTCTACTTCTTTCGCTTCGAATCTATTCTAAGAAACTCAGAAAGAATCGTTTTAATTCGTTCGCGTAGAGCCTCTTCCAGTCGTTTTTTATCTGCATTATATATATATATATATATATATATATATATATATATATATATTATAAAGTGCGTGTGTAAGATTTGCTTTGAAGCTCATATAATATATATATATATATATATATATATATATATATATATATATATATATTTGTACTATAGAAATTATAATTGAAATTCAAAATTAATCCTTCTGATGACAACAAAACGCTTCTATACAATTAATATAAATGGATTTCATTCGTCATTATTTCACAAAGCAAAAATTAATAGCTTTATATATATATATATATATATATATATATATATATATATAACTGTGTGTGTGTACGGTTTCAATTTAAAACCGAATGAAAATAAATTACACACAGATATCAGGTGAACAAATATTTTCGTGCGTGAGGTGAACTGAAAAAACGACTATTAAACTTCAATGAATATTATTATGTATTAAAATGTCTGTCTTAATTTGGACACTAACTCTATATTCAATTGATTTTATTGTTTTTATTGAATTTAATTTTTTAAAAAATGTAATCATAACCATTTATTAAAATGATGAAATGAAAGAAAACAGCGTCTTATAGAATGGCTGTTTAGAAATTATATGACCATTACGAGCCTTGTTTTTTGTTTAAATGAGCTGTAAATCAAAATATTTTTTTTTACAATAAGGTTTAGAACTTATGTATTCCACGAGAAATATTCGATCGATACGTTTTGTTGAATTTTTTATTCCAACACTGGTTTTCTTAATGATGAAAGAGAAATTAATGGGTTTGAGTTTTGAGAACATGGCGAGGATATAAAGTGTTGCTTTATTAAGAATTCTGTGTACCTTAACGATCTGAAAATGATAGTATCAACATCCAGATGCCTATAAACTACAATCAAAATGTTTAGTTATGAATGAATGAACATTTTTGACTAGAATAATTATTTATGTTATGTGGGGTAGAAATGTATTCATTATTGAAAGTTATAAGGTGTTTTAATAAATGACTTCTTATTGTTTTAGCCACATAGCTTCCCTCGAATAAAGCTAACACCTTTCATCATTCTTAAAATGAATCAATAAACCATTGCAAATAATTTGCTGAGAAGAAATAAAGACGTTTATGTCCCTTCTGTGTATGAAGATAAACACCGCATGTTAAAAACATTTGATTTAATAAATAAAAATACTTTCAAACTAAACTCTAGAAATACAAACTTTTCCTACGGCATAAAAAGAATTTTTAAAGCGGCAAAATTTCTCAGTTGTTTATTAATTTTTTATATAAATTTAACGGGACTTAAATTACGTTCGTTTACACTTCTCACTCTAATGACAGTTTAAAATATATTTTTTGATTATTATTATACAATCTGAGACAAACATTATTATAACAAAATTTTAACATTATTATATTTATCATAGATAATGATTACTGAAATTGTTTTAAATCATATTCTGAAACTTACAAATAGAAAATTAAGGACAATTCAAATATTTTATCATACAGATCATCGTATTTAAAATGTAAAAAAATATGGTAATACGAAATTTAAATTTATGAATAATTAACTATTTCTTTCAAGAGTTTGTTGGAAATTTAAGTTGGTACGTATCAGATAGATGAAGACAAATTAAATATCCTTTAATGTTTCAGAGCAGTTGTAGTAAAAAGCGATGCCTTTAAAAAATATATATTTTTTGCTAATAAGTGATATGGAGGTTTGATATTTCTATGAACGCTTACTTTTATTTCTGTCTCAAGTAATTACTTGTGCCTGTAACGCTGATTTTATTATTTTTTTTTTGTTTATTTTGAAGATATTTATGTAGTGATTTCAAATGAAAGAAAATAAGGCAATACTTAATAATGAAATTGCGTGTAATTGATAACTTTTTACATTCTAAACGGAATAGACAAAAAGGTAAAATATATTTTCTTCTTATTCGATCTTCTATTCTAAAGAATTTCTGTACTGTATTATCGATCTGCATTTATCACATCTGCGTAATAAATGCAGAAGAGTTCACTTCTGCCGCCACTGTGCATCGCTTTGACGATGCGGCGTCTACACCGTACCGGAACAAGATGAGGGCACCGGTTTCGAGATCCGCAATTAGAGTCGAACTAGAAACAATTATCATCATCCCTTTTTGTTTCACGACATCGTCGATCGATTAAAGACTTCATTTGAAACTTACACGACATCCTCGTGAACCTGTGACCTTTTACACTGTACGCTTCGTACGGAAAATATGTATTTAAAAAAATCGATCGGCGGACGGACGTTTATAAATAGATATGTAGAAAAGAACAAAAATGTACGATTGTTGAAAGCAGATGATCGAATGAGTTCGTATCGGTGTACGTTGTTGACGGGGATTAGCTCGAGTGTATTTCATTTGTAAGAAATCGTTTATTTGTTTTGACATTGAAAGTATTTTTAAATTTATTCAGCAGGCTTTCTTTCTTATATTCCTCTATGTTTTTATCAAATATTATTTACATATATATGAAATAAGCTAATATTTCGAACAACAAAATATTATAGAAGACAGATAAATCCATGTTGATTTTTCTTTATAAAAGAAAACAAGTTTACTTGTTAACAAAACGGTTTATTTAGTCGATTAAGTAATGACCCATAGACAGTTCTGGAACTGTGGCTAATACACTTTCACAAATATTTTTTTTCACCTGAAAAACCACCAAGAATGTTCAGTATATAATTGAATCATTTGTAATGTTGCTTATCCGCATTTAGACGGTTATACAATCGTGTTCAGAGCGTTAAAGTATAAAAAATTCAAATTTTTGTATACTTTGACTCTTCAAGATAACGATATCGCCATCCAAATTCGCACAAACATTCAAAAATGATCGAATCATTTATTAAACACCTTTTGTCGTTTGTGGGGTGAAAAAGAATTCGTTTGTGAGGGTGAATAATTTTTAGTACTGCCTATAACCTTCTATGCTACGAGTTAAATATATGATTCAATAAAAAAATAATTAAAAGTGTTTTATTTAAAGAGCATTAAAAATCAAAATTGGATGAAGTTCATTTGAACACTGTATAACCCTGATACATTTGCAACAGTATTATAAGATTGTAAGAACGACGTTCGGAAATCAGATCGAATTCTCACAATCATCAGATATTCATTCTCGCTATACTAGAACAAATAAAGTTTATAAAAAACTATAACCGTTCGGTACTTGACAATTGTCCGAACTGAAATCATAAATCGCAAATAACAATCAGCCAATCGAACTTTTTCAACTGTTAAGACGATTAACGCTCAAATACGATACGCATGGAGCTGAAATTGTATTCCATCGAACGCTTTATACATTTTTAATGACCGTTCATAATGAAACCGGGTTCAAGTGTAAGAAAATTAAATGAACTTTTTCGAAAAAAGAAGACATTTAATATCTATAGACCCGCTGGAGTTTCAACGGATTCGTCAGCCGTTCCTCATATCCGACAAGTCGACACCCGACATTCCATAGAGTGTCTGTTCATACGAACCAATATTCGCAGCCGTGTCACTCGAAGCACTTCAAAGTTTGAATATTGAAAAAGTTCGTCCGGGGTTTTCACATGCAGATATCGGTCGCAGGGAGGGTGGAAAACATAAAAATAAATAGAATGGATGTCGGCGGAGGGAGAAATTTCTATCTCGATACAATCGTGTAGCGGTCGTTTTATTAGAATTTGAAATGTATATATGCATACATGCATATATATATATATATATATATATATATATATATATATATATATTGCGTCATTTCATAAGTAATGCGGTGTTTTCATATAAGTGAAAATGGATGTTGCAATAACGTATCAGATGCATATGTTGCTCAATTGTACTAAATGTTTTCTCAGTCTTATCGTGGATGATTAACACTGATCGCGCAAAATTTACAAGAAAAAATAGTAGTTATCGCATAAGTGTCAAAAGAGCAAATTAGGGATATTTTGCTTTGGGAGATTCGTCACGGCAACAACGCTACAACTGCAGTGAAAAAATTGTGTGAAATTTCTGGTTCAGATGTTATTAGTTTCAGCGAAGGACAAAGATGCTTTCAACAATTTCGGTCCGGAACTACACCCGATGAGGAACGATGAGGAAAGATTAGGACACCCTTAAGAGTTTGTTGATGAGATCCTGCGTACACTATATATATATATATACATATATATATATATATGTATATGTATATATATATATATATATATATATATATATATATATATATACATATGGTTCTAGGGCAATTACCCTCTGGACAAACCTTCCCCTCCGGACATTAACCTCCGTATAAGAATAAAAACTAAAAAAAAATTCCTTGACACAACAAACAATGGATATGTTGTCGGAAAAGTCCAACGACCAGGCAAAGTCCGACTTTGCCCGGCCGCCGTCAGTTAAAGTCCGACTTTGACTAGTCAATATATATATATATAATGAAATTATAAAATTAAAATTACATCACCTTCACCCACACCTTCATCCTCATCCTCATCCACAGCTTTTTTTCCCCAGTCTTGTGCAGGTATACAGCCCTGAGTAGAGATTCTACTTCGGAATTTGATTGACAGCGGCCAGGCAAAGTACGACTTTTTCTAGGCAAAGTCGTACTTTGCCTACGACAGATACGAAAATCTATTATAATATATATATATATATTAAAATCACATTATTAACATGGTAACTCCAGTTTTTAAAATTAATTACTATATCAGAAAATCAAATGTATGGAAAAACCCTGTCATTATTCAAAGGGATCAGTATGGAGTGTTAATGCATAATTAATAATATTAAACTACATTTCCTGTAAAAGATTTCAATACGTTAAATGAATTATGTTTCTCTCTGTCTATCCTGAAATGTGTATACTAGGTTTTATAGAATAATTTGAAATAATAATATTAAACTATATTTTCTTTCAAAGACATCAATATTTTAAAAGTAATTAATTTTTCTCTCTCTCCCTATCTCAAAATATACATATTAGGTGTTAGTATAATTTAAAATTTTTATCCATATGTTGTTGTCATAAATAATTATCTGTTAAAATTTTTATTTTAACAAATTTACTTTAAAACATTTATTTCGTTAAATAAATTTTTATATCCGTTGTTTGTTGTGACGATGAATTTTTTTTAGAGTTTTTATTCTTAAACGGGGGGTTAATATCTATGGTTTTTTACACGAGGGTTATTTTCCGGGAGGTTAATGTTCCGGGGGAATTGTCCTGTTACTATATATATATATATATATATATATATATATATATATATATATATATATATATATATATATGTATATATGTATATAGTGAAAAAATTGCTATAAAATTTCAACAGTTCCTTTCACGAAGTAAAAAAAATATCTCACAGAAATTGGTTGGCTTTTCGTTGCTTCTGAAATGAACTGAAATTCTAATACCTACGTGTGATGCGTTGCAGAAAATTATCTTACCATATCTTCATCGTACGGTTTCCTTTTATAAATTATTAAACAACTAGACGATAGAATGACTCGTTTCAGAGAAATTTAATCAAGAAATGAGTTTCTCTCGTCTCTGTCTGCCTGCGTGCGGTTTACGACCGTTCCTAGTATTAAACGAGTAACGTTTTTGATTTTCGTACGACAGATCGAAAGAAAAATCGTCGAACGAACATGGCAATAAGTAATGAATAAATGTATACTTGTGTTTGTGTAATTACCTGGTGTCGATATGTTGTAGGATTCGTACCGCTTCGAGCATGCCTCGGCAGTCATATTTACGCTTGGTTTGGGGCCTGCATTCTTGTTTTTATTAAGCGATCGTTTCGATCTGTTTTCATTCTGTTTCTCTTCATCACTGGTGTCGTCTCGTTTGGCAGCCGGTCGGCCGGTGAGCATGTTTTTTGAGTCATAGACACGAACGGACCTGTCGCCACGTCACGATTACACGACACGAAATCATCGGACTGTCCTTGCTTCTTTATCAATCTTTCGTACTCCCTTTCTGTCTGGAATCAAAGAAAACGACCGATTAAGAGGAGTTTCCGGTCTACGCCGCTCGAAAAAGAATCATTTCTTAAGAATTTTTTCTAGAGAGAGGAAAAAAGGCAATTTCATGTGGTTTTCTGCATCTTATTGAACATCTATTTGAGATTACAAAATAATTTTTCGTTTTTTAATTTTTTTTTCTTAAAAAAAAAACTAAATGATTGGTTTTCGTAGCGAACCTCTCAGAAATCCTCTTCGACGGTGGGATGTCTGGCTCCTTAAGTGTTGATTTGAAACGTAAACACCGACTATATTCTTAAACATTACAAAACTTTCGAACCAGTGAATCTCCGAACACTAAAAAAAATAGTAGTTTGTCAAATTTATGACATTTCAAACTCAAAATCATATTTTTACCATTTTTTTTGAGTTATTTGATCTCTTAAAGAATTGAAAATTTGAAATGTTTCCAAGTATTAAAGATTCACTGCCCGACAAAACTTTTTTTTCTTTAATTTAAGAAAAGTTTCACGTGAATCGATCAATTAATTTTTGAGATATTTGTTCCATTAGTTTGAAACTAGACGCTTTGAGAAAAGCGTGTTTCAACTCTTACAGTGTATTTGTTTTCACCATACGCTGGTCGCCACCCAAACACTTCTAATGTAGCTAATTTCTCTAATTTTAAAATTTACTTGCGAGTGCAGATTCTTGAAATACTAGAGAATCAAAAAATAAAAAAAAATCGATTTTTGAAAGTTCTGAGCCGAAACTTCGCTTAATTGAATTCGTAATATTTCTAAGTATATTTTCACAAATGATTTCATTTTTCATCCTGCAAACCACAAAAAGTTTTCTGATCGAAAATGTTCAATAGTTGACTGTAGATCATTTTTGAATACTGTTAATGCGTATTTCGATAATGATACCATCATTTTCAGAGTCGCAAAGTAGAGAAAAACTTTTATCCTTTCACTAGCCTATCGATATACAAAGGTTTAAACAACATATTTTCAAAGGTATCGACGATACGGTTATTGCATTCATAGCTCATTTCAGAAATGAAATTTATGCTGGTGTTTTAAGAATGTCTGAGTTTCTCAATTTCGATGAACTATCATGTTATCTGTTCATTATCCTCTACTGGCATCATTGATGAAGCGTGGTTTATGAGCTTCGTGTCTGACATAAAGTGTTATCATCATCGCACTGAGGGGTGTAAGACACGAGAACACAACGGTAAAGTTTATGATTTTCACAATACAGTTCTGACACAGTGGATAAATTTATTTAACAAATGGTTTATTTTTCTTTTTACGGACTACAAAAGAAAACTTGTGTGTAAATTATGGAGTGAAAAGAGAATTCATTTTGTGAAAATGTACGATTTTCATTCATCTGGGAACGTTGTTATAAAAAAAACAGTTCTGATACCGTGGCCTAATTCATTTTTGAAAGTTGTTATAATTAAAAATCGAAGATTAATGTGTAAAAGACTGATTTATCTGTCAATTAAATATCGGTTTCATTTGTCAGTAACTATTTCTGCTTAGATGAAGGCTTGTGTTGCAAATAAATTCAGTTTCTAGTCAGTAAAATCCCGCGAATGAAATTATAAGAGTATTAGTGATTGTCAGAAATGGATTTTTCGTTCACCGCACAACCCATAAAAAAAACTTACGATTAAGAATGTTCCATAAATGATTATTGATCAATTTTCAAACCGTTAATGTACAGAAAATTGTAACGTTTTAAAATTTCGAGATTTTTCTATGCATTAACATTTTGAGAATGATAGCATCGCCATCTAAATTAGCATAATTAGCAATCAAACATAATAGAATTATCATTTATTGAATATTTTTGATCAGATTTTTTCATAATTTATGAGTTTGTGAGCGAAGATTCATCTGTGAAACATATCGAGCACAATCGAATCGATAATAGATAGTGCAGATTTAACAGAACGTAACAGATGCTAATTGAAGCAAAAATAGTCGAATTGTATGTTAAAAAATGATCGTGTTATGCGTAAAACTCGATTCATATTCTTATAAAGTATTAAACTCTTTCCGGAAAATATATTCTAGGAATTTAATGAACGAACATCTTTGAAAAAGGTTTTGTATTCAGTGATATTTATAATAGTGATAAAAAGTGTAATATTTGAAAATAAAGCATATCGCTAGAAAATATCCTTGAAAAAAATGTATATTTCCATTTTCGTATTGAAACTCAACAACAATGCTCTCGAAGCTGTACATAGGGAGAAGGGAACCTTCCCGTTTTATAAATAGCGAAACGCGGTCGTTCCGTTCTGCTCTCCGGTTACGCGCGTCCGTGCCACGTTGTCCGTTTGCGAAACGAGCTTTTCAAAGCTCTCACACAACGTGCAGATACGTTAAAACGACAAGGTCGACATCAAGCGCCGAACAGCGATCGCCCAAAGCACGGCGTGCACACTGCTTTAACAGTGATCGATTCCACGTAGCTGCCCCTAATTTTTTTTCACGTGTCCAATACGTTCCGAATGAATTTTTCATTTCTTTCACGAGCCTATCGATAATTCATAAACGTGTGTACATTTTTTCCGAATCGACTCCAATGTTCGTTTAAACAGAAAACGTTTATAAAAAACGAACGAAAAGTGTTTCGTATGCTTGTTTGTGTACAATCTTGAGAATCTATCGTTTAGAATTATAGTTTAGTGGTTCAATGGACATGGTTCCGAGATTTATAGAGTTGAAACAGTTTCTGTTTATCATAAAATAAAAATAGATAAGTCGTTTTCGAACAACCCGACGCGATTAGTTCTTCATTATCGCTCATTGACAATTTAATTCGTTTTTTTTTTCAAACAGTTAAAATAATTTTAAGCTCCCTTTTCATTTCACAAATCATACTTTTTTTCTAATCAAAACTGTTCAATTATTGGTCATTTTTGATCGGTGCTTATTCCCGTTTCAATGGAAATGCCGCCATCTTCAGAGTAGAAAGATATAATTTTTTCTGTACTTTGGAAGAAGTCTTTTGATTTTTTGAACTGAATTCATTCACTCTATCAGAACTATATGGTGATGGTAAGAGGGTATCTTTATGGGTACTCTACATGAACTGCAGTATTCGATTCCATCATGAGATCATGAAAAATGTTCTACCTATCTTAATGAATTTTCTCCCTCTCTCTGTGTGTGTGTTTGTGTGTGTGTGTGTAGTGTAGCAACTCAATAAGAGGGCGGTTTGAAGAGTAGCATGGTTCCGTCATTAATTCTCCGTTTGACTGTTGTTTCGACACAAGCGTTTCGAGCAAAATGGATAAAATCGAAACTCGAGTTGTGATTCAGTTCTTTTTTTCAGAAGGGAAAACAGTGAACGAAAGCCCCGAGAGGGTATTTCTCACATTGAGTGGATCTCGTCCTTCGTACGAAACCGTTCGACTTTGAGTGGATGGATGTAAAGGTGGCAGAACGAATAACGCAACACAAAATTTTCCTGGATGGAAAGCGATTTGGGTCGAATAAAGAGGCGTTAGTGAAACCCACTACTGAGGGAAAATCGCGAAGTCGGAGAAACGTTGTAGAAAGTGCGTTGGTGTTCGAGAGGATTATGTTGAAAAATAAAGTGCACATTGAAACTGAAGCTGTTAGCTTTAATATCGAACCAAATTACTCCTCGAACCGTTCTCGTATATGTATATATATATATATATATATATATATATATATATATATATATATATATATATATATATATATATATATATAATAGTTCGAGTATGTGTTAGAATATACGTGATCCGGAAAGAAGAGAGCGAGCACGATTGCAGGAACTGAAACTTTAAAACAATATTATCGTTAGGAAGATGTTCTCCCGTGGCGTTGTAAGAGCATCAGACATTTTCATATGAAAATAGTTGAGTCACGACGGTCGAACTGGGTCACGGGATATGTAATTATTTTTGTAACAGTTTGAATGTGTCTAGTGTTCCCTAAATCAAATTAGTGTCTATGAACGGGCATTTCAAACTGTGGCTCGACTATACGAGGCCGGTCTATCGAAAATTCCTCATACGATATAAGAAAAAGTCCTATCGAATGAGAACAATGAGAGTAAAATGAATTGAATGATGATTCTACCTCTATTCTTTTCGAAGAATACTATTTCTTTCAAGTGTTTTTCTTTCTTTATCCGAGAACGAATTGTAATGTTCTGTACGCCTTTGTTTGCATTATTTATATAAACGATAGAGATGCTTTCTTTTTAATACACTATTATCTGCACATGTTCGCCGCCATATCCTTTTTATCTAGTTTAGTTTTCATTAGTATTCCATTTTTATATTTATATATATATATATATATATATATATATATATATATATATATATATATATTAGATATAAGAATTGATTCTGTGCTATTCTCTCACAATCGATTTGTCAATTCATAAGGTATATAAATATTCATTTTTGATCTATATATTCTAGTCTATATGACCTTTTTTAATTTTCTTACAATGAATCTGAAGTTTCTCTGTCATCTCTGCACGTTACTTAGAATTTAAAACGTGAAAAACGGATAGAATTCGTGCACAAAACTAATTAATTATATAATCAAAACTATTTAATTTTCATGTCAATCTGATTGATATAGTAAAGTTGTCCTGATGATCTTTATCATTTTGAATAATCTGAATTTCTATTCTTCATAAAGTGAGAACTGGGGAACAGACATTGGATAATACGATTAGATATAGAGAACAGCTTTTTTTTTAATAATTTAAATGGTTGTCCCTCGACAGGTGAGATGTGACAAACAAACATTCAAAGATACAAACTTTGTAGAGGACACTGAAATGATTCAAGGAATATTTTTATTATAAATTATAATTATGTATTTTTATAGCTGTGATCTCCGTCGATGTGATGTCTTGACGGCCTTTATCCTGTTGAATAATCTGTATATCCGTCCTCCATGGAATGAGATGTGGAAAGACGACAGTCAGAGATACAAATCTTCTGAAGAATAGACACTCAGATAATTGAAAAAGAGGAAGGCCATCAGGACAACACATCAACGGGGATGACGATTATAAAAACATACAAATATATTATGTGTACAAATTAATTCGGGGTCTTTTTTATAGAAAAAAAACCGGATAAATGAAATATATTTAAATCCTCAAAATAGTCATAATTGTTTTCTATAATTTTGGTCTTATCAGTCGGGTAAATGGCGAATACTTTGTCAAAGAAAGATGGTGACTCTAAGTCGATGAGCTCGTTACTGCATTTTCCGAACTCTCTGATTGTTTTAGTATTTTCTGCATGTCTTAGAAGTCACAACTTCTTTCTCCAAAGCTAAACAAACCATTCTCGCGGCTTCGGCAGTATTTTTTTCAACCGGAATGTGAAAAGTACGCAATGCCTAGTGTGCTGATTTTCGGACGCCATCGTATCCGCTAGTGTTTTGTGAGTTTATGCCTTACTCGAAAGATATCTATAGTGTTTTTAAATGTCAATGTGTGCAGTTCATAATCGTAAAACGACAAGAAAATATTTTAATGGAAAACAGAGTTGTGATTGATTCAATTCAATGACACAGAATTACTTTCTACATCTGATAATTTACACTAAAGTATTTCTTTTTATAACAACTTCATTCATTTCTCCACATTCTCATAACAAATACTTTTACGTATCCATCTTTAAATTCTCGACGAAATCATATTTTGTTTATCACTCGCTCATACAAAAACATACATTTTAAGAGATACATCGTGGGTCGTTTACTTTCGTTTCGATTATCATTAAAATCGGACACGTATTTAGTACTGTGTGTAAAAAAAAAGTTTTTCTGTAAACTCGCGTCGTGACAAATCCCCGACACGGTTCCAGACGCACACGACGACACATGTAATTTGTTTGTACTAAGCTTTATGTAATTTTTTATATCCGGACATTTTTATTTATAAAAATATACGACACGTGATAATTCCGTGTTTGAGGTTCTCAAATCCTACGTAGGAATCATACGCATGTTTAGATGCATAAATGTTTACTTTGTAATCATGACAGAAGCTCTCATGTTTCTCTATTTACATACATAAATATATATATATATATATATATATATATATATATATATATATACATATATATTATTTTTTATTTGATGTTAATAATCCAGAACAAAATAACAAAATAAATTGTGTGAAAATACTAGAATTTTAAATGTTTTCTTTGAAGGAAAGAAATATTTTTAATTCTATAGTTCTTTTGATAATATTTTTAATGTATTTTGACTTTATTAACTAAATTCTTGTTTTTCTTTTCAATTTTGTCAACTAGAATAAAAAAAAATGTTTACCGAACGTGAAAATAAATTTAAGAAACGGGTTTTCATCTACTGGTATATAATTTTGTGACAAGATTCTGTATTTTAAATTCTATTAGGCATAGAAAGTAATTCGCCGCCCTTAAGTTGAATCAGTCATAACTCTGTTTTAAATTAAAATATTTTCGCGTCGTTTTATGATTTCAAAATGTCAAGTCTTAACATTTAAAATCAATATTCATCTCGGTCAAGCAGTTTGCATAATCTTATAAAACAAAGTGAACGCGATGGCATCCGAAGAGTAGCATATCAGGTATTACATACTTTTCATATTCCAGTTTTAAAAAAAAATGCTGCCGAAGCTGCGGGAATGATTTGTTCGGTTTCGGAGGAAGATGGGACGTATGAAACGTGCAAAAAGGGCTAAAACAGTCGAAGCGGTCCGAAAATACAAGCAAATGCATTGACTCAGTCACTATTTTTTTTAGATAAGCGATTCGTAAGTTACCTGACAAATGAAGTAGAAGTTTATAAAAAAACCATGTGGGATTGAGGATTGAATTAATTTGTTCATCCAGTATTATATAAAGCTTGAAAATTGCATCGCATGTAGGATTCAGTTTCGAGATTTTTATTCCCTTCTATTACAAATGATGGAAATTAAAATGATTATATACATACACGCATATATATATATATATATATATATATATATATAACATTATTTGAATAACTATAATTTTTCGTATCAAAGTGTTAACTGTTGTTTTTTTGAATATTTATCGTTTGCTCACATTTCATTTCGGTTTTTGTACCAGCAATAAATTATTAATTCAGCTTTGATATTATGGCATACTCAAATTTATTATTAATCTAATTTGATCTATGATATGTTTTACCTACATGCCTTACTGATTCGTTAAAAAACATTATTTCTTCTTCAAATAAGAAATAAAAAAAACTCATGATGAATAAATCAATATATTGTAAGTGTTTTATCAATGTATTTTCATTATTAAATTATAGAGACGACATTGAAATCTTTTCGTATCCATTTCAATTTTACTCACTTATTCGCTTTATATATATATATATATATATATATATATATATATATATATATATATATACATAATGTAAAAAAAACACAATTCAATCGACGTCGTACTATCTCCTCATTCTTCCAATTACGACGCAATATTTTTCCCGAACCGACCCTCGAGTGCTACAGATAATGTACTTGTCATCTGTGTCATTTTAATTACAATTCTTTACGTTTTTTTTATCCTCGTGTTTTTTTTATATAATTCCGATTCGACAGATCGTGTACAGCTGTCGTCGTAGGACACGCGTACAAAACTCCACGTCGCTCAACACAAGTGACCTCCCTCCGCACTCGGTGTCAAGAAGACCGACGAATCGTTAAGTACGTACGGAGGAAACCTCTTTGGAGTACGTGCGACGACGACGACGACGAGACTAAGAAACCGAAACGCTCCTGCGGAGACGCCGAGAAACAGTGCTGGCGACAAGAGGAACGTCGTCCCGTCGCGTGCGCGCCGCTGCCACTCGACTGGCGGGCGGTTTGAGATCGACAGACCGTCGAATGGGTCGGTGTGTGGAGGCGGTCGAGATCTAGCGAGAGAAGAGTCAGCGAAAAATGCATGTGCTCGAAGTATCCGTAACGCTAACCCATTCCTGTTGCGGTGCGCGCGTACGGGAGGAAGCGTCCGCGTCTCCCCCCGCTCCCTCTGCCCGCTAATCCTCCCTCGCCCCGAGCGTCGCCGCGCCGCCATTTTTAATACAGGCTACGATCACTTGACAGTGTACCGAAGAAAAATCGACCCCGCGTCTTCGACCCGTTCTCCTGCTGCGACGACGACGACGACGACCGCCTTCATATTTTCTACGTGTGTCGCAGACAATCGCTCTTTTTTGCGGACGAAATCTGCATGTAATGTCGAGTACGTGTTAATTAGATCGATTAAAAATCGCCCTGAGTGAAAATTAAAATGCGAAGGCGTCTCTTCTATTCGAATTCACGTCGACTTTTTTTTTAAAAAAAATAAATAGTTACATTGTGGATCAGAAGCGGTATTCAGGATTCAATTTCGAGATTTTCATTTTTATCTGCTACAAACGATGAAAATTATTAAAATAATATATACATATATATATATATATATATATATATATACAATATTTTAATCATCACAATTTTTCCTATCAAAAGTGTAAATTTTCTCCTCCAAATGTTTACTGTTTGGTCGCATTTCATTTCGACTTTTGTTCCAATCATTTATAAAAACGCTGCTATATGAAAATATTTTTTTAAATTGACAAAGAAATCTGCTCAATAAATTCAAATTGTCTTGTTCTAGTCATTAGTATTATTGAGTATCAATCTTATTCAACGTCACAATTCAGTTCTGACACTGTGACTAAATTCTCTTTCACAAATTAATTCTCATAAAACGATTTGTTTCCACAACGGTTAAAATTAGAACACCATTTTACTAAATACTAGATAGAATTTATAAATGGATTAAATAAATATAATGATCCGGAAAGAATTTATAAATATATGAAATATTTAAAAGGGCCTGAAGACTTGAAACACAATCGAACGATAAATGTTTTAGAAATCATCAAAGAAATAACTGTATGAAAATAATGAAATCACCGATAGTTGCAGGAAGTACGAGCAAATCGACGCTTCCAAAAAACTAAACTGGGCTTTTTATAAATAGAATTTATATTCAAGGCAGGCTTGTTTTTGACACAGCGAATACTATTCTCAGCAATTGAATATTTCTTTTTTAAAGAAATGTACTTCATTCTACAAATCAATAGTGACGAAACGATTATGTTTCAAAAATAAATTCTTTTCTCGCTCCACAGACCACAAAAAATGTGCTCTGATCAAAAATGTTCAATAAATTATCATTTAAGAGTGTTTTTTTTTGCTGCTTATTTCGATAGCGATTCTGTCATCTTTAGAGGGACAGCGTGGATATGTGAAGTATGTGAAAAGATATTTGTCTATATTTTGGCACTCTGAAGATAAGTTCTCCTCATACAAAAATTTTATCTGATCTCTAATAAATTTAATTTTTTATTCCACTGATCACAACACTTTTTCTGGTCAGAAATGTACAATGAATTTCAATTGATCATTTTTGATTATTGATTATACATATTTCGATGACGATCTAGTCATCTTCAAAACGCTAAGACATAGAAAAATATTTTCCTGTATATTTTTGTGATTTGACGCTCTGGATATAATGACATGCCATCGAAATGCGCATAAGCAACAATTAAACATTGCCTATAACAATTTATTGAGCTTCTTTTGTGGTTTGTGGTATGAAAAAGAAATCGTTTCTAAAAGTTCATCTAGCCGCAATGTCAGCACTGTATTGTGATGAATTAACTGAGAAACCCTTCATTTTATTATATATTTTTCTTCGATACATTCTTCAAACACATCCATTGTCTTGTATTTGAAATCTTTATGACTTGTTAAACATTTAATTCGCTGAAATGAATATCGATAATTTTCGACTGTTGTTTTAAGCGAATTTCAATTGCGTACAGGACGTAGATGGCTAATGCCCACCATCGTCAGAACTCTGAGTACAGAGTGGAATCTTCAGATACTTTTATACTCATTGTGATATTAGCATTGAAACCGTTCGTAATCAAATACAAAGAAATTGAAAACGCGAAATATGTACGAAAACTAGTAGCAAAACACAGAAATCAAAAAACTAGTACCAATATAACAACTGTATATTTTACATTTGCTGCGAATATTTAGAGATTCGTGAACAGGTTAGATAACTTGTAAATTTTATACAATGCAGCTATTTTATACAATGATCTTTTATATTTCACACGACATTCTGCGGATCATAAATTCGGTTTTAAATCGTGTACCATTTTCTGTAAATCCAGCGGTTATTTCTCGAACAAAAAAAAATACACACACATTTTCATCGAACGTTAGTCTAACAAAGAAACAAATTCCTCTCGATTTATTACAGTTTGTGTACGTGTACATTAATTTCTCTAAAACGAAATGTGTACACTCTTCGCATTCTCCGTACACATCTGTTGCTCCGTGTCTCTGTTTATGGAATGTAAATAAGCCAAAACGGCGACCGTATGTCTGACATTTAACTTTCTTCTTTGAATAATAAGAGTCGAAATACGTTTACTTTTGTATTGCGACGAGCCGTGACAGAGATCTTTCCGCCTCATTATAACGCAGTTGTGTTCGACGTTGTCTTCCTGAACATGTAGAGACTTGTATACACACAAGCGTGTATCTGCACGGATTTCTCTTACAAGAACATACATTGTACTCGTATTAATATGTACATATATATATATATATATATATATATATATATATATACGTACGTACGTTTCAATTTTTATGTTTAGTGTTAAATATGGAAAAGGGGATGTTTCGGAACTTGTCTAAATGTTATTAACCCGGTTGTTAAATATACAATGCGTGTTTATCTATATACGTAAAAGTATAGCTTCTTTGAATTTCGGATAGTTAATTAAAATTTGTACTAAACGGATTAGAAGGATCGCTCCTTTACCTAATATGTACATTTTAAGTTTTCTGTAAACTTCGTCGTGGTATTATTTATAGTCTGTAGGGATTATAAGCGAAGGATTTTCTTCTGAATAAACAATATATATATATATATATATATATATATATATATATATATATATATATATGTATAATTGCATGAACGATACAAAAAAAGAAACAATAAATATTGAATTACTAAGCCTCACATCATTGAAGTCTTCTGTTTTAATTGAAATTATAATAAGCATCGTTGACGATTTGTACTAGCAGTTCAATGGTTTTATTTTGTCAAATGTATTTCATACACACACACACACACACACACATATATATATATATATATATATATATATATATATATATTATGGGTACAAGTTAATTCGGTAAACTTGTTATAGAAAATGAATATTTGTTTACAGAAAAATGGAATATATTCAATCATTAAACTATTCCTTACTTATACAGAAGTTATCACTTAACAGTTGCTCAAGTTCCTCGTCTTCAATTTTTTTTGCTTCTCCGAAACGTTCTCGATCGAATAGATCAAAAGCACCACTTCGAAACCTTGAAAACAATTTTGTGCGTCACGTCACCTGCAAAACGTGAACAAATCATTCCCGTGACTTCGGCCGAATTCTTTTCAATTGGAATGAAAAAAGTACACAATGCCTAATATGCTGCTTTTCGGACGCCATCGTATTCGCTACTGTCTTGTGAGGTTATGCCAACTGCTCGGCGAAGATGTACATTTTTTTTAAATGTTATGATCGGCACTTGAAAATCCCAAAACGACGAGAAAATATTTTAATTTAAAACAGAGTTATGACCGATTCAGTTCATATGCAGAGAATTAATTTTTACACATAATATTCTATGACGCTGCTCCATTCATCTTGACATTCCTGATTAATACACTCAGAATTTCGATCCGCAGCTTCGTAATTACCGCCTCTGTCATTCTCACTGTCGCATCGGAACGATCCGAACCTTCCACATTCGTCGTCAACTATCAATCTGTCACTGAAATTGATACTCTTGACTACATTGTCTCTTCACTACACAAAACTTTCATGCGAATCGCCTGCTTTTCGTCGCCGGGAATCGCATCGGATACGTTCTGTTTACGACCAAGTAAACTTTTCAACTCGACATTCGAGCCTCCAAGCTGCTCTTCATTTCGAATAGAAAGTTTTTAATAGATTCACGCGCGCCGAATGAATCGAACGATGATCATATTTTGGTCTAGTTAAACGGTATTGAATATTGGATACAGTTGTGGAACTTGATTTACAATGGACATGCAAGGAATTGAAAATAAATACAAACGAACGGTTCTTGTTATTATTATATTTGAAATAGAATTATATATATATATATATATATATATATATATATATATATATATATATATATATATATATATATATATATGTATTCATATTTCGTCAAACAACAGCAAATAAACTTCTATTTACATCCATATAGTATATAATCAACTGTTCGTAAAGTTAATTAATTATATCTGTGTTTACACATAATACAAGAAACAAAGTCATTAATAATTAAATTTGTTATTAAATTAGCACATTATATATGTATATATATATATATAATATACTGGTATGTAGTTTCCTTCGATAATACCTATTAACTCCTCTTAATTATGTTTCCATTTCATAGTAGGTAGGAAAATAGAATAATTTATGTATTATAAAAACTTAAAGTACGATTTTAATTTTGTGGATGAAAAAAGGAGATCATCATTTTATATAACACGACAATTTATAATTAAATACTAGATAGCAGACATGATTTATAAATAAGTTAAATTAATTAAATGATGCAAAATTCATAAAGGAATTAATAACGAAATAGCATACTTGATTGGTCAAGTTAATAATTTAAATACAACAAAAAATGCTTTACGAATTTATCGACGAAAAAAATTGTATGAACATCTGAGAAATATCCGTGTGATTATAACAAGTAATTCGTCATAATATTACAGTTTTGATGTTGACACCAAATTCACTTTCAAAAATAAAAATCCTTTTTACACCAGAAACGACAAGAATTGTTTAATAAATCACATTTATGTGTTAATTTTCAAATGTTGTTCAAAACTATATATTCTAATGTTATTTTTCAAATATTATTATAAATCACGGTCGAATTGTTTTCTCATACCACAAGCTAATATTTTTCCGGTCAAAAATGTTTGATAATCATTATTGATCAGACTTGACTGTTACTTATACGCATTTCTGTAACCACTCTGTAATTTTCAAAGCACTGAAATACAAAAAAAATCATTCATAAAGACTGAATTTAATAAAATCGTAAATTCATGATTTATTTGATAAAATCTCACGTCATTAACACAAATGATGCGTCTTAAGAATGTATTGTAGAAAAATGTGTACGAAAATGAAGAGTTTCTGAATTTTTATGACAAGTGATTCGTCACAAAACAGTCTTAATATTGTGACTAAATTCACTTTCACAATTGAATTCTTTTTTCATACCAAAAACCATAGAAGAAGATCAATATAACATTAAAAAACATTTTTAATTGTTACTTTATTTTGTTGTCGATTCCAGCATCTACCTTTATCCATCATCTAAGGTACATAAAAATCTTTTTTCTCAGATTTTTCTGTACCTTGGCATTGTTCAGATGATGATATCACGATCTGAATGTATAGACAATAATCAAAAACAATCATAAACGATTCACTGGACACCGAGATAATGTTTCATGGTTACTGTGATAAGAAAAGAATTCATTTGTAAAAATAATTCAACGTTTATAAAAGAAAAACAAGTTTCTAAAAACAGAATTTATTATAACGTTTAGCGCAATAGAAACGAATTCAGATAAATACATTTTTTTTTAAAAAAACTTCATTCTAAAAATCTGCCGTGTCGTATCTCTCAACCTAGTTAGTAACGAAACGATATTTATATAATTTTATTGAAATAAACATTTCAGTACTTCTATCTCAATTCCATTGTAAAACAAGTGACTGAAATAGAGAACATATAACTTCAAGTAATATTCCATCATATTTTATAATTAAAATCATTTTAATAACTGTTGTTTTTCGTTCAAATAAGGCGTACTTCCATTGCCCCATAGTCTGTCGTCGTGCAGACGTTACTGAAGAGATAACAGAATGCAATTTTTCGAGACAGAACCTCGCATCGAATCGCAAACCATTTTAATAACACTTCGTTTAATACGAATAAGTTCAACGTTAAGCTTTGTAAAGTATGTACTTTATATATATATATATATATATATATATATATATATATATATATATATATACACACACAAACAGTATATGAATAGTTACATTAAATTTATTTTTTCTCTCTGTTAAATGTCACAGATGTTTTTTTTATTTAAAATATGTGTGGTGTATGAGTATAATATAAAAGGTCTGAATGTTAAACACACGATAAAAATGCGTGGAAAATTCGAGTACGCCCTGTGAATATAATATGAGTTGTTAGTGAACCGTACCGACTACATTTATGGTAGAGATTTTTTTGCTACTTTGGTGCAAAACAAAAAGAGGACTTGTAGAGGGTGAGGAACATTCGCACCGGATGAATTCGTATTCAAGAAACGTTCAAAGTTCGAAAGATTGACGAATTGTAAACGCAGCTACATACATATATCGTCGTCTCATAGTTTTAGGCAGTCGTTTCTTTCTTCTCTATTTTCACCCACTGTTCGAAAACTTCAATTTACATGCGTGTGTTATGTTTCAATATCCGTACGTAACAAACTCTTGAAGTGTTCGAAGTTCCTTTCTTGTCTCGGCTGTCGCTTTTTCTAATAATGTTATCGATGAAATTTGTGTAAACTTTTAAAAAAAATTCCACACTGCCATTTTAAATGGTAATGTGTATGTGTGTGTGTGTACGGTCCTCTGAAGTATTATAAATTCGAGCGTACACTTTCACTTTTTCTACAGAATATTTCAACGTGAATTAAATGTAATTTACATGTGATTATTATAATATATTCAATTTCAATGAATCTGCATATTCGTCTCTATTAAATTCAGTTAATTTGTTAGTGAGTATTAATACAATACTATTCTAGCCGTGCGACTGAATCCACTTTCGCAAATGAACTCTTTTTTTTAAAAAAAAAAAAAAAAACGAAATACAACTTACTGGTTAAATAATTCTATAAATTGTTATTCATCATTTCTGATCGATGTTTATACGCATTTCGACGATGAAGTCATCGTTTTCAGAGCGGCAAAGTGCAGAAAAGCCTCTCACTCCTCGATTCTAAATGGTGTAAATAACGGATGCGCCAGTGGAGAGAGCCAATTTAAAAGCAGGCTTATTCACTTACCGTCCGAGCGAGAAAGTAGAATTAGGCGATACACTGTTAATTATTCGTGGCTATTTAGTAAACACGGAGCTGTGATCCGGTGCATTTCGAGCTTTCGCTTTCAAATCATTTTACAAAAATGGCGAGTGTTTTTACAGCTGTGCAACGGCTGTTTCCGAATCATAATATTCCTCATAGTGGACAGATATCATCAGCTTGTGGATTCAGAAGTTTAAAGAAACTGATTTCAAATTAAATTCGAAACATCAAGGCTCCAGAAGAGCAGTAAGGACACAAGAAAACATTCGTTCGAATTGACAACTCGAACACGTTTCCGGTCCAGTGTGTGCAAAATCGGCGCTCAGGACGTGGAGATTTTTGATATAGCCAATTAATCAGTTAGTATATAAAAGACTCGATCAATTGTAATGCCTATGTGTTTGGAAATCTCGCGCATTTTTAATCTATATTCTAACAATACCATATCATGGACTTTATAGTTTCTGCATTGATGCCGATTACCGGGCGTTCACTGTACGGGTCGTCTTTCACAGTTTCTCTACTGCGGTTGAACAGCGATATCGACTTTCTGACGATCGAATATGAAGGAGCAGGTTTATCCAAGTCTCGTTCATATTGGTGTATTGATCTGAGTTGCGTTTAAATCATTCTTGACCTTGTATTCGATCGTGATATGATTTTCGTTATTGTTCATTTTTTTAAAACAGGCGTACGTCGAGTGCTTCAATGGCTATTAAACAAAAACTGCTCGACAAAGCCAGCTAACATTTTACATACGTTGATAATAGACATGAAGCTTAACAGATTTAAAGAATTTTCCGCATAGCCTTGCACAAATCGATAAATGAATTAACGTATTAATCATACACATAATTTAATAATATTTAGAAAGAAGAATAGAACTCATTTCTGATTTCACGTATTCTCAAATAACGCTCAATGTATTATTTTAAATTATATATATATATATATATATATATATATATATATATATATAATTTAGCATTGAGCCTATGTACGAATTATGAAACCGCATAACTCCTATTCAAAAAATCCCACCGACTTAATTCCGTCGTCCTTAAAAGTTCACCGTATAATAAAACCTGCAAACAATTACAACCCAAGTAAAGAACGTATTGAAGATAATTTCAACCCTTAGTGTATGCCGTTGCCCATTATCGTTCTCTCTTTCTCTCTCTAAGCACAATAAACGCGCGTATCGATGCGATATTTGCTGGTCCATCGTTTGATGTAATGAATCCGAACGGAGGGTCGCGACGAACAAACACAACGGCCGCATGATTAAAAAAATGTTCCGTGCGTCGGGGCGCGCCATTCCCACCGGAAAAGAAGCATCTTGCGACCGATCGGCCAGTGTACCGAAAGGGGATAGAAAGTCGGTCAATGATCTCTACTACTGTGGATTTCTACTACTGCTGTCACAAACTCATCTAATGACGTCGACGAATTCCGCGAAAATATTCCGCGGAGGACCCTCGACGCTTTTCTGATCGACAATGTGTCTTTTCATACATCTTTCGATCACGTTAATTGTGTTACTGATTTTTTTTATCGTAATAAACGCATACATATCTATATAATTCTTCGAGCGGATCGAAGAATCGCGCAAATTTTTATAGAAATCTGAGTGTTTCTCTTTTCACATCGAATCGAATAAAATGTATTTAGAGTTTAAGTTGCATTCGGACCAACTCAAGCATCCGCCTTTCATACTTTACAATTTTTCTTTTTTTTCACGTTTTATCGGTGCGGTACGTCCATTCATCCGTGTACAATAAGATAAATTTAACGCGATAATTATTTTTTTTTGACTCTTATAGAAAGTATTCTTTCGACGTAGCGTTAATGAAAGGTACACAGACAAGAAATTGATAGGATTACAAGTATTCAATCGTGTAATAATTATTTAAACGACAAAAACTCAATTAAAAATACAATTGTGTTTGTATTGTCAGAAGACTTCAATTAGTTTCTATGCTATTCTCGTATGAACATTCCAAATTGTTCTTCATATTAAAACTTCCACCTTTCAGCGGATGCGTTTAACAAGAAAATGTTACCATTGTAATATCGTATACAAAAATCCGATGCAAATACAAGTCTGTCAAGTCTTGAAGCGATAATTCATGTCATAACCACATATTTCGCTGTTAAACCGACTCTTTTTGTATAGACATTTTATCACACTTGAAGTAACTACAACAATATTCTGAGTTTGTCATACAATATCATTCATATATATATATATATATATATATATATATATATATATATATATATATATATATATATATACATACATACACACTCATTTATATGTCTGTGATTTTAATATCAACTTTAGTACATTTCTAAAGGAGTTATAAATATTGAAAATGAGAACTTATTTTACATATATATATATATATATATATATATATATATATATATATATATATATTTATATATGTTAATGTGTTCGAATGTTGATTGACAATTGAAGCGTGTGTAATGAATCAAAGCTGACATTTATTACAACGGCAAATACACACATTCATTCTTGCTTAAAAAGAATATTGCGAAATGCGGTTCGTTCGTTTATCGTAATCAGTGTTTTTGTATGAAAGAAAAAATAAAGAAAGGAATCGCTCATTGGCAATGCGATTCTTCTAACAGTGGAAGATAGAAACTCAGCTATATGCTTTCTTTTACTTATTACGATTTTATTTATTCGCAAGAGATTTCTCAGCATATTGCACTGTGAGAGCAGTTCGTATCCTGGTTATGGACTAAAGATGAGTTTATAGTTTGTTCATTAATCGTAGGAAATTTGTAATTTGTTCTGTTCCCGTTTACCGGGGTTTGATGTTATTTGTTTTTTGCCTCCATTACCAGGTCCTTTTTTCGACAGCTTCAGATAAGTGCTCTGAAGATGAGTACCTATCTGATAATGTTGAAAAACGAAACCAGTACAGAGATACAAAATAGCAAGAATAATTACTTCAAGGAAAAGAAAAAAAAACTTCAACCGTATAAAAGTTAATACATTTGTTCTCTTATTCTTTTTTATTCAAATTAATTTAGAGCAAGTTATACTCGTATTCGTTGTGTTTACATTTTTAAAATCCTTGATATTTATTTTAAATTCAAATCTTATTACGTCTTTAATCGCTTTTTATTCATATAGTGTTTTCAAGTGAGTGAACTGAAATGAGATTAAATTAAATGCAATGAAGAATTATTTCGATTTATCAAAAAAAAAAAACAGTAAATTATTTCACATTCTCGGAGAAATGAGAACAATAGTAGATTCATGTGTTTGTATCTCTGATGTTCTGATTAAGGAAGATCAAACGGATTTCTTTTGGATTATTTTGAATGTGTTTGATGGAGTTTTTGGAATTGTAAATACATTTTATCAATGAATTATTCTCTTACCTTAATACCGCAAACGTTTTTTTAATCAAAAATGTTCAGTAATATGGAATAATAATGGAATCGTCATAGAAATTCGTATAAGATGCAATCAAAAATGATCAATAATTATGTATCGAACATTTTTGAATAAAAAAGTTCATTGTTGTTTGTGGGACGAATAAAAAACAATTCATTCGTGAAAGTGAATTTATTCACTGTGTAAGACCTGTATTGTGCACAAAACACGTCTTTAACATTTCGGCGTTCTGAACCATGTCTTAGCTGTGATAAATATCCACAGTTTGTAAGCAACTGTCGAGTTTTTTCGCGATTACAATAGTTTTAGAAGCAACCGAAATTATTTTTCTTTTATTTGAGGTCATTATTCTTCGTTTTTGGCCTTTCATTATCGGTTTTGTCTTTCGAAGTCTTCAGATGGCTATTAATTCAGATGAGTACCTCTCTGAAGATGTGAAAAGATGAGACAAATAATGAATAAATAAAAGTATGTAATAGTGATCTGAAGAAAAAAAAACAATAACTTCAAATCCAAGTACATAGAAACGGAACAAATTACAAATAGAAAGAACTATTGACTTTGTTAGAAAATTTGTTTATTCGTCACTGTTTTCTGACTTCAATAGCAAGATAAGTGTATCTTCTTATTTGTTTACGTACTGTTTTTGTAAATTATGGACATTATTATTATTATTATTCTTATTAGTGTCAGCTGGAGATCTAAATTTGAATTTAGAAATTTCATGCAATTTATCTTAATATTTTTAACACAGCAATTTATAAAATTGAATTTTATTAATTGAATTATTCATTCAAACAATTCGAATTTATATGATTTTGAATCCTATTCGGTCTATTTCTGATATCGCATTGTTTGAAACCGTACACCTCCATCCTAGCCGAAAAAAAAGCACTGATTGATTTGCTGGTCGATCGAACCAGCAGGTATGCCTGGTTTACGATAATGTCTGCTCTTTAATAGCGACTGCGGTCCGTAAACAAACAGACTGAATAGCGTCGGTCGGTCGAATAGACCGGTAAATAAAGTCATTAGCGTCGCACGTCCCGTCGAAATGTAAACAACGTAGCGGCGCACCCTCGACTTTTCGTGTTTAGAGCGGAAACGAACGCGGCGACCCCTCACGATTCTGCCGCTGCGATGTGTGTTTCGTCTCGAAGCAACGTCACGGGAATCTAGGTCATTCGTACGTACAGGAAGATGCATTTCGGTCAAGTGCGCGCCGCATGTCATGCATGCTAGACGTTTTGCACGGATTTCGGCTGTCGATCGATTTCGGAAGATATTTGCGGTAGCCACGAATACGTTTCTGATAGTTTCTGCTCCTATATATTTGTCATATAATAACGTCGTGCTTATTATAGCTCCTTTTTCGTAATGGCATATGATTGTAGCGACTGAATATTAATTTCATTTCTCACAATGGAGTTCTGGCAACCGTGTCTAAACTTACTTTCCCAAATGAATTCTCGCTTCGTCCACAAGTAGCAGAAACTTTTTCTGGTCGAAGATCTTTATCAATCATTTTTCTGTATCTGAACGATCTGAAAATCATGCCATCTTCATTTAAATGCGCATAAGCAGCAATCGAAAATAGTCCATGATTAATGGATATTTTTTGACCAGAAACATGTGCGTGGTTTGTGGAGATGAGAAAAAATCCATTTGTGAAACTGAGACTCCAATTCATAATTTGAAAAATGTATCATTGATTTTCAATCTCGTCGACTTGATAATATTATTCTTTTTATTACAGGATAACATCTTTTTTTATCGAAATTTATGTTTTTAGTGTCAAAGTTTTTATTCGATCTCAATATTGTTTGTCTCTCATAACTTAATATTGTCTCCGATGATCTTCTTGAACGTTATTCATCCAACTTCGTATATAAATCAAACATGAATTTATATTTTTCTTTTAAGATATCAACAATTCATCATTAAAACATAAACACGAACGATTGGAATATGAATTAAATAAATGTGAAGAAAAATGCAAATCTCACCCGTCTCTTCTTAGACCTTCTTTTCTGTATCCGAGTAATTCTCTTCCCAAAACCTTCTCATACAAAAGGACTGGTCATTTTACACGGAACATTAACAATATATCACTTATTTTTGCACTCTCACTCGATCAGTAAGTAAATAAGCCTGTTTTTAAAATTTCCTGCTCCACTGGCGCACCCGTTATATTACATACATACATATATATATATATATATATATATATATATATATATATATATATATATATATATATATATATATATATATATATAAATGTGGAGAATTCATTCGTAACAATAAAGAGTTCTCTACTACGTACTCTCATCAGGTACATGACATTATGAATGTGTTTATTTGCACTCATAGACACGTACAAGCATGTGTGTGAGTGTGTACATGAGTGATATCTATTTGAATAAGGGAAGTAACTGTAGAATTTATTTTATTCTATTTTTATTACTAAACTACGTATATTAACTTGACGAACGCTATTCAAGTCGTGCGTTAAAAATGGGTTCGACTTGTGTGAAAGAACGAGCTAGATGACTCGTCAGATGCTTCTCAAAGAGCGTTCAGAGTCCGATCGTTGATTTATTTCGATACGTGCACGTTTTATCAATCCAGAACACTCCTATGATAGTTCAGTATCTCCAGAATGTAGAATGAGCGAAAAAAATAAACATGCAGCATATGTTTTTGATCACGGATGTCGATAAAATTACATTTCTCTATCGTTTGAACTGTAGAGTTTAAATAATGTTCGATGAAGTCGCTGAAATTTATAATTGTATGTAAATTGTATCTGTGGTATTATTTATTTTCATGGTAAGCATGCAGTGTGCACGTGTATTTTTTTTTATTTGAATTGTTTCGTTGTATGAAAGCTCGTTAAGCTTATTTATTAAGAAAAATGTTTTTTTTTACAAGTATGATACTGTAAATAAAGATATAATAATAAGTTACGAATCTGGCATTCTACTCGTTCCTTCAAAAGCGTGTGGAATGATAAGTACATTTTTTTTATTTATGTTTAGACAACATTATGAAATTCGTCATAAGCTGCACTACGTCTACCAACTGAAAGTCTACAACTTGACAATTGTACAAAAAGATCAGAGTATAACGAAGATATGTTTGTATGAAAATAAATGATCATTTAAGGATGGACGTTCGTTTCTACCACTGCAGAAAACTTGTTGATTTTATATTGAATCAGAATATGCAATTGTAAGGAACAACTATACTCATCCGATGACCAGTTTTTTGTAATTTTTTTTCCAAATTTTATATAAATGTTCGGAATCGATTCATCTTTATTTTCAGTCGTTATTTAATTTAATATCTACGTTTTGAATTTTTATACTTGTAACAAATGCTTTCAAACTATGAAATATGTCCACATCGAAGAAAATCAGTTTCATTTATTACTCAATAATGAAATTTTTGGATTATTTCGTGGTTTGTTTTGCATGCAGGATCAGAACTCTTGTATATATGTGTAAAAAATTTATAAAGGCCCAGAAACAGATCAATGGACTGATATGATAAGGACATTATAAAATATATGTAAAACGGGGGAATTGAATCCTTTGAACTGGAGAGTTTTGTAAGAGATTGTCGTCCAGCAATGAATCGAAAGAGAATGATTATATATATATATATATATATATATATATATATATATATATATATATATATATATATATATATATACTGTTAACAGAAAGTATTTGGCATTTAATATCCTACCTATCTGCGTATCGAATAAACATAGCTTAAGCTATGAATCCAACTGCAAAGTCTCGTTGGAAATCCGTCGATATTACCGGATCTGTCGCCATTCCCTTCAACACTCGTCGACGTTGATTCGCACAAATCCTCTCCAAGAGAAACGTACGAACTACATACGAGCGAGATAGACTGTAAAAGTTTCGTCTCGTCGAAGATTACAAGCTCTCATATTTTTTTGTAAAGTCGACGTGGCATCTCTTGTGCTTTCCCTATTATCCGAAAAGTACTGTCGCCGAGTTCTCCATCGACGGCACATCACATTTCAAACAGTCCGCGAACTTTCTTAACTCGAATCTACTGTGTATCCAAGTTACGAAACTCTCTGTTGTCCGGCATGGATTGTTAAATTGTTCCATTTTTGGGGCGAATAGTTTCACACAATACATAGTATTCACTCGCACGGGAAACTGACACACTCTAAAGTTTATGTTTGACACATTTTAAATATCGGTATGGTGTATACTTTGAACGAACACGGTTTCAGTTTTATCGACAAATAATTGAAACCGATATATTTTTTATTGTTTTCTTAAATTATTTGTGATTTTTATAAATCATTAACAACCAGCTTACATTAAATTAGTACGGTTTCCAAAAGTAATCTAAATGTTTATAAAAGAAACTTTTACTGGCAAACTATTTGATGAATACAACAGTTTAGACTTTTATATTTTACACTTAATACTTTAAGACTACGATACTTTATGAAATATAAAACAAGGAGTTTTCTTGTTTTATATTTCTCGAGAGAACTTTAAAATTTTTGACATAAATTAATTTCACTAAAGCGATTTCGTTAAAATATCTACTTATATAAGTTGAATTAATGCAAGAAGTCTATCCGATCCTTGATTATACAAACATGTAGTTTACTTCTAAATAAAACTGTTTTTATTCAATCAGATAGATAATTTATATTTTTCTACACTTTTTAACGTTCTGGAAGCATTTGTATTCTCTTATTGTAAAATCTGACAGGATTACTCTATAAAAAAAACACTGTTTTTAACAGATCTAGAGATGTAATTTTTTCCATAGATTCTGTCATGTAATGAACAGAACTACTGATAACCTGCTAAGGATCAATCGGAAGAATATAGTGGATTAATACGATTTCCATTTAACAACTTCTATGAGATCCGCATTGAAGTATCTGATCAAGTGTCGTTGTGGTGAAAGAGAACATTCTTTCTATAAGACAAAACTGGACTGGATGTTTGTTTTGAGTTCCTTGCTCGGAAAAGTCCGATGAATGACAGTGTTTGTTCAATATTATCGTGTAGCTGGAAGATATCATATGAGATTGCTCTAGCACCGTGGCGAAATTCATTTTCACGAATGAATTTTTCAGTTACTTCTCACAAACCACAAAAAACTCAATTTAGTAATTGTTTATTGATCGTTTACGACTGTTTTATGCACATTTCGATGACGATGGCGTTCTTTTCAGAGCGTTAAGATGGAGGTATCCCAGAGTGATGAAATGTATATCGAAATACGGATAACAAATAATCAAAAATGCTCGATAATTAATTTTTGAACCCTTTTTTATCGGAAATAAGGATAGTGTTTTATGAGATGAGTGAGAAAGTCAGTTGTGCGAATACATCAGTTTTGTTAATGTATTATAATATATTTTAATTCATATTTTGTGCGATTGATCATAAATTTAAGTCTGAATGGAAATTGGAAGCTCCATTCACTTTCACACGCGCTTATGTAGGAGTCCAAAACGAATCTTGCAGGACGGAATTCACGAGATCGCCAAACTTTGGACTAGGTGGATAAAAATTATGGAAGATTATATAGACAGATGAACTTAATAAAAAGCATGCATGTATAATAAGACTTTCTTTTAATTCTTAAACGTCATTTTACTTTTTCACTTGGCCTCGTCCTCGTACGATGTTTACGAATATCCATGAATTCCAGTATTAAAAAAGACAACATCGCTGTTAGGCTTCTATTTCTCCAACGGCGTTCCTATACGTCTATATTTTTTTATTATGGACAATACAAGAATGGAATCTCATTATTCTCTGCACAGATATATCACTCTATATATAAGTGTGTATGCACCTGTGTACACATTCTTTTTTCGAATGAAAACAGCACACGTTCCCTTCGTTACCGCCGGCTCACATGTCTTCGAGTTTTATGGCGTGCGTGCACCGGTTCTGAAGAGGTCGTCGAGTCATGTATTATTGTCATAATACGACAATGTGTCACGCGTGCAAACACTTAATTAATTGCGACGGTACACGTACGGGAAAGAGCAGACGGGTATCAGACGTGCGGTTGCGGTGAGAGTGAGTAGGTCGGCGGTTCGGCGTACTCGTTTTTTCTACGATGAATTGAAACTGGGTGAATTGTAGCTATAGCGTTTCGAACCGTCACTTTTTAGTCCTTATGTGTATATATATATATATGTATATATATATATATATACATATATACAGAGAGAAAGAGACTTATTTTTGTGAAGAACAAACCGCCGAAGTTATATTAAACTAGTTCTCAATAAAAAAGCGATGAAATTTTGTATAGAACATTTTGTTCGTTATTCTAAAAAAATAATTAAAGAAAGTACAATTTTTATTGTTTTTGATTAGTGATTTATATTGATAAATATCGTGAGTGAGTATCATTGGTTTAAATTATCAATAATATTGTCCTGATGGTCCTGATCCTGGTGTATCACTATTTGCTACTATACAATCGAAGTTATAGATAAATAGTAAATCATTCGTACATGCTATAAACAATTAAATGTATAAAAATTACTGCAAAATTGCACTCTAGTAACAGGGACCCTTCGAGGCCACTATAGAACTTCGTTAAATGAACGGAGAGAAGCGGCCGTATCGGAGATCGACGAAAAATACTTCATTTCTGAGTGAAAATCTCGCATTCTCACTACATCATCAAATAATTTGCGAAGTGCAAGTGGCGAGATACAGTATTCAGCACTCTTTTTATGTGGGTGAGGTTGGGAGAGAGGGTATCTCAGATATACAGTAGAAATTTTAAGAACAGACAATTCAGATTTTCACTTTTATTTATATCTCTTCGTATTTAGCTTCCATATTATTCCAGTCGTTTGATTTTACCTTTCGTTAGTAAATTGTTGAACTCTTTAAACGAAAAACAAACCCATATTTGGTTTATATTCCCTAGTTGTGTCTAAATAAACTACTCGAAATTTAAATTTCTGAAAGCCATACCATCTTGAGATTGAATAAAAATGTCTGGTATAAGGAACATAAATTTTGGTAAAAGAAGTTATCGTGTGATAAAGAGACAAACATCGAAAATTTGTCAATAATAACAATTATTACATATTTTTCAAATTATAGATAACAGTTTCACAGATGAATCTTTTTAACGTTATATTTTTAAAAATTATATTTTTTATTCCAAAAACCATTCATTTTTCCTGAATAAAAATGTTTAATGAATCATTATTGATTGTTTCTTATGCTTATTCCGATGGCGATGTTATCATCTTCATAACGTCAAAGTACAGAAAAATCTTAAAATTTTATGATCACAGATTTTGTTGAATTCTGAGTCACTGCGGCCGAACAATGAGAGATCACACATAAGACCACAACACACCTGTAAAGACTTGAACACATTTGATGTTCCCCACACTCTTCACACAACCTAGATCTGACATCATATGACTTCTGCGTATTTTCAACACTAAAGCATGATTTCAAATGAAAATATTTTGATTCTGATAGCGAAGTTAAGGCTGCCATAAAGGATTGGCTGAAGGACCAAACATAAGGTTTCTACACTGACAGAATAAAGAAGTTTTTCTTATCGACATGTATTGAAAATATTTATGATATTGTTAAAAAATAAATATTGGAAATTACTCACAGGAAATCAATTTTATTTAATTTCTGAGACCAGGATATGAAAGAAAATTAAATGTTGTATTATCTATATTAATTTGAATTCAATTGATTTATAAACACGTCTTCGATGACATCTTTCTAAATTCTGAGACATTGTGATGTTTTTTTGAGAAATTACCCGCTGGATGTTAATGTAATTTAAATTCTGAGCATAGAGAGTGAAACATCCTAAAATCTTCTATCTTTATTATAAATTTAAACTTGATCGGTTGACAGTTATATAACAGAGTTATTTTCAAAGTTCGACATACACACTTACTGTCGTTATCTTGTTTCTGCGAAAGGCCGGTGTGTCAAACATATGAAGTACGGTTTGAATACTCTATCTGATATTATTATTTCAATTGAAACATTTTTAATCTGGCTGTAATGTGCCACTGATCAATGATAAATATTAATTGTATTGAAACGACGTCACCGTAACTTGATGCGAATACTATTATTCCGAGCGGGGAAACCGGCCGAACCGTCGGCGCGGCTCAGTAGCGACACCGCGCGCCGGATTCTCCATCGCCCGTCAAAACATGCCGGCATACTTGCGATCAACAAATTTAATTCTTACAACTACACGTTGAATTCTTGGCGACTACTCGTAGCTTATACACGTTGAGTTTTCGATATTTCTGCACGTATTTTCACAAATTATTCCTACGACGAACGTTTATTCTTAATTTCAGAAGTTACTGTATGTGAGTTTTTTTTTGAAAATCTCCTGCCGGTCGTTAATGTAATTTGAATTATAAGCACGGAACCTAAAAGATAATTACATCTTATATCCATAGTGTAAAATTTAATTTAATTGATTTATAAATATATCTTCAGTAACAATTTCAGTAACAATTTCAATATTCAGATCACAGTGTCAGTGAGTTTTTTTGGAAATTATTCACCATACATTAATCTTACTTGAATTTTGAGAATAGTTTATGAATGATAACTAGTTATTATATGTTTTTTGTTAATTATAATTTAATTGATTCATATATACGCCTTCAGTGACAATTTCAAAATTTAAATCAGTTCAGTGAGTTGTTTTAAAAAAAAAATGCTCACCGGGAGTTAATGTTGCTCTAATTGCGAGGAAACATTCTAAAATAGAATATAATTGTTATATTTTTTTGATATTAGGTTGCTAGAAAAATAACTGTGCTGCTTGACCATCACATTCATATACATTTTTCTACCCTATCTGTTTTAAGCGGCCCAGAACTGTTGAATGACTAACGCTTAACTGTTGTTAAAGCTTTCGAATTGTTGTGAGTCCTTTTGATTCTGATAACGTCTTCAGTCGGTCGTTATGGACTGAAGAAGAACGCCCGCGACTTCTTCATCTTGAATGCTCTCGTCCTCAGCACGACATTTTTGGAACCACCATTGTAACGTACGTTCCTTAACAGTGCCGACACCAAAAGCGTCGTTTAGTTTACGAACAGTTTCTGCTTCTTTACCACTGGTTTTGAATTCAGACAAAATTGCTCTTATTTGCTTCTTTCCCATTTTTAATTCAGTATCTCAATTTGAAGCAAAACTAATAAATAAAACCAAAGTCGACGTTATCAAAGTACAGATCGAAATACAGGCTTTAAAATGATATTAACATGAACTCGATGGAATGGATGCACACACTCATCGGAAAAAAATAAGATTAGAATTCAGAGCACAAGAACGGTAATTATTTTCCTACCAATCTAATAATTACAATTTAGTTGATTCATAGTCGAGTCATAGTCTATAAATATATTTTATAATTTGTCGACAACACGTTTGTTGTATAATTATGATGTTCTATTTAATTCAAGTTTCACTTTTTGCTAGAAATAGTTTTCTCCAATCTCAGTACTTTATTGTCATTGCATGATAGGCAAAAAGTATTAAATCCGGCTTATAAAAATCAATGAAGGATTATAAAAGTTTCTCAAACGATAGAAGCAAGGTATAATTGTTCATGACGGTATCATTTCTGTGCACTCTCATTATTTGAAATTTAATCAGAGCAAGTTGCTGAATAAAAACGATCAACGCTTCGCCACTTAATACGCAAAAAAGAGAGAATCTAGCGAGAAATAAAACATGATCACTACAAAGAAACTTTTTTTTATATTATTTTAATACCAAGTACAAACACGAAGTGCCGAAGAACCTAAACGTTTCTTCAGTACGGAACGAAATTCACTTTCAGCGAAACAGTCGAGCTCGCATCACATTCACCGTCGGGTTATTTTCATCTTTTGTGCGTGCGTGTGTTTTTTTCCCCTCCACTGTCGAGCTTAATTTATTAAAACGTTTGACGAAAACGTGTGTATTTTCTGCTCCGTGCTCCACTCATCATGAAACATTAATTACGTATTCTTAGAGGATCATCCGTACACATTTTTACACACGAGCATGTAGACATTTGGGCGTATTTGTGTGTGTGTCGTGTAAAATAATAATATATCTCTAATTAGCGAATACTCTTTCTTTATATGTTCATTTCAATATACAATATGAAAATAAATCTTACATTTCTATAAATAATTTCCAATTAATTTTACGATGAGAGACGGGGTTACATTTTTTTGAACATCGATGTTCTTTCAAAGTAAAAAAAAAAACAATATAAAAACTTGTATTTTTTCGGAAATTTTTATTATTAATAAATACACCCACATATATATATATACATATACATATACATATATATATATATATATATATATATATATATAATAGTTTACACAGACAGTAATGACTTATCTCGTTGTATAGAAAAATTACATTTAAAAGAAGTTTTAATTGAAACCATATCCGTACTTTTTTTTCTACTAGTAAAAAGAATTTATTTGAAACCATGTCCATACTTTTTGCCAGCTAGTAAAAAAAAACTTTATTGAAACCGAACATGTACTTTTTTCACAGTCAATAAATCGAAATCTTTTCCTCTTTGATTAAAAAAACAGTAAAAAAATGCTCAACCATCACAAGTACACTTTCTTGTAAGTAGAACGAAATTTAAGAAAAACGATTGTCTCAGACGTAATAGTATTTACGATAAGAGTAAACATCCACTTCTTAAAAACAAGAAAGGGCATTATAATAATAAAAATATAATACAACTGAATTAATCTTCAAATTTTCAAATCATGTATCGAAATTGGCTGAAAGAATGAAGATGTCGACGAAAGTACAATGACATCAGATAGACTGAAAAAAATGCTCAGCCATCACAAGTACACTTTCTTGTAAGTAGAACGAAATTTAAGAACTTTCCTAGATCTGGTTTCATTGCCATGCGTACTGAAACGTTTTTTTTATCGCTTTGTTCGGCCTTAAAAACACACACTTGCTTGTATGTATTTACAAACATATTAATATTTATAGATATTCTAGAATATGGATGTGAAAGTGTGCAAATATATGTAATTTTATACAAGTAAATCGATTTTTTTTTGAATTGTGTGTCAGACCACAAACCGTTATATAATATTTATATAGAAAAGTAAAGAAAATAACTTTTTTTATATATATCCTGATTGGTACACGGGATTTGTTCATGTTTGTATTAATTTATTTTCGTTTTAAATCGTTAGACGTATAATTGTGTTTTTAATACACACATTTTTATTTTATTTTCGAAAATTTTATTTGAAAAGTAAAAATTATAATCAATTGAAACCATCAAAGAAATCTTAAAATAATGAATGGATGGGTGGCTGGTTATTGAGGTTCTAAGGCGTTTCGACAGCTAAGATCATTGGACGCCCGATATAATGAATGGAGAAATGCGATAAATGAAAGACGGTATCAACCGATATTTTTATTAAGAATGAGAGATCAGCTAAACTAGTCGACTGTTATTTTCTCTAATAATGCCATCTTTGTAACTTGAAATTTCTTTCTCGCAAGATTATTCAATGAAGGTGTTAAATGTAACATTTAGACATACACTGTATACAAAAATTTTCTTCTCGTGTGGATGGAAACGATATAATCACTTAAAAGTGAAAAACCAATATACAATAAGAATAATTATAATTGTATGTCTTTATAGCTGTGATCTCGTTGATATGTTTTGACGATTTTCGTACTTTTAGGTCAGACAAGTGTCTAGTATCCCTTTACTAGTTTCAACACGATTTTAAAGTCTTTAAAATCAACATGAATATGGGACTCGTGATGAAACTACTAATAAAGATCAGACACTTAACCGCCACAAAAGGACGAAGAGCGGTAAAGTAACATGTACCAAAAATGTCTAATTGAATTTCTTGATGGAAGACGTTCGATGCATACATAACACTTTTATATAAATAAGAAAAATAAATCTACGAAAAAGGGCGAAGGATGAGCAAGGGCAGTAGATGAGTTCGTCGTGTTTAGTCAGAGAATAATGTCTAGAATATATTGGACAGAGAACTGTTTGCATAGATTTAATAACGAAAGATGAATTAAATTAACGACTTTGAGAAATGTTTTAAAAATATCACACTATCGATTTTATATGTTCGATAAATTGATCGATTGATGTTTATCTGAATAATAAACGCAATGAGATTTTATTTTTGCAAATACAATTCTCACCGAATGAAAGACCGCATTCTCTTCCTGTTGGAAAATTCAACGTTAACTTTTTGTACGCATTTTTTTCAATATTATTCTTCGTTTCTGTGAGCTTAACTTTTGATCTTTCATCAAAACTCACTGTCGTGTTTGTATCAGCGCAGATCCTACAACATATTTGCGCTTATCCTTGATTGCAATACAGTTCTAATACAGGATAAACTCACTTTCGCAAATGAAATATTTTTTCATCCCACATACAATAAAATCTTTTCAATAACTGGTTTTGATTGGTCCTAAAGTGTATTTAAATGGCGATGCCATCATTTTGAGGGCGTTAAAGTATAGAAAATCTATACCTTGGCTCTCTGATTGTCAGAATCTATTGTATTTTTTCGTATTCGTGAAAACTTAAACTTTCTTAACTTCTTCTTCTTCTTCTTCACATTTCTCAACAAAATCCAATCTTCTCTGATGGTGTTAACTAATTATATGATTTTCTCTTAACTTCCTAGGAATGTAATATGTATTAACTAGTAATCATTGAACGTATCTGATATTACTTTCAACTCTAGTACGAACAGTAATTTCCGAAACTGTAAAATTATATAATTTTTTACTCATAAATCCTGTAGTCTTTCAATTTATCACAAATATTTTCCGAAGAAAAACTATTTTAATCAGTTAATCGGCTCCGTTGACTGATGTGAATATAATGCGGACAATTAGCTCGAGCTGTATGTACGAAACAGACTGTTTCGGTTAATAGAATAGCTGAAGGCATAAATAATTGAGTTCTAGGGTTAAACCCGCAGCAAATATCTACAAAACCTCTACACTGTGTGCTGTATCGAATAATAATCGATCAAGTATTAATAATTCACTTTATGCCAAACTTGATATGTTTATTATTCTAATTTTTTTTCTGTGCTCTACTTTTGTCGCACTCGAAATCAACGAATCATTTTCTTTATGGAAACAGAAGGGCACAGGATTCATTTCAGTTTATCTGATGCCAATGTACTTTCGAGGACATCTTCATTCTTTCAGCCAATTTCGATACATGATTTGAAAATTTGAAGATTAATTCAGTTGTATCATATTTTTATTATTATAATGCCCTTTCTTGTTTTTAAGAAGTGGATGTTTACTCTTATCGTAAATACCATTACGTCTGAGACAATCGTTTTAAAAATAATCCAGCTTTTACGATTTTCGAGTTCAACGAAACCGTACATAACAGATGTCCTTCCCTTTTCTGTTACGTTCCATATTTATGTTGAGATATATTTCCAGAAATAATGAAGAGATAAATATACAATTTCTATTATTTTGGCATAAGCGAGTGTAAGAGAAATCGTTCATAATACATTAAATACAAAACACTATTAAGTGAAACGGATGTTTCGCATGTTGTAAACATTTATGAAAACATAACGAAAACGTCGAGTAATACTTACATATAGATTTGTTCAGATCCTCGACGAATTTCTGCGAAAAAGCGCTTCGTTCTCGCACAAATTATTTCAAAACATGATTCGTCGGATTGTTTCCCCGCGCGCGTGCCCGCGTGTTTCAGTACACACCATTCGACTGATAATAAATTCAACACCGTATCCCGTTCTGCAAGCTCAAAACGCGCGCGCACGTTTTTAAAACTAATACGATTCGAATTCTGTCACAGCGTGCACTATTTAATTGATCAAACGTCCGGCCAATGTCCTTTTGATAATTGTTTCACGGCGCGTCGTCTTCTCGTCGAGTGTTTAATTAATTAACCGGATTCGAATTAATTTGAGCGCCAGTCGAGCGAGACGTGTTTTATCAAACGTTGAAACATAAAACATTGCTTTGACGAATACAATAAACGGTCTGTAAATGAAAATGTGTACGAGACGATTTAATTTTATGGAATCGAACAACGGGATGCGTTTAAATAAATCGAAGGGTTTAATTGGCAGACGATACTGAGAAACGAAACTATTGGCCAAATAGAAAATTGAGCGAAAATTTATAAGAAGAACATAATTGTGAACGATGATATCTGGCAACTATTTGAAATTGATGAACATTTATTTTGATGTGAAATTTTCTTACAAATGCATCGTTATCGATCAAAGATGGTTACATATATATTGAATTATCCATTATAATAACCTCTCTTTGAACGATAAAGCTTTCACAAATTTCCCGTTTAAGTCAATTACCTGTGTTGAAATATTAAATAAACTAGCGATACTTAAGCGACAGAGTTCAGTCCGTTCCGTATTCTAAAACATTTGCGAATAACAACTTATTGTTCACCACATATCGTGTTACTGGACCGTTCAATTTTGAATGAGTAATCGTTTTTATCAATAGAGAACGATACGTGGTATTTCTCGAACCAAAGTTTTACTCGCAATTGGTCGAACTTTAAATGTTTTAGACACGTTAATCAGAACTGAATTGAAACAAAGTCTATACGATCGATGTCTGTGTGTTTCGTATCGACAAGCAATTAAATATAAATTGAAAGGATTTATAAATTCAGTGTCTATTTAATAAGTATTAGCGTTAAATTTCACATCAGTAATTGTTCGTCGCTTGTCGGATAGAAACGTTCATAATGAAAATTTATTGGTTATCCGTTCAAGTGCGGTTTTACCTGCAAAAAGTCAATCCCGCAGAAGCGGCGGGATGATTACTTCTCGCACTGAACCATTATGTCGTACAGAGAATATTGGAATACGTTCGTTACTGCTGAGGCGTCGTAAATTCAGATTAATTTAAAGTTTAAATGTATCGAGAAGGACTCGATAACGTATACCGAATGTATTTATTTCGAGTTGAAGTCGAACAAATGGATTTACAAAATTCGTATCCTTTATACATTCATTGCGACCAAACATGGATTCTGAATTTGTGTTGGACACCGTGGCTAAATTCTCCATTAAGAATGAATTTACCACTCGGATCACAAACCGTAAAACTTTTTCACCGATTGAAAATGTTTAATGATTGATTATTGATCCTTTTTGGATGTTTCTAATGCGAATTTCAACGGAAACGTCGTCATTCTTAAAGTAACAAGGTGCAGAAGAATCTAAAGAAAGACAATCGATCATTCATGGAAGTAAAGTAGTGTTTATGATTGTGAATCGATTGATTTTTCCGGCTTTTCTTTTTTATTATCGACGGCGCAGTTGTTCGGTCGATTTATAAATTGTTGGGGACGTTTTAAAGAAAGATGGTCAGATAGAAGAGTTAAAGATTTATGAGAAAGATTAAATTTCAAAAAAATCATTTTTTCCATGTCTTATACCTTCAAGATTATCGAGCATCGCTATCGAAATGCACATTAGAAACAATCAATATTTTGTTGAGCGTTATTGGTCGGTTGGTTATCGGGGTTTTAGGGCGCTTCGACAGCTAAGGTAATTAGCGTCCGAGTGGACATTATTGATTAGAAGTTTGATTGCTTATAGGGTGTGAGACGAATTGATCTATGAAAATAAATTTGCGTACGGTGCCAGAACTGTATTCTGAAACATGTTTTTCAGTTTTATTCAGTCATAGTAGTGGCTGTCTGTAATGCGTATTTATGTATTGATTTCTTCATATTCCGACGATTGGGGCAGAGAAAAAACGGTATCTTAAAATCAGAAAGGTTTTTCTGCACCTTAACACTCTGGAGACGATGGCATCGGCATCGAAATGCGCGTAAGTAACAATCAAAAACTGTCAGTAATCAGCCGTTGAAACTTTTTGAGTGAAAAAAAAGTGGTTTGTGAATTTAATGAAAACTAATATACAAAAATGTCTATTGTTTCGAGTTTTTACTTTAAAAACTTGTATTTTGGCCAAATTTATTATGAGAATTGTATAAAAATCGAAACAATGTGACGGATCAACAACAATAAACCGTATTTATGAAATTATAGCTTATTAGATTTTCAAAATCTTTATTTTCATAAAAGTGTGCATTTGTTCATGATCGATCTGTTAGAAATAAACGAATAGAATAAAGATATTTGTAAAATGAATATATTTTTATAGCATTCTGAAAACTCTACATAGATGCACATTGCTTCCTAAAAATGTGTATTCTTATATCAATGTAAATATCACTGAATCGAGAAATGAATGCGGGTCTAACATCTCTCTCTCTTTCTCTCTTTCCATCTTGATTATGATTTTAGAGACAAAATTATTTAAATATAAAGTATATATATATATATATATATATATATACATACATGCGTATATAATATTCACGATTAATTATTTTAAATACTTGTTATTGAAACATAGAAAGATTTATGCAAATATTGAAAGCATCTGCGTTATTCGTAGTTCAACAAATTAAAAATAAAACTGAGTTCTTTTGAAAACATTTCACGTTTTATATTTTTCTTTATAGTAAATATATAAATTATTAAATCGAGTGAATTCGCAAAAAAATATTTAAATCTGTGTTGATATAAAAAGTATTAAATTTCATTATCTCCGTACGTTCTGTTTGTGAAAATATCACTGTAATTTATTAATATCCAGGTATGTTTTAAAGGTACATTCGATACAAAATATCGGACAACGATAATCTAAATTCGAAGATGAGGAGTCAAACTGTATTTTTTAACAGTTAAACCAGTCATTAGAGAGATAAATGATTGTTGAATTGTCGATAGCGTAAACTTGCATTTATAAATTATTTCTTTTTCTCTTTAAATGATTATTTCGATTGTATTTGTTACTATTATTCATATTATAATTGTATGTTTTTAAATCTGTGATACGGTCAGTTCATTGTTCTGATGATCTTGAGCCTGAGTTTCTATTCTCAAGTACTAAATTCGATAAATGTGCTACCTTCAGTTAGATTTTAAAAAAGAAAAAGATATGATTTTATATAAATGATTAAGGCGTTTATAATCTACTGCAGTATTCAATAATTTCAAATTAAAAAAAAGTAACTCGATTAAATTCTAGTTGAAAATGGCACACGTGCTGCAACTAATAATGGAGAATAGAAAATCAGGTGATCGAAAAGAATAAAGTCATTCAGAAAATCGTTATTATTCTTACAATTATTATGATATCGTTCTTGTTATTCTTGAATGTGGAAATACTTTGATATCAACTTGAAAGTATATTCATTCAAATTTCTATATTTAAAAGACATGATTTGTTGATATAAATTAATGAAAGATATTTAAATATTAATAATAAAAAAAAAACATAAATTTGCACTGAATTGAAATTTATGAATTTTGAATCTTATTTTTGAGATTGCCAACTTTTTTTAGAAATAGAAAATGTGGTATCATTAAAACAATGTGCAGTCATGGTTGATGATGTGACAGTTGTATACATTGTAAGACAAATCAGTTAGAGATAAAATGAAATCACCAAGTTTTAATCATAGAAACTGATTTATTACGTTCCTAAATAAATATAAATTACAAAAAATATCTGATCAAAAATTTTCATTGAATGTTTATTGAACATTCTTTACTGTTGTTCATGCAAATTCCGATGGTATTGTTATCGTTCTCAGGACGGTAAAGTACAGAGAAATCTAAATAAAAAATTATTAATTATTGAAGATTTTTAATCATAAAATGTTTTTCTGGATTAAAAGCTGAATGAAAAATTCATTTGCGAAAATGAATTTAACTAGAGTGTCAGAACTAGATTGTAATCTGTTAGTTACCAGAAAGTTTTATCTTTTTCTAACCATTAACAGATATATTATTGTGTAATTCCAAAATTCTCAAGTCCGAATCATCAATATTTGCCGATAAATTTTTATTAATATTTTGGAAAATAACATTGATATCTATTGAATTGAATTGCTTATTGTTTGATAAAAATATTGAGACAAAGTCATCATGACATTCAGAATATGATTATAAAATTGAACGAGAAACTTGTTAGATTCGAACCTAAACACATTCATTGAAACAAAACATGTATTTATTTGTAGCTAAGCTTTAGAAATTAATTTGTCACTCAGATTACAGAACAGAAAAACTTTTTTTTTGATTAAAAGTGTATAATAATTGATTGTTTATCGTTTTGGGTTGTTGGTAATGCACATTTCATCGTCCTCAGAAGAAGTTGTCAATAATTTGATAAGAACTAATAATAACAATAATTATCCTAATATGAGATTGTTAATATTTTCAGAAACGAGTCCGATGTCTACTGCATAGAATAAACTAACAATTTCACACACTGTACGAAAATGAATTAAAAATAAATATAGAGAGAGGAAGAGTGAATTAAATGTTTTGTGGAAATCTGTATTCTTTTTTTGTTACATTTGTACGACTAATTAATTGCCAAACGAGTGAAATTTCGTTAAGTTAGAATTATGTTTTTCAAATTAAATTATACAAATCCCGGATTCAATTCATAAACAACCTGTATAAGAAATTCGAAAAAGTTCATAGTATTTTTTTAATTATTTTATGACGATATTACATTTATTCATAATAAATAAAAACGAAAATACCATAAATTCAAATTGCAATTATAAAAAAAGGAAATCGACAAAGACGTGATGCTGTGTCGTTTGAGAAAAATCCCAAACAGTTTTAAATTTTCAGACAGGTTTAAAATGAAAAAAAGAATACATTTTTAACAACTTGATGGTAATTTTACAACCACTACATACATGATCTATATATATATATATATATATATATATATATATATATATATATATATATATATATATGTATATATTGTACATAATTTTGCATATTTTAATAAAATACAAAATAAACAATTTAACATTTTCTGAGAAAAATTGATATTCAAAAAAACATTCTTATTTCAAAGAAATCTGTCAATGTATTTTTTTTATCAAATGTAATGTATATATATATATATATATATATATGTGTGTGTGTGTGTGTGTGTGTGTTCGAATAAGTGTTTAAATCAAAACCTCAATCTGCACAACAGTTAATCAATTATTATCAGTATACGCTAGAACCGAAAAGTGTATTTCAAATAACAAACAATTAATCACCAATTGCTCGATGACAGTCGTCTGGATTTAAACACGGGTGATCTGTCGGCTATGCCGCCACATGTTCGATCTCAGTTGGCAGTCCGTTCTAAATTTATTCGGTACGGTCGGTTCACGTTCACGTTTTTCTTTTTTGTATAAACAGAACGTCCGAGTGTTTATGGGAACGGCGTGTGTCGTGTCACTCGTCGAGTACGAACCGACGACTACCGCGAGAAACGGGTGCACGACGCGTGCTATGCCGCGGGCGAACAAGTGTCGACTGAGATGCTGGATGCTCCAGATGTAAAGTTTTGTGTTTCGGACGGAACGGTTAACGGTGGGCACGAGAGCGCATGACAACGTGAAGTTTTTCCTTAACACAATTTTACACCGGTCTGCGTGCGGTTATGTGCGTTTAATTAGAACCCATTCGATGGCATGTGTATACACACACAAACACACACACACACACCTACATATATATATATATTTATATATATATATATATATATATATATATATATATATATATATTTATATATATATATATATATATATATATATATATATATATATATATATATACATAAATATGTAGAATAATTATTAATCATAAACGAGATTTAAAAATGTTAAAAAGTCATGTTCTTGAAAAACAACCGTATAGATAAAAGTCATTGGTCAAATGTCATATTATATTCTTTTTATTTAAATATTATCAAAGAACGACTACATGAAATGTGAAAATTCATTGAAAAGAAATGTAATGTTTGATTAATTTTAGTTATAGGAGGAGCTTTGATTCGTTTCAGTGTTTCTCTTCTTATTCTTTTTATTACATATTGAGAATCGACTGAAAAGTTAGACACAAAAGCTTATAACTCTTGAACGGTTTGAAATATTGGTATGAAACGAAAAAAGAAATAAAGTTTAGAATGTAACATTTTAAGTAATATATTTATTTTTCATCGTAATGATTATTATTGTCAATGTATTTCTGACAACGTGTGATAACTTACTTTATTCCTTCAGTGAGAAAATCTGGTGTTTATTTCTCCAGAAAATTTTGCACGGAAACGTTAACTCCGTTGACCTCCTTCGAGAACACGCTTTAGTTCTGGACATTAGTGGAAACCAGATATTTCCTGATCTAATCAGTAAGCAGGAGTCACGTGTTTATTTTATGGATTTTTTTTAATAACTGTGGAGGTTCTAGAACAGCATCGTACTATCTTAAATTGAGAAGAAATTTCGGTCATATTTAGGGTCAGTGTGACCAAACTGTATTTCAACATAACAACTCAAGATCACGATTCCTCGAAACTTGCATATAACGCCTTCACTTAGAGCAAATTTGATTTTCAGTTGATTTGAATAACCTGAAACTTCTCCACTGGAACAAATACCGAATACTAGGACTCACGACTCGTTCTGTTCAAATTTTTAATTGATCTAGAGTTAGGAAAATCATCGTTAAGTGATAAAGAAAATTTACACTATCCTTCGACCGGATCGCATCTTATTGTGTGACAAACAGAGCATAAGAATACCCAGGAAAACAACCTATTACTGACCTAGACACACAAATTTAATGTCTTCGCACATTATTTTTATACTTCGGTCCTGGTACGAATTCGTTCCTACTTATTCCAAACGTGATTTCAAAGAAATAAATTTTAAGACTGTCATAAAAGGTTGGCTCGAGAAACGAACGATAGAAAAATATAAAACAAACTTATTTTTATTTGGTAATAGTTTCTTTAATAATTTAAAATTGCTAGAAGACCGGTAAATTTTGATCGAATTCTTTTTTTTTCACATCGTTACACATTTTCCTATTTATTTGAAAGTTCACCTAAGATTGAATTTCAATACTTAAATCTCTATATAGTAATTCGGGTATGTTTGAAAATGTTTCAAACTGTGATTGAAAAAATCTTGTCTGGTTTCCGTTACACTCGTCTGATTCAGTCTCGGATACAGGACGAGTAATATGAATAATGATCTCATATTCTTTTTATAGTCTGTGATATATATATATATATATAACGACTAACCTATATAATGTATCTATATTTATATATATATATATATATATATATATATATATATATATATATAGTGAGAGAGAGATGGATAGGTGGATAATTAATGAACTTATATCAGTTTCCTTTTAATTATATAACTTTTTATAGTCAATTAACTCTGTATCATCGTGTACACTTAAATGAGCGAAAATATAAATTTCACGGGCAAGTTACGGTAGGAGACAATTTATAGATGAGATTGTAATTTACGGTTTCGTAAAATGAAATATTGCAAAGTTAGGAAACGTGTTAATCAAGGAAAACTATATAATTAAAACAGATTTCCTCTTAGGAAGATATTATAAAACTAAATCTTCATTTCGTTCGTTTAAAAGTTTGTACTTAATTTAATTTTTATTCGATTTTGTTTGAAGTACTTAGCTATTATTCTGATTCTTAGCTGCTTGAGAATGATGACATCGATATCAAAATGCGCATAAGCAACAATCAAAAACGATCAGTGATCAAATATTGATAGTTTTTGAGAGTGGCATATTGTTTTATTGGCGAGATCGGTGAAAATGTGATTTGTAAGAATGAAAACGGGTCTTGTAGGTAAAACGCGCGTTTAAATAAATGCAGTTTTGAAAAAAAATCATTTTTAAAAAACTTGCCTATCGATTAACTTCTTATGAAAAGTATTCCGGTTGTGATATATGGGAATAGTTTGAGGAACAATCAAAATATATGGCATTTTATCAAAGCATGATTTCATTTTTATAAAGAAATGATTAAGTTACAAAGTTATAAAAATCTCGATATTGAATATACATTTTTGTTTAATTTACTCATAAATGGATTCTTCCTGCATACTAACGCCACGGTTTTCTTCAAAGAAATGTTTGAAAAATAGATTGACACATGATTCTATTATACATCTGTTAATCTATTGTGTTGATAATTGTTATTATTAGAATTAATTAAAACTCTTTCTGAAATAATATATATGTTATTGAAATTATCATTAATTCATTTTAGATGTAAAGCTTTCATTGAAATATTATATATTTAAAAAATGTAAAACTTGAAATTGAAAGGAAAATTTAAAATAAACCCTAATTGCATAGAATAATTAGTAATAATTTGTTCTAGATGAATATGTATGTAAAAGTTATTTATGTTATAAGGAAATTGTTGAAAATAATAGAGGCATTTTGAAATTAATATCATTACATATTCAATTAAGTTGAAAAACTGTACTGATTGATGTTCGATAATAACAGGAAGTTGTTTAGGATATAAGCACAGACCGATTTGAGGTCTTAATCGTATGATGAATATCCGTCATTGGTGATTTGTTAACGTAACGAAAATAATAACAACATAAAATAATTGTTTTTATTTATGTAAAAAATTGGAATGTTATTCAACTACGGGATGGTTGACAGTAAGGTTCGATGTCATAATTATAGTTTTACGAACGTGTCTAAAATATTTTTTTACAAATGAGTCATTCGTTACACGATTTGTTTTTTAATCTTATCATAATGCTCAGCAGTTGTTTATTGATTGTTTCGATTGAAATGCCCTCATTGTCAAAACTGAAAAGCACATACCGGAGTTTAGTGCTTGATTTATGACAGTAAACATTTTATATTTCATAATTTTGAATATAAATAAATTACAGTAAGATACATTTTAGTGTGATATAGGCACATATTCATTTTATTTTTCCACATAGTTGTCACAGTTGTTGTCATACTAATCAAAAAGGTAGGTTGAACGGTTAAGGTTTTGTCAGAAAAAATATTTCTTTCACAAATATACCCAATGCTCGATGTCGTTTTAGAGGTTTTCATCGATTTAAAAACATATACCGTAAGGATGATTCTTCTATTTAGAGAACAGGTAAAGGTCTAATGGAACTTAATCCGGAATTTTCGTCTTTACGACACAGTTCAACCACTGTGGCCCCACTGTTACCCCACGAAAACCACAGAAAAACATTTTATTTTTATGTGGGGCGAAAAAACAATTCATTTCTGAAAATGTCGACCTCGTTTTACTTTCAAGGAACAGAACATCCACGTCTAATCTATGATGATTGTTTTACCTAAAAAGTCTTTAGAATTTTCCAAAGAATGAAAAAAAAGGAATTAGAAAAGTGAATAGCCTGGAAACTTCTCAGATACTCTTGTAAAAAAAAATAAAGACTGCAAAAAGTTTAGAAATGGGGATTGATATTGTATATTGGGACGTTTATGAAGCCTTCTCAGTGGATTTAACTCTTCAAGGTACTATCACTATCAGTGTAAGTCAGTCGTTAGCCGATTAGAAAATGCGAGGATGGTTACATTTCTGAAAAAAACGTCTCTCTAACTCCGTTTTGATCTACAGCTTTGATGATTGTTTTAAGAAACATGACGATCATATTGAAAAATAGACTAAATATGTGCTTATGTAACTTAAATTTAAAAATAAGGAAACTTTACATTTTGCTCGTGTAATTTTCATTTAACTAATAAAAATGTTTTTAATGATTAACCAGTATCATTGTTGACTACAATGCATCTACAATGTTAATATCGGTTCTCTCACAAACGATTTTTTATCTGATTGTTGCTTACGCGGATTTCGACGGCGATACGTTTATCTTCAGAGCGCCAGAGAACGGACAGATCTTTCTGAAATGTTCCCGGAAACACGTTTGTATGTACGATAGATATTCAATTTCTATTGTACCTGTGTATATAATACGACTCGGATCGGAAGATATGACAGCGAGATGATACTCTGTACAATAATACATTCGAATATTTATACAGTTGTTATGAACGTGTGCTTATCCTTCAGTTGTGTCTGCACACGGTTCGTGTACATTCAAATACAGTTTCATGTTCGTCCTTTCGAGACGCACAATGGCATAAAACGATTTTAATATTGAATGCGTGTAATAGAACGTATTTCGATCGGCATTGTGTTCGACAAATGAATGGCTTCCAACCGTAATTAATAATTGAAATTTGTTTGACGTGCGCCGAATGGAAAATTAATATAGCAGGATGACTTCGGGCGAAAGATTTCAGGTGCGCTCGCGGTGTACGAACGACATCTTAGTACGTGATCCGTAGGTCAAGCTTTTCAACCCTTGTATACTAATGTACACAATTTATACATGTTTGCCCATGACAGGCTATCTAACACTTCTTTATATCTCAAAATTTCATCGAATTCGATCGAAATCCTATCAGATAGATCAGAAAGCAAGGAATTGTACACTGAGTATTATTTAATGTAGGTTTCTATTAAAAAAATATATAAATAAAGTTATATATTTTTATATACTGTATTCTTTATTGGATATTTAGAAAGATTTTTCAAGAAATTTCGCCTCATTAGTTTATTTATTTTAATACTAATATCTAAAAATAAGCACAGTCTGGAAATTGGGATACAAAGCTGTCCAATAATCTAAAACGAGCGTGGAAAGATAAATCCTTAGTTGCTCACGATTTGATCTTGTTATTTATAAATTGGAATGAATAATGACAGTTTAATTAAGTAATGATGATGTCTCAAAGTAAGGGGGACGTCAGTGCCAGTGAATGTATACCTTTCAGATATACACTCAGATTATTACATTTATCAGATTTTTATAAAGTTTTGTCAATGGTAAACGATTTCGATTATAAATATCTTGTTTCATTTGATAATTTCCCTGCGGTATTATTAAACTCGACATTTTTAAAATCGATTCATCTGACCATAGTTCTAACCGTTTTCAAAAACTCTAGGAGGCATTTTTATCTTCCTCACTTATCCTTATAGCCAACCTAGTCTAAAATGAAGTATTGATGGGATTTTCTTTCTATGATATTCAAAAAAATGTTTTTTAAACATTACCATTGTGGGGAAAAATGACGTTTGTTTTTGAAGAATTCGAAATTGCAGTTAGCTTCAATCTATCACACTGAACATTCCGAACCATCGAGCTTTACGATAATGTTTTCTTTAGTTATTTTTATTATTTTCTCACGTACAAATCCAGTTGAAAATAAAACTGGATTTTGATTATCCGGTCACTGTACTTAATGCCGATTTCTAAGTTATTTTTTACAGTTTGAAGGTTTTAAACTGTTCGCATAACTCCAAGTACTCAAAATATAAACTTAAACAATTACTTTTTTGTACTCGTATTGAATTAATGAAAAATCTCTTTAAAATATTTTCGAACGGTGGACTTTTCTTACTCATGCTATTTTGTATTAAATGATAATTTCATCCGCGTACGTGAAACAAATGTAACGTCTGATCAAAAATCGATCATCTGTGTTATTCTTTAACAGTTTTCTTGATAGACTGTGCCGACCAATGAAATACTCAAACATACGAACGAGCTAATGTTCATCAATGTGAAGTCATGACGACTGAAATGCGGCTAGTTTTATCCAATTATCTTTTTAAAACCAGACGAAGCTATAAATTTACAGAGATATTTTACAGATCTCGTTGAAAAAGCATGCAGGAAGCAGCCTGCAATATATAATAGACAGGAAATGTTATCTCTCTGTAATATCGTTCGATCATGTGTTTTATATGTCCAGAGACAGTACCTGTCCACAGTATGACGTTTTCTCATTAATCACATTCATTAGACCTACCGACAAATGATAATTACTTTTTCGATAATTTAAACTAAAAAACTAAACAATCGAACGACTTAATATATTTTTTGAGAACTTATCACTTTGACAAATTTAAAATTGTTCAAAAATTGATAGAAGTGTATAGCCTCGGCTAGTACTTATTTTAGTGACGATATTCTGTTGTAAAATCACATGAAAAATCTACCGCTTCGTATAAAAGAAATGTATAGAATTACATGTATTAGATTAAAGAGTTAAAAATAACTATATACAATTTTATCTTTGAAGTTGAAACTGTAAGCTACGGAACATTGAACATAATTCATGTTAGATATCACGTTTTCAATGATATTTTCTGCATTAAAAAAACATATAGATATATTCGTTGAATCGATATCGAATAAGACTATAATACTTGTTTACAATTCAGATCACTTTTTTCGACAGTTTTTTTCAATCGTTTTAAATTGGAAATCTAATAGTGTTAGGAGATATTCATAAAAATTCCAATATTGTTTTAACATTTCAAAGGAAAGCGACATTGACATTCATAACGTAAACGCCACTTTCCGTGCATCACATAATACATTTTATTTATTTTCAAATCGAAAAATAAATTTATCTGCGTGGTTCAAAGACAACAGAATCTTATAAAGAAAAATTATCTCAGCAGAAACAGATCGTACAGTAACATCGTACACGGGCTGCGGCCGTTCATACAACTGTGTCGTTCGTCTAGAACGTTGTTAAATTCGCTGCGACCACTTCATTAAACATCAAGTCCTCGTCAAAGATCCGGACCACCCGAAAACACTCACCCCCTGAATAAATTACAGTTCACTCGAAAAAGCAATGTAACCGAAACGCACATTGCGGTCCAGTCACACAGAACAACAAATAACAATTCGTCGGCAACCACTCGTCATTTTCACACGCGCGCGTGCGTGTATGTGCGTGTTTGCTTGTGTGGTATATATATATATATATATATATATATATATATATATATATATATATATATATATATACAAATCTGAGAGCGATTTGAATAAATGTAAATGCGATACTTAATTAATAATTCATTTTATATTTAATTGAAAGTCGAACTAAAAACACCGATTCCGTTGAATACGGAATACTATGTAAATATACATTAATAACACTGTCAATTAGACCGGAAAGATAGCGGATATAATTCGTTTCTTGGGTCTATTTGGTTGTTTACCGCGCGTTCGAACGCGGTCCTCGATGAAAATTATACTAATGAGATTTTTATTATTGTAGGTATGTTTCTCTCTCTCTCTTTCTATATATATAAGGAGCGACTAAAAACCAATAAGAATCGTTCTTAGAAACGCGTTATTACAACCCACCTCAACAGCGGCCACAGATTGTTTCAGCGTGTAGAGATCAGGTCTTGTATAATTACAATCGTTTAAAATGTAATTGAACTGAGTTTTTCGAACTTAATCAATGCTGTAATATTTCAATAAGAAGTGTATGGTTCTAATCAAATCCTATCGGGGAGGGGTCAAGACGGACAGCTGCTCCGGACCTCACAATTTTAGCGACCTTCATTTTTAACTCGATCTGTTAGAAAAAAAATATCATCAATCATTTGTATGCAGTGCGTGTAACATTTTTATTACGTATGACAAATAAACAAATTGTATTGTTGAAATTGTAGGAGTCTGTTTGATTTTATCTTTTACTAAATTTGTAGTAATCGTAGTGCTCAACTTTTTATTCTATTTGTAATTTTTTTGGAGTTTCATGGAAATTTAACGAAATTAATCAGGCAAACACAGTTTAAAAAGCAAACTTATTGCAAAAAAAATATAGAAATGAAATGAGTGGAGAAATTGTAGAAGAAGTAATACTATTAAACCGTGTTTACAAATACAATTTTAAGCTACACACGAAACCGGCTGATTATTTAAAGAGATTGTCGACTTGCGATTCCTAAACATTTCACCTAATACAGCGAGTATGCTTCGAATCCTTTTAATCATGCCTGCGAGTGTAGCAGAAGGGGAAAGTTCATTTAGTGTCCTGAAAGATCAAAAACTTTCTACGATTGGCAACGAGTCAAGAGCGACTAAATGGACTGGCGACGCTAAACATAAATTACCAGATAGCCCCTCTATTTTAGATTATTTTAAAACAATCGCTTGTGCTAAAATTTGCTTTTGCTAAAGCGCGAAAAGCTTTTGTTAAATAATTCTTATACTTGAATAAATATTAATTAGTTAAATATTAATCATTGTACAGGCATTCACGTTTTATATTTTCTTCTACATAGTTTTTAATTTTGAAGGGCCTCGAAAATATCGATTACCCGACGACTGGAATTTTCTCTGAAACGCTCTAGTTGTAATATTTCGTTATTAGTTCACTAGAAGAAACCGTACGGGCTTATTTTCCATTCAGAAACTTATTTTTATTTGAATTTTTTGCATTTTAAAAAAACGCCTATCGATTATCATACGAAGGAATGGTCAACATCCCCAAATGTTTTCCCGCGTAACTCTTTCTTCAAATTTGGAAAAAAATCGCTTGTGATCAAATTTGGACTGTACGGAGCATGGTTCAGAATTTCAAAACCGCACTTTCCGATCGATCGCGATACATTGAACATTTTAGGAAGTGATGTACAGTTTTTACGCTACTGCTTTGTCTTCTGTTCGAATTCGGGCTCCTAGTAATGAACTCGCGTTTCACCTTCAGTAAGAATTCGGTACACACTTTCATCGAATTTATCTTTACAGGGGTTTAAACTCCATCGACGCCTCAACACGGCGTCGCATTTGAAGTGGTGTGAGCATTCTTGGTATCCATCTTGCGCTGACCTTTCCCACGTCCACACGATCATGTAAAATGTTCAGAACGATTGTAGCTGATACGCCGACCGTGTCTGCGATCGTCTGACATCTTGAAGAATTTTCGAGCCCTTAACCTTGCGAATCGGAAATCATAATTCGCATCGCTCTTACGATCGTCACGATTTCAAACATGCTTTTCGTTCCTTAGCCCCACTTATGTTCTGATATAGTACAGAACATATTTATATCATTGAACAGAAACTATTTCTATTCCTATTTACTTTCCCAATATATGTATGTGAGAAATATAGCTAGACGTTTTGTCGTATACTATTAAAATAAAAATAGTTAATCTTCGACGATTTGTATTATTGTAGTGCATTTTTGGAATCGTTCTTATATTCCTCTCGTCCGATTGCACTGCATTCATCAGAACGGAGAGACCTTGCTTACGTAACGGTTTGTTCCGTTGTCGACCGTTTTGTTGAAATAAAAAGAGTCTTCGTTCTGTTTCCAGTCGACAATAGACGAACCGGCCACGTAACGACACAGTTTTCTTCGCCGTTGCGCGCCCATCGACCAATCGTAGCCAGAATTTGAATCGATCAGAACGGTCGAGCTATTGGAAAGCGGTCACGTGGCGTGCGACCACGTGATTTCATCACGTGTACACTGAAGATTGCCTCGTGACTGTCTCATATACATACCGCTCATGCATGTGTATTTAATACACAATTCCACTCACATACACACACACCCACCTGGATATACTTTTTTAACTCAGACTGATTGAAAGTTATGAAAAAATTTAAGGACATATTTCATAGGGAAAATTACTTTTTTTATTTATTCGGTATTGGTGTTTCAATTTCAATGTTTTTTTTCGATATTGCATAACATTATTAGTTATACAAAACCGCAACTAGATATTTGCGAACATTTGAAAATTGTAACTAAATTTTTATTTGTAGAGTTCGGTTGATTGAATTACTGATTTTTTTTTGAATACAATGGATATCGGGGCTAAAAATTTTCAGTAACTGCTTAAGTACCATCTGATCAAACACTTTAATTCTTGGACAAAACAAATAGTCCAAGAAACCTTAGTTGATTGGAAAAGTGAATACAAACATTTTTAACATTATAATAAGCTGATGAAAATATTTCTTAAGCTTTCGGTATAAATAATGAATATCTTTTGTATTTTAAAAGTAAATTTCCATATGTAAGTGAAGCAACTGTTCAAGAAGGAATGGTCTTAAATCATATCTCTGATCAGAGAAATGATTTAAGACATCTATTTCGATGAGATTTTATCTTGAAAAAGGAGGAACTTTTTTAGTTTTTCACTAGATACTTTATTATAATAACATTGTGAATAAATTTCTATAATTCTACTGGTTGTCACCTATAACAGAAGGGAAACTTTATCTATATCTTAGTGCTTTAATGATGATCACAAATGTGCATGAGAAACAATTAAAAATAATCATTATTCAGTTATTGTACTTTTTTGATCTGAAAAATGTTCGTGGTTTGTAGCATGACTGAGATATGTATTTGTGGAATTCTAGAGGGAATTTTTCATAAAAAGAAATTGTTCGGAAAGTTTTTAAATTATTCTCTTTTAAAATAACAAATTTTGCTGAAATGAAATGAATTTCCTTTGGTAACAAGATGAACTTTAACCCCTCTATGACTGTATTGCAAAATACTTTCTTGTTTAGATAATCGAATTGACAAATATTAATTGTCCATCTCGATACTGTGTCACTACTTGTTTTGCTTTTTCGGTGTATAAAATCGTACAATGTAAATTCTTCTTGAAGAAACTAAGAGATATAAATAATCTCTAAGAACTAATCGAAGAAAAACGTTTGGAAGATTGTAAATTGATACAAATGCATATTGAATAAGTAACAATCAAATGATCAATAATCAATTATGAATTTTTTTCATAGTTTATGGGTAAAAAATGAATTTGTGAAATTCATATACTTCATTTTAAAGAAGAAATTGTTAAATATAAATAGATTCTGGTTTAAAAACAATTGTGTGTGTATGGAACGCTGAATATTAAAGGATTGATACGAATTATGTTATTATAAGTAAATTCATATAAATGAAAATATTTGTTTTGAAAATATTTTTTATTAATTTACATTAAGTACTTTTTAGGTCTTTAGTAATTAAGAAATAAAAGAAGTGAATAATATAGATGGAAAATCAGTTCTTAAGATATAGATGTGTCCAGAATAAAGTAAATAGACGATAGTCTTTTTGAATCATACGAGTTTCTATTCTCCACTACTAGTTTCATCATCTTCGGGTAGATTTTAGACGCCTGTAACGTTATCTAAAATCTAATTGAAGATGGCGCACGTGCTGAAAATAGTAATAGAAAACAGAGCCCAGATTAATCTAAAAAGATGCAAACGACATCATTGGGATCACATATACAGAAATATAAAATTATAATTTTAATGAAAAGTTAATATTTCGTTTCATTGGTAAAAGAAATGAAATGTTATCCAATGCAATCGTTTGATAATTATTTGTCTTGAGATTTTACTAGAATAGGAAATCATTTTTTATTAATACTATATTCCGACAAGTGTTCTATTCGCAATCGTCGAACAGTATTGTTACAAAATTGACGAACGGAACATAAAATGCAAATATTATTTCATACTCTCTGCGACAAAAAGTTTATTCCGTTTTGTTGGTTTATTGACTATGATCCGAATTAATGTTTATTTTTTAGTTTAAAACGAACGCTGTTTGATTTTAATTCCGATACAGTGCATGCGTATGCGTTCTATGAAAACAGAACAGTGGATAAAATTTTAGACAGCCGCGTACAATAATTAACACGGCACGTTCCGGTCGATCTAATTTCCCGATACGTGGCGAGCCCCATTCCAGACCGCCGTTCCGCTAATTCGCAACGATTGTGTATGAATCCGAGTCGAAACAATGGCCGTTTCAATTCAATTTGATTGCGAGCCGAACGGTCGACCTGGTAGTGAAGTGCAGGACAGGACCACCTCGAACTGAAAGTATTCGGAACGAAGGGGCCGATTGGACTAAATTGTTTTTTTTTTGTAACATTCAATTAAACATTATATGTGTCTGATATCTGAGTTTTTTTGTACAAGGTGCGCCAGATGAGCGGAAAAATTTCAAAACGCAACAATTGAGTGATTTTATTACTTTTAAATCATTTTGTTTACATACTCTTGTCAGATATGTCGCCCCATTTTATTTCTTAAAAACGATTGAAGTTTTTTACTTAAGAATAGAAACTGAACTTAACTTCACCTTGTATATTATTTCAACTCATATATCTTAATATTTTTATGTGTATGTGCTGAAATGAAATGGTTTTGGAATCAAATAACTTTTAAAACGAATAAAACATAATTTAAGTTTCTCGATTGTCAGTGGATTTTAGTTTCGGTTCAGGGTCAATGCAGTGGAAGGATATGGTTTTATACATATATATATATATATATATATATATATATATATATATATATACATATATATATATATATATATATATATACATATATATATATATATATATATATATATATATATATATATACATAAGGAGAGAGAGAGATCACTCTGTTGATAAGTTCGGATAAAAACATGTATATTCAATTTTCTGACCTATTGAGAGACTTGAATACATTGGAGAACCGCAAAGCTTCACCAAAACATTTTTCGTTGTTTTCTTTCTTCCAACTTATATCCAAAACCCACACATATTTTCCATTTTATAAATATCGGGACGGGTATATATATATATATATATATATATATATATATATATATATATATATGTGTGTGTATATATATATCTGGCATACAATTGCTCCATTCATGTACTTTCGGTTCACACACACATACTCACATCTTTTGTTGGCCGTATCTGTGCACAAGCGCACAAAAGCATCTCATTTCAAGCCTGGTCAAGTTTGACGGATCAGATCCGTGACGATGGTACATGCATCGCGTTGGAGGAACCCGTGCCGGTGCATGCAACCGTATATATATATATATATATATATATATATATATATATATATATATATATATATATATATATATACGTACGATTGATTTTTTCTGTTTTCATTTCTGCATATTGCAATCAGCCGTACTTGTACGTTCATTCGTGGCGAGTAAAACGAGAATGTAGATTACGGCGTTCATTATCAGCGCGTATCTAGTGAAATTGGTTCGTATTGTCTCAACATTTTGTGTTCGAAATCATAAAAAGAGATGTTTTATCCTGTGGAATATGTTCGAACGTAAAGACGATAATCAGTAGCTACATTCAGAATATATATGTGCGTGTATATATATATATATATATATATATATATATATATATATATGGCATTTCTACTGTTTAAGACACTGGAGTGCAGTGAAAGAAATGACCGTGGAGAATTAAAAAAAATAATCTAATACTATTTAATATTTCAGTCACATAACTAACCTACAAATCAAATCGTTTTCTTCAGTGAATAATTGGATTCATTTTCGATACAATAATCCTTTTTTAATTGATAAGTTCTGTAATTCTGAAAAATCAAAAGCACGTGTCTCGATTTCTTTTCAAAGATCATTCATTTAAAACAGTTTTAGGCGTATTATTTGTTTATTTGTGTTCTATTATGACATACAAGCAGGGATGGATCTGTACATAAGGTAGTCTTGAAGGTTTAACATTTTTGGGGCCCCCATGAATATATATATATATATATATATATATATATATATATATACATATATATATATATATATATATATATATATATATATATATATATATATGTTATATATTTTTTTCCTGCACTTAGAGAGAATTACATATTTATTATAGGCTCCCATACATTGTATATATGTATATGTACAACAGTCATGTACGAGAGCAGAAGAAAAAAACATTTATTATACAAATAGAACCAAAACATGTATGTATTGCAAAATGAACAAAATTATAGAACTTTTTTGCCGGATTTTTTTATCGGCGCACTCTCTTATTGCATCCTCATAAGATAACGATCTTGTTATGTCTGCTTCAATCGATAAAATAGAAAGAAAATTTAATCTTTCCTCGCGATTGTAAGATCGAAATTTATTTTTTGATTAAAGGTAATTTGGAAAAAATCCTCTCGGATTCGTAATTTGTAGTGGATGAAGACGTGTAACATTTTAAAATAGTTAGATTTGGGAAAATATTAATCATTTGCTTTTGACATATTTGATTCGTTTGTACCACATTTTTTTAAATATTCGTTCATTGTGGGGCCAGTTACAAAGCGTTGCCCTGAAGCTTAAACTTAATTAGATTTATAGTTAGTACTTTATTAGTTTTATTTTAAACTTAATTGCAAATTACTCGCCGGAAATTAATTTTATTTAATTTCTGAGGAGAGGATATTAAAGAAAACTAAATTTTGTATTATCTATATTAATTTGAATTCAATTGATTCATACTCACGTCTTCAATGACCATTTCAAAATTCTCAGATACTGTCTGTGATGTTTTTTGTGAAATTATTCGTTGGATATTAATGTAATTTAAATTCTGAGTATAGATAATGAAACATCCTAAAATCTTCTATCTTTATTATAAATTTAAACTTGATCGGTTGACAGTTATATAACAGAGTTATTTTCAAAATCCGACATACACACTTACTGTCGTTATCTTGTTTCTGCGAAAGGCCGGTGTGTCAAACATATGAAGTACGGTTTGAATACTCTATCTGATATTATTATTTCAATTGAAACATTTTTAATCTGGCTGTAATGTGCCACTGATCAATGATAAATATTAATTGTATTGAAACGACGTCACCGTAACTTGATGCGAATACTATTATTCCGAGCGGGGAAACCGGCCGAACGGTCGGCGCGGCTCAGTAGCGACACCGCGCGCCGGATTCTCCATCGCCCGTCAAAACATGCCGGCATACTTGCGATCAACAAGTTTAATTCTTACAACTACACGTTGAATTCTTGGCGACTACTCGTAGCTTATACACGTTGAGTTTTCGATATTTCTGCACGTATTTTCACAAATTATTTCTGCGACGAACGTTTATTCTTAATTTCAAAAATTACTGTCTGTGAGTTTTTTTTTTGAAAATCTCTTGCCGGTCGTTAATGGAATTTGAATTATAAGCACGGAACCTAAAAGATAATTACATCGTATACCCATAGTGTACATTTTAATTTAATTGATGTATAAATACATCTTCAGTAACAATTTCAATATTCAGATCACAGTTTCAATGAGTTTTTTTTGGAAATTATCCACCGAACGTTATTATTACTTGAATTTTGAGAACAGGGTATAAAAGATAATTAGTTATTGTCTCTTTTTTGTTAATTATAATTTAATTTACTCATAAATACGCCTTCGGTGACAATTTCAAAATTCAAATCAGAGTTTAGTAAGTTTTTTAAAAAAATTACTCACCGGGAGTTAATGTTACACGAATCCTGAGAACAGGATGTTAAATAGAATACATTTTTTGTATTTTTTTATTGACTGAAATTTAGTTATATTGAGAGAAAAAGAGAGAAACACTTTAAATTTAAATCGAGTGACCCACTCTGCTTGAAGAGAAAGGTATTCGACCAGTGAATTCTATCTGCACTCGCTTACGGAAGGGAAACATGGGTTTCTTAGTAGTTAAAAAATGCAACGGTTTAAGATAGCGTAAAGAAGCACGTAAACGTATATATTGCGAATGACAAAAAGAGATAAGAGAAGATCGGAATGGATGCGAAAATCAGTTCGAGTCACAGTCATAATAAGAAGAGTGAATGGTTTAAAATGGAAATGGACACGATAAATTGTAAGGAGAGAAAACAATCGATGAACAAGAGAAATTATTGATTAGAAATTAAGATCCAGAAAAAGATAAATAGATAGATAGGATAAGAACATTAGAATGTTTGTTGAAAATAGACCCTTTGAATCATTTGAACTGGAAAGTTTTGAAAAAGACCTTCATCCAGCAGTTGATCGAAAGAAACTCATAATGATGACTATATATATATATATGTATATATATATATATATGTATGTATGTATATATATATATATAAAACTTCAATGTTCTATCTAAGCTTAAAATCGTCCTAAATTTATTATATTTATTTATAATTACTAATTAATCTTTTTTAATGTCATTTTTAAATTTAGTATTATCTTTTTACTGATTCACATATATTGTACGTATACATATATATATATATATATATATATATATATATATATATATATATATATTTATATATATACACATATATATATATATATATATATATACATGTACATACCACATACACTTATGTAGGGAGAGAGACACGTTCGCCCTTTGCGCAAATTAATTTTTGTCCAGAGCACCACATCGTTGCGTAACTTTAAACTCCACGTGACACACATTGCCAGCGAAACGGTACACTGGGATCTGTTCCCGGCACATGCATCGAAATGTGATGTTTATATGTAAGTAATAATAGGATGAAGGATAAACACGTCGTATGTGTGCGCAAGGGTGTATGTAAATATGTATACAATGGTATATAAGTCGATCGGAAAGTCGCTTTGTCGTTTTCAATGTTCGTTTCCACAGGGGCTGGCTGCTGTTGTGTTTTGAAGTGTGTGTATTGAGAATTAGTACAGATTTAGAGAAATTGTTGAAGGTTTGATTGGTATGGTGCTGGTACTTTAGTGAAGTTCACTTTCATAGTTCTTCTCTCAACCTACAGACCACAATTTTATTCTTCACAACGTTATCTATTTAACAAATGATTATTGATAATTTTGATTATTCGTTATGCGCATTCAGGTGATGATGCCATTATCTAAACGACGAGGTACAGAACTTTTTGATTTTTCTCTACTTAAACACTTTGAATATGATAGAATCGGTATTGAGGTACGCATAAGCAACAATTAAAAATGTTCTCTAATCAGGTATTAGATTTTTTTAGAAATACTGTTCAATTTATGAAGAATATAAAGTTCATCTGTGAAAGTAAATTTAGATACAGTGTGTGCAAATATATTAAAAATTTTTTTTATCTAGAGAGAGAGAGTCGATGCTTACAGGGAATGAAAAGATCTCTCGGCTAAAAAAATGGTTTTAAAAGCTGAAACTTTATTGAATTATTCTTTAAATATTTTTTATTAAAAATTTACCAAATAAAATATATGAATGTTAATTATGAAATATTTTAAATAATCGTTTCCAAATTATACAAGTTCCCTAACACCATTTATAATCCCATGCTAATATAAATCAGACTTTATTATGAGCACATAAACAATATTCATATACTAAAAGATTGTAAAGGTCTGGAACTATTAAGAGAAAGCTTATTCCTTCCCAGTATCAATCAGAAGAGCATCAGTGTATTTGTGGAATCAATGCACGTGTGTCAATTTAGTCAAATTTTTAAAGCATTCTTTCAAAAGACTGAAAATTAAAATAAAGTTTAAGAATAAAATGTAAGAAATAAATAAATATACAGATACAGTAAAGTATAATAAGTGAATTATAATTAAAATATAGTAGAATAGTTAAGTTTTGAGTCTATCACGTTGAAATAATGTTACTAACCTGTAAAAGTAGTGTGAAATGTGACACGTGTACGAGATTAACAAAGTATATATATATATATATATATATATATATATATATATCTCAATAAAGAATTTAATAATAATAATATAAAGCAATGAGACAATTAAGGAAACGATCTACCAATTAATATTTAATAATAGAAATTCGTTCTAAACTTTTCGTTGAATATTTCATTAGGAAAGTAATTGTCTCGAATGTTCGATACATTTTTACCTCAACATAAATTCCAATAAGTCGAATAAAGAAAAAGTGTAATAAATACTATTCGCTTTTTGAATATAATTCCGAAGATTGTATCGACTTTATAATGTGAATGCTTATTGAAAAAGTTTTCACTTACTTTTTTGTTAAAAGTAAGAACTGGCTTATCAAGATGCACGCCTCTTCGCTTTATACATTTTTCATCGTTTCGTGTGAACAAATAACTTTACTTTCAATAAATTTCGACTAAACAAATAAATAATTACTGTATTTCAAGCAATGCAGAAAAACATGACTGTTTTCCTCAAGGTCGAAGTTTATATTAACTGACGGATATGTAAGGTGTCGATGAATTATTTTTAGTACGTTTTTATTTTCAGATAATGTCCTGTCGAATGTTGTATTATTTCATTTATATTTAAACAGTCTGTTCTAGACTTATGTTAAATATTTAAGAATATGTTGGACATACGAGGTCTGGCAAATTAATTGCCGGATTCACACAATGAAAAGAAACACAATTTAAGTAAGTCATTCAAACACACTAGTACGACTCAAGGTATTATTAGCAAACACAGTTTTCGGGATTTCATAAGTTTCTCTTACAGTTTTCCTTAAGTTACAACAAAATTTAATATTCACTCGTTGCTCCATGATGGTTGACAGAAATACGCTGTATGTGTCAGTCTCCTTCGCCGACACAACTAGCTGTCAGATTATACTTCACCACCCTTTTCAAACTATGATCTATTAATTGAGTCATCCCATATGTAATGCGGTTTTTAAAAATATGTTTTAAAACAGCGAAAAAAATTAACGTTTTGATTGCGATCGAAAATATGTTTTCTGTTATAATTTACAATTTTTTTTTTCCTTAATCGTAAATGTTCAATACGCTGTCGATAAAACTTTTTTAGTTTTCCATTAAAGAAAGAGTCTATACTATTGTGTCTAGAAATGAGAGAGCTAGAAGATTTCTCTACTCCTATTAGCTCCGTTCGGACATCATTCTCTGTATTAAGCCGTTCTCCATTTATATGATTTTTGAGATTTTGAAATAGATAATGATCCGATAGTGCCAGATCAGGGGAATATGGTGGATGAGTCATAACTTCTCATTCGAATTATCTCTGTTCTATGAGGTCGAGCGTTGTCGTAGTGAAAAATTATGCCTTTTCTGTTCGCTAATGCTGATCGTTCTTCATCAATGGATTGGTTTAACCATACCAGTTGTTCACAATACAACTCCTTTGTGATGATTTGATACTCTGGTGAAGCTCGTAATGGATAATTTCTTCCATATTCCAATAAACAGACAATATAATCTTTTTTGGATGAAGCCCTCCTTTCGCAGTTGAAGACAATGTGTCGGTGCGGTCAGTCCATTGTCTTTGATTTTTAACATTGTTATAAACAATCCATTTTTCATCATCAGTAACAATTGTATTCAGAAACGGATCATTTTTTAATGAGAAGTGCAAATCTCCACACGTAGTTCTAAATTAACAACCGATAACTTTCGCGGAATCCACCGACCCAACTTATAAACCTTATCGATCATTTTCAAGTGCCGATGAATAGTAGAACTAGGATTTTGTTCCGCTAGTATTCGCAGGATCTCATCATTAAACTCTCGAGAATGTCCTGTCCTTTCCTCATTTTCAAGACTGTAGTTCCCGGACCGAAATATTTGCCGACATCTTTGTTCTTGGGTAAGACTAATAACATCTGAACCACAAATTCCTCTCATTTTTTTCACTGCAGTTGTACCGTTGTTTCCTTGACGAAACTCCCAAAGAAAAATGTACCTAAAATATGCTCTTTTGACACTTCCGTTATAGTAATAAATAGTATTTGTTCTTGTAAATTTGCATGGTCACTGTTGATCTTCGTCGATAAGATTGAGAAAACATTATGTGCAATTGAGCAGTATATGCATCTGATACGTTTTTGCAATAATTACACAATATTACATCATCTATTTCCATCTGTATGAAAATACCGCATTGCTTATGAGAATGATCCAATATTTTCGGTTTAACTTCACGGGACTCCGGTGCTGCAACGTCAATCAATGAAAGAAATTGCCGAACCTTGCATAATCTCCGACAAAATAAAAATACGGAATTCAAAATTGCCTGCATTTTTGAGAAAATGAAAAATGGTAGCTATTTGTACAATAAAAGAATGTACGATGTTCTTTATAATTTTTCAAGAGATTTCATTTATTCGTTTCCGTTTAAACTGTATAAACAATTGTGATGATTGTAGAAGACGATTGAAATGCGCATCCTGTATCTGGTATTATATTTAATTAACGTTTTTAACTGTTCAAAATAAACTGAAAATAACAACCCACTCGCTTCAATAATTACTGTAAATGCACGTTGGGAGGTGGACGACAGACAGTTTTATTCAATGTTGATAATAATATTATGTTATTAATATGACACACGTTTCGATATTGCTCGGAATCGGTCCGTCTGCACCTGACACGTTCGGATTTTCAATACGAGATGTGCAGGCCCGTCTGAGCGCCAGTGAATATTACACGCCGTCGATTATTAATTGAATCGTTTCGTCGATAACGGATACTTCTCGGCACGGACTTACCGTACTAATCAACTCGCATTTCATAAAATCAGTTTCGGATCCGGTACACGTTTCGAAAAATACATACGGTTCGTATTATACAATCTTGTTGTTCCGTTCGAGTTCCTTTTTCGTTTCGTCTTCTCAAGAATACATTTATTTGTATGGAAGACGTCTGTACAGAGAGTCGATACACAGAACGGGATGAAGAATGGGACGGGTCGCGCGAATAACCAGAACACGGTTTGATGCTTTTCTATAGAACAGTTTCTCGGCTCGATATGATGTACAAGACGCGAGGAAATATGCAAATAATAAATGGGATTGGTATTGAGAACGGTCGAGAAAAGTAATTTCATGTTTGCAATTGCTCTCTGTATCGCCGGTCCAGTGGGTTGTAATTGCGATTCGTATAAAATGTTCATTCAGTCGTTTATTATTTTAATATGCTGTACATATATTGATCCATCTATCTAACTATCCATCTATCTACTTATATATATATATATATATATATATATATATATATATATATATATATATAACAGAGCAGGAATACTTAACAACTGTAAAATCAACAACATATACTTCACTCGTTTCTCATTCATTTTGTTATCATCAATATCCATTTGCATTGTTATTCTTGTATAAATGTTTTGTTAAGTACTTTCTGTAATAAAAATCTTACCCTAACAGTAAACAATTCAATTGCTTACGACCAGTCGTATCTCAAACTTTTTGCCTTTCTCTTGCAATCGATATTATGTTAATTGTATTGAATTTGATGAAAAGCTATGACGAATAATTTGAAATTTAAATTTATTAAAACAATGTAGGTAATTATTAAACTCAGTATATGTTCTCTCGATTCATTTGAATTTATTTTATGCGAAAGGCTGATAAAGGAATGAGCACATTTCTTTGGTTGAATTTATTAACACATTTTTACACGCAGTATTATTCTGTTTTATGGAATCGTTTATTTTTATTTGATAGGAGCAATTATTTTACTGCAATCCGTCGCACATTTCAGGAAAAAATCGAACCGCTTTAAAGAAAATGTTTCCGTAATTGGACACGAACGAAAGAGTTAAAATGCGTGTGGAGGATAGATAAAAGAGAAACTTGAAATATGTCATGATCGTCCATCGTAATTCATTAAATTTGATTTGTTTGTAATGGCAATAGGTGTCTGGATTATTGTAGTGTGTGTGAAAGAAATATTGAAAATAGTAAAATGGAAAAGAAAGGTCTCAAAATCAAAAAATGATTAGATTTTTCTGATCGAGGAGACAAATAGTGAAACAAGTTAATTTCAATGAATATACTATAAGGAAAAAGTCTTAATCAACTCAACAGTTTATTGCGAAAAGAACATATTTTCAAATACAGTTATACATCAAACATATTTTACGTTTTGCTGCATTTTTCCTCGTTTTTATTTTAATTCCCATGGTCGTCGACTTTGACTCTTTTTACAAAGGAATATATATATATATATATATATTACTAGTACATATAGAAATATTTCAAACAAATTTTCCTTGGAAATATCGTATATATATATATATATATATATATATAACAAAAAAGAACAGGACTTCATGCTGAATTTCAATCGAGTACAAATTCAGTTCGATCTCGCATGCGTCGCAACGCTGTATGAAAAACAGAGAGAAAGAGACAACGTGCAGTGTTTTATACTACATTAAAGTCGGGACAACGCATAAGTGGTTTCTGCTACATGATTTCACAAGTGGCCACCGATGTCTTTTTACCTCTTTTGTTGAGAATTTTTTTTGCAAACGTGTGCGAAATTATACTTTATACTTTCGTATACATTCACACAAACACATCTCTCTCTCTTTATATATATATATATATATATACATATATGATATTGTCAGTTGACATTCGACAATAGATCGTACGCTGAATTCGTTATACGGATGCATAACGGCCGTTAATATCGTTTATAAGATATGATATTGAAGATTGTTGGCACGTTGCTGTATAGTAAAAACGATTAAGGGGTACAGTTTGGGCTGAAAATCAAGAGATGAGGTGTTAATGAGACTGAAGAAAAAACCATACCTGAAACAGCGTCTCTAGTAGTACGATTTCTCTTTATTTACAAAATATACATCAGAGTAAATTACTTACAAAGTACATTATATGAATCTGGATAAGTACGATATTTATGTTAATAGAAAAATGTATGTGTGAATACACAACGTATGTAAATAGATGTCTAAATTATAATTTCGTTCAACAGTTGATTGCTTTTGTGTAAATCAGTCGTGTATCCATTACAATGTAAATCGATATAATAATGCAATTATATTCACTGTTGCGTCTATACGATATAACACAGATTGTTCTTCCCTAACAATAGTTTAAATATATTAGTGGACGAGTCCACTATAATAAAACTCCATTATCTTCCTTACTTCCACGTTGTTTTTCTTTTACGATTACAAAATACCATAAGAAATGAGTATCTGCTTATATATATATTTGAGTTGATTAAGCAGTGATGTAGGCACTTGAACTTCGTCCGCTGTCTAAAAAAAAAACAACCGCTAGAACTGAAAGCTTATTTATTTTTCTTAATTTTTTTTAAGGTCTGACCGGTAGTTCTAGAATAGCTTTTATCAAAATACATGGTGTCTCTCTTTCTCTATCTCTCTATATATATACGAGTTTGATCAAAACCTTCATGAAATAACACACTAAGACTTTATTTACAAAAATGTTCTAATCTAGAATGGTTCCCTTTCGAAATATTCGCCTGTAGAAGCTACACACCACTACCAAAATGTCTTCCAGTTCTGAAACTACTCCTCGTAAGCACTTTTTGATATCTCTCTTAGATCAACCTTCGAATTTTCTTTTATCGTTTCAATCGTTTGAAGAAACGGCGTTGTTTTAACGAGCTCTTCAGTTTTGGAAATGAAAGAAATTCGTAGAGGAACATTCAAAAAGTCTGGTTCGCTTTCTCGCCTTTTTAAACGATCTTTTGAAATATCCACTTTGTTCTCTTTCTGGTTTCCTATTAAAGACGGGGAACAATCTTTACAACAACGCGACTGATGCTCCAAATATTTTGGCACGATCTGTATGATATTCCTATTTGTACTGCAAACTCTCTAGTAGTCAGTCGACGATTGGTGTGGATAAATGCGTGAACTTTGATAAACTTTTCGTCGATTTAAAAATTGAACTCTATCTTTTACAATCTTAGATTGACGTTCTGCCTTCTTTAAAATGTCCGAATCAGTCAAAACGTGCTCTCTGATTCAGAGTACTTTCTTAGCGAGAGTACTTTCTTTCTTTCAAACATTTTTTTCTTCAGATATCGTTTAAAAAAGGTGTAGTTTTTCGGCCGCTGTCTTTCTAAGTTTAAAATAAAATTTAACGTAAATCAGAAGCTGTTCAGTCAAATTCATCTTATAAATCGCCGAGTAAAGAAAATCTACATAGGAAAACCACTATAACTATCTAAATAAATGACTTTTCGATACGAAGTCAACAGTCAACTCACAACTGATGGCTGTATTGTATCATGTAACTCGTTTATCTATCCATTCTACGTAGTCTGTATGTTTTTTGATCAAATCTCGTACGAAGAAATGTGAAAAAGAAAAAATCCTCTTATTTTATATACAAGATTTTCATTCCAATTAATTTACGGAAAACTTTTTGTTCTTTTGCGTAATCATGTAAATTTTAAAGATTAAAAAGTATTTTCTCGTGTGATCTTTTCATTCGGCGTTAAATAATTATTAAATATTCAAAGCGTGTGAATTTTTAATAATATTTGAAATAACATTGAAAAGCATGCTATAAATAATATCTCTACTTTTTTCTTTCTTGTTAAATTCTCCAATATCGTCATCTTAAAAAAACATAAATATACATTCAATAAATAAGAATACTTTTGATAGAATACTTAAGAAAATCACATAATGAAGAGAAATTGATTATTAATATTAGTTAGATATTTTTTTCACCGACATTTTCTGTGTAATTATGAATTTCTCAATCGTCAGAATTCATTATTTACAACATTTTTATGAAAATAGAACTTTAATTGTTAGTAGAACGGCGAGTGTTCAATTAGTTTAGAAATCTGTCTGTTTGTTTAAGAGGAATACGAACTCAGAGAGATATTAGAATAATAGAAATTTTTTTCAGGTATTTATTTCATTTATTATTGACTTTAAAAGATTTTTTGTATCAAAAATTGACTATTGCATACTTTGATTTTGACTTATATGAAAATCAATAGAAATCTCATCATCTTTAAAGCACTTAGAAAGATCTTAAGTTGATTCGAATGACTATTCTGAGCTATTTTTAATTTGAAAAATATCCGAGTCTAATGTCCGATTCAAACATTAAAAATAGATATTTTAAGTTAATACGAATCAAACGGGCATTAAATAAATGATAAAAAGCTACGAGATGAAATTAAGAGTACAATTTTTAAAACGCGAAAAGTATTTTGCACACAGAATACGAAGTGCTGAGAAAATATAAACAAAAAGCCTGTTTGTTAGTCGAAATTTATCAAATATAATTTACTGTTATAAACATAAATATTCTCTACACACAATGCTTGATCGATTGTCGCAATAAGTGACGTGATTTCATAGCACTGTCTACATATCCCAGTCAATACAATTTATTACCTTTTTGTATCGCCGAGTAAACTGTTCGATAATCGGCTGATAGGAAAAGACGCGACTTAATGGCCGTACGCACCTGGAACATAAATCTATATTGGTACCACGTTCAGATTCTTCCTCATTTTTGGATTAAAAGAGACCAATCAAACATCATTGGCATACTGTATCGATGAATGAAACAGGATGAACAAGATTTTTGATTTATTTCATATCTGAAAAATCTATCTGTGTGAAAAAATGAACAGATTTGAGATTTCTTTTCGAAACAAAAATATAAATGAAAATATAACATAAAGAAAACAAAATTAGAACTGTCTAAGAATAAAATCGATAATAAATCAAATCGAATCAAATTAAAAAAAACGAACAGGTTTCTAAATAAGTTGATTTAGATGTTTGTTTTCTTTCAGTTATTGTTTTATTTGTAATTATTTCTTTTTCTTTACATTGTACAATCGAAACGATCAATCTTTTTTGTATCAACTACGATGTAAGATTAAAAAAATCAAGAAGTTTCATGGATGGCGAACGTTGAGAAGTTGCGAACAACTATAGATTTTGAGCATTTGCAGAGCTTAAAATGGAAATGCTTTGAAGTCGTTATGATTGAGTAGTACATTAAGTCATTTTCTATTTGAAAAAGAATACAAGATCACATATCGAAAGATTCGTATCGAATCTTTTCTCACAATTGAAATCCGGTCTTCAATCAAACTGAACATACACGACGATTCTTTAGTGAGGGAGCGTCAAGTCTAAACTGTTCCAAATGTAAGTTAAAAAGCTCCTGTCAAATAGTTATGCGCGTTTTTATTTACTGCTGTTCGAGTAGAGCAGTTTCGAGTTGATCTGTGAACGAACCTCGCCATTCAAAAAACAATAAATCAACGCGATGAAGAATCCCTGGAACGAGGCCAGGAAGTGTGTGCTGTATGACCACAGTGCGTATTTCCAGTTTGCCCAGTCGAGTGGCGTGAAGACCATCTGCAGCAGGTTCGGTACGCCGAGAAGCGGTAGTAACAGGATAGCAGCTCGTACGGATTTCCTACGAAAGTGTCAAAGAGGTTAAAATATTTCACATTCTTAGAAAATGCACGTTCAATGAATGTAAAGCTCGGCTCTCGATGCGTAGATAAGAAAGAATGAAAATGTTATAACGTTCTAGGGTCAACGATAGCAGAAGATGGAATTCGAGTCTTTCGATGAGATTCGCAAATTAATCTTAAAATCATCTATTGGAAAACTGTTGCGAAGAAAATTGAAATGTCTCGATGTAATATTAATACAGACTTGTCTTCTTCGATTATCGTTGTATGTTTCATCGTATATTCGTTCCACCATATCAATCAATTAATCAGACCCTCGATAACGAAATTTTAATAAGGCTGTGTGGAGAAATCGAAACACGTGCCATGACTTGCATCTAGATAAACAGTTCTTGCGCGATGAAAACGCGTCGTATCATTTATTTGTCTGATTAAGAAAGCGTTTAAAGAAAAATAAAAGAGGACCAGTGTTAGTCGTCAGATCTAGCACCGTACGATGTTCTTATATTTCCGAAAATTGAAATCGATCTCAAGAAAAGTATTTAAATATTTAGCAGCTATTTATTAAAAGAGCCGAACGGAGCAATTAGATACGTTTTTTTCCGAGGACATCCGCCGTTTTATATCATGGAAAACGCGAACACGGATTTTCGTGGGCGTATTGAAAGTGTTATATATATATATATATATATATATATATATAAAGAGAGAGAGAGAGAGATTACCTTGCTTGTTCCACTTCACTGGCTTCGCTCTGTCGTAGCTTCGATATTAGAACTCTAATGATAGCCAGTAAAAAGAAGAAATTGATCTGAAAGAGACAGCAACAACATTTTTCTTATCTACATACTATTATTTATTGTAAATATTATAATTACAAAATATGATTCGCACTTATTAATGATAAATGATTTTTTTAATAAACTTGCAAATCGTTATGGAATCCATGATGATAGTATGTCTGACGGTCTGCGTCCATTCAGACCATCTGAGTGCCTGTTCTCCACTTCTAGTTTCAGTACGTGAGTAAGTAGATGTTAAAGACGCATACGTGCTGAAATAATAAGTGGGGAGCAGACACTCACACGATCCAGAAGGAAGAACACCGCCACGATAAAGTATCGACGTGATCACAGGTCCAAAAACATACAGTTGTAATGTTGGTAGTATTAATTGGAAATTATTAAGCAAATATTTAAGTAGTTAATTAAGGATAGATTGTAGAGAGTATTCGGTAAACAATAAAGCCTCATTCTCATTTGAAATCGTCGTCAATGGATTTAGTGTCGTAGCCGGCGTATTTACAGAGGTATTTTCACGGATGAATTTTTCACTCACTTCACAAACCACACACTTTTTTCTGGTCCAAAATGTTTAAAAAAAATAGATCAAAGGAACAATCAATAATAATTATCGATTATTTTGACAAGTAGATGTCCATGGTTTATGTGATGAATGAAAATGTAATTTCTGAATGTGATCTTAATCACAATTCCAAGGCTGTATCGTCACAATAAGGTTGTTTGTTCTTTTCAGTTGAAAACGTTAAATAAACCTAGAATGAGTTTGAAAGATTTGCCAAGCGCTTAAAATTCTTATCAATTTTGCAACCGGAAATCTCAGATTAAAAATAAATACGTACTATCATCAGAGCGACCCTCGGTCCTTCCATTATCCAATAATATGGTAGATAGTTATAGCCCGTCCAGCATCTAAAATTGAAATGAAATGCTTGAATGTTTATGTAAATGCCTGGAATAATATTAGAATGTTACTTCTAATGTGCACCATGATGATAAATGAAAGTGGATAGGAATGAGAGTCAGTAACTAATTAAGAAATGTAATCAGATCAGGATTGGATCATTTCTTGGTATTAGTGGATTCCATGTCATTTTACGGATTCCTCAAACACTGTATACAGTAATTTTTCATAAAATTATTAAAAAGTATCTGCCTCTCTTTCACAAATGAATTATTTTCTTCTTCGTACAATGCATAAAAGAAATCTGGTCGCAAAATGTTCAATAAATCGTTTTTGATAATTCTAAAGCAGATTTTTCTGTACTTAGACGCTCTGAAGATAATGACATGACCATATAAATCACAGTCAATATTTGTTAAACATTTTTTGTGGCTTTTAGACTCCAAGAGGAATTCATTTGTGAAAGGTGTTTACCAAAATACAAAATTTTGTGTTTTTAAAATCCGTAAGCGAGTGAATGGTGTTTTAGTCCATGTTTTCTTCCAAGTTTTGTATACGAATCAAATTATCTCTAGAAATTAATAGGATGAAGTGCGCCAACCACAGAACAATGGAAGATCGATATGAGCGTTTAATTTTTGAACATTGTGATTTAAAAACACCTCTTTTTTTAATTAATTAAAATACGTGTCATTTGAAATGTGTATTTCATATAAAATCGAGATACATAACCGAGCGAAAAGAACGAAAAAAAAACAAACCGAATGCCTCAAAGTCTCGCAGGTTTCCCATCTCTGATCCGATTTTAATGCCAATCCGTGTGTTCAGAGAAACAAAAAAAAATAATTATAAAAATATACTCTATCAATGATGAATGAAACTGGATGTTTTAGTAAAGTAACAAGCGGTTTGTGTTCGAAATACAAAAGATTGTATCGAGTGTTGCTGGTTAAGCAGTTTACTGTTTCGTCGCATCGATCGTTCGAAAACGTATTGTGTGTGTGTGTGTTCGATATTATGTTCGAAAGTGTATATACGTACGATATCTGGCTGTACAGAAACATGATGACCGCCCATGTCGTCGCCATTATTGCCGGCGCGGCCCAGCCGACAATACTGTACGCCAGGTAGTGCATGTGTTCCCGAAAAACGCTGAACGTGACGACGTTATGTAGGTAGAGACCCTCGACGAACATCCAGCAGAACATCGCCGTGCGCGCGTATTCGAGCAGGATGTAACAGCATTCGCAGAAGTACGGCTGAGGAATTCGTTTAAACGTCATGTCTGATACGAATATGCAATGATTTAGCACACATTTTAATCGTTCGCACATTTACAAGAACATTAAAACGATACGGAGTGCTCGAAGCAAAAAAAAAAAATCAAAACCCAATCAAACGATAAATTCAGATGTTTATTTTCGACAGCTTTCAGTATTTAACAATGAATTGATTGAAAAAAGTCAGTGGTTTGTGAACATTAAAAAGGTTTTGTTCCACCAAAATAATGCTAGTCCGTACATGGCACGGACAACTTGATAAAAAATTAAAGACTTTAATTGTAAGCTTCTGCTTCATCTTTCTTACTCTTTAGATATTATACCGAGTGACTTCCACTTGCTTCTAAGCCTTCAGACTTTTTTTATCGTGAAAGCAATTAAATAAAACTAAAATCGAAAGAGCAGTCTCCAGCTTTTTACATCAAAACCAGTTTTTCTACTCAAATGGAATTATACAGTTGTGAGTAAGATGGCAAAAAGTCGTTGAAAACGGAGGAAAATATATCAATGATTAAAAGAATAAATTATGTTTTATTTGTTACGTTTCAAAATTTCCCAGGAATACGCAGCAATTTAAGGACTGACCTGATATCATTCAATTGACAGCTTGTATTTAATCTGCGGAACGAATGTTTTCAAAACTCTTTTCGAACACAAAGTGAGGTTTTTTCGCTCTGAGAATGTCGTCGGCATTTAAAATACGCACAAACAACAACAAAAACCGATTGTTAATTGATTTTTAAACGTTTTTGGTTAGAAGTTTGCGATTTATTGCGATTTTTGTTTGTTAAAATTAAACATTTTTTTTGTTTTTTTCTTGCAAATTTTCTAGCACTTCAGCAAAATAATTATCAGATTAAACTGTTATTATATAACTATGAATCCAGGTCAATTACTTTTTAGAAAAATTCGTCTGAAAATACATATATGCATTGCGATTCGACGGACTTATTCTTGTTTTTAAACTGTACGTAACTGTTTACATTCGAGTAAAACAGACTATAAAGTAAATCGAATCGTCTTAAAGATCTTTTGATTTATAATAGAAGCGTTTACTTCCAATATCTTTTGTGGCCGACGTTTTTACAGAGTTTTCAATTTGATCTGACATATTTCTCTCGAATTAGAAAATGGATTATTATAAAATAATCAAGCCACAGATAATAACTTTTTCATGAATCTGAAGACTTTTCCAAATATTTTTTTTATTAGTGATGTATTTAAAAAAAATGTTCATTTTACCTACCATACGTTCAATTCCAAAACGAAGTTCTTGATCTGTGTATAATACTAATCTGACAATCACATGGATCAGTGTCGCGAAGAATAAATTTCTGTGAATTCTTGTTCTGTTATTTCGTAAGGTTCTGTGAACATAAAATACGTAGGAATTGTAACAATGAATATTAAATAAAATAGATAAAATTATATATATATATACTTACCTGAAATATAGGAAAATTATAAGAGATGCTATAAGACTAACTAAAGATAAACTATATCCGACAAGCTCCAGATATCTCGTCGCGGTCACTATATTCGATTTAATCTAAAAGACACGAAAATAAGATTAGTTCTTTAATGATTGTAAATGTAAAAATATTTAATAAATGATTACTAGTTATGGGCCATTTTTAAAAATCGTATTTCTCTACAACCTACCGGCAGAGTAAAACATGCACAGTAATCAATGTTCGATCAGAAAAAAGTGTACAGTATGCGACGGAGTGAAAAATTCATTTGTGAAAAAATACATTTTATTATTTGAAACGTTACAGAAGTGTTCATAAAGTGTTGAGTGATTGATTGGAACATTTATAGGAGATTAAATGAAAATTAAAACTTACTAACTCAATTATGTATTTATTTAAAACATTTGTATTGAAATTTTGAAGGAACGATCGACGGATCACCTGAAAACTGTAATAAGAATCAAAGAACTTAAATAATATATGAAGAATTTAAGAACAATAAATTATCGAACTGAAAATATTTCCATCGTCTGAATTTTCTCAAGATATCGTTCATGGTTTCATTGTAAAGAAGAGAACATACACAGGTCAAATATGAATAAAAGTCTGACAGTTTTTGGCCACTGTGGCTTAATTCACTTTCACAAATGAATTTTTCATTCCTAAAATGTTCGGTAGTTGATTATTGTTCGTTATGAACATTTCTTACAAGCAATTCCACGTCTTGTTATTGAATTATTTATTATTATATCACGATTGAAAAGAGACGGAGCTCTATAGAACAGCTGTATTAAAAAATTGAACAAATTAACAAATGTTTAAGATGTTAGTTGATCCCATCTCTTAAATTGATGTGTGATTAAATTCATTAAAATTAAAAAGAAAAAAACAATTCTAACATTATGGCTAAATGTATTTTCACAAATGAATTATTTTCCCTTAAAATGGCCAGGAATCGATCGTTGATCATTCCGAATATTTCTTACGAGTAATTCTATGTCCATATCATCATCATCATCAGGGCGTTAAAGCATAAAAAACATTTTTTTCTTTTCCTTAGTGCTTAGACATCACCAACGAAATTCTCATAAGCAAGAGACAAAAATGATTTATTAAACATTTTTAATAAACGATAAAACTTTGAGCGGGAAGCAAAATGAAAAGTTCTTTTATGAAAAAGAAAATTTGTATGAAAGCGAGCATTCGCAGTTCATAAACTCTGTTTGCTACAAGTATATCGTTGTTATTCATTAAAAAACTGATCGAACACTGTTTCAACATTTCATGAAAGTTGCATCCCTCGTTTCTAATAGCTGTCGAGCTGTGCGTCTTGAAATGTTTGCACGTTTAACAATTAAACTGACACACACACACAGCTCATGGACCTTGACTGTTAGATATCTATTGTTGACAGTCAAACAAATAATACTCACTTTGATATTATCATTGATGCAGTCGAACCTCATCGATTTCGTGTCACCGATCCATTGCCCTTCTAAACTGCATACTTTGTATACGATCTCTAAATAAAATGTTTCAATTACAGTTATGTTTAACGATCATCAAACGAGAATAGCAAGGAATCACACGAACACTTAAATTTTTTTTTTTTAAATTCTTTAAACAGTTTGATGACTCTAAGGCCAATTACTTCGTTTATAACATTTTAATTCTTCCTATTGAACTCTTTTCATAAAAGAATCTGTTCGATATAACATTATTTCGTTATTTCGTAGCCACATTGAATCTATTAATAAACTACTGTTATCGATGTATAAAATATGAGCATAAAGAAGAACATCTCTTTTTCATTTCATAAATGTTCTTGTTCTCTAAATCACCGCCGAAAAATGATTCACTGAAATATTAGGAAGTGATGATCGAATATTCATACAGACTTTGTGATAATTGTTTAGATTTAAATAGTAGGACTTATAATAATTGTACAGTCGTTGAAAATAAAAAATTAAAATACATCTATCGATATAATTGAAAAAGTATTTGCTGAGGTCGAAAGAATCGAAAGAGAATTGAAATTATAATCTAGAAAAAAACTTCACCGTTCTATTGCCGATCGGTCGTGTGATTTTTTAATACTTGAAAAATAGAAAGTTCCATGTATTAATACTCACTTGAAGAGTTGAATCCGCTTATATTTGGACAATTCTGTGAGTAATTCGAGCCGACTTTCGTCGGTGGCCACGTGAGGAATTCGTCAAAGTCCCACGAGCAGAACAGGTCACCTGAGGACGTCGAATGAGAAACATTATTACATTAATCGTGGATTATTTTCGTAGTTTTGTTAAAATCCGTTTATCTCTATTCGATATCAGATACTGTATATTTAACTAGTGTGCGGTCGATTTTTTAAATTCTATTTATTATTTTTTTCTGGAGATTCTTTTCAGTAAACGAATAAATGTTTGATACGAGACGATGTTTACGTTGTGACATAAAATTGAATCATACAAAATGTGTGGCCTTTTTTCATTGTTTGTGGAGTGAGTGACAATGTATATACGAAAATCTCCATGTCATACAATTCTTTCAACTGTGATTACATTACTTATTTACAATTATTTTTAATCATGATCGACTGTTTTGTTATTCATACATTTTATAACTGTTCATAACTAATTCATCAATTTAAAGCACCAAGGTACGGAAGGAATGTGTGATGAACAGAAAAGTAATTTGTGAAAATAAAATTATAAATTTATTCTCTCAACTTTGTCTCCTCATTTTCATTCATTCTGTTCATTTTAAGATTCTCTTCTTTTAAAATAAATCGTTCAACGATCTCAAGGGAGTCGAAATGTACTTATCAATGTTTTTTTTAACAAGGTCGGGGAATTTTACAGCAATGAGATTGTAATAAATTACTTTCCAGGTAAAAAAAGTCATTAAACGAAGTCACAAATAAATGAATAAAAATGTATTATTGAAGAGTGACCTTTTTTTCAATTTAAATAGAAACCGGAACGAATTCATTACACATTTCATTTAAACGACTTATTTTCACTAAAAAAGTGATAAGAAGAAGACAAACAGTTAAGGAATTCACTTATTCAGCCGTCCTGATCGTTGTCAGCCATAAACTAAGAAACATGTTTGTTATATTTTAATAAAAAATAAACTTATCGACGACGAATGTTCCATTCCGTACGAACTCTTTGCCGAGTTGAAACCTCACTAGTCGTATAACGACGCCGTCGATGCTGTTTATTTGACATAGACCGGACTTCCGAGTCTAACTTTAGACTCGACGGATTTCCGGCAAAGTGGAATGCACGCACGAGTAAACCCACTTACGGTAAACTTAAGGTTACTGATCGGAGATTTCGTTTCACGGTCCACGTGAAACAATCAAATATTAACGACCCGTCTACGAATTTCTTTGCAGTGAATCGATAATGTACGGTGTTTTTATTCGCATGTCGTACGAATAAATTTCTGATCGTTCGCTCGCCGTATCTTTTTTATATGCTGTTATCGTTACACGATTCGCAGGATATCTTCAAAATTGAATAAGCGAACGTCTTGTTTTCTTGTGCGGTTCTAAAAATATTCTCGGTCTGAGTCAATTCATCTGAACGAATGAAAATGTTACGTTTTTCGACTGGTTGCATTTGATAAAAGAGTGAGCCGAGAGTTGAAGAAGTTTTTACTGTCTTTCGGAATGCGAACGGAATAGTAGTAGACAATTAATACTGTCGGGTTATCGTTTAGCTCAACACACTATTATTTTGATGATATAAATATTATTTAATGATTATCTTATTGACAAATACTAGCAATTAGCAATAAGTCTTTATCATCACAGAAAACGGAAGCCGAAATATCTTCTCTGAACAAAATGGACGTTTGTACGGCGAATAATCAAAATATTTTCACTCTTTTTTTCTGGTGTGTAGTGTCAGATCCAAGATCGACAAACAATATCAGTCGTATCCTTCATAAAACGTTTCAAACACTTTTTATAGATGTGCATTCGATTATATTCTCGCTCAAATGTCAGAAACTGTGGTAACCTCCTTGCCGACACCTTCTTAATTCCTAATTGTTCGGTTAGAAATCTGCACGAGTATACCAATAACAAACAAACGTTTCTCGTTAAATGGGATCTGTTCTTCCATGACTGATGTATGCGATGAGATCATACTTTTTTAATATAGTTTCGAGCCGGTTTTCACACATTCGGCGATTCGTCTACAGTTGCACAGTTTTCCACAAACATTTTTGGAAATCGTAGCTTATCGTTTTCCAGATAGAACGAGTCTTCTGCTTCGAGCCCTGTCGGAGTTTAGATTTTCGCCAAACAGGATATGTTCTTCATTTCAAGCTACAGTCCATCTTACACTTTGTCATCAACTATTGCTCGTAAAGCACGGTACTCTCGCGCTACGAATAATATATCCAAAATATTTTATTTTTCGATACTTGATAGTTTTTAGGAGATGTCTCTCCTTGTATAAGATTTATCGTGTTGTGATAATTCTGATGTTCTCTGTTTATTTTATTAACATTAATTGACAACAATATGTTTCAAAGTTTGTTCATAATAGCTCACATCGTCCATATTTCACGGCTATATGAAAGAAATGATTTGATGTGACAGATAGAAGAATGTGATACCAAGAAGAAGAAAAGTATACCTTAAATGAATTTTTTTTTAAAAAGATTATGTCACTGAACGTTATTTTATTAAATTCGCTCATATGTACTGTGCACTTTGTTTGTAATTGCATTTCGATATTTATTTAAACACTGACATGAATATTAGAGCAATATAACCGTTGTTCATTAGAATATGTGCATGTTTCTTAACTCGTTCTGGCGATTGTTCTTTTGAATCTCGTGAGTTTTTATCTTTTACTGTTAATTTTGTAAAAGTCACATCTTTAAGTATTTACAGATAACTGAGAAATAGTCGTATATAAACATATTTATCTATACTCTTATTAGAATTGCATACATGAAAAAAGTAGGAAATAAAAATTCACGCTAATCGAAAGGACGGAGATCTCATGATAATTCATCAACGGAATCACAAATATTAACATAAATAATAACAACGTTTTTCTTTACAACATACTTCAGGCACTGTCGATAAATTCGCTTTCGAGAATTGATTTTTGATTCATCGCACAGATCACAACAATGTGTTTGATCAAAAACATTCAATAGTTCTGATAAAAATCATTTGAATCGAAACGTCGTCACCTTCAGAGCGCTAGGAAGCTTCACAGAAAGATAACCGTAATAATAAAGTCAATTATAGAACATTTTTGAATCGAAATATTCCCTCGGTTTGTGAGCCGTGTGAGAAAGTCATTTGCAAAACAACCATTCCTTCTAAAATGTCGCTCTTTTTGATTTTCATCAAATGAATAAATTATAAAAAAGAAAAGAATGCTTTGTAATATATTGAAACTAAGCGAAGCGTTTCAGTAGATTCAGTAAATGGATATAAATGATTTGTAATAAGTATTAAATATACTATCAAAAGCAGAACGTCGATCAGTAAAACGTTAAACGGAATTATTACGAGTCGAATGTGTTCATTTTACTCGAAATACTTTATAACACTCGAGTATATTTTTTGACGTCAAACTCTGATACTTAATAAGATGATATATTTCTCGGGAATTTCAACGAGATATCGCAATACTTAATTCTCGCTCTCGATTCTACGAAACGGCGGATTCGGTCGATTCCGTAAACAAGTCAGAAAATCTCAATTCTAAACACTGGACCCACAAACCGTAAATCAGACGTCGACGCGGTAGTAAAAAAAAGAGCGAACAGCCGACAACAACACAGTGTTCATCGTTTAATGCGCTTTCGTATGTGCTTCGTTTTATAAATTCTAATAAAGCGACGGGTTCCGCGAAAGCGATTCGAAATCTAGTTCGGTGAACAAATGTTACGCATTAAACGGAATCGTGTCATTCGCTCGAGCACTCACTTGTCCGACACATGTGCGCACATGTAGAGCGCCGTGCTATGTAAACATTCCTCTTCGTCTTTGAGACGTATTTCGTGCACGGACACTCGTTGAATGTTTTGAACGACGACGACGACATTGCACGAGCCTGCGAGAGAACCGCAACGAAGCGCCGGGCTGTGAATTCCGTTTTGAAAGTAATTTTCTGTTTAATTTCACTCGTCTAATTGAATTTGAGAAAGGCGACCATCGACACTGTCACTCGCTCGAATTCAATAATATAAAGAAGAAATGAACGTAGGCCGTTGAAGAATATTGTCATAAAATAATATAAAAGAAATTAACGGAACGACAAGTGTATTTTACAGTACAAACAACAGTTGTTTGTTCAAAAATAGATTAACGAGTGTTTCTTTTCAATACATACCGAGATTTCATTTATTTTGTTATTTCCTAGTGACAACATTTCCTGTCATGACTTTATTATTCATTTAATACTGTCTAGTTATCGTCTTATACAATAATATTTGAATGATGATGTTCTCTTTAATATATATATATATATATATATATATATATATATATATATATATATATATATATTGCATTATAGTCGCAGATCATACAGAACAGAACGAATTTATTACAAAACTCAGTACGTTATATTCTTTCATATTTCGATTTACATTTGGCGAGTAATTTATTAAATTTCCTGTCGACATTCGATTTTTTTTTATCTCGACTCATCGTTTCTTCATAAAATAAAAGGATCCACCTGCGGATTAAGACACTGTCTATGAATAATGTATGAGGTTACAGGTACGGAGAATGAAAGAGCGTCTTGCGGCCGACGCGATTCCTTCTTTACGATCGACAGCCGCAGTCGGCTTTTTAATGGTCTCTAAACGGCGTTCTGTTTATTTGACGATGCCAAAATGGATGAGCCGTTCGCAAAAATCACAGCACAGTAAACATTATTCGTCTAGATGAAATATGTGCGAGCCTGTGTCTGTGTCGTGTGTACGGACGAAGCGTGTGCGGATGAATACACGGCCGTTTTATGACAGATCATAAAAAGAAAATAATGTGTCTTTTGTGATTGGAGTAATATGGATGGTTCTGTGCAAGTAACGATTGCACAGCTCGGTTTGTTTAAATGAACGAAATACATTTTCTTTTTAATTTCGGTCCGTTTGAACGCGGAATACTGAGGAGTGGTTATTGCGATAGGAGGTGCGTGCGGTGTTGATTATAAATCGAGGTCTGTGGATTGATTATACGCCTGGTTTGATTTTATATGCTGAGAAATAAAAGAAAATATTTTCTGAGTAATAAAAATAAACCTTGCTACAAACAAAAACGTACCGTTTGTAATTTATTAATCGTCGTAAGAGAATTTATTTCTGTTCAATTAAATTGAAGATATGTCTGTCTATTTAAAATGGTTATGAGTTATTTTTCTGTTCTCGGATATCGTTTCTCCATTACCGGTACCATTTTTCGACATCTTCAGATGAGTACCGACTACTCATTATGAGAGAACTCCTCTGAAAGGGTCGAGAGACGAAACCTGTAACGGAGAATCAAAAACAAAGTATACCGATCACAAAAAGAAGAAAAATAATTTCAAATCCAGGTAAATAGGAACGAAACAAATTGCAATGATTCTGATTATAGGATTAAAACAGGAGATGGATCCGCGAAATCCGTAATGGATGCTTACAGAACAATGACACAGTAAATATAACACACGAAATTAACTTCAGGTGAATAAAAAAGACAGTTTAAAAACTGGTTATGGGAAATAACTTTAAAGTTTCCCTGCAGCGAATGTAATAATTCTAGAATAAGACTTTGTTTTTCATTACTGGCACATTCTTGTTTTCCACAACCTCACATTATGCACAGATCTTTAAATTCTGACCTTCAAGGAGAGTTTGTCTTGAAACAAGCCTTTATTTAGTATACATTTGCATGTAAATCATCGAGAATATACTGGTATACGTTTTCGAAAACAGAATTTCGATAAAACCTAAATTACAGGCATAAGGAGTCAAAATTGCTGACTGAAAAATTGAATAGGTAAAGCTGTTAGAAATATCTGACGAGATGGCATAAAACCACGACATTTTAAATTTTATACTGCTTCATTTTCACATAAAACCATCATCAAATCCAGTTCTTAACGTAAACGTTTTAATTCAAATTATAAAACAGTATACCAGACAATTTTACACTGGTGTTTAAATCGCTCTGGCTAATCCTGATACTCAGGTTGACAATCACTGGTATACGACATAACTCATACCAAATGTTAGATTAAAAATAACGAATGGAAATTAAGAAAATATATATTTATTTAATAGCATTTCCAGCTAGATTTATTTATTAGATTGTTCGTCGAGTTCCGAGCGTTATTCAATCTTTTTCGACTATCTAAGCTCTCAATGATCTTACATTTTATACATAATCATACAATTCTAAATTGTGACCAGCCGTGCATCATTCAGCCGTTTAGTGTTCTAAAATACAAAGATCCTATGTCTGTCAATAATTTTTGACAGAAAAATACGTTGATATTCACTGATGTTAATTAAACGGTAAGTTTTTTATGGTATCCTTCACCCGTTCCGTACAATTTATTTAATTATTCATTTAGCAAATTAAGTATATGAATAAAAACAAACACTATGAAACAATGTTATGTGATACTACAAAACTGAAAAATGTCAACGATAGAAATCGATTCTGCGAGAAAAACTCAAACGGGGATGAAACATTCGAGCAAACCGATATTATTATTATTATGATTACATTTTTGGGACTTTGAGTGGGAATCACTCTGTCAGGCGTTGAAATGTAGAATTTTTAACATCTATTTCAAGTAAGCTGATTTACATATATTTTCTCTCCATTTTATATATATATATACACATATGCATATGTACATATGAGTATAAACAATATTTCAAGATCAAACCGTGTTATTTCTCAACATCAGCTCAACAGTTCGATGCCAACAAAAAATGTTTTTATAGCCGAGTGCTTGTTAATGTACTTGTATCTGCCATCCGTTGTATATCTGAGTTCTAGATCGATTAATAATTCGACGACGCCTTCGGTATAAATATTTACACGATGAGGTTATTAAAAAAAAATCGATGTTATTTATAGCTTATTAAGAGATAATCAAATCATATATATATATATATATATATATATATATATATATATATATATATATATATATATATATATATATATATAGTTTCTCTAATCACCAGTTCTTGAGAACTATTAATAGATTCACAAACTTTCAGTTCTTTTTTCAATTTGTGCCTTGTTGGTATTCGTACAGATGTGGTCTTGTTATGACGAGTGCAGACTGTTTTTTTTCTACACTAGAATTGAAAAATGCATACAAGGATACAGTATGTGAGAATGTGTGAGAAATCAATTGCAACTGTTATGTATTTGGAAAAATTGAACATGTGTCCAAAGTTTAATATAGAAAAACATGTTAGGTTTATTGTCCGAGCGTCTTGCTATTGAACCGTTTGTTATTATAATAGGGTTAGAAAGAGACGACACTTTGCAACTCAACTGAAAAATCAAATGGATTGACAAATATTAAAGGTAATAGTTGGTCGTCAAAGTCATTAAAATTAAAAAATACGGTTGCAACAATGTGGCTAAGTTCACTTTCACAATGTGAATACTTCAGTCGTAAAATGTTCAGTAGTTGATATACTTTTAAATATTGCTCATCAGAATTTCGACTGTGTTGCAATCAACATCAAAGCAGAGTAGAAAAAAGTTTTTCTTAATTTTAGTGTTTAGAGGATGACGGCACCACAATCGACATTCTCATTAGTAGGAATCACAACCGATCAATTACCATTTACTAAACATTTTTGAAAAATAGTGAGTGTTGCATTTTACGAACGGTTTATATATTAAAAGACAAGCTCGCTATAATAATTTTCAAATATGAATTATTTTCATTTCTTATAGAACACGTATTCAATCAGATCGAACATGTTTATTGATCTTCGTTCAGCTAAAATATAGAAAATGCCGATTTTTCTATACCTTAGCGTTTCGAGAACAATTACGCATATGAACAACAATAAAAATGATTAAAAATCAATATTTTCAATCAAAAAATTGTTCTGATGGTTTGCGGGACGAGTGAAACATTCTTTCGTGGAAGTGTATTTGATCAAAATAGCCCAGAACTATATTTTTACTCTACCAAATCTGTATATAGTATTTTTCGTTAAAAAAATATAATAAGAAGCAGATAGAATAGAGTAAAATATTCTAATTTTGTCACAATTAGAATCATATTTCTGGTACTGTAGTTAAATTCACTTTCACAAATTAACTGTTCTCGCAGCCCACACACCATAAAAATATTCTGATCAAAAATGTTCAATAAATGATTATTATTTATTTTCACTGATGCTTATGTGTCCTGGACTGGCTACAGGCCGCGTCTTCAGTTCAATGGTCTACCTCGAATTAAACCAACTGAAAGCTCGAAGGACCACTACGCCAGTATGTCATGTGATTGAAACACGAGTGAAGGGTACTCAAGGCACTCCAGAAACGGAAGCACTTCTGTGGCAAAGGTAGTAATTCTATTGTCACTTCACCCCGCTTCTGTGCATTTCGAATATGATGCCTTCGTCCTCAGCGACAATATCTTTTTGATCTTCAAATACGGATTTGTCTCCGCCTTAGCGATTTAAATATGAAGGCATCGACTTAGAGTCCGATAAAATCGCCATATATATTCACATAAGCAACAGTCAAAACTTATAATTCTTTGACATTTTTTATTAAAAAAGATGCTGTGTCCGGTATTAATCACGCTGATACAGTGGAAAACATATATTGAATTAATTGAGTCTCATTCAAAGTATTGATAAGAAATGGAAAGAAGATTAATACACTATGCATAATAAAAGAGAATAATTGATATAATTAAGTAAAAATAACAATTCCAATGAAAATATCGAGCTTATACAGTGATATATATATATATATATATGTTTGCAAAAATTTTAAAATTGCGAAATGATTGTATTTAATTGAGTGTTATATTCGCCTGACATTTATTCAACTATCCGATGTCTTCAGTTGACAGCTTATAAGCTGCGATAATATTTACATAACAAATAGCTAGACTGACGATGGATTCATTGGAATAGGAACATGTAGCGTCCCATCGACGAATCTGCTGTGCACATAGTTATAATTAGTTAAACCAGAGGAAAAAACATGTGCTCGTAAACACATTTAACGTTTGTACGACATAAAATAAATACTCTGCGATCCTGAATACGTTTCATATATGTAATTGTGTATGGAATTTTCTACGCAAATTTTATTTATATATATATATATATATATATATATATATATATATATATGATATAGAATTAAAGCACTTTTTTAAAAAAACAAATCGCCGCAAGTGCATTTATTTTAAATCGAATAAAAAGAATAACTCAGTACGGTCCGACAAACAGTTTTGAAATAAACAAATAGTTCCACGGACATTTTTTTTTTCATAGAAGTGTATTATTCAATAAATGTATAAATATCTAACTGACAAACAGCGATATATAAAATTATATCTCTGTAAGAAAAAACCATCAGTGCCGTCCCATTTACTAACCAAACACTAAACATAACATATCGATCCGAGAACATATTTCGTATACACGTGTGTGTGTGTCTATGTGTGTCAGTGCAATATGGATGATGATGTTCTGTACATGAAATGTGAAGAACCTGACGAGTGGGTGGAAGCGCTTAACGTGTCCACTTTTATTACAAGATGTGTGGTAAGGACAATGAAACGAGTGCTCGGGTTTCATTTTTTTATATCCTACAAAGCATAGTTGAATTTGCCTCTATTAACACAATGTATATATGTATATATATATATATATATATATATATATATATATATATATATATATATATATATGTACGTATGTACATATATATGAATGTATATCTGTAACATATATTTTACGATCTACTTACTAGAATTTTCCGGGCCAGTATAATTGAACAGATTTTCACGACGTAGCGTCGACATTCCGCTCTAGTGTGCCGTCCGATGATGGGGTAATTAAACTGCAATTAAATTGATTTTCAAATAGTTGTGCAAGTATGTGCTCTGTATATGTATGTATATATGTATGTATATATGTATGTATATATGTATGTATATATGTATGTATATATATATATATATGTATATATATATATATATATATATATATATATATATATATATATATATATGAGAATTAAAAACAATTAATACAATATTTTTATATAATTAATAAATTTCTAAAACTATGTAACAGTTGATATAAAAGATAAGAATAATTTTTAATTTAAATGGAATATTGACTATCAATGATCTATTTAAATCTTTACTGTTAGGTTTATATCATTTTGTGTTTTATTGTGGTAAAAAATCTGCATTTAGTGGATTTTAAGCAATAGAACGATAATGTTCTTAATATATCAGGTAGAAAAATTGATTCCGTACCAATTTAGTAACAAATGAATACATTTAACCATCCCTTACTTACATTTTATCGAGTGCCGTGTTCAATCGCTTAAACATAAAGGTAATGATAAAAGTACAAAATGAAGTGAACTGTTAAAAATATTATTGTTCTCGATCGGACATATAAAAAATATGTCTGATCAAGTTATAACACATATTAAAAATATTTATGTGTCTGTATTTCTATTAAAAACCATATAAAAGTGGATGTGAGTCTCCTATGCGGGCAGAAAGGCTGAAGACCATTCTGTTAAAAAAATGTGAGGGTATATTAAGATTCAGAGATTTGAGTGGTTTGCACATTAAAATGAGGACAGGTGCCATAAAAAGTTTACGGCATATTGCATTAAAACATCTAGATTAGTTTTTAAAAAAAAACGTTAAATTGAGTTAAACAGTCCAGATTTATTTACGAAAGTCAGGAGTCGATCGGTGGTATCGAAGTTGTCACCGAGAACCAGATTTCTGATCTCTTCATATATATATATATATATATATATATATATATATATATATATATATATATATATTGGATCAGTGCAAAAGTTCGTGTACGATTTGAAACTAAGGCGATTACTTTTCGCAGAAAACGCTTTTATTAATCAATTATGTATTCATCATCGTTTCCTGCAATCATTTTCCAACGCTCAGGCAACTGGTTTATACTTCGTTCGTAAAATCTGCGCGGTCTTTCACCAAAAAAGGCGGCGATGTGGTTAAACTGGGTGCTTAATCTGCTCTGCAGCGACCGGAACAAATGATAATCCGAAGATGCAACGCCCGAAGAATATGGTGGATGTGACATGATTTCCCATTTCAACTGCTTCAGTTTTTGCAGTTAGTTACGCTGTATATGGTTTTGCGTTGTCGTGATGGAAGATGATCCCCCTGCGATTATCCAAAAGCGGACGCTTTTCTTTAATTGCTGCATTCAGTTTGGTTAGTTGTCGACAGTACTTCTCCTTAGTAATCGTTTCGCCCCGTGAGAGCACCTCGAAACAAACAACAGCTTTACAATCCCACCAAATACACACCAACGTCTTCTTCGAATTCAAGTCAGCTTTGGCGACTGGTTCTGTCTCTTCATTCGCTTGTTTCCATGTTCATCTGAGCCTGACGTTGTTGTACAGGATCCGTTTCTCATCGCTAGTCACCAACCGATCCAAAAGAGATTTTCTTTCGAGGCGTCCAAGCAAAGAAACTGCCGAAGAGATGCGATCAAACTTGTTCATTCCAGACAACGAGTGCGGCACCCGCGTATCGAGCTTCGACGTGAATCCAGCTTCTTTAACTATCGAAATGCAGTCGATCTGTCAACGTTGAGTGTCTCTGCAACCACTTCCGTCGAAATTCATGAGTTATTTGCAACTAGAACCGGGTTTAACCGTCCAGAGCGGAGTTGATCTTCGAAGTTAAAATCACCAAGTCGAAATTTTTGGAAGTAATGGTGCATGGTCCACATAAACCTCTCGAATATATTTCGTTGCCGCGCCAACGGTTACTCCTTTTCGAATCTCGAACAACATAACGTGACGAAAATTATTTCTTTTCGTTGTCCATTTTCAAAAATTTTTCTTACACACAAATCGAATAGAAAAAAATGCGCCTGATGTTCAAATGACACCTGTGCCTGTCTCGTTTCAAACGATATATGACATGAATACATTTCAATCACAAACGCCGCCATGTGGCACTCCTAACCCCACCTTGAATCGTATACAAACTTTTGCACTGAACTTATATATATATATATATATATATATATATATATATATATATATATATTGGAGAATAAATAACGCAGTTTCTAAACAAACGTGAAATACTGATAGAACCGAACAATACAAATACGCAAATAAAAGAATAGAAAAACAGAAAACGTTATCCTGCAGTGTCTGGACCTGCAATGACACGACCGACATTCGACACATCTTCAGTTTTCAAAAATGTCGAATAATCCAAAAAATAATACTTTCTTTCCATTCAACTTTAACATTTCAGTATTTCTCGGTATTGCTTAGCTCCTTTCGCATCTGTGTGTACATTTATGAAAACAATACATCTCATTATACAAAATATATACAAAGATAATAGATAGTAAATCACAACATAAATATTATATATATATATATATATATGAACATGTAAATTTATAAAAAAAAACCTTTCTTTACATTATTCTGTATTTTAATTAAACGAAATTCGGTTTTATACATTATTCTCGTCTGTCTCACGTTCGACATATTTTTTTAACATGTGCTGCTGCTGCTAATAAATATCTACAAGAAACGTCGACTATTGTTCTTGTTCAAAGACATACGATTGTATTACAGTATCTGTGCTTTTAATTTTCTGACAAAAAAATGCTTAAAATGATTTATTATTATAATTGATCAAAGGGAATAATCATTCAATTAAAACATGTTCCGGTATGGAAATATGGAAATGTTGTACACTATGAATTTCTTTTTAATTAAAAGAGAACGCTTATTTAATGAACGTAAAGAGTTTTTCTTCAAAAATAAAAGTTCAAACGATTTCATGTGTACGTTTTTAATCGATAGACCAGCGATGTGTGCTATTTATAAAAGTTTTTATCGGTAAATTTTGATTCGGATTTTCAGTTGAACGAATTATAATATGCTTTCAAGTAATATCGTTGAAAAAACCTGCACGAAATCAGTTGAAACGCGTATAACAATATACAATAGAATGAGAATAAAATATAATCGAATTAAATAACTACAGCGTTTTCCAATAACAACGCAATTGTTTAATTTGAAATTAAAAACACAGGATTTGCACTGAAATTTCAAGTTTCTTCAATGTGAATAAAAGGTGGTCGTATGCGATTTACAAACGATAAATAATATCGTGTAAGTGACCGCCGCGTGCTTTCTCATAAGTAACCATTCTTTTAATTAAATTTTCAATAAACTTTTGAATATAACACAACTTTTAATGAATTTAATTCGTCTTTGAACAAACTGACCTATCAAGATTTTTTAAATATAAAGTTTGTAATTAGTTTAGAAAAAATGTCTGTATTAGAACCCTTAAGTTCAACTAGAACAATTATTTGAAACAGTCAGCGGTTACATATGGTTGATTATTATGTAAATACTCTGAAGTTTTGAATCAACGACTGATATATATATATATATATATATATATATATATATATATATATATATATATATATATATATATATATATATATATATATATAGGGAGACAGAGAGAAGAAGAAATGATACAATTTCGAATACAAATACTCTATATTTACTGTTAAAAAGAGTTCCAGTCAAACATACAAGTACAAGTGCTGACCAGAGAATGAAGTTGAACGGCGTGAAATTTTGAAATCACAAAAGTAGCTGAATTTACAAAAAAGCGCGTGCTTTGCGGAGCTGGTGATAATTTAGCTGTTTTTTTTTGTTCTTTCGACACATTATTGGAGAGTACTTGTATCGTTTCTATCGGTTGAACTTTTTTGAAAATGACATCCTACAAAGAATTCGACATTTTAAGATCAATTAACGAATACTAAATAGTTAATTTCTCGTCCTTTACATGTATGATACAAGTTGTGTTATCTAGCAAATAAAACATACTTCTGATCTCTTTGATGTGTGGTCTTGATGGTTTTTGATCATCCGAATATTTATTTTCGGTCAGAGAACTGGTTTCGTTTGAAACATTTGATATTCAACCAGCGGAAAATAATATGAAAGCGTTAAAAATTCGCACGATGGATGAAACCCTCCGTAATCGCTTCTGAAAATGAGAAGAACTTAAATCGTTTCGAGAAGATTACTTTCAAAGTGACCTTTTTTGAAACAAAACACACGCAAACTAATAAAATTTCGTATATAACTACGAGGGTTTTGTTCGTAAAGCTTAATTTTTATACAAAGACGAAAACATGTAATATATTTTACAAAAAAAAAATAAAATAAAATTCATGGATTACAAAAATAATTTAATTTTTCTCGACGTTTAATCGCATGTATACGTACACGCTCTCGAATGATAACAGACCCGTCTCTCTTTATTAATATTGTTTTCAATAGAAACCTTCGTTCTATTTTTAATTCGTAAATCTTTTCATACACAATATTTAATATGATATTTGAGCTGTCCACCATCTGACAGTACGTTCTGGACGCTGTAGGCAAACTGAATGTTTCGTTTCTGTTAAGTAATTCAAACCACGATCGATCAACCATTATAATCCCGAAATGAAACTAATTTGCTACTAAGAACATATAGATATTACAGTAGAAATTCCACGAAGCTGTGAAAAAATATTTGTACAATGAAAATGTTACCACCCTATTATATCATATTTGTTATAAAATACAACGGTGATGTTTCACTAAATGTTCTTTTTCAAACCGACAGTGGAATAATTGAGTTGGTGCTGGTACAAACACGATTTATTTTTTTTTAATTCACTTCCCACGTACGACTTCTGTTCTACGATGGAGTAAACTCTTGCCATTTTTTAACTCCATATCAAATAACATAAAAAAATGTATGTTACTAATTTATACAAGTTTTAATAATAAATCTGTGGTCTTAAAACAAAAACAGGATATTTGAATAAAAATTAACAATCGCCATTTCTGCCAGTTGCTATGTTAGCATAAAAACGGTATTAAATTTATAATTATTTATACACGAGTAATAAAAAAATAAGAGTACGAAAATTTTAAGAAAATCCACAAACTTCTAGCAGATTAAAATGTTCACATTGAAAATGAACAAAGCCTTAAACGTAGAGCAACAAGCACGGTGTTTTATCAAGTTCAAGTACGAGGTATTTAGTTGAAAATAAAGCGGCGGAGCAAACAAACTTAATCCGGATTCCCAACTGTATAATATTTGTGTGCGCGCCTCTCTCTGTGTGTGTGCGTGCGTTTTTGTCTTCTGGTACCTGAAACGCGATTATGTCGCTTCATTAAAACATAAACTTCCGTTTATAGGCCAATAAATTGTGCCGGATTAACGATTATTAAATCAGATACAGGTGAGATATTATTGCAGTCATAAAATGTGCGACGCTAGTTTTACCGACGTGTAAAAATAGAACGGTTTTTATTATCAGTGCGATTAGGTATTACATATGTATATATATATATATATATATATAAATATAAATATGTATATATATATATATATATATAAATATAAATATATATATATATATATATATATAAATATAAATATATATATATATATATATATATATATATATATTATTAGTAATAGAGGCAGCCTTGTTTGATCCGCTATTGAATGAAGGTCTCTTCCAAAAGTTTTCAGTTCAAACGATTCAATGCTTCTCTTCGCCATAATTTTTTGTATGTCGTTATTTTATCTGTTATACATCGATTGTCTTCTCTTCTTCTCTTCTCTTCTTTCAATATGCCCTGTCTATTTCCATTTCAAACTCTTCACTCTTCTTATTATGTCTGTAATTCCAGTTTGTTTTCGTATCCATTCTGTTCTTCTCTTATCTCTTCTTATCATTCCTAACATAGATCTTTCCATACATCGGTGCACTGTCTAAAGCCGTTTCATTGTTTTTCCATTAAAAACACCATCTTTCAATTCGATAAGTGAATGCAGTACCATCCGTAGTAAGTATATAATATGTTGCCATGAGAACCGATCATTTTCTTTTAGGGTCGGCCGAATTCTTGTTTTCCACTATTGGTTTCGGCTATGCCGTCGATCGTGTACCATATTCTTAAAAAAAATAGTCTTTAAAATCATTCGAACATGAGGCATGGGCCGAAACCAGTCACGGAAAATACACATTCAACTGATTCTAAAGAAGGAGAACCGACCCTCACGGCAACATATTAAATTTGTACAATAAAACTGTTTCTGTTGGAAGATTAAGATTATTTACTAGTGTAAAAAGTGAGTCAAGATCAACCAGAACTTTTAAATGAAATGCAATAATAACTGAAAGGTTATAGAATTTAAAACGGTATGTAGGAAGTTGATTCGGACACAAAGGTCGTGGAGTTGAAGAGAGTATTGAATAGAATTCGCATTTAGATTGTTTCGGTTGAAAAGAGCCGGAGATTGCTATAAATAATAACTGAAACAAACCGTTCGATGGAAATAAACGGGTCTGGCGATACATTCTTGACAAAACATTCATGCATAATTGAAAATAAAGGATGAAAAACGAAGAAATAAGATTTTTCTGTGCACTGGCGCTCTGATGATGATGACATTGTTGTCAAAACAAGTATTAACACGATCGAAAACGACTATTAATGATTGATTGAACATTTTTGAACAAGAAATGTTTTATGGTTTATGAAGTGAGGAAACAATTCATTTGTGTGAGTTAATTTAGCCGGTGTCAGGATCGTATTGTAAGAAATGACTAATTGTTCTTGATTGCAACTATAACAGGACATTTTTTGCAATAATACACATAAGAACTGACTTTATAGAAGACCGTGAGAAGCACTTGTATACAGTCAATAAACATATTTAAATTTCAAAATAACAGGGGATTGAAATGTATTCGATTTTTCAGTAGGCATTCATTTCCTATAAAACTGACATCGAATTAATTAGTTCACATAATATATACAATCTGATATTAAATCTGAGAATTTGTTTTAATTAGATTATAATTCGAACGGAATAAAATTCCAGATATTTGAACGCAAATATTGAAAAGAACGCTCCACCATTTTACTCGGGTCGGTGTTTCATTTACTCAATTACAATCCTGTCCAGTGTTAATATATAAAATTCCAGTAAATAATTTTCTTTGATATATCAATTTGTATCAGTGTGTACACACACCCACGCCTACAAATCTATATATATATATATACATGTGTGTGTATGTATGATTTGTATTTGTATGCGTGTATATTGAAAATCTATAAATGTTTATTTGGAATGCAAATCGTCGTTAATGTTTCTTTTTATCGGCTCACATAAAAAAGGCATCAATATAAACAGACAGACGTGGTGCGATTCAAAAATGAATTACCTCGATACATGTGCGCAATCGTTTATGTTAAATTTAGTTTTCTAGTATTGTAAATATTTTACTTATATTTCAATTCCTAGCACATTCGTTATTAGTACATCGTTTCTTTTTAATCACTCAATCTAATGTCTCCCGACCCAGTCGCTCGATTTATAGATACGATTCGCTGAATGTGTAACTGAAAACAGTTCGTACGAACTTGTAAAACACATTTTCAATTTCGGGTTAATTTGGTAGGTTGAAAGAAAATGAATCGACACTGGCGTTCCTTCGCAGAGAACTTTCTAAGAAGTAATTAGAGAATTCATACATAATAATTACTGAATTCATCTCGTATTCAATGAATAATCGCTATGAGTCAATCGCTAAGCAGTGGGGATATGGCAAACGATTTGTTTGATAGTTACGTTGATGTAAATTAACGATAGTACATCAAATTTGATAAAGTGTGTAAGCATTTAAATATTATACAGAGATTATCCTTCATGTCGATCAGATCTGACTACACAGAACAGATGCTTTTCGGACCGACTGTTCTTCGTTCTGTTCATCTGATCGAGTTATCGCTTACAAAATGTTTATAAGACTGAAGAAGAACACTCTCATAATTTTTTTACACGGATTAAACATTTGTAGAAAAGGATTCTTTTCCGTCACATAACTAGAAAGATTGTTTCTGATCAAAACCGGTCAATAAATAACTATTGGTCATTTTTTTTTATTGTCGTTTATCATTTTACAGCGATGCTATCGACTTCAAGGGGTCGATTTAGAGATTAAATTAAATGATTCACAATATATTACAGTTGTAATAGTGTCGCTAAAATAATTTTCAAGATAGATTTCAATAACTGTGCCACAACGTCCTCAATGAGTTGTTACAGAAGCGTTCGATTTTTCTACTATTAGTTTGGCGATGATGGAATTTTATCATCGAACGTAATCGATAATAATTTATTAAACATTTTCGACTAAAAACATTTATTTTGATGTACAAAATGAATGCAAAATTTATTCATGGTGTAGAAAATTATTTGTGGTGAGTGGAATTCGACTCATTTGAATTTTTCTGCGAATTCAGAGAATATAATGTATATTTATCAGTTATTCGATATTTTAAGTTGTTATTAGAAATCTACTTTCAGTGTACTCGTTTAGATTTAATTAAGAGGAGGTGTATTTTATTTTGGATTCGTGTTTGGACGCTAATGACTTTAGGTGCCGACGCTTCCTTAAAATCAAAATATCTATCTATATATCGAATTCTTCTCGACAGTTTCTACTGGCGGTAGAATTCAATTTGTGATCAGAAACAATTTTCCGGTTTTGTGGGATTAGAAAATTCATTTTTAAAATTTTAAACACTTATTTTGTTGTCGTAGGACAATATTACTCTCAACGCGACCGTTTGGCTACCATGCGCCACGACGTTATAAATCTATACAGTGAACCTGTTGTTAACCCGTGTATTAACCGTCCACGCTCACGCACCTCGATTCATCGGGCCCCACCGAAACAGATCCTGGCACCGTCGAGGCCGACGCTGCGCGTCAACGATTATCAGATTGATTTACCGATCTTATTTCCTAGCACTTAACCTTCACTAGCGACGCGTCTGTTTACATGGAAGTTAATTTATAGCGACATTTGTTCATCATATCAAGTTTACTTTTTTCTTAATCGCACACACACGTACGAACTTTCGCACGTCCGTTTATTTATCGTTCTCACGTGTTGTTTTCTTTTCACTTACACGACCGCCGTGTGTTTGTTTTCGTACGGATTTCGACAGCGTTCGACCGTAGCGAGATACTCGAATGTACTTTCCATTTGATCTTCACTGATCGCTTGAACGGGACGTTTCGTGTAAAAAAAGATGCGTCACTTTATTCGAAACCGGAAAGAAGAACGACCGGATTTGTAAACATATCAGACTACTTGCTGATATCAGAAATATGAAATTTATAGAAAAACGATTTCGGATAAATAACATTCAGTTTCCTGTAGATATTTATTTATTACAATACTGCATTATACAATTATTCTTTCTTGTGCATTTGCCTTCAGAAAGAAATTGAAGAAAATAAATTTACTAAATTTTTGTTCTGAACGGAATTCGTTACCACTCGATTTATTCCAAACAGGCGAACGATTTCACAAATGAATTTTCCATTCGCCCCTCAAACTGCAAATGAAAATGTATTTTGAGGTTCGTGGAGTGGATGGAAAATCGATTAGTGAATGTGAATTCAGTCAGTGTCGAAATTATATTGTGAATCATATGATTGTTATAATTATTAAGGAGGAGAACTAAACGCTTAAACCAATACATATTTTATAAATTTACACTTCTTGTTCTTGAGGTCACTGTTCTGACTTTTTGTTCCACTACCAGTTTAGTCTTTAGACTTCTTCACATGGATACTGTACTAGTTGTATTAATTTTGTAGGTTTTTATGTTAAACACGAAATTAAAACGCCAATCAGTATCCATCTGAAGATGTTGAAAGATTAAACCGGTATAAAAACTAAAAACGGTAACTTCAAGAACAAGAAAGATAAATTCATTAATGAAACTGAATCTAGACACAAAGTACTGAACTATTTTATTTTGATTAAGATTCTTGAAAATGAACAGGGCGACGGTTTTATAGAAAGAACATTTTCTGTTCTTTTTTTTCTATTTATCTACGCTGGCGAGCCATATCTGTTTCACTGACATTTTAAGTTCTAGAATCAGAAAGAAATCCATTATTGTTGAATCAGAGAAATTTCGTGACAATAGTCATTTTATTTATACTAAAAAGTAAAAAGAACATTCACAAGCGAATCGATATGGCTGAATGGAATTACTTTTACAGGAACCATGTTTTTTTATAAAAAAAATATACAGAGTGAAACCTGTCTGTTTACTAATAATTTCCCTATCATTTAATTTTCTATTTAGTGTCGGGTGCTAATGATCTTAACTATCAACGTGCTCCTAAATTGCACAAATCTATTATCTATTTAGTGAAAGTGGTGCTCGAAGTAAATTCTTATATGAACTCTCTGTATAACGATAAAGACTCGGTGTCAAAACCGAGTTCGTTGTACTGGAATTTCACTGTTTTTGAAAATATTTTATTAAAAACTGTTCAGCAATTTTTCAATCAACTTTGTATACGTAAACAGATAGTTCGAGTTTCGAATGAATCAGCACACCAAACATCACATAATTGCTTTTTATCAACATGTCCGATAATTGATTTGTGTCTATTTTCATACATTTGAACCGATATCAAAATAGACAAAACTCAATCACCGGGCATTTTAATGAATTGCCTTTCTGTGGGGTGCGAATTCACATGTGAAATTGAATCTAACCACCGTATTAAACAACATTATAATATTTCGGTATGTTTTCATTTCGATATAACAAGAGAAATATAGTTAATCGGATAGATCAGCCATCTTTAATTGTTTTTCAATTTATTAGGTGTGCAAATTGATCCGATTTCTTTTTTATAAAAAAAATGAATCTTTACAGAAAAGTGGAATGTATTTCAATCGACAAAAGATCGCCGAATATTTTATATAACTTTCGCAGCGTTTTTGTTTTTTAAACTCGAATGCGGAAAGTACACAATGCCTAATATGCTGCTTTTCGGACGTCATCGTGTTCACCACTATCTTGTGTGTTTATGTCAACTGCTTGACCAAGATATATAAAGTATTTTTAAATCTTAAAGTTGAAATTTCAAAATATTAAATCGACGAGAAAATATTTTAATTTAAAACAGATTTATGATTGATTCAATTTAAACGCACCGAAATAATTCTTACACCTAGTGTGTGCATCGAATTTTAATCCACTATTAATTAAATCTCGATTACACACTATTCAGTTATGTGTATGTTTGTGTGTGTGTGTGTGTGCGTTCGCATGCAAGTGTGTTCTATAGATAATGAAATCGTGTCTCCGGCTCGGGACTCAATCTCACGGAAGAGTGTTTACGTCTAAAACGTTGACGCAATAAGCGCGCCAAATGTGAAAATGGCAGTGACGATCCGTTACACATTATCGTTTATTGCACATAAACAGAAAGCACTCAATACATAACGAGTGATAAAGTTTATTAATAATGAAGAGGACGTCTCTCTTCCTCAAGGTCGGTACATAAATGTCCCGTTCGGTGACCGCAAACACAAAACAGAAACAGATTTTATTGGATGATGATGTCGTTATTCCGTTCAGTTCCATCGAGCCGGATGGAAAAATAAGTTTGCCCGTTTTTATGTCTCCTCGTAAATAGTCATCGAGCCAGTCTGTATATTCCCGTGTTGTTTTAAGCATCGGTTCGGTTTTCGGGTATCTTATTATTGTATCAGAATGTACAAACATGAAGGGATACGCTCGTAAGTGAGTGAGTGACTGTTACGATTCATTAATTTTTCTTTGTAATAAACGTACACCGTTGTAATTTAACAACGGGCACGGTTACTTACGACTTTATCCCATCGTTAGCATATTGTTTTTAAAACAACCGATTCACATTTTTATTCTTTTTAAAATCACAAAACTAATTATAAAACAAATAATTAAGATTTCTCTTTACCCTGACGCTCAGATGATGATTGAGTTGCTATCAAAATGTGGATGAACGACAATCGAAAAGAATCAATAATTTATTAAATTATTGATAAAGTTTTTTGATATGGTTTGTGATACGAAAGAGAATTCATTTGTGTTGTGAAATGAAATTGTGATGTGAATTGTTTGTGATGTGAAGTAGAATTCATAAATGAAATATTCAATAACTTTTCGAAATATTCAATATTTTCTAAAAATCAACTGAGAACCTTCGTCGCTGTTCTCGAGATCTATCAAAGAGGTCATGCTGCGACTAAGACTTCGACAATCGTGGGACTGAACAAATGAAAATTTATTTTTGAAATATGACAGTACTTTTTAATAAAATGTATCCAACTTTTATAATATTCAAGAAATGATATTTATTTTAAACTAGTCTCGTTTTAATTAACGATGTCAACAATTCTAATAATAATTCATATCTGACATTGTTCGTTCTTTCGTACATAACGTAAATTGTGTATATTATAATTAAACACTCACGAATATTTATAGAATTTGACACATATTGCATATAGTTAAATTAAATTTTCTTGTTTCTGAATATCTGCTTTGTATACTTGTTAACCGTCATATTCTATATTTATTTACGTGCCGACATTTTTAAAACAATTTACTTTTCGACTAAAATGTAGTGAAATAATATCAACATTATATTTCTCAGATATTTTAGATATTTAGAATTCAATTAATTCCAGATTTCATAACTGATTTAATTTTTCGTTTCACGAACCACACTTTTTTTGATTACAAATGTTAAATAAATCATTATTGAACATTCGCATTTATAAGGCAATTCCATCTTTAAAGCGCAAATTACAGAAAAACTCTGAAAATACATCTTTCTAAATTTCTTAACATCATTCGCGTATTCCACAATTTCACTACTCGACTTGCTAAAATCCTTGAAAGGATATATAAATCCTTACAGATCCTCCTATAAAATCAGTAAAAAAAATGATCCGCTAGTAACGCAAATAATGCGGAAAGATCGTTAGCGTAGGACCACAAACTCAGTGTTTCTCATTTTATAGTTGTTTGTTTAAAAATTATATTGTTATAAATAATGCGAAAGCATTTAAATTGAACATCATCCTATCTTAATACATCATTCGAACCCACTTTAAACTTTAAACAATAATTGAATAATTCAAACAGTATTAAAATTAATTTAAAAAGTGTATTGAGTTACGGAAGTTGTCTATGAAACTTTTCCTGGTATCACAAATAAACTCTAAAGCCCCTGTTTATTCCCACAAGCGGATATACAACTATATATATATATATATATATATATATACATCTTATTCTGGGAGTCTTCTTCCTATAGGATCACCTGAAAATCTACTTTCCACGACAACTTCATGTAAATTTTATAGACTCTAGTCTTTATAATCCACCTGAAGATTGCACACGTCCCGAATCTAGTCGCGGAGAGTAGATTTTCAGCTGGTCCTATAAAAAGATCTCTGAAACGACATACTAAAAGGATCACACGTACAAAAATTTACATTTATTTATACATATATATATATATATATACTATATATTTCGGAAATAAATTAAAAATGATTATCAAACGAACTAGAAATATCTACATAAGAGCTACTTTTGCAAGTAATATAAAAGAAAAAGCCTGCAGAAGCAAGAAAAAAGAAATAACGCTACCAATTAAGGGACTAATTATAACGTTACCGATTCTTAAAAAATATGATATAAAAAAGAGACAACAAAGTTACATAAATTTAATAAAAACCAGAAGAAAAGATTACCTTATAGAAATTTTGGAAATAAACTTACAAAATTCAACAATTTTGGTGTTAAATTAAAAAGCTTCAAAGAGAAACAAAGAAATACAAAGATACAAATACAGAGATACAAAGAAATCTAATTTATTTCAATGCTTGACAAAATTTCCATAAATTAATGTATCAAAGAAAGAAAGCAGTCAATATTTAGAAAAATCTGTGGCCAGAGTCAGTTCATTCAGGAAATATGGCCGAACGAACAAAAAATGGAATCGGTTCAGTAGTAGAACTTGTTAGGTCGCTAGGAGGGGTAGGTTTTTAATGTGACTACTGAAGATATTCAAGACATAGTGATGAAAACAGAGGCTGATTAAACAGATTTGATTGAATTGGCATTTGACATGAACCAAATCCATTCAGAAGATGATTTCATGGATGAAGATTCAACATTTTAAAATTTTTACCTTAAAAAGAATACAGGAAAGTATACATTTATCCGTACAAATGGGATTATTCTATTCTTGGAATATAAATCTGTCCATTGGAAGAAGGGTAAAATTCAGAAGAGAACTTCATAAATGTGTAACTCCATTCTACAGAATTTATAGAGGACTGTCAAGAAAAAGCGGGTGAAAGAAAATAACAGATTTTTTTGTAAAAAGCAGAACATTGAAGCCTGGTGCTGGAGAAGAAATTCTAAAGATGAAGATAATTTGCAACAAAGAAAACGTTCTCGTTTAATTGTACTGAGAAGTGATGAAAGACAAAGAAATCAGCAAGCATTGTTTAACATTAATGTAAAAGACGTTTGATCAATCATTGATATTTTTAATATTCTTATTTGTGACCGTTGTGTATTTTTGTTAATTTTTGGAACTTTAACATGTTTTCTCCGCTAGTTCTTAGCCCCATATAACATAATTGCGGTAAGGCATTTTTTATAAATCTAACCACCGTGTTATACAGGAGTTGATTGTGTGTGTGTATATATATATATATATATATATATATATATATATATACATACATACATACATACATATATACAAGAGTAATATAAAATATTTGTACAGTAATTAATTATTCGAAATGAAAATAGATTCCAGCCGATTAAACTATTTACATTGACAAACGTAAAATGTATAAAACAACTGTACTCACACGGATTCGTCCTTATCACCGGCGATAAAAAAAACTCGTCTATATGTAAACTAGACAGCACTTTATTAAGCTGATAAAACAGGCCGCCGTCGCCGTGTGCCACCATACATTATTTCCGCGTGAATCGAATCGGAATATTTCCAACTATATGATATCTGTACGAATGTACGTAAGATCGGGTCCGACTCGATCTCGGATCCGGAGATCGAGGCGCGGCCGTCGATACAACGTGCACTGGTTCGGATGCTGGTTGTTTCGCGTGCGAGAGTTTGATCTCTTGACGTCTGCGCTCCGCGTTTGCCTAATAGCGACTGACGGGAACTTGACGTCCGCGTCTCTACTTTTCTTATCCACGACCGGGTAACACATAAAGACACATACGTACACACACACACACACATTCAACATTGTCATACACGGAACGCACGTGTGAAAATAAATATGTACAAGGATGTATGAACAAACACGAACACGTACACGAATTGAACACAAACGCATGCGTGGATTCTCGTAAAATGATAAGAAGGAAATGAGTTTGAAAAAAAAAAGATTCATACTGTTCTGTTGCGAATCTTCAAATCTTATAAGTCACGTTCGAGTTTATTTCTCCGGACACCGGTTTAAACTTTTATCATTTTCAGATAGATTTTGAATCACTATATAGTTCTGACACTGTGACTAACTATTCACATTCATAAATGAATCTATTTTTCACAACATAAATCACAAAAGAATGTTTTATCTCCGGCGTGTTAGACGTGTACAGCGTTCTGAAGACGATGGAATCTTTATCGAAATGTAAATCGATCACATTTATATTAATGCTGTTATTTTTATAGAAACGGTAGCTGACTTACATATCACTCAAACGAAGAATTTCATATGTAAAACAATTTTACAAACGTGCGTAACAAAACATTTTACAGCCACATTCACGGAATGTTTTTGAGATCAAACAAGCGAAACACACTAGTATATAAGTAGATCGTATGACTTTAGCCATAGACAGAGAATGTCACTACAAGATTTCCAAACAGAGGGTTAAGTGTACCGAAAATATCTTTTCTCTATCGAGCCGGGCTATAAATTTGTGTATATTTTTGGAAACCTTTGAAACAAGGCAAATAAAACACTATTTTTTTAATCAACGATATATTTTCCTTCATTTTCGACAACTTGTTGAAAACATTCGTTGTGCAGATTAAATACAAACTTGTTGATCGACCTGTATTCGAAAAGAGTTTTGAAAACATTCGTTGTGCAGATTAAATAGAAGCTGTTGATCGAGTGATATTAGGTCAGTTCATAAATTTATGTGTATTTTTGGGAAATTTTGAAACTTGATAAATAAAACATAATTTATTCTTTTAATCAATGATGTATTTTCGTCCACTTTCAACGACTTACCATTTTACTGACATTTGTTCAATTTTCTTTGTGTAGAAAGACTTTGGTTTTGATGTGAAAAAGTTGAAAACTTGTCTCTCGGCATCATCTTTGCTGTTTAATTTTTACCCTGATAGAAATTCTGAATGGTTAGAAATAAATGGTAGTCGATCGGAAAATATCTAGCGAGTAAGTCGGTTGAAGTAGAAGCTTCCAATCAAAGTTTTTAATTTTTTGTCAAGGTATCCGTGTCATGTATTATCCAGCATTATCCTGGCGGAACAAAACCTTTTCAATGTTCACTAACCACTAACATTTTTTAATCATTTCATGGTTAAATACTGAAAGCTGTCGATAATATTCATCTGAATTTATCGTTTGATTGAGTTTTTAAGAATTCGAAGCGAATGACCACCAAACAGAGAAGAGTATATTTTTCGAGTGCAATCTTCCATTTGTTGTCGGCGAGAGCTTCTTATTCTTATCTGTCCACTGTCTTTTTTTGGGATAGTGTGGTACAGTATTCATTTTTAATCACTTGTCAGAATTCGGTTAAGAAACGGCTCCATTCATAGTGGGCTAAAAGAGAAGCTTTGATGTTTATTAATTTTTCTGTGTGTTGCTTATGTAAACTTTTCATTGCGTTTTGAATATGTCTTTGAGAACTTCTAAAGATGAATGGAACATGTAAGGCAAATTATTTCTTTTTTTGTCTCACAAGCTGTACAGCGCCAAGATGTAGAAAAATTAGATTTGTCTACATCTTTGCGGTTCGAAATGATGGCATCGTCAACGAAATGCAAATAAGCAATCTTCAACATTGATCAATGATGAAATATTGAACATTTTTGATCAAAATCTTTTATGGTTACAATTCATTTGTGAATGTGAATTTAGTCACAGTGTTTGATCTGTATCATGATTTCTTTCTGATCAATATAAATTTACAATATATTGTTATTGATCATTTTTATCTATTATGAAGCTCGTTTCAAAGTATAAGCCTTGAGAACGATGAAAAAATACACACAGGCAACACTCAAAAAAGGTCAATGAATAATTAGGGAACTTTCTTAATAAGAACTTTTTTGTGGGTTTTTGTGCGAATGAAAAATTCATTTGGTGTCTTAAATAACTGTAATATTAGTTTGTTTGAAGTTTCTTTCTGAACTTTTTTACACTAGAAGTCGTATTCATTTCTACTGAGAACTGGACGTGGATATATAACATGTTTTCATGAACTGTAGTTTGCAGACTCGAAAAAAACTGTAATGTTTGTAAACAAAACTATTTGTAAGTATTTTTACTCTGTAACTTGAAACATAAGTTTAATGAAAACACTTTTTTTAAAAAATGAACACATTATATATGCAAAGAAAATGTTTTTTTCTTTACTGAACTTGTATTTTAGGTTACAGAGTAAACAAACATTCGAATAATTTTATTTATGAACATAACTATTTAAATCTCGAGTCTGAAATATATAATAGACATTTCTAACAAAACTTAAAGTAAAAAATTATGTTCTCATACTTGTTAAGAATGCGCCGTGCCGTTTCTATTCAACGGATTGGATTTTTCCCGCCGGCATGAGTCCTATATACGACCTACGTAGAATACAACTATGATGAAACGCAATACAACGGACGGCTACCCCTATCGGTTTTATTTCCGTCCATCGCGGTTGATTCAATTAACGCTATCTCTAATAACGAAAACTAATCTTACTGTTGACACATTCGATTCACTTTTCGATTGACGTTCGGTGCGAAACAATAACCAGATCTCGATTCTGGTCGTCGCGCTCCAGTTAGTAAGGGCACCGGTCCCACTTTCCGCTCAAAGCTACTTAGACTCATCCTGCACACCGCTTTGAACGAATACATGAAACGATTCCGTTCGACACGTATATATAGACGCGTCGAGACGCATTCGACGCCCATTTCCTTTAATTTATAAAGCGTTAAATGTAAGTCGCGAGACGTTCTCCTTATAAGAGTAGCTTTTGTATCAACAAAGGTGTGTCAGTAAGAGACGAAATTGTTTTATATACATATACACTCGCACACACACACATACATATATATATATATATATATATATATATATATATATATATATATGTATGTACGTTCTAAGATTTCCTTTTATAAAGGAAAAGGAATATAATTGACTGATGAAACGTCTTCAATAAAAACAAAGTTGTAACTTCACTCACATCCATGAACTGATATACAAAATTACTAAACTGTTTGAAAAGTACAAGTAAAAAATCATCATTTAAAATAAAAACTCGATCAAATATTTGAGAAGTAACCTTTTTCCACGAAAATCGTGATCACATATCTTTAAATCTGTGATCTCGTTGATGCACTGACCTGCTGTTCTTCGTTCTTTTCGATCATTCGTGTTTCTGTTTTTCACTGCCAGTTTGTTAGATTTACTGATAGATTAAACTTAATAATAATTTTTCATTTTACTTTGTTGGTGGAGTCGAAGTAGTATATAATGATACGTACAAATACATCAACACCTCATTGTAGTATCTTTCATTGTTCAAGATTAAGAAAATAATGATTTTTCACTATTCAAGAGGTTTAATCATATGATACAATCAACACATAAGTGCACAGAAGTCAACATCAAAACGAAAAAATCCAGTTTGTTTATTTTTTCTCGTTTTTCATTCGACATATCGTGCGATTGAAAAAAAATCGATGTGATTTCTCCTTACGATTTAGAGAATCGATTAAATAATCTTCGTTGTTTTCTAAAATATTCTTGTGTAGATACTTCTACCGAGTACTCTAAAATCGATCTCGAAATGTTATTTTGCCCAGACGAGCCGCAGAAAATGGAACCTTGAGTGACCCAACAGTATGAAAACGAGAAGAACAACGTTTCTTATAACTTTAAATATTGTAATTATTCAATCACAAATTTTAAACTCTTTTAAACTTATAAATATGTATTTTTCGTGTTAAAAGATAGTGTAATATGATGTTAATCTAGAACGATCAGGTATTTATATGAATCACTGGTCACAACTTTTACCCCAGCGATGAAGCAGAATCAAAAATTATTACAAAGTATGATCAATTGGTAAATCTCACTGAAACACTCTTCGCTCAGTCCAAATCTATACAACGGTACTCGATCCAATAAAAATCGTGTACATCTAAATTTTTAATTCTTTAATATTTAGCTCGGACTGTTTCTGTTAATGACTCACTCATTGGAAACGAATGTGTGCTCATCTCAAAGACGGGAAACATTTTTCTTATCAATTGTTCATTAAATTATTATTGTTGATTATGGCGCTGTGAGGATGCCATCATTTTGAATTAATTCGACCTCAAGTATCATTAATAAATAGAAAAGTATTAATTACACTCTCCTAAAATATCTCTAGAACTTACAAATTGATTTTTCTCTCGGCCCGTAAACAACGTTCTTTTCTGATAAAAAAATTTCAATGAACCGATAATTTGTGATCGTTGCTATTGCGTATTTCTGCGATAATGCCATCATAATAACAGGATTAAGATGCAGAGAAATGTATTTCGTGGCCTCTAAAACTATTGATATTTTATCTGAGAACACATTACTCCTTTTTATCCTTTGATTTCTATCTCAGAGATATGCTTGAATCCAATGCAGTTCTTTCACTCGCCCGACAAACTCGAATATTTTCCTCTCATCAAAACTCTTCGATATTGACTGTTTCAAAAAAATCGAACACGTTTAATGTCATAGAAAAAGTTGTTCTTATGGAGGTTGTGCTCTCGGAACTTTTTTGATTTTTTCTTGTATGTATTTCGAGCGCGATTCCATCGTCCTCTGAGAGGCTTCAATTAATATAAACGGACTTGTCAGTATCCTTATCGAAATCCTTTTACAAGATTTGAAAAACGCGTCTGTTCGGTCTGTATAAACACTGAACACTCTCTCCCTGCTGGCCTGTTGAACAATGATCAGGGCATTCTGTCAAGTCTTGAATGAAATTTATTATTTGAGCTCAATTATAATTTTTATCAGTGTGGATAAATTCACTCTCATAAATTAATGTTTAGTCCCGTACAAACTACACACTTTTTTCAGATTAAACTTGTCCAATGTATTGATTACTGATGTACAGTTTATGGGACGGGTGAAAATTCATTTGCTAATTGCAATTCGCATGACTGATCAGATCAAAATATGTACTGATTTTTTAAAATGATATTTTCGATTCCAAGATTCTGTCTGATATCGTCGTCCATTAAAAAGTAAATATTTCGATCGACTTTCCTTGAAATCCAATCTTTTTTATATCAGAAGTATCAACTAGATTTCCTATGGAATTAAACTTCAGCTATTTTGACAGATTTAATAAAAAGCTGTTTCGGACAGAAAGAGAACACCGTTTAATTTCTTTCAAATGAGGTCGAATCTCGTTCATTGAATTGACTAAACCGTCGTAAGCATTCTGATTTTTCCACGACGAACGAAACTGTACGTCGAGGAAAATATTTCACTGTTGTTTGAATGTTGTCTTTCATAATTGTTCTGCACGCGTTGAACAACTGAATACCTTTTTTCACGTTCACAGCGCATAATTCAAAAAAAAAAACATTCGTTCATTATTACATCGAATACTTCGTTTCAAGTTCTCTTATATTGTTTTTCAATTAATTTTCCATCAGGTGTACGTAAAGAACACGTACGTCAAAACGTGCGACACCGAAACACGTTTCTTATATTTCTTTTATTTGTCCTCGTTCGAAAAACAAAAGTTTCAATACATAATTTAAAGAAAACCGCAAATGCAGTCAGTTAATTGAAATATTTGTTTCAACTTTATATAACGTGAATAATGTGAATAATGTGTTTTAATAATGTGAATTGAATTTGTTATTCAATCCGTTCTCATTTAATTAAGATCCGTTATACGGCAAAACATTTACGTCATATGCCGAGAAGGAGAATTCTCTATTGATTTTAAAACATATTTTTTTTAGTTTCTGACTGTATAACTAAGTTCAAATTCCAAAAAAAGCTTTTACTCTTCTCCACACATCTGTTCGCTTCTGCCCATAGTGTCCGATGATGAATTTCCTAATGAAAAACTTTTTATCGGGAGAAACACAGTAGTGTTTCGAGTTAAGATCCATTCTCGATTGTGAAACTAAAAAATTATAAACTCAGATTTTTCTCTAGCTCGGCGCTATGAGGATGATGGCATCCCCACATCATCATCAATAATGATTCAATGAAAATTTGACAACAAAAATGTTTTTCGAGAGCACATTTGAGATGAGCACACATGTTCGCTTTCTTTTATAATTTTTCGTTTCTATCTTCAACTCGTGCTCATTCGTACCAATAAACGGTGTAGAATCTATTCGTTCATTCAGTTATTTGTAATTTTAATATGTTTCAAATTAACGAAACGTACTTGATGATTATTTTCTTAATTTGTGTTTGCGATTAGTCACAAATCTTTAATTTACAGTTGCGTGAAGTTTTCTCATCCTAGTTGATTTTGTTCGTATATTTCAGTATTAGAGTGCAGATCTTCCTTCGGTACTTTAACTTTTGCTCATTGCAGAGATAAGAGAGTCTTCTACTGTTTCTGAAATACACTTATAAATGTGTTCTTATATCTCAGACATTAAAAGAAAACTGATTATTTAAGTAACGAACATAGATTGCAAATTTTCGAATTCTACTGTTAAAGCTTAGATATGATTTATCACACGTGGATATTCTGTTAATTAAACGAAAACACATTCAACTCAAACCAGCACTGCTCTTAAATTCTAAAATAATCTCTGCAACGATAAAACTTATAAATTTGTAACAATGTATTCATAATTAGATGAGTTTAACGCTACTGGAAATCAGATAGGACTTGTACCGTCGTCCAGTATAATATTCTTAGTGTTTCTGAAAATGTCTGTGTACAGTTCGGAAATGTATTGTATGTGGATTAATATATTATGAGTTCTAATCTTATTTTATGGCATATGTCAGTATTCTATTGAAGAAACAACTTTTTCCTTTTTAAAAGCACTCTGTAGTCTTCGGCGGTTCTAAGCATCTTAAATAAGAAATGAACGTTTTCTCTTTTTTTTAGACACACTGAAGATATTGTGTCTGTTATCCATAATCAACCGATTCTTTATTAATTTCTTTTTGATATCGTGTATAATTCACTTATGAATAACGATTGTGACATTTAAGATCAGTAAAAATACGAAATTATATTTACATCCATCTGATACTTTGTATATTAAACACATCTTTTATTAAAAATCGATACTCCAGTGTTATTTTATTAACGAGAATTCTGTGTGGGCAGTTCAGTATCCTTTTCTAATTTATGAATACTGAAATGAAGATATATATATATATACACGTCTTTTTTGATATAAAAACTCACAATAAACTTTAAATGAAACCTTATACATTTATTCGTTTAGCATACTCTTCTCAAATTTTTCCATTCGGTCGTGTGTCGGTACACAACGTCGAATTTTCGCATTGAAATGATAATTTGATAACAGAAACGAGTGTTGATGAGAACTACACTGAAATATATTTTATGGCACTGAAACGTAAATCGACTGAAACAATTTCGTTTCAATAAATGTCATTAAAACTTGATTCTAACGAATAAAAATTAAATTTTCATGTTCAAACTCTTGCAATTTATTCGCACGTGCCTGTATCTCTCTATCCGGAATGTATAAGGGCGGGATGAAAAGTTTTCCGGATCAGGAAGGAAAACAATAAAATGTTTTAATTAAATACACTTATTCCGGCGATATTCAAGAGCCTTCATACGATCGTTATAGGCCGATTCATCCAACTCAATGCGTTTTTGGCGACAATCGCTTCGAAATCCGACGCGTACTTTTACCAGCGTGAACCTTTTTCAGGTTCGGTGACATAATAAAGTCCGATTGGATCACGTCTGGACGGTATGCTACATGGAACAGCAATTAAAGATCCAACAGATAAACTTTATCTATCGTAATGACAGACTTGTGACAAGGCGCATTATCCTGACGACACAGAACTTTTTTCTCTCTAATCCGGGCAGTTTCTCGTCAACTTTCTGGTGCAGCTGGACAAATAAATTAGTGTAGTACTCTCCGTTTATTGTTTTTCAAGATAATCGACCAAAAGATACGCTTCTCATCTCAAAACACTGTGAGCATAACCTTTCCGACCGATGTAACTGCTTTCGTCTTCTTCGGAACTGGTTCGCCTCTCTATGGCCACTGTTTTGATTGTTGCTTGGTCTCCGAACTCTAAGTCTCGACCATGGTAATTAATCGATGCGAAAATTCTCTTCAACTGCACTTGAACAAAGTCGAACATTGCTCCGAGGTGATCATATGATTGAGCTTTTTCTATGGTGTGAGCAAACGCAGCATCCATCGCACGGATAGCTTTCTGATGCTCAAAACTTCGCATAATATGTGATACTCTTGCTCTCTCTATATGCTCGCACCCTGACCTATCTCGACCGACTTCAATCGACGGTCATTCGATACGATTGTGTGTACTTTTTCGACCGTTTCCACGGAAGTAACCGTTTTTTGTCTGCCCGAACGTTTTGCAGCATCAGTGCTCGTGCTGTCACGTTTAAAATCCTCGATCCACGTTTTAACAGTTGAAAACGATTGAACTGCCGCGTCTAAAGTAGAATTATGCTCAGCTTTCATTTAGATTGGGAACAAACCCTTAATATTCAAGTATTTTGTCACAGCGCGTTCTTCGGTTTCTGCATTGTTTACAAAACGCAGAACTTTTTCACTTTAACAGATTGTCAAATGCAAACTGCTTAACATAACTTTATGAAACTTCAGAGTCGAACTAATGAAAACTGCACAAAACAATAAGAAAATTCATGACAATTTACGCCGTCTATCGCTAAGGCGGAAAACTTTTCGTCCCGCCCTCGTATTTAGAATATATACAGAAAATACAGAAATGTAATTAGAACAATAACGAAACGTACATACATATTCATGCCATGATGTCTAGTAAGTAATTATTAATACTTGTTTCAATAATCGATACACCTGTCACTGCCTGATAAAATAATCTGATATTTGAGAGAATTGTATTTTCTGCTTTAACAAAAATTGTAATTGTTTTTATCATTCTGACATTTTTGTAACTTATCTTTCATTTACAACATTTCATACGTGGGTAATTCGCTATTTTGTTTCAATCATGATGTAATTTTATTCGATATTTATTCTCTCTCCTGTATTCACGTTTGTGATTTTCTCTATATGTAAAATTCGTGTTTTTATTTGAAATGTTTCCTCGATTTAATCGTAATTCGTTCTTTCTATCGAGAATGTATGATGAGATTCAATGTTTGTACCGTGTTGTAGAAACTCCACAGTTCCATGTAGACAGAAAAAAATGTCCAACGAACCAGCTTTGTACGACCAAGTCGAATAGGGATTTGAAACGCTCATTCATACGTTTGTCGTTAGTTTACACGATGGTTAACTATGCTTTGTGGATTAGTCGGTCGCATATTAACAATGTTTGTAATCTCTCATACGATCCTTTATCCCAAACATTTACATAAAATATTTGTTGAGCAGAGTTTGTATGTAACATCAACGCAAGATTCAGAACTGTAACTATTGTCGATATCAAATATTTGTATCTCTTTTTCAATTATTTACGCTGTATCATTTCGATTTTATGTCCCATCTTTTTTCATGTTCTTATTAACTGAAAATTAGAGCAAGTTTTAAATTCGAAATATTATTTTTTATTTTGTTCCTAGAGATGTTCGAGAAAATTTGTTTTCTCTCAAAATCTATTTTTAAAATGTTCTAAGTCTTAGAGAGCGTATAAACATACATATGTATATATATATATGTATATATATATATATATATATATATATATATATATATATATATATTAATAAAAATTAGACTTACGTCTGTTTATAATAGTAAATGCGGCAGAAGAGGTTCCATTAACAGTCAGTGTTTTAATTTTTTTTAATTATTCTAATCAATCAACTCTCAAATTCTTTTACTAAATAAGCATACTCATGAATTCTCTTTCGTTCTGCAAACCACAAAAAATTCTTGTTAAAAATATTCAAAGCAGGTTGGAACATTTACAGCTCCAAAAAACTGTAAATGTAATTATTTTATACAATACAGTTTTTAGCACTGTCGTTCAATTCATTTTCATTCACATAAGCGGTTTACCAAACGAGATCTATAATTAATTATTGAACGTTTTTGAAGCGAAAAATATTTGATGATGTGTGAGGAATTGAAAGAAACACGATATAGTTCTCTAATGGTGGTTAAATTCACTTTCGCAAACTTGGATCACTCATTGTATAAATCACAACATTTTTCTAATCGTAATCGTTCAATAATTGATGATTTATCATTTTTGTTGCCTGTGCATACTTCAATGTCGACGACATCATCCTTAGAATGTTAAGTACAGAAACATTTAATCTGATTTTTAGTTTATATATTTATACATTCGTTCTATGAGAATTATGGATGTCAACAAAATGCACACAGCAACATTTAAACATCAATAACCAATTATTGAACATTTTTATAATTTATGGGATGAATGAAACATTCATTTGGGGGGAAAATCGTAATTTCGATCATTTTTTTCATTTGTAATTCAAAAAAAGACTTTTGTTTATTCCAAATTACTGAATCTATATAAATTTAATAAACGTCTAGATAAAATTTGTTTTAATTATAAATTCTAAATTGGATAATCCGAATGGAATGATGAAAAATACGAATAAGAAAATGTCTAGAAACAATAAGATAACTTATAACTATAGTTTCAAGAATTTGTGTCGTTTGAGAGATTATCTAACTCATAAAAGTCCCCTGTTTTTCGGTTTCAATTTCAGTGCCGTATTGTTTTTAAATATTAACTATATTTCCTGAAAAATATAAAACATAAAGCCTGTACGCACTGTGTTCGACAGTAAATGTATTGAACCGAGGTAATAGTGACCAAGGATATCGATTCGGAAATATTCATCGTGTTCGAAAGAGACAGCATCCCACCTAATTACCGTTAATCATACTTTTAGATGCGTGGAACTCGTAGTGAATAATTTATTGGATATTCCGGCGGTATTTCGACAACATTTATCTAATTTCCATATCAGAATTCCAATTGATTCGTCTCATATATAAATAGAATTTGTGCTTTGCAGGAATCACATGCCTACACTCAAATTTTACATACACACACACACACACACATGAACACATCTATAAAAGTTTGCTTTGTGTCGATGAAAATTCAGATGTGAATATTGTTAATAGACAGATGTGCAAATATTTGTTTAAAGTATCGAATCGAATTCTCTTTGAATTGGATTCATTTTCGTGAACAGAAATGTTCAATGAAAAATTATTATACTTATCTCGTTCTCCCATCATCCATATAAGAGAACACAAATCGATTTGTATTTTCTGTATAAATTATTCATGGCCCATGAATAATTCTGTTGATTGAGATTTTTGAACCTTCACGATTTTTCTTTCTATGTAACGATTTTGAATCTGAGTCAACTTTACTATTTCATTTCTAATAATATGTAAAGGTTTATCATATTTTTCAACTTGAAGTGATTATCGATATTGGAGAATAGAATAGAAAATATTGTAGTGGATTTCTTTATTTTAAATTTGACGACAGTTTTATTACTTTTTTACAAATTAGTAATTTTAAAAAATAACTAGTAATTTGTTGTATTTACACTGATATTCATCTTCATTGACCTTGGTGTGCAATTTAACACAAGAAATCGAGTTTTATTTATTACTCATTGAATTTATTATACGTAAAATTTCAAAAAATCGACTAATAAATATTGTCTAGACGTGTGAAACTAGGAATGTCTTAAGCTTTCTTCTCTGCATTGAAAATATTAAAAACTAGAGTTCACAAACCACATCGTTGAAAAATCCTAGACGATTCATGTGTTGGATTTTTTCGAAATTGTGAAATAATTTTCATGGTCTTTCGGCGAGGCACCTTCTTGTAGTTAATTCAACGGAGCTGTGGAGTTTCTATCAAGATATCTTTTAAATAGTCCTGATAATCAATTTTCTTAATTCAGAAAGATCTCGTTCCAGCAAATGTTAAAAAAATTCAAATAACTAATTTCTGTTAGTATTTTTTTGGGAACGTGAAAGCAGTAAGAATAAATATATGGATATAAATCTATTATACGACGAAGGAATATACAAATTACAGTTATCTGGAGAACTGAACAGTATGTAAGAATAATCCATGTATATTATTCTTTGCTTATCAAATGACAACAGTTAGATTGTTAGGCGTGATTGACAGACAGTGACAACATGATTAAATGGACGATCAAGAAACACCGAGTACGTCGAGTACTACTAATACAAGCGGTTCAGGCTGCCTGTGCCAGATAACGATGATCGATAAAAAGTTAGATGAATCCATTGTTTTCAGTCGTTTTAAACAGCTCAATAAGAGGATGCCTTCGCGAGTGTTCTAGAACTCCGTTATCTGAACTATGAGAAGCACCCTCGTCAGAGGTGTTGAAGAATTGTTTCAGCTCTTAATCAGAAAAATATACGGTTAATTTAGCGCGGTAAATCGTTAACAACAGTTCATGATGCTCGTAGGGTGAACAGGCTCAGCGATTACCTGCTCACACAAGAAATTATTCTTTGAAATAAAATCTGTTTGTTACAACTTTTTGATTAGGTTTCGTGTACTGAAAACTTTATAAACATAATGATGAGTAATTGTTCAATTTAATTTACTATTAAAGTGAAAAGGTCTATTATAAATTAAATAATTATAAATAATGAGCTGGAATAGTGTAACAATTCATATATTTGACAAAGATGGCATATTAAGTTTGTGTAAGTATAGAAATGATAAAGCTTGCTTTTATACTCTTTCTCTCGCTATTTCTTTCTTCTCACCTCATTATCTGTCTCTCTCTCTTTCTATATGTATATATATATATATATACGAACATGTTTATTCTAGAAATAAACTAATGCATAATTAAGGAAAAAAAGTCGACTGCTTCAAACACTTCACCGTCCGACGTCGGATTAAAATAATCACAAACACTCACTAAAATTCGGTCCGTCCGGCTTATCGTGAACTTTCAGTGATACGGGAGCTTTCGTGCCCGTTCTCCAGTCGAGCTTCGTCCAACACAGTCGCATCACTCGACACTCGGCAAATTGTAATTGTCTTTGAAACCCGACGCTCGAGTGATTCGGTCGAGACGTTTGGACGGATAAAAAAATCCACAAAAAATATCCCTGTTAAGTAGTAAAGAATAAACTGATCGACGTCGACGTCTTTATTAATGGTATAAGTTTCTACTGACGATTCGATAGAACAGATTGACACTGAAGTGTCATTTGCGCTTTGTAAATTTTTTTTGTGTGTTTCTTTAGCGGCATTGATGTTAGAAAACATACACAGACCAATATCGTTTCATTAAATAAATTCTTTTGGAAATATGAATGTTGAAAATAGTGTGTCTCGAATATTTCTGTTTTTAAATCAAAATATTATAATAAACATGTCATTTCAAAACTGTCAATCGGTACAACTGCTTGTTACGAAACAAGGTGTAAAGAAAATTTGATTCGATGCAATTTATTGAAGATTCGTTTCGAAGACAATTTCAAAAATGTTACTTTTGGAAAAAAAAATAAATTGATATATATATATATATATATACATATATATATATATATATATATATATATATATATATATATATATAGATAGATAGATATAGATATATAGATAGATTCTAATTTTTTTTAATTAAACTCTTCCACTCTAACCCTATGGTTACTATTAATCACTGATTAGACCAAACACATGATATTTCACAAATTAACTCACTTCTCACCCCACAAACCGCAAAAAAATTACTGGAAATTATCAGAATGTGACCTTCCTGGCTAACAAAACTAAACAAATTTTGTAAAATTAAAAACACTAGATATTTCTGTACCTTGGCTCCCTTAAAACGATGGTATTATCATCGAAAAACAATCAATAATGACTTATTGAACATTTTTTGAATAGACTTTTGTTATGATCGATAGGATGAGAAAGGAATTGAAATGTGAAAAAAAATGATAGTTGTCATTCACAAAGAAAGCAATTGGCGATAGTCACCTATAAGCGAGTGTAGTGATTGCATGACTGTGGTTTGTATTTGTTTTCGTCTGTAAATCTCAACGATGAAATGATTACATTGTACTGGAGAGCTTCTGTACTTAGTTGCTTTAAAACTGAAAGTTGTGCAAGAATATTTTACTTTCGGATGAAATTAACTTCTACAGATTCAAGGAGTACACATGCGCGGATCTCCAACAATTGTCATGTAATTCAGAGAACATGTTTGCGCGCTGATTTCTTGGTCATCTTTTTGATGTGGCACGAATGAAAAGCTAATATGTTTAAAAATTATTTGAGAATTGATAATCGTTTTGTACAGTAATACCTAGTATTATTTTTCATTTCCAAATGAATTTTTCACTCAATTAGCAAACTGCGCTGGATTTTTCTGTTCGGAAATGTTTAATAAATGATTAATGATTATTTTCGATCAGAAATATTTTTCTTAGTTTATGATATCAAGGGAAATTGATTTAGGGGAGTGAATTTGGTCACAGTGCTAGAACTATAATGTAAACTAGAGTCACTGTTAGAAATTTCGTCTCTATCTAGGCAAGAATCAATTAAAATCGGCTCGTTTACAGACTCTAAACTTTCAATACAGCTCGTGTTTATAAATGTTACAAACTTTTAATTTTACGTATGATCGTAATAGACATATTCATCTAATGTCTTTGCCATATCTTCAAACGTACTCGAGAATAACGTTTTAATAACATGTTTCATTTTTTTAACTTATTAGAGTAATTAATTGAATGAATTTCTTATTTATGATTATCCAATTCTGGACAAATTATGAATTATTATTATTATTATACTCGTTTTATACAAACTGTTTTTAAGACTTTTGGTACACAAGTACATGCATATTACTTGTACGTTGAAAGATTTAAGTTTAATGCTGTTTGTAACATAAACTTCTTATTGATTAGCCTATATATATATATATATATATATATATATATATATATATATATATATATACGTTTGTCTGTGATTGCGCGATTCCATGTACCCACGTACAAAAATCCAAATATACCAGACCGATCATAATTGTTGAAAAATTCCCCCGCTCGTAATTCTATTTAACGAGAGTGTGTACGAAAAAAAAGTGTCATAAATCGACACCAACTGCTAAAATGACCGGCGGCTGCGCTCGCTGAGAATCTTATTCGTCCGAACGGGAAGTTTATTTGGTTTGTGTACACAGAACGTGGTCCGTCGAGCCGACTTTACGACGATTTTACCATTCGACGACGACGCGCACACTTGAGACTCTCGTGTTTATGTACACAGAAAATAATGAGTCGCTGGATAAACATGTGTGCACCCGACGGTGTGCGTTCGTTGAATCCGTTTCGCTTGTATTCAGTATGCGAACGAACTGTAAAGAAATCAAACTAGTCGGTAAAATAATAATCCGAGAGGAGTCGTACGCGACCGAATTGAAGAGCCAGTACGATTTAATTCAAAGAGATGCATTTGTAGAATAGCACGTTTACTTTTCAACTTGAACATAGTCCTTGTCAATCCACAAATGTCTTCTTTTCGAAACAGAGAGGCATTGAACATTTTTTCATAGAACTTTATGATTTTAATAAAACAGACACTCTACTTTATGAACATTTTTGAAAGACGCATGTAACATCGTTTCTCCTTTGATCAGTTTCGACTTATGTCATCTTCAAGTTGATTTTAAAATCTAGTTGAAAATCTATTTGAAGATGATCGAAGTCTAAACCGATCGAAAAGAAACGAATTCGTATCCGGTGTCTAGGATTCAAACAGAGAAATGAACGACATATCGTAGAAAAACAGCATATTGACGATTTCTGGTAGATATTCTTGTTTTTTTCTAAAAAAAAAAGTACACTTTCAGAAATATTTCACTTAACTGTGTTTGTATTATCACAAAATTCTTTGAGAGGTTCTTTGTTTAAACCAAAACAATCCATTTCTGCAATTCCAATTAAGAAAATTGATTATCACATCTACATTTTTTAACGAATTCAGACCAATTTCAATTTATTTTGTGTAAATAATGAAAAGCATCAAATAATAATTGATAAACTCACTCGCATATTAAATAGAGTACGATTGATTAAGATTAATTAAAAAAAAAGAAAAAAACAGATACAATTCTGACTCTGATTAAATTCACTTTCACATATCAATTCCTTTTTCGCATCATAAATTATCATCATCTTCAGAGTGTTAACAGATTAAATCATAAAATTTCAATGTCAGCCTTAAGAAAATATAGTGTTGATATCTCACTGACGAACTGGTTATGATATTAGGTTAGTAAATGGGTGTCTCCGTAACCATTTCGGAGCTCCGTTGGCTGCAACACGGGCAGTGGCCTCGTCAGGGGATCACAAAAAATGTTCTACCTTTTAGTGAAAAGCTCAACCCATGAGATCTGTAGATAATTTACGAAACCCGAACCATATGCCTACGTACTCAGTACTTGTTGAAGACGATAACATCGACATCTAAATGCGTATAAAGAGCAACCGGGAACGATTTATAATAATTTATTGAATATTTTTGATCAGAAAGATGTTTTTACGGTTCGTGGTTCGTAAATTCATTTATGATAAATAGAATTTAGAATGCTTACTTTTTCGTGTAACACATTTTAAGCGAGCTTTTGTAGATATGCCATTCATTCAATTTCTAATAAAATGATGAATATCGTTAAAAAATAAGCGAATAACCGTTATTTTACAATGGCTCGTCCCGTATGAAAAAAAATGTTTTCGTCACAATACTATCAGGTGATATCATCGTCTCTTTGTTCGATTTTTCAGAATGAATTTTTAATTCTAAAAAAGTATTCTTCAAACGAATATTCCCTTAATGATTGAATCCGAAATGATGTACTAAGATTTTAAAAAAATGTATTACAGAGCTGTGTATACATGAAATACGGCATAGCAAAGTTTCCAAGTTATGTTCCAGTAAATGATCTTAAATTAGATTTTTTTAAAATCTATTTTAACAGTGATACGAAAATAAAAAAATGACGATGAACCCATGCAGTGTCCTGGTGTTTAAAAAACAGAAGAAGTTAGTATCAATTCTTTTTTAAATCGTATTCGTGGATAAGATTAAGTTTTCAACCATTTTATACGTAGACAGAGCTGAGTTCTGTATCGTCTGGTTTGTGTTTACAATAAAGCAGAAAAGAAACACAGCAGAGATGTCTGCATAGCACGGTTTACATCTATACACATTTCGAAATGGCTGACGCCTAGATGTCGCGTCATATTCGATAGTCTATCTACCAATTTTAGTATAAAATATTTTGTATGCTTAATTTCTTCTATAATAATATATATATATATATGCTTGTATCAAATTTTATATAGTTTTTAAAACTGTATACATTCAGCGTACTGTTAATTGCTTTATATGCGGATTGTAACTTGAGTATTCGTTGTAGTTTTGTACACAAAATTAAAGAATGATATCATTTGGAAACTAGACCAAACTTTTTAATAAATAATTCGACTTAGAATATCAAACAGTTCCACGTAAAAATAATATCGATTGGAGTTGTGTTTTTTTTTTCAGCTATACGTTATCTTGTCGGTATTCGTTTTTTTTTGTGATTCAGCTATCTGTTTTCCACTCTTTCGTTTCGATACAAAGTTTCAGAACAAGTGGCATCCTCAAATAGATAACCAAAGATTCCTGGATTATTCAACATCTATCTGACGAGTAAGACGCACTGATCCGAAAAAGCAAAGACCGACAGGACAATGTATCAACAGGATTACGAATATAAAAACTTACAATCCTAATGTGTTCAGTTTTTTTCGCGAATTTGAGAGGTGGACGTATCATTGATCTAGTTGCCGTGGTTGTGATTTGGCCGTTCCCGGGGATTCATGACCCCCACATCACCCTTGATCTTGAGATGATGTAGTATCCTCTTATACCTGCTGATCTTTTTAAATCCAGCAATATCCGAGGGAATTTTCAAAAAATCCACATAACGATTGAAAGTCCGCCCTACTCTGAGGAGTAGTGTACTCCAGGCCTTCTCTCCCCCTACGATTCAATTATGTTACTCGATTTTCGAGTTTCATTCGATTTCGATCATCACAAGGATTTCACTTTGAAACTTTGTTATTCGCCATTTTTATATACATGAACCTCTTACTTCCATTTCTTTGTTAATACTCTTTACTAATTCTAATTCTATTTTCCTGTATTAATCGTAATTGAATAGTAATAATTGATAACGGATTATATTTAGATTAAATAAACATATTTATCTATAGTTTATATCAGAGTCTTACACTTGGAAAACATGTATTCAGGTTGATTAAAAAAACGCTAGAACCAAATTTATTTCTTTTTGTATAGGCAATAACTGTAACGATCGAATTAGCATATTGTTATAATATCGGTATCAATGAAATTGTCTCCATTGCTTTCACAAATTAATTCAGTTTCATCCGATAAAACACACATTTTTTCTAAATAGGAATATTCAATAAATCAAAAATGATAAATAATAATTAATTGGATATTTTGTGTTTTATAGAATGAAGTCGTGGAAGTAAATTATTTAGCCACAGTGTCTGAACTGAATTGTGAACGTGTCTATTGCTTGTACAGATTATTTTTCCATCGCACGAACATTTTTCCTGTTCGAAAATGTTCAATGAATCATTAATGAAATCCGGGAGACTTCTTCTCCACATCACAAATTAATGTAAAAACATTTCATTATTTATTTTTATATTAAAATATAATTCAACACTGGAGTTTTTTGATAGAACAACACATATCCTCGAGATTTTTTTTCATGCGTAGAGTTTTTATTTCGTATTCCACTCTAAGGCACAAAAATATGATTTCCTCACAGTATACATTTCTCACTCGATAAGTTTCGTTCGAAAATGAATGAGACGCATTTACAGTTCTACAAATGTAGCAATCCGTATAGATATATTTTTTTTTTTTTTGAGAAAGGTACCGTAGAATGGATACATCCTAGTCGAATATAAACGCCGATGGACACATTTCTTATCTGTTAGTTTAGATTTTTCTCTGTTTTCGAATTTAAAAAAAAAGTATATATTATAGGCATGTCCTCGACGCAGTCCCAGCGTACGGCGATAACTGTTTTTCCTTCTCTTCTTGATATCGTTACAGAAACGACACTGTTCGCTTCTGAGTTTAGGATAAACCCAACCGTGCGATTCTAACGGCTCTGCGAATCCAGACCGGAAAAAAAACGCACACGGATACAGCATATTTATCATCGATAAACAAGACTATTAGCAGAAGTGATAGGAAAAAAAGTTATCACACGCGACGAAAGTAATAAAAATTATGATGTCAGGAAGTGTCCTTTCATGCTCTGAGGACACATGTGCGCTTGCTCGCTACTTGCATGTGTGCGTGTGTGTGTCTCCGTGTTTCTTTGAATTCTTCCACTGCTGATAACGATAAATTTCATACATTTATGTACGTATATATCGAGATGTGTCCGTACATAAACACACACACACATTGTCAGTTTGTTTGTTATGTAATAGAGGTCTGTTGACCGACCGATCGCGTCGGGATGAGCGATCGCGCGCCACGCTGTGGGAAACATGGTGTGTGGCGTTTCTTCCGCAGTTTCGAATTTCACATGCGCTCCGTTTATTATTATCGTCGTCGTCATCGCCCGTCCGTCCCGTCTTTGAAATTTCGTCGCGATACAATTTTTCGAATCCATGTGGCGTTAAGGTCATCACGATTACATGTCGCGCCTGGGCCGTTCGATTTTTTCCACATCTCAGAATCGCATTTCTCATGTGTATCGATAACGAGCGTGTGTGTGTGTGTGTGTGTGCTTCTCGAATTCACACTCGCATCCACGGAAAGTTATGCGCGTATCTGTTTGTCTTTAAAACGACGAAACTCTTCAAAATGTTCTCAAATTTACATTTATGCGCGTGGACGGACATCTTTTAACAGTGAGATCCTTGCTGACTGAGGTACGAATGGAGAACAGTCATTTGAACATTTCATCTATTTTTAAAAGTATAGTTGTATGTTTCAATGTCTGTGATCCCGTTGTCTCGATGCTCTCAGCTCTTTCGGTACGACAGAGTGTCTGTTCTTCACTATTAGTTTGCTTTTAGAGTCTTTAAAATCTGTCTGAAGAGTACAAGTTCCTGAATTCGTAGTGAAAAAACAGAATCTTCGAGGATTCGATAGGAAAAATACTATGAAAACAATGTATTTTTTAAAATGTTTCGCATGTTAAGCATAAATGTAGTTCATTCCAGTTGCAAGAGGTTCTATAAAAGATTGAACAAAAGATTGAACGAACCGCATTTTTGCAGTTAAACTTCTTTGAGCACGGTAGGCACGAGTCGAATCGTCGTGAAACAAAACTGTGTGACGGAATTTAAGTACACAGGAGTGAGGACCGTGCGAACGGTACGAGTCTAAACGCTATGAGACAAATTTTCGGGTCGAAACTGGAGCGGCGGTACGCATACGAGAGGTGTGGGCTGTTGTGTAGTAGTGTGGTGTGTACGAGTGCGTGTACGGTTTTATATATTTAAGCTGTCATAAGTCAATTGTCTCGTTTTTAAATTATGACGATGCAGAACCCACAGCATAACATTTATATTTATACTAAATATATGAACGTAATATTGTTTCATGGTGAAATAGAGTTTACCACGAAGGAAATATCACACACACACACACATATTTTTTTATAATTTCCTGATGCCCGCCGATTAATGAACTGTTGCTATGCGTAATCTAAAATTAATGCTATATTTAAATCTGATAGAATACTTGCGAACCGATGAAATACATCGGTCAATATTAATTGTATGTCAAATATAAGTTTGTATCCGTGTTTAAAAATACAAAGACTATAAGACAGTGTGAAGCCCACACTGCAAACGAACGTAATTCGTTTCGAACGTTCAGCTCGTTATGTTTCCGTCTTCGAATGAAAGATATAAAATAAATCATCAGCGTTAACATCTTTGATGTGTCATCCAGTTCTGAATATACGATGGCGATCCGTTAGAAAAAATATTTAGAAACCGTTTTTGTTATAATGTGCTTTAAGTGCTGATACAATTTTCTTCGCTTAAATAATTTATGCATAAAAATACACACGTACACATATGAATTGTATATATATATATATATATATATATATATATATATATGTGAATGTGTATATATCATGTGTGTGTGTGTGTGTGTATTAGATGCTGCAATAAAAATGTAATAAAATCCCGTAGCGAGTGCGTTTTTGTGTGTGCTTCTTATACGCAGACGAACAAGATGACAAATGTCACAGATTCGACTGCAAATAAATTACCATAATAAAAATAGTTCGTTTATATCGTAATCGTGGCGGAATAGTTGTGTGTGTGTGTATGTGAGAGAGTGACTGGCTCTGTGTTCTCTACACACAAATGGATCGTGACGATCGCATTGTCTTGGAACAACATTTTATGTTATCGACAATTTACACTCGTTACAGCATTTAATGTCTAACAAGTGTTGTGTCTTTAATACATTGTATATATATATATATATATATATATATATATACATATATACATATATATATATATATATATATATATATATATATATTTGTATATCGAATTATATAATATGTTTTGAGTTTAGATCTTGGCAATGTTAAAAAGCAATTTGAATATAAACAGTTTTTGGCGACTGAAAAAGTAGTAAAACATAAAAGTGTTCATTGAAAATGATATATACAAGCAACCGCCGTACAATTATTAATTGACTTCGTAAGAAAATGCGTTTTCTTACGAAATCATATTATATAGGACTCAGAATTAGTATAAGAAACAGAATGAGATTTCAAAAATTAACAAAAATATGCTTATTAAAACTATCAATAATTTAATCAAACGTATTACACATTAATGTTAAAAAATGCACGATACTTTTTTCTTCTCCACCGCTACTCAGTTTAAGAGGGCGCTTGCTTTTTTGCAAAATTCGTTTCACCTACAGAACTTTGTCCTGCATCATCTAAATGTTTATGTGGTGCATTTTTTAAAAAATCTATTATTTTTTTGCTTGATTTTTTTTGGAAGATATCTCTCTCTCTCTCTCTCTCTCTATATATATATATATCTCTATATATATATATAAATTTCGTAACATGGAGCTTAACATTTGCCTTCACTTCTTTTAGTGGAAGGATCTGTATTCAAAGAATTTCAACTGCTCGGCTGACTTAATGCCTTCCTGTATGCTTTTTAGTGTATACATTTGAATTTTTGAATTTTCATCTGTGCTATCATCGTTTGAATTGATTTGGTTTAGTTTAAATGCTATTTTAGCTAAATATACGTCATCATCCTCCTCTTCTACAGTAATTATTGAACATCTTCAGCAGACATATCATTAAATCGTAATTCTCTAACCGTGTTAGTCTAAGACTGTGTTGTAGAAGTACCGTGTTATATGAATGTTTTCTATCTGTCCAATCTGTCTATATATATATATATATATATATATATATATATATATATATAATTACAAGAAACATCTTTGCATCATCTAATTCGAAAACAAGATAAATAATAAAACAAATAACATATAAACTATGTGTGTGTCTTGTCTGGCATATTAATATCCGATATACTCGTGTGTATTGAGATCACAGACACGACGCCTACAGTCGAAATTTCGGCGAATTTGTTTTGTTTTTTCTCCACATGAATTATTTTTAAACCGTTTTCGATTCGTATTACATTCTTAACAAGTTCCGAGCTGATTTTTGATATATTTCAATTGGCACGGCCGAACGATGTACGATTTAGAATCAATGTTCACTTATTCGGAGTGATGAAGCTGGTGGATCGTTGCAATTATAATAAAGGTTAGTAAGAGGGTGTCTTCGGTGGGAGGACCACTGTTCCGTGAACAGTGAGATGTGGCCTTGTCGTGGGACTACGAAAAACGCTCTACCATTCAGTGAAAATCCGATCAACGAGACTACACCGATGAATTCGAAATACGTGAGTTATAAGCTACAGTGCTCGGAACGCATCCTGCAGAAGGGTCCAGGATCTTCCTGTTATCCAATGTGAAAAATTATAAAACACACAGATTAATATAATTATTTTCTTTTGAACTATAATCTAGTTTATTTATAAATATGTATATTAAATGAACTAGTTCTGTCGATTTATTCTTGTTCTCATCGAGCTGGTTTAGAATGTGAAAACGTTATCAGACACATAATCCATGTCTCTTATACTTCGACTGGGACAATGTAAGAGTAGTATCGAGCTAGAAGAACGTGTTTGGAATTATGGAAAAAGACGAAATTGAGAGTTTAAACGAACAATAAAATTGGAAATGAATGAAAACCTTGTTATAATTAAAAATGATCAACAAAATGATTTGTGACCGGTTTCGATTGTTGTTTATTCGCATTTCAATGTCGATTCTATCATCCGCAGAGCGCTAAGATACAGAAAAAGCTATTTTAAAACTATGAGTACGATGGCATTAGTATTAAAGCAAGCGACAAGCGAAAATGATTCATAATTTTTATTGAACATTTTATAGTTTGCGCGAGGAATGAAATCTCATTTGTTAATGATTTTTCCGCATCAGAATGATGGCATCTCCGTCGAAATGCAAGAAATAATCAACTGCGATTAATAATAATAATTTTTTAATCAATTACGAACAGACTGTTCTTCTCGACTCTTCGATCCTTAAATATGTTTATATTCGCGAAGACAGCCAATGTATAAACAGACTGACCGATGTTCGGCGCTTTCGTGTCTTTCGAAACACTGCATTATTCAAGAACGAATCTATTCATAAGGCTTGTAAATCCAACAAGTCGTACTTGTTGCACGGAAATCTGCAAATCATTCCCCGATCGGACGACCGATTTCAAACATCGATATCGAATTCAATCCTGTCTCGCCGTGATCCTCGCCCGTCGATGCCGTCGACGCATCTGCACATACATACAACGCGACTAATTGCCTACCGATCATAAACAAATCTGTTGCCGACCGCCACTCGTTCTGATCTCGTCATCGGCCCGGCCAGTCATGTCGTGCTCAGCGTGTCGCGACTACCAATTAACACAAACAGTCTGCGAATGTTTCCAGTGTTGCGGTCTCGCCGGCGTCTGCATGCATTGAACGCTGTGCTAGACTATTGTTCTTTGTTCCTCGCGAGGCGTGCGTCTGAGAGCGAGGCCGGAGCGACGGTATCCGAAACGCGAACGCGGACGGCGCACCCGCTGTCATGTGTATATTTATATATATATATATATATTTCTTTAAAATTTACGATCCGGAATGTTTTAGCGATCGCAAGAACTGCTGTTGAGGTCAGGGCACGATGACGTCAGGCCGCGACGAATGACATAATAACGCACTCGCTCGTACGCGTACGAGGTGACCGAAGAACGAAGTGCGTGCCGTCTGAAGATGTTGTTCCGATAACGGGCGCGGATAATCCGTTAAATTAACGTGGCGAAGTTTCTATGTAGCTGCGAAATGAAACGAATGCTAATTCGGCTTTAGAATTCGAAAAAAATGCATGTATTATTAACGCGTTTTGCATTTTGATAAAGTAGGACGTTTATAGGAACGAGATTGGAGACTAATCTTCTAAAGAAACCCGTTCTTCACTCCACATATTTACTATTTTGATAATTCAAAAACACTCTTCAACTCTTTAGATTCAGCTCAGTGTCAGCGTAATTTCTTTAAATTATTCAGGAGCTTATCGATTGAAATACCTATTAGAATTTATCTCACCGACGATTGAATGCACTCAATGTCTGAATATGGGTGCGCTTTTAGAACACGCATCGATTTTGAAAAGATTTAGAATGTTGTGATAGTGAGGCGGGTAGTCCCTTGTAGAGATCTGTCTTCTTTTAAAAATGCAGATACTCGGAGTGACCAATGACCCGGTGCGATGTGCTGAAGAATTTATAACCGATTTTTTATGATTCTTTTCGTTTACACTTTACAAAATCAATCGATGTCTTAACACAAATAGATTTACTGGCAGGTCTGTCCTTTTAGAACAAGAAATCGTTGTGTACGATGATTCGACTTTCAAAAATTTACATATGAACATTATCAGAATATATTTTTGGCACTGTGATTAAATTCATTTCCAGAAATAGACGTCACATTTCAACTATTTCAAAATTCACGATACCAGTTTCACTGGAAACTTTATGTAAACATGTTTTTTAAACATTTTCATTGCTTATACTAAACTCGCGCAGCATTTATATATGTTTCTAAACTTTTTACAGTATTTTTCTCAAATCGCATCTTTATAACAGATTCTTATTTATTTTTGTTACTGACCTCTTATTTTTCTTCCCTAAGATTTTTATGTTATTTGCAAACATTTCCTCTGATGATACTAGCTCCGCCGAATTCATGGTATACAATATCTCACTATAGGATTTATTAAGCTTTAAATCAAGTTTCACATTTATTTGTTTTATTTACCATTCAAATCCGGGTACACAGAAACGGAGCAAATTACAAATTCATTTTTTAACTATGGTTCATCTTTAAATCACAATGATTCGGGTACAGATGAGATCTAATGCATCTTATCGAGCTCCATTGCATGTAATTTATATTCAATCCTGGCCATTAATTGTGCTAAAATATCCAGTTTGAAATTGAAGGAAAAATGATTCGAAACTCATTTGCCTGACTGTGTTCTTTCTTATGTGTTTTTTGAAACATGCCGTGTCAGTCGATACTGTTAAATACAGTTTTAATGTTAACAAAAAATATTTCGAATGTTTGTTCTGTTAAATTATTAGAAGTGTGATGTGATTTTCATCTAGAACATCTATATGTTGATCAAAAAAAACGCGTATGTATAGATTAGAAATTTATTCGAGGGTGAAAAGATTCTAATTTCTTCTATCTGGATAGATGAAATGTGAATGCGGGCTCCGTATAAAAATCGATGCGGTTCGAAACAGTGCACGGTTCTGTTCTTTTCGTGCACTGCGTACAAATCGTCAGACGTGGCTCCAACAGCCTCGCACGCAGCCACACTGACGAAAGAGCACATTCGCGCTTCAACATATTCATGAGACGTCGTCGAACGATCTGCTACGCGAACGAGTCATCGGTGCCAACGGGCATCGTACATAAAAATTATCATCCCGTCAATCATAACGAACCGATCCACTCTATTAACATTGACAAATGAGTCACAGAGAATCGCCAAGATGGCAGAATCACATTCTGTACAGCGAGTGTTTGTTAAACGATGTCCGTGGCACACGGTCCATTCCGGACTCCGGCCGGGACTACGCGGAGCGAGGCTGTTTGGCACGTCGAGTGCATTAGAGCCGTCAGATCTGGACAGTATCTGTGCTGTGGATCGGAGACAGTTAATAGGTTTCGCGGTGCGAGAGCCGCGGTCGATCTCGTCTGTCTGGAATTCGACGGTTCTTTTTTTTTCATTGTTGTTGTCGTCTTGTTTACCTTTGAACAGATCGTATCGATTTACAGGTTCCCATTTAATGCTCGGCGTGCTGAAATCTATATTCGGATACGTGTTTTTTTTTTGTCCACGGTCTCGATCAGTTCGACGGAACTTTGAATTGATTTCTTTTAATCCATCAATCGTTTACATGTCAAAATATATTTGAATAATTCGATTTTATCCGGACAGACTTTTATTTATTTTGAAAGAGAGCTATTGAATGCGGGCAGTTTGATAAGTAACTCGGTTCGTGTACTCGCTGAGGATGAGTGGGACGGCTGTATAAGTTTTCATATAGTTCCATCCCTTTTAGTTACGCATGTGAAGTTCCGAGTCATTCCCTCGTTAATTCTTCGATTGACAGTTGTTTCAACTCGACCGTTTCATGTAAAATGGATAAAATCGGAATTCTAGGTGTTATTTTTCGGAAGTAAAAACAGCGTAGAAAATCTATGAGAGGATATTTCTTACATTGGGTGAATCTTATCATTCTTACGGACCATTTGTTTGTGAGTGCATAGATTTAAACGTGGCAGAGCGAGCAACGAAGATGTACCGCTTTTAGGAGACCCGAGAACAGCTATCATGTCAGAAATCGACGATAGTCCATAATATGGTTTTGTCCGACTGGCGAGTGAGAGTGAGCGAGATAGCAGAGGTCACAGGCATCTCAACTAATCGAACGCATTTTATTTTGTATGGTGATTTGTCAATGGAAAAATTTTCAGCAAGACGGGTGCCACGTTTAGTCACCGTAGAGCAAAAATGATCTCATACGTGAACATCAGCCGACTTCTTGGAACTGAGAAGAATACAATGGATTTGTTGCGGCGTTTTGTGCCCGTGGATGAAATTTGGATTCGCTATTACACATCAGAAATCAAAGCGCAATCAAACCACTGTGCTGAATGAGGTGAAACGGCTCCGAAGAAGGTAAAAACTGTGTTCACTGGACTGAAAAGGTGATAGCGTTATTTTTCTAGGATGCAAAAGGATCTCGATCGACTATCTTCAGAAGGGAAAAACAGTTACTGAGCAATACTGCACGGCGCTTTTGGCGAAGTTGAAGACAGTCGTTTCCCTATGAAAAGACACCGGCTCATTCAAACGTTGTCGCTCAGCGAAAGTTGCCAGCATTGAAGTTTGAAATCGTTTCGTATCCCCGCCGTGATCGCCTGATTTCGCTCCTTCGAACTTCCACCTGTTCCCTAAACTCGAAAGTTGCCTGACTGGAAAACGATTTGGGTCGAATGAAGAGGCGATAGAGGCCGTAAATTGTTATTTTGATGACACCGAAGAAACCACTTCCTAGTGGGAATTTCGAAGATGGAGGAACATTGGGGCGAGTGGGTTGAACTTCGAAGGGAGTATGTCGAAAAATAAATCACACTTTGAAATTGGAGCTGTTGTGTGTAATATCGAACCAAGTCACTGTTCAAACCGCCCACGTATTGATTTTATACTTGAAATCAAACAAATAAAATCGACTTTAAACAAATCTTCACTGTTCCCTCAACGTCCCCCATGTAACGACATATAATTCGAAAACAAAAAGAAATGCTCTCCATACATCTCGTTATCCGCGAATTTTTTTAAAAAAAATGCAATTGCTTAATGACATGCCAACGTATAGACGACAACTGGCCAAGTCGTTTACTGATTTACACTAATTACAGTCGCAGACGATCCACTGGCGTTATCGACGCGTCGGGCTCGCATGGAATTTCTACGAAATTGATCCGCGTTCCCGAGCGCATCTCTTATTAAAACACACACATATCTGCGTATCTCGGCCTGTGTGTGCATTTTTTCAACAGCTGTCGCTACAAGACGAATAAATAGGTCGTATGTACGTGTTCAGCAGACGCATGTGTTTCGCTCTGGCCTCTTTTTTGTGCACGCTCCTTTTTTTAATGAACCCGTTCGGTTTTTATCAGAAATAAAAACCGTATTTGTTTTAATGTCAATTGATATGTGTGTAAATGTCATGATCGACATAAAATTTTACGACACGAGAACGAGATACGGCGTTGACGTCTCTCTGCGTGCTCCTTGTTGTTGTCCGTTCGGTTTTTGATTCGAGCGGCTCGAGATCTGACGTTCATCGACGATCGAACGAGTAATCCGACTTTTATCTCTTTAGATTAATTCGCACGTGTTAGGAATTAGAGCGTTGTGCGCATGTGAAAAACGGGGTGAAAAAAATTTATCAAGTTGAGACCGTGCTACGGTCGATTAAAATTAATTCCCGGGTGCAGAAAAAAGCCATCTCTGTATCATTGAGAAACAATAATTATATATAATAGCTGACATATATTTTTTAAAAAGAATGACTATCGCTTTTACAGATATTTTTTTCACTCGTCTAACATATTAAATCCTTATCAAAACTGTTTAGTGATTGATTGTTAATCATTTTTTAACATTTCAATCAAAACGCGAACATCTCATAGATTTTTCTATACGTTAATTTTCGAAGGATAACGAAATTGCCATCTAAATGGCATGATCGCTAATAAAAAATGATAAATAATCAATTATTGAACAATTTTTGATCAGAAAACACTTTTGTGATTTATACGATGAAAAAATTAATCCACTTATGAAAGTGAATTCAGCCACAGAGTCAGACTGTTTTGTGACTGGTTATGAAATGTCAGACTTTGAAATTTATTAAAATTCATTCATTCAACGTTTGTGATTTGTGGAGTGAGTGAAAAAGTGAATTTGTGAAATAACCACGATACCAAAACGATATTGTGAAATGATTATCGAATAATTTCATGTCAAAAATTATTCTAAACGATTTCAAAATCTTACTACTTTCCCCATGCAACAAATCATAGATTTTCTCACAGTTACAAATATTTTCCGCATATTTTTACTCTATTCACTGCTGATAATTTCAATTAATGACTTGTTAGAATTGTAGATTATTACATTTGAAATCCAATTGATACGTTGTCCTGGTGCTCTTCGTCCTGTTGGGCCATCTGATTTCTATATTGTTTTAGCACGATTTTCAAGTAGATGTTAAAGAATCTAAAATCTATCTAAAAATGGTACTCGTATAAAAAAAATAGTGGAGAATAGGCACTCAGATAATCCAAAAGAACAAAAACTACAAATACAACTTACTATCATATTGTTTGAAAAATCATGGATTAATGTATTTATATGACTTCATTTCTCGGACATTCTAGAGAGTTCAATCTTCTTAGGATTTATTAATCTCGAGATAACGACGAATTGTATAAGAAAATGAGCATGAAAATCAGTCTAGTGATTCCTAAATGTTTCTTAACACACAGTTTAAAATCCATAACGATTTATAAAGTGATTCTGTCATAATATTAAGTCGGTTAATTAATTTTATATTAATTAAAGCGAGAGGAAAACTTCAGTACTGACATGCAGTATAAAAAGTCAGGCCGATTCCACATTTTTTCATGTCACAAGCTAGAAAATCATTTTTTGTGGGTCGTGGCGTGGAAGACGATTTCATCGGGAAAATGAATTTCGCCACAGTGTCACAACTGTATTGACATGAAATCGGATTCATTCGCCGCATTCCTCGGAAAAAAAGAATGTTTTGATCGATTACAAACGATCGATAAACAAATGTCCGTAGTGATTTAATCGCAATATGTTTTATTCATCTGAAGTTGGATATGCTTAGCTTTTGTGTATCTTGAGTGTCGGTGATCTCTTGCATGAAAATGGCTCGATAAATCGTGGCGTGTTATCGAAACGTGCATCGATATTGCACTCGTTACTGTTTTTTTTTTTTAAATTTTTTCTCTTCCACGATGAGTAGTACAATACAATCGTCCGTGTCGATCAGAGGCGTCGTGCTTACCGTACATTTACAGTTTTCGAATCGAGACAGACGCTCGTTTCCAATAACAGTGTGCCCGTACACACGGCTCCTTGTTAATAAACGCGGTCGTCGTATCCACCGTGTATTACATACTTTCCGGTGACAACGGCGTCGAGATATATCACCGTGCCGTGTCGGTACAAACGTGCGGACGCGACGAAACGGACGAAAAACGGAACGAAAACGACCCTTAGCAGGCAGCTAGCGAAACACGCGGGCGGAGGGTGGCAAAAAGCGCCAGTCCGGTCCGCAATAGAAGCATGAATGACCATGTGTCACACGATACGGTTTGTTTTATATCGCCGTCGACGACTTCGGAAAACTTTTTTTCCGTCCCCGTGCGACGCGGCGGAGGGACGTACGCGTCGTTCAGTTTGTCATCGAATATGAAATAAGTTTGTGCCAGAGGCAACGCACGGAGTTCGCCAGCGGGGGAGACGCGTCGAAATCCTGCTGGCGGACGAGCGTGCGTGGCTCGCTTTGTGAATTTTTTGAATGTTTCATGTGCCCATCAAATTTGTATATATATATATATATATATATATATATACATAGTATAATTGTAAAGCTTTTGCCCAGTTTAAACTCTTAATAACGTCTGTTCGATAGGATATAAACACAGTCTGTTGAATACTTCAGACAGATAATTTATTTATCAATACAGTTCTGACATTTTGACTGAATTCGCTTTCGCAATAAATTTATTGAATATTTTCGACCAGAAAAGTTTTCATGGTCTGCTGAATGAAAAAAATCAATTATGAAAGTAATTTATTAGAGTTTTAGTAAAAGTCGTATCAAAATTGTTAAATTTCAACATATCTCCAATCAATACACGTACAAAACATAATGAGATTTTGTGGTTTTATCCATAAACATCTTCTGAATTTGCAAGAAACAAAGTTTCGATGTATAAATGAATAAAGGTAAAAGTTTACTAGTGACAAAGTTGATAAACGTTCTTAGAAAGAGATTTATCAATCGTTTCCAATCTGTGGAACGAGAAGAGAATTCATTCGTGAAAGAAATAGTTATTCACCGAGTCTGACTGTGCTGGACACTCCACAAAAGATTTAAATATCTTTACACTTTCAAAAATTGTCTAATAATTCATACCTGAAAATACTACTATGTCGTCAAATTTAGTCTCTTCACCTCTGTTTTTACAAGTGAAATATTATTTTGAATCGAGACTCTTGAACATTGATTTTTAAGTGTAAACAAAACTTGCATACATGTATAAAATATTTAACCAAATACTGAATTGAACATGTATACTTTCTTTCTTTTCCGAAGAACAAAAGTATACAGTAACGCATTCTCGAACAAAACAACCGATCCAGAATATCAAAGTGTTGACTTCAGGGATAACAGATGTGTGAAACAATTTTCTTCAGTGTCACAATAAATCTTGAACTCGAAATATTAGCGACAGGAATCGAATGGAAAAAAAAACAACACAGAATCGCGATGAAGAGAGGAACCACTTTCAACGATTACTGCATCGAATTCTCAACGAAATCTTTATGGCTTTTTATACGCTTTTTTTTACACTAAACACAATGTAATAACTCATGCTCGAAAAAAATTAACCAAACATCGAATATTTATTTAAAAAAATTAATACAGACAGTTCTGATAAAGGAAATAAACTGAAATTGTACACCAGCTGGCGACCAATTTCAATGATATTCAATCCCGTGACCTTTTTGAATGGCAATGTGAAGGATAATGCTATACATATATATATATATATATATATATATATATATATATATATATATATATATATTAAATGTGTGTGTGTGTTTACTTGTATGTAAATGATTTAGGATAAACTTGACTCTCGAGCCCGAATCTAGTGTTGGCGATGATTCATCTATCCAACATTAGGTTCAATCATTTTGGTCTAATTCTGATTTATGTCAAGTGTATTTGTGACATGAAAAAATCAGTATTTCAGTCAGTCATGGTGTACACACTGGACCATAATTCATTAACGCGAACACTTCACACACACACACACACAGACACAAACACGTTCGCACAGAGTGTGATCTGTTTGTGTGCGACCAACTATAATTGAATGAATTGTGTTTCGCCATGGAATTTTTTCAACGGTCCATCAGTTTGTTGCCCTTCCGCGTTCTGAACCGATCCTCAGAGTTCGTTTTCAATTTATATACTTAATAATAACGATAATACTAATTGTCATAGAGAGGTCGTGCGTTCGACTTTTGCTAAAACGATGATAAATCGTCGTGCGCGCCGCCGTTAACTCAATATGTTGCAGTGACGCACGTCGGCGATTCGGTTCGGTGACTCAGTACGACGATGGTCCGAAGACGACGGTCTACGATTTCGAACATGTCCGAGATGAGATGTGTGTTGTATTCATGTACGCAAGAACGCGCCGACTTAATTGTTTTTAATTGTCTGTACAAGTATGCGTCTATGAAAAATAAACTCGAACGGTTTAATTAATGAGCTTTGTAACGAATTAACAGGCGGGCTGTAATCGTCCCAGGATGAATTTGCGGCGTGGAATCATTTTGAAACGAGTCGTTCGATCGTTAAGCGATAAAAATTTCGAAAAATTCATCAAACACAATTAATCAATTTGACCTTTAAAATAATTCATTGTTTAAAGACACCCGTAAGGCTCCAATTATCAAATTCTTAATATTCTATATTTTTCTGTACCTAATCGTTTTGAAGATAATGATATTGTCATCGAAATCCGTTTGGGCAACAATTCAGAACGACTAATATTATTTTATCAGACATTTTTGTCGGGGTTTGCTGTGAAAAAAAAATTAATTATTTAATTAATTATTTAATTTGCGAAAGTTAAGTTATCTGCAACGACAGAAAATATTTTCACATCGAAGGGAAACGAACCCGACAAACTGAACATTTTCGAAATCTAAAATCCTTAGATAAATTTCATAAATGAATTTCTTACTTGGTCCACAAATCATAAAAAAATTCTGATTGAAAATGGTCTATAAGTGATTGTTTATCGTTTTCAATTGTGATGGTGCCATGATTTTTGGAGCAGAAATGTATATTAAAATTTCATCTTTCTTTGTTTTGAACTGATCTTTCGTTCAAAGTTCTCTTTCAATTTAAACACATAACAATGATAACAGTAAATGTTGACACACTGTTAAAATCTCAAATAATAACATATTTTTATTTTCCTTGTGCTCTGAGAATGAAGGAGTTGTTACCTTAATGTGTATAATCAACAATCAGAAATTATCGATAATTAATTACTGAACATATCTGATGAGAATATTCTTTTAGGTTTGTGCGATGAAAGAAATTTGTCTTATTCTTTCAGGATAGTTTATTATGTTTTAATACCGTGTATATTCTCCATCATTATCAATAATCGTTCATATGTCACTTGCAAAATTTGATTCTCGTTCGGTGGATACTTTTTAAAAAATATAGTCTTTACATAAAAAATCAACCGTCAGTCATGAGTCGTCAGTTCATATTGAAATTAATGAAAAATTTTGTGCCCGATTTTCAGATTTTTCAAAATCAGAACGAATTGTATGATTCTTCGTTCACTCTTTTGATTTAAATTTCTTTAATTGTGTTAAATAGCGTGACTAAAGTTAAAAGAGAAAATAAAGTAAAATAAAATTAATTTTGTGTTATCCTGATGGCTTTCGTCCAAAGAATTTAAATTAAAAGATGAAAAACAAAGTGGAAAATATTGAATTTACACTTTGTTCGACAATAAACACTCGTTTACACGTTGACATTTTAAATAAACGTAGCAAAATATTTTTTGTTTAAACTTTGTGCTTTTATAAAATGATATATGGAGTCATTTATTTATTGCTGATGCAAAACAGAGGTATATATTAATATTTTAATTGCGAACGAACTGTTGGTCTAATAAGGATGTGTCATCTGTGATTAAAATTCAAATAAATTCATTTCGTCGGAGACGTCTTTGCATGCCAGTCATAGTTGCTAAATAATAATAAAAATATGGAATGCGACCTTTTCGTTCTGAGGAACAGAATTAATTTATAACATGGATTTTCGGACACTGCACAAAAACATGCTGCTAAATACTGCTTGAAACATATTTTGCAATACTCCGTGATCGAAGTTAATGAACTTAAAAAAATACCACACAATTTATAAGCCTGGAATTGAATTCATTATATCTTGCCGTATTCGATTGTATATTTAATTATCGCCGCTTTCGGATATTCTTAATTGGTTAATAATTTATAAATTTTAATTTAAAATTTTACACGAAAGATGCTCTGATCAAAGAAGCATCTGTTCCTTGTCTAATAATAATCGTGTGTCAGATTTTATTGAATTTCATCCTCCAATAAAAGTTAATTCTTGGCAGGACAATTAAATTTTAATGACAATTGTCCAGCAAATAACACTTAATGACCTTTTTGTGTGTGTGTGTGTTTTTTTTTAAAAAAAGAACGCGCAATAAAGAGATCCACATATGCTCATATAAGGTGATCAATATTTTTATTACTTTGATATTCTACACAATGAACTGATTGATATCATATGTATGTATATATATATATATATATATATATATATATATATATATATATATATAAAGAGTGATATATGCGTGTTTGTGAATAGTTATTTATATCCATCCTAGACAGATTTAATTAAACGTCTAACATGTTCTGACAGTTGTAAATTTATGATTTCGAATGTTTAATGGGCTTAGTTTTTCTTTTGTGGCCACATTATTACCCTTCGTCCGAACCGTTCCTTCGGTTCGGGCATACGTTTGATCCTCGGGTGACCGTTGCGACTGAGACTGAAACAATATTCGAACGCCATCGGTACGCTTCGACCCCGTGATCTCCGTAACGATTCGCGAACAAATTCGACAGTAAACATTTGTGTGTCAACTCGTTGTCGCGGTGTCAACGTACGAGATCTGTTCACGTGCACGGTGCTCGATCCCGTACTCTACTTTTGATCTATGGAAATGGCGCCGTTCGACTGTTGAGAAAGATTTATATCACCATTGGGCATTTAACAGTCTGATCATTGTATTTTTTTGCTCGTTCTTTTATCTTGAAAAGTCACGCTGGTTCACAATTTCATTTCTCTAGCGATTCAGTCGTTTTTTTTTAAATCCAATATTTGAAATATTTTTGGATTTTATTGTAAAATATTATCGACTGGTAGAAATTTTACAATAATTTACTATTAATGATTACGATGAAATGTATTTTTCTCCAAAAAATGTAATACATTGTAAATGAAATACACAAGAACTCCATTTTTGTAACCATATATTCTCAATTTGGACATAAATCGTTTATAAAAAGAAACCGTGTTTTAAGGAGTAAAACAAAAATTGTAATAAAGAACGGATTTTTTGATTCAACTTTCTATAAGTTCTCTGTTTCTTTCTCTGCACACAACAAGTTATAGAAGATAAAAAAACGTCTTAATATTATCAGAAGATTCTTCAGTACAGTCTTTGATAATTTTATACATTCTGCATTTGTATTTTAATTATTGAGGATGAAAAAGATAATCGTTACGAAACCTATCAAGTATAAGAAATGGTTAAATGTGATATCTTATTTTTTTAAAAAAAGTCAAAATACAGCACTGAACGAGTACAAGCAGGAAGGTTGTTATGAATAAGTCACTATTCGATTATGGGAATTAAGTCAGACTGACAAGTTTATTCGTTTCATAAAACACTTTATTACTTTCAGACATTTCTAATCCCTGTTCGTCCTTCTGATATAATGAATTCATAAAGAATAATGTCCTTATATTGAAAATCAATGAGTATTGTTTTCACTTGCGACTTTTTCATACCAACTTTTCCTGGTCGACGCTCGCCCATTAATTTAATCAGATGATCAGTGATTTTTCTATGAATTATGTTTGAAGCATTCTTATTCTATACGGATCCTGTAGACTAGAAACGAGTTTCTTTCTTCTATCAGCGGTTTCAACGTTCGTCATCATTAGATAAATTTTAAACTGACTTTTGAATATGATTTCTGCGTTATTTATTCTGTTATTATTTCGAAAATTTGTAAAACTAAATAAACTCAGGTCTCGTTTCTAAAAAAAAGAGTTCAAGATCTACTTGAAGATGATAAAAAGTCGAATGGCATAAGATAAGAGCTCGAACGTGACCTACAAGATCTCTATAGACTAATCAACAACAAGTATACAAAAAAATCACACAATAAAATTTTAAACGTTATATTTTATAGCCATTAATCATTGTTTTTGAAACCTTTTCAAAGTATTGGATACATAGATACAAATCGCAGGCGTACAATTCTCGATATCCTCGTTTTGGAGTAAGAAAATCAGAAAGAAAAGATAAACAGATCCTCGTTTCGTTCAAATTTGGAGGGATTGTTAGTCGAATTATTTCCTTGTTAACGTTCAAACCTATCCGCGTATTCTTGTTTCCAGCTCGGATAATATAAAAGCACCCTCTCAACTATTTTATTTATATTTAGATGTCGGTCTTTTCGGCTTGAATTAACACGAATTCTATACAAAAAAGTATATTGATTTCTTATACTTCTGGAGTAAGATTTTTTTAAATCATAGCTAGTCTAGTATAAAAATTAGCAGTTATTTAGATTTGACAAAATGTTTGCTTTGACAGATTATAAAAGCACTTAACAACTAATTAAGATTAAAATACGACCGTATGTAGAAATAACACTGTGATCGTTGTTTTTGCTAGAACAGTTAAATCTTCAGTGATCGCACGAAAAAATCAACATCCGATCGAAGAATGACCAACACTCGATTCGTCGAATGTATCCGCGGGGGCGTATTTCTTACAGGTGCGCTGATGTATTTAGATAATGAGAGGCGAGAGAGAAATATTAATTATCACTTACCGAGATCGTTTCGAGAGATACAGTCGATTGTCCGTGCACTTTAGAATCGTTAAAAGACAACACAGGTGCTGTTTAATCGCAGCACTCGGCACGAACGGATTCGAGAACAAAAACGTAGATGAAAAAGATCCACGGATCGTCGATTGGAATTCATTACTAATAACACAAAACACGATCAGATTGGATTTATCGGCTGGATCGTAATGGTCGAGCGTTGAATAATGATTGAGTGTTTCAGGTGTGCGCACGGAATCGAAATGTTAGATTTTTGAATCTCCCATTGGGACAATGTAAATGTTTCGAGGTGTGGATTTTGTATATATATATATATATATATATATATATATATATATGTGTGTGTGTGTTTCTTTTTGTTTAACGAGAAATGAATAGTAAATCAGTTCATCGTCGAAATACGAGGGTAGCGCCAAATATTCTCGGTTTAGATACGACAGAATGTTTGTAAAATAAACAAGCTTTTACTATTTTTCTAAATAATCCCCTTTGACTTCGACACATTTTTTAAAACGCTTATACGTTTAGCATTTCTATACCTTTATGAAAATAATATTTCCTTCTCGTGTTAAATTGTTTCAGTTAATGACATTTTCAGCTCATTGTCATCATTAAAACGTTGTCCCTGTAAATCTTTTTCAAATTACCAAAAAGATAGTAATCGTTAGGGCCCACCTCTGGACTGTAGGGTGAGTGATCGCATTCTTAGAAGCCACACTTCCGAATAACGACATGAGAAACAGTAGCGGTGTGAACCGGTACATTGTCGTGCAACAAGCGCAATTATCTCTAGTTTTCTACGTCGTTCTTCTCAAATATTTGCTCGGAATTTATGCAAAAATGTTACATAATGTGTGCGATGAACAGTGATATTTGTTTTTTTTTAAATCAATTAATAAAATGCGCTTTCAATCCAATTAAATTGTGGCCATGATCTTTTTTGTGGATTGGGACAGCTTGGCTTTTCTTGAGAATGATTCATCCGCTCACCGCCATTCCATAAATTCTATTTTAAACAGAGGATCAGCGCAGGACTATTATTTCATCTTTAGTTGCAATCGACTCAACTTTGTGGATTTGGATCTGGCTTGTAGAGCTATAAAAATAAACGTGCGCAGACTACTCGACGTTAACGCTGAACGACCGAAAGAAGTTTCGGTAGCCAACATTTCACTGACCTTATTTTACTTTACTTTTCAGTAATTTTTTTAAAGTCTCATCCGGCCTTTCTCACTCGATTGTGAAAGCTTATTTCTTGCTACAACTTCCTTCTTTACACAAATTCAACCTGTACACCTTACTGATTAACTGAATCGTATGTGAAAGAGCCAGTTAGAATTATTTATATTTATTTAAAATTTCATCACAATTTAAACTTTAAATGTTGAAAAAGAAAACACCATTCTAGATGTGCAACTCTAATATTCTCTTAAAGTAACGTATCTATGTTTTCAAGCACACTATTGAAAAATAAAACACGGCTTTGAAAATGTACAATTGATACGATTTATGAAATCAACGATTCAAAAGTGTACTTGAAATCTGTATCACTTTTACAGCCACCCGATACACAAATATCGAAACGTGTTTTTATATTAACACGCATTAACGTTTTTTTCCCTCCTCGTTCGAATTCTCCGTCGTCATCGTTCAGTGATTAATCGTCGTAATCGATGTAAATTAATTGAAAATTATGTTAAATTCCTCATATGTAATCGGGCGTGAAAGGATTCCGCGCCCCCAGCTGATTTGAATAATACATCTGGCCCATTGTGCGCCGATCACTCATTACCGATTGATAGTTTCGACGACGACGTCCGTTCCTATTTATTTATTTATGTGTGTGTCTTCTTTTCATTCCGATTATCGTTCCGATTCGAACGCCCGATGAATATGTAAATCGTGTCCGTGTACCGAGATCGACCGACGCGAATGAGCGATCGGATGGACGCGGAGCGTGTGGATTATTTTTCTATTGTCCTGGCTGGAGCGCGAGACGGCGGACAGAGATCCGGTCGGAATTATCATACGGTCTATCTGCTGTGGTCGATTCGATCTCCGGTCGATGTGATTGGAGTCTTGCATCGCACAGAGACAATGTCCGACTGATGTTTTTGCGTCGAGAACAAATTTTAACAGTCACTACAATAAAACGCAGTTTCGTCTTCAAGACACCGAAAATTAACCTCATCAGACTATAAAAATACATTTCACTAGCTTGAACTATTCAGTGTGTTCGATAGATAAAAACTCTTATGTTTTATGTTGTATATATTGGAAAAAAAGGCTTTCGTAATTCTATAGCTTTCTATATAATTTTATGATTTCATTGTAAACTTTCTGGAGATACTCAAAATGTAATTATTTGTTAATACTGTATTTAATTGACTGTGGAAATCGGCCTAGATGATACCGTGAATCAAGGGGTAGGGATGCGTTCGAAAACGTGATTCTAAAGAGGATTCATAATAGGATTAATTAAAAGTCAACAAACAATAAATTTCTTAAGCTCAGATCAAACAATTAAAACTATTGAGAAATTAAATTTTTACTTTTTTGGTACCTTATAAAAGATCATGGAAAATTATTGTATTACTCACAGAAAATTTCCAATCCATATAATAAACAGAATCTTTTAGGCACGTGAGTCATAGAGTTCAAAGCATGAAACTTATGCTCGAGAGGGAAGCACTCAGCTTTCTCTTGGTTGTTTCAAGTTTTTTCCTTTGAAAAAAAAAACGCTGTTCTAATGATATTAACGTTCTACAAATTCTCATCTATTTTATCTAACATTAGTGAGAGAAATATAAACTAATAGCCATAAATATTGAAGAAAAATGTATATTGATATCTGTTCGAAAATAATATAATCAGGAAGTTACTAAGAAATCTTCTTAAAATCGCTTATTGTTTTAAACACAATAAATGGATTGTATGCTTTCTCAGATGCTTTTCGGTTTCACAAATCAATTCTTGTACTACCACACAAACCACAAATAATTTCCTGATTAAAAATGTACAATAATTGGTTATTAATCATTTTCAATAATTCCTTTTATGGATTTCGATGTCGATGCTTACTTTTCCAATGCTTTATTAGTAATTTCCAAGGTCTAAAACAACAGTGAAGATTCTTGGGAGATGATGCTTTTATTGTATTGCTTTTTATTCTTCTTAAAGACTGTTAATACAAGGATTTCAATATCTGATAATAAAAAAGAGTTGCCTAACATCAGATTTGATGAATAGGACGAATGTTTCAATTTTCAGAAATCATTTTTCGTTTAGCATTTTTCCATCGTGGAAGAATAATGTCACGACCTATTGTCACAGTACAAACATCATTTGTCAGGCCGCAAATTGAACCGTGTCTTTTAAAAATATCAATGTTTAGGCTTCTGATTAGGTTACTGATCGAGTGAAAGAAATACATAATGAAACATTTTAAGATAATCAAAGAAAATGACGAGAATGGGTTTACTCTTCGATATATATATATATATATATATATATATATATATATATATATATATATATATACATATATATATATATATATATATATATATATATATCAGTTGTAATTTCAAACAATAACGTGTCATTCGACAATAAAATCATGTTTGAAAATGAGAATAAAAACATAAAGAGAGTGGGTAGCGAACTTTCTCTCTCCGCGTCCCGCCGACGTGCACATACAATTTTTTGCCGCTTTTGAACGCGCACTTAAACGTTTAAAAGCTGTATTCTTGGCTCGTTTATGGCTTCTTTTAATTACCGACGACGAGATAACGACGCCGGTCTGTGTACAAGAGGTCGTAGGAGACCGTCACGACGACCGAGAATATCGGATAACGTTTCGACGACCGGCCGAGATTTCGAATGGAATCCAATCGGATCCGTTCACAGGAATGACGGACCATCGCGGAGGCGGGATTTGAGAAGTCAATTTGTATAAGATGATCGAGTTTCATGTAAAATTGGAAGAAATGTCGACGGAATACAAGCTTTGTTTAGTTTCATTTCTGCCGGAGAGATATTTTTGTATTGTTTACTCTTTTGAAAAGTTGAAGTCAAATTATTAATTTAAGAACGCTATCCTAATTGTATTTTAGAAATTTCAGTTAATTAATATATATTTTTTAATTAACAATGACACAATCGTACGATTTTATAACTGTGATTCCGTTAATGAGTCCAGACGGTTTTAGGCTTTTTGGTTCTTCAAAGTGTTTATCAATCTCAACTCTCTAATATTAAACTACCAGAAGAGGACACGTGTAGTAGTAGAGAATAGACAATGAGATGGTTCAAAAGGACGAAGATCGTCAGTACAACGTCTTTAATATAAATTTTAATATTCTAAGCACTTGAAACTGACTAAATTAAAGACGTTTAGTTCAGAAACACAGAGTATCTTCAAAGTGAAATAGTTCTACAATTATTTCACAATCAAAATGTTTGCATCACTTTTATCATGAAAATAATTATTTTGAAAAGTAAATACCGACACTGATGAGTTAACTTCAATCAGAAATGTCTATCTTAAACTTCTTTTTAATGTTTTTTAACTCTGATAATGAATAAATGATAAAATTTTGCTTTTAAAACTTAAAACTTTTGATTTTGATAACTGAGGGTTATAAGATTTTTCTATATCCTATCGCTCTGAAAATAATGAAATAGAATTTGAAATTCGTATATGTAGTTATCAATAATGATCAATTATTAAACAGATTTCTCCCGGTTTGTGATGCGAGGAAAAAATTCGCTTGTGAAAATGACAGAAGATTCTTAATGCATCTTCATTGAAACGAACAGCCATTGGTGTATATTTATACCGATCATACTTTTTAGTAGATTTTTGAATTATTTCTGATCGTTATGAGAAAAGAGTAAATAAAGTGTAATAAAAAAGTCTATTAACAAAGAACTGTTAATGAAACAGATTTTAAGTATTGAATTCTTGATAGCTTTGCAACATTTTTAAATTTTCATTTGAATTCAATGTAAAATATTGAATGAAAGAAATAGATAGGAAACAATACTTTCCAATTAGATAATTGGATAAGTTTAATAGTTAAAATGGTCATTTGCTATTTTTTCATATACCTTGACACTTTGAAGACGATAACAGAGCACTATAAACGGAACTGAAAAGAAAACGAAATTTAAAAAACGATCAACAATGATTTATTAAACGTTTTTGATCCCAAAAAAAGTGTGTGGTTTGTGGGGTTAGGAAAGAATTAATTTCTGAAAAATAATATCTAAGTTGTGATTTTAGAATCGTTACAAAGAGGGAACCTAAAACGTTTCAAGCGAGAGTACAAACATGTTTTAGACTGTAAATTGCTGTAAATTGAAAATGAAAATTATTTCAGCGCAATCTGAGCTGGGGAAGTGGCCGATGACGAACGGCACGTTGTGAAGAATAGGGTCGACGTCGTGCCACCTCAGGAGATTGGAGAGAACTGTAACACGCCGTGCAAGAAGAGAATAGATCTTTCAAGAGAGTCAACAGATCATGTGTTGTTGTACATGAATGTACACACATTCATATTATATATATATATATATATATATATATATATATATATATATATATATATATATATATATATATATATCTATAAAGTATATTTGTGTGTGTGTGTGTGTGCATTTGTCTGGCGTTCTCTAGCCCGACGTACGCGCGTTTCGCATCGTCTGCCGGCCCGAGATGTCAAAATGGGATTTATGACGAGACGGAGCCGCAGAGATGTTCTTTTACAGGACTCACATGATTTTTGGCATCTTTTTGTGTAGGCGAACGTATGCAGAGTGCATTGTTGACGATGGTTAAGCGACTGTGAAACGTAGACGTAGGTATTGTCACTTGGGTCGACGGGGTTCGCGGAATGTCTGGATTCGTACGTTTTTATTTTCGTAGACGATCGAAACATCTCAAAAGTGGTTCTCATCTGTTACGAGTTATACACGGTGTATCTAATTGATTTTTTCACCTGATTCGAATTTCAAATGAGTTTTTAAATTAAACCGTCGTTTCTGATTTCTTTTTTAATATAGACAATGGCCTGTTTTAAGAAAATAGGCGGTTGTCTGGTACCGTCGTCAGGATTTCTTTTAAATAGAAGGATTCGTATTTATGCAAAGTAATGAAAATAATTATTAATAAATAATTAAGGACCACGACCACTAAATTAAAAATTGTGCTGTTTTATTCTTAATAAAGAAAAAAATATGCTAATCGATGAGTCGAGAAGTTGTTTTCAAATAAATAAATACTTCAGCCGATTCGAACATAATTTATTTAAGAAGAATGCATAAAAGCGAATTGACTCTATTCATTTGTATAAAATCATGATGTATAGAATACACTTTTATCGAATTTCTTAGAATTCTTTGCAAGAATGCAACATCGGATGTGTAATCATACTAAATTAAAAAAGGTGCGAGACGAAGAGATGCAGTTTCGTCGAAAATCGTTAGAAGCTTCTCTAACAACCAATTTGGTACATTCATATATCGAGACCATCGAGATATAGGAATGCGAATTAATAAAAAAATTCACTACTCCTTCCGCTCTATTATTAAGGTTTGACTAGTTGTATTGAAACTGAAGAAAATATGAAAAAAATAGATAAAAAAACAACTACAATGTACCAAACAGTACATTTTGATTTTCCTGACTGAAATTAATTTATAAAGAAGTTGCTTTTTCAAAAAAAATCCATTCGTACGAATTTCAGTCACTTTTTATCTTCTGTTCAGAGAAATATTTCCCAATATTGATTTATGCTTCTGTGATAAAAAAAGATTATTATTTTTACGAACGGTCCCATGACGGAAAATACATATTGCGTATTTATCTACGGTGCATATTTAAATGGTACCGTGCACTTTATATTTTTAGTATAGAAATGTATAAAGATTGATCATTACTTGGAAAGTACTAGTTATTCATACGCACGAGAAGGGTTTCAGACACAGAGCAATCAACTGAGTACGTTTATTAGATTATATTCGAATTGCAGAACAGCCAATCTCTAAAATATAATCATTTATTATATTAATAATTCTAGACTGAACACTGTGGTTGAATGTTTGAAATTTCTTCAGAATTGTAACATTTATTCTTCACTCTGATCGATTGTGAAGTTTTAGATGGATCTGTGAAGTAGTTTGTGTTGTAGTAGTTTGTAGCAATCATACGAAGATATTCGAAAAAAAGTCCAGAATTTGACAAGAAAAACGTAGTGCTTAAGCAGACCAGTACAGTGGGAATTACGATGATCATAATTGCATTGGGAACTGTTGCTCAATGTGGTCTGGCTTCGTTTAACTGTTATCTGTTCTCAGACCTAAGAAACGTCTTATCTGAAAAGACATTTTCATCAAATGTACAGATTGCATGGCATTTGATGAACATTTTGCGAATTTCAACGAATAAGTCTATAAAGAGAGAACAAACAAATTGTAGTAACGTTGGATGAAGTTTATAAACGTCCAATAAGAATTTTATAAATGAAATTTTAACAGAATAAGAATGTTTGTCCTAAAAAAAAGTGGCAAAAATCCTATAATCTAGTCCTGGAATTTCCAAAACAACCCTTTTATATTATTAGCTGTACACTTTGATAACAGATATTACGATCTACTAGTCTCCCATGTATTTTGTAATAAATGAAAACTGTATTCTGTTCATTCGTGGATTTAGGCTTTCATTAATGAATGATACAGCTTTCAATGACGCCCGATGAACGATATTCTCCACTATTGCAGACCGGACTAAATTTAGTTGACAATTTATTTTCACATCTATTTTATTTTATATATTGAAGAACGAACGTTTCAACTAGAAACGACACCGCGATGAATAAATAACATAATTTCCCGTAGAAAAACTGTACACAATCAGAAATCAGTACGATTGCATTGTATTTAGATGAATTTTAATTAAAAACTGAATGCGCACTTGCATGTACAGTGAGGAATATATATATAAATATAAATGACATAGATGTATTCAGATACATAAATGCAGATATTTACACCCCTTTTATGAGTATTAAAGTAGATTCAATCGAATAACGACGAAAATAAAAATATATTTTCAAATAAGAGTTCATTTTTTGGACACTTCTTTTACTTTCTTACTTGTTGTACATTGTATATTATCTGAAAATTTAAAACTGTAACTGTAGAAAGTACAAATAAAATTTTTGCACATTTCTTATTCGTATGTAGAGATCTGTTTCTAATCTGTTTATTTGATTTGTCTTTTTTTTCAGTTTTCTATTCTCGCTTTACATCGACTCTGTTTATATTCTGAAACATGTCAGTCATTCATTCGCAAAGGTTGTTTTCATAATGTAAATGAAATTCACAAGAATGCTAAAAATAACAATTTGGTCACCTGTCGACGATTCATGAAACCGCAAAACGCAGCGGTTTCGTTGGCAAAGTTTTAGAATAATAACTTGTGAGATAAGTATTTTTTTTCTAGATTAACATACGTGAATAGAACGATAATATTATTTATTTAAAGTTACATGAATGCGATATTATACACATTTTTGTTAATAACAAAGTCAACTTATTTCTTCGTATGACTAGGATTAGAGATATATTGTTTTAGAAAATAACGTTCACTCATATAAGTTATTAACAGTACTTCTTTGGTAAATAAGGGGAACTGTTTTGAAATAAAGAAGAATAATTTGTCGATTGATTACTATTTTATTCAGTTTAGACTATTAATAATATGAATAAGGATATGCTCGAGTAAGAAAATCAGTCCTATAGTAGGAATCCATTCAGAATCTAACACAAATTCTTCATGTTACTGTCAAATCTATTTTAAAATTATCTGTACAGCTGAATCTTCTCTATAATTTTCAATTTAATCATATGAGTGATTTTAAACATGAAAGCTATGATAAATATTTTTATAAAAGGTCCTTCTAGTGTATATTTGATTTTGGCTAATAATTTGAAAACATGTACTGTAGACTGTATTTTTTACTGAATTACTCCATCCCAATATGTCACGTATTTTCCTAGGACCATCGAGCTTATAATATTTATTCAAAACGTTACAAGTTTTCTCAGTACTCACTTTTCAAAGTTTCTAGATTTTTATGCGAACTTTTGAACAATTTCATAAATGATTTTTCATTCCCATATAAAATATACAAAAATATCTTTGTCAAAAAGATGTTCTACTTTAACAGGAAAGAGGAAAGGTCATTCGTGGAAGTGAATTTAAAATCACAGTTCGAGAAACTGAGTTGTGATATTTGATTTCTTGTAATAAATCTTATAAGAGAGTTCTCATTTTTAATTTTCAATATAGATAATATGGAGTAAGTTCTACATGTGTTCAATGTATGCACATATCTGGTCTATTTTCAATACAATTTATGTGCCTATTCAGTAAGTTCCCATAGCAATAAATTAAAGTGTAAAAATCTAGATAGTAAAATGATACACCATTTGTAAATGTAACGATCGTCTGACCTCTTCTTGGACATCTTTATTATAAGTGTAACTATTCAAATTTTTTTTCAATGCGGTGGATAGAAGAAGATAAAATTTTTCAACGATAATGAAAAATTATCAGATGACTTGTGGTCATCTAATAACTATTCAATACAATCGTTTCGGTAACTTATATTTTTGTAAACATTACTCTATATTGTAAAATTCAAAAAACTAATTCTGTGTTATAACTACATAGGAGGAATATGATCAATTGTAGGAAATGTAGCGTCAGTTTGATCAGTGCATTAAATTGTTGACGTTTTTAAAAGAATGAAGATATTCAAGAACAAATTAAAAGATGATTACGTTTACCAAAGACATTTCTACATCTTAAGTATATCTGTTAATGCAAAAAAAATAGTTAATAACAGATTTTCAATTGTAATTTTTTTTTCCCTTTAAAAACAAAACGATCAAGTTTTGCATGTGTAGGAAGAGACAAACGTCGATATTCGCGACGGAAATAGGTTTCTATAGACGGTGCGGTCTTTTTGAAGAACACGGGATCGATCTACGACCTGTACGGAAATGCCAAGCGACATGGAATTCGTTCGAATCGTCTTATACTTGTGTGAGTGCGTGCATGTGCACGAAGAGATCTGACCGTCTCAGTGTATAAGATATGTGTGTGTGTGTGTGGTTGGGTGCGTGTGTGTATGTGTTTGTGTTACAAGTGTGTGAGTTGATATATTTATGTGTGTGTGCGTGAGCGAGCGAACGAGCAAGGCACACGGACGGACATATCTGAGAGATTGTCAGCCAACAGTGGCTCGGAGTGGTGGAACTCCGTAGTTCTGCGCGCACACTAACTTTTGTAAAACTTTTGTGCCCAGTTGTGCGCGGCCGCGTGTTCGGCAATAACACACATCACACACAACACAATATCCGATCTTTTTTATACTTGCACAAACATATCTCTATATTCTGTAAAAAGAAAATCTCCGAGTACGGAACGACCGGGAGCCGGAGTCGCGGTTTAACGTACGCGGATCTTTTTCCGAAAAAAAAATTTTTTTTTATTATATATTAAGAAAAAAACGAAAATCATTAACGTAAAAGTACACGAACGCCGCACGTAAGTGTCGTTTTTTTTTCATTCTATTGTGCAGTAGTCATAGTTGTTCAGTGATATAATAAAATAATCGACGCTTTAAAACATCACCGCAACCATCATCAATCATCGTCATCCATCGACGTCGACTCATATACATCGATCGCGAAAAAATCGATTCACTGTCTCTCATAAAACAAAAGTTTCATTATAATAATCGCAATAGCACGACGAGTGATCCACGTTTGGGGTCTCGTCCTCTTGTGCCCGGTTCGAGATCCGATTCGTATCGGAGTTGCGAACCGGTCGGGGTACCCGGTGGCCAAAGATCACAGTTGCGGTCTCGATCGGACGGACGAGAATGTGCCAGTCGTGATTCCGCAAACTGGTCAGAGGTTTGTTCGATGTTATCAGTTCTAAACGACAACAAACTAACCCAAATACGATAGTCAGGGTCTCTTATCTTTTTTTTTTTTAAAAAATACTGATTAATCAGACAGTACGATTTTTTTTCATAAAAAATGATTTAAAAAGGAATTTTATCCAACTACGTAACCGCATAATAATAGTGATATTTTCACTTGCGCTTGTAATCGAACACGCGATACTTTATTAGAATATTATATTTATATATATATATATATATATATATATATATATATATATATATATATATATATATATATATATTTCAAACACTTATCGTTTTTCCTTTCCATATATTTTACTTGCATTAAATCACGTGCAAACGTTTTAACAGTATATGTACATAATTAAAAGTTAATCAGCTGTATTTTAAGAACAAAAAATATATATTCAAAAAATTTAATCTGTCGTCTATATACCTTTGTAATCTAAAATGTTTAATCTGTTGTTTAATATATATATATATATATATATATATATATATATATATATATATATATATATATATATATATATATATCTATTAATCTAATTATTAATTTTATGCCTCAAGAAGGAAGAATAATTGTTATTATTAAAATTTATGCAGTTTTATACAATTGGAGCATTTAGTGTTTTATTTGATAGAAAAATAAAATCTTTAATAAGCATGAATCAGAATTAATGTCATCTTTAGAATTATGTTAATATGTATGTAGTTAAATATGTATAGTTTATGAATTTCATAGTTTAGATATTTATGTAATATATATATATATATATATATATATATATATATATATATATATATATATATATATATGTATGTATATAGTTGAAACCTCAATAACAGAAGTTACAAAAGTTCTTCATTTTTATAATTATTAATCTAATTTCAATAAATAAACGTTAAAATTTCGTTGAAGTTTTTCTTGGAATTTAAATTTTATTAGTATATACTCCTGCTGATAAGCTAGAAGAGTCGAAATTCAGCATGAGTAAATCCTTTTCTATATTTAAAGCAATAAAGTTTTAAAAAATTGTGTACATAATACAAAATTGTAATCGAATTCTTGAAATATCAGCGACTTGTAAACATATAATCCATTATGTGAATTCTTCTGCTTCTTGTAAAGGAAGTTGTCATTGAGTATTGAAATTATTAACTTCATTAAACATATATATATATATATATATATATATATATATATATATATATATATATATATATATATATATATATGTATGTATGTATGTACGTAAGTACGTAAGACGGGCGCTAATGACCTTAGTGGTCGACGTGCTCTTAAACCCCAAATAACCAATTGTGTGATGAGATCTTAGATTTTTTTGATTAAATATAAATGTACTGTAAAAACATGTTTTAAAAATGATTGTAAAGTAGATACAAGTAATTAGCAGTTCTTTTTTCTAAAAATAGTATTTATCTTGTGATTGATTGCAAAAATTAATTATCTGCACCCGAATTATATATATATATATATACATACATATTTCTAGATTTTTTGTAGAAAATTTCATTTTTACTACGTTATAATTTATGTTTTAAATCCCCTAGATCTTTCTCAAGTATTGTTGAATAACAATACATTTATTTCTAGTTTCAAATTAATTATTTATTTCCAGTTTTTTGTTATTTAATTTATTTTTTTTATAATTTAAATATTGAAGTATAGAAATTTTGATTGATAAATGCATTAAATTAGTTGATGTGCCAGCTATAGTTGAAAATAGTTTTTTTTTTGTAATTGTTTTAAGAATACTCAACGATAATTCATGGGTAGAACTTGAGTGGTCAGTCATTTAAGTAAATAACCTTTAGAAATATTTGGACATTCTACTAGGGTTTTTTGTTTCAGTTCCAGTTTTTGGCATAATGGCTAATTTCGTTTATAAATTGGTTTGAATATGAAAGGATTTCTAATATCCTGAAACCGAAATAAACATTGGATTCCATTTAAAGAAATAAATTATTTGCGTTAATTATTCAAATATACATAGAAACAATAATGAAAAGTAATATAATGGTGTTCAAAAAAATAATTTTTATAATTTTGTTCGATTTCTCATACATTATATAATATAGTATATTGTTCAATATTAAAATTCAAACAGCATTTTCAACGTATCTGCCTTTCTTATCTAATTTTAAACATTACATTGATTTTTGGATCGGTAAAAAATTGTTTATGGAAATTAATTTAGTCGTAGTGCCGAATGCCGTGAAAAATGTTTTATCGAGAGAATGTCTTTTCGTCAAACATCCACTGTTTTCCTTTACATTTTCTCATTTTCTGTTTATATTGAAATAACTTGTTTTAGGTGTAATTAAAACATGTACACGAACGACAATCGAAAAGAATTAATAATAATTTATTGAATGTTTTTGATCGAAAAGTCGAGCATGGTTTGTGGCATGGAAAAAGAATTCATTTGTGAAACTTAATTTAGCCACAGTGACAGAACTGTTATGAGTCAATGATATTTTTTATCTTATAAACTCAGTGAAACTCTGTTTTGTATGTACAGTTGAACAGTTTTTTCATATAGAAATTTCAACTGTTAGAGCGATTTTACAAAACCGTTCATTGCACTACAAATTGTAGCTATACATTTAGAAAGAAATTGGTCAGTTCATACACTCTTATAGACTATGTATGAAACGGACGTACTGACAACAATTTATTTTCCATTTGGAGCCACGTTTTGCGGTTCCCAATAGATATTAGCACTTATTGTCTATGTAAATATCAAGTAAATTAATACAACATTCCGAAATTCATTTGCCACTCAAGCCACAAAAAAATATTTCTAATCAAAAATGTTTAATATTAATCCTCAGAGAGTGGTAAACTGAACGATAATCTTATTTTTTCTGTGTTTGTTAGTGTCTTGAGAACGACTGCTCGCCATCGAGCAACAAATAACATTCATAATTGTTTATTAATCAATTATTGAACATTTTTGATCAGAAATCTTTTTGTGGTTTGTAGGATGAGTAAAAAATTCATTTGTGAAATTGAATTAAGCCCAAGTGTCTCCATACTATAGTGTCTTTCCCGAATCTCTATATTAGTCTGATTATATATATATATATATATATATATATATATATATATATATATATATATATATATATATATATATATATAAATAAACCTGGTATAAAAATTAAAGATTTTATGAAAAGTTCTAATTTTCCATGTAAATGTATCAGGAATTATTTTATGTATTTTTTTCATTATCTGCTTTGAGTTCGATGATAAATTTAGAATTTTCTTAAGAAGAATAACATTTTGTATTTCTCACTCGTATATAAATATATACACGAACACAACGAAAGATGTGTGCGTGTCCGTACTAAATATATATATATATATATATATATATATATATCCATGTATTTATTTTTATACGTGACCTATGCGCCGATATAAACGGATTTACAATCGACGAAATAGACGACATAAATAAACAATCCTAATCCCAAATAATTATTATACGAGCACGATATGTAATAATAATAATTATCTAATCTGAATTTTATTGCTGGCGAATCGTCGTCGTCGTCGTCGACCGATACACTTCTTCATTTCGATTGGTCATCCGAGTTGTGAAAACAACACACGTTTTTTCTTCTTGCCGCACAGTTCAATGTTGTTTCCTATGTTTTTCACCACCGGCCGTATCTTCTTTACATTTCACCGGCGCCCCCGATACAGAGAAAAAAACGTCAGTACCGTTTTTTCCCCTCCGTATCGCCCCGTCACTGCCGATAGTTTAATTCTGTTTACACTTGTCAATTAATAAAACCGCTTTACATAATACCAAGTCTGTGCGTTATTATTACCAGTTTTATTTAATTATCGGTACAGATTCCCTACTTTTTTTGTCTATTATTCGATGTACGTACAAGTTTTTATTACTCGGGTATTTGTACATATATATATATAAGATATTGAAAATAAACAACTTGCGGTTTTATGAGACATGGAACCGGTTTTTGCATTCTTCGACTTCTGTGCAATATATTCTGTACAGTTTGACCGTGGTCGAATTTCTCGAACGATTTTTTTTTTATGTAACTGTTATAAAGTTCGTTTTTTTCTCGGTCTCAGTTAATAGCATTGATATATGTTTTTCGGTGTTAATTTATTTTAATTTTATGCTCGTCGGATTTTTTTTCTTCGTCGCCGATACCGAATTCGGTATTGGAAAACGTCGAACGTTTCCACACTTTCCGTGTTATGGTATTTGTGATTCGGTTGGTGTAGTCGACGATGATTGAATAATTAATCACGCATTAGACGTAAGTTTGTATCTTCGATTATTACAAATGGAAACATTTGTGTAAATTATATGATAATGTTAGGTGGTTAGAGTGGTTTTTAGGGAAGAAACTGTTGTTTTTCTATAGTGATTGTATGGATAAAGTAGAAGATAGATAGAACCATCATTATGTTTATGATAAACAATTATAATTTTTGACCGAAACGAAAATCGCCGTTAAACATAAATTACAATATTAATAATGAATTATTTTCTTAACAGAAAAATCGTAAATGATCAAAGGTATTCAATGAATGATTCTTGATTATATTTAATTGTTGATTGAAATCATGTTAATCAATAACCGATTGAAAATATATTCCATAAGTGATTATTCATGTTTTTTAATTGTTGATCAACACAGTATCCAATACATGATTCTTGATCATTTTTAATTGTTAATCGATAATATTCAATAAATCATTGATTGAAATTGTTCAAGAAATGATTATTGATTGTTGTTAAGGCGAATGATACTCATATAATGATACAATCATCTGCAGGTCGTCAGGGAAAAAAACTAAATTTTGAATTTTCTAAAAACGGTACAATTTTTTTATTATAAAAACGTACAGTAATTGATAATTGATCGTTTTGATTATCGCTCCTTTGCATTCATATATCAGTGAGATTTTTCTTCGTCTCTTAGTGAACTTAGAACGATGGAATAGTAATCGAAAGACTCACAACAGATAATTGAAATGATCAATGATCAATCTTTGAATGTATTTAGTTACAATTATTTCCTAGTGTAGAGGATGAGTGAAAAATGTATAAATTTAATTACAAATTCAAAAACTGTTATCGGGGGAAATCAATTTTATTATTTAGCTGCCGTGTTGATGAAAGAACCATAAAGCACTTAAACACTAAAATAAATGACTGAGAAAATTAAATGCATAATACAAGTACCACATTCTAAAACAATAGGATGTTTTTGTTTTAAAAAATGAAGTGTCAGCAGTCAATTAGCTCATATTTTAGATTGCTGACAACGCTATCAATATAACGTGACACCAACTGATATTTTTGCTATGTAGTATCAGTTGGTTTGAAATAAAATCACTGCCTTTGTCACAAAGAATGAACAGAACACTTAAAGTTAAATCTTTAATATTGTCATGGAATAATTTTATATTTTATTAAAACTGATTATATTAAAATTGATTTCGATACAGAGTTGTTTATTAAATTCATAGGTAAACTATTATAAGTATATATTTTCCAAAAAAGAGGATTTTCCTGTCATATATCCTCAAGAGGATACAAATTATTCAACTGAATTAAAGTAAATATTTTTCAGTTAGTGAGATTTACGGTTTTTATGTGAAGATCATAATATCTCAAGTTATTAAACGTGTTACACTAATGGACTGCTCACTCACTCCACAAATCACGTACATTTTGTAGATTTTTCTGTACACTAGTGCTTTGAGAAACATGGAGTAGTTATGGAAATACGGATCAGCAATGATTAAAAATTATCACTAATCATTTATTGGACAGTTTTTATCAAAGATATTTTTTTTGGGGTGGTGGATGAATGAGAAACTCATTTATGATTGTAGCATAACGACACAATTATATTATCTCAGACTGGTATCTAATAAAACGAGCTTAATAACAGTTATTTTTTTAGAAAAACATGTTAATAATAAATTTTAAAAACTCTCTTTAATTCTATTTTCTGATCTTCAAGCATAAACCGTGTTACAGATTGATATCGAGAGAAAATATATACAAAGATCGATTTTCATCCACAAAAAATACGATTTTCACAAACGAATTTTCACTCTTCACAAACCACAGAAATATTTTTGGATCAAAATCGAATATCTAAATCATTCATTTGACTGTTGATCATTTTAATTTTTGTAAATTTCTATGTAAATACTGTCATCCTCAAGAAATTCTGTTGCTTAGTGCCCTGAGAATGATATATTCATCATTGAAATACAAATAAGCAACAATTAGAACACGATCATCAATCAATTAACGAGCGATTTTGATTTTAAAAAAGTGAGCATTAATTTATAGAAACGAATTTAATCTCAATGCTAAAAATTATAATCAAAGTGTGATTTATGAGAGTGACTTCTACAGTACAAATTTCACAAGAAATCGTGCTCATTATAGAATTTTCATTATATATTTTTCTGTGTGCAGATTTTGTCCCAGAAAAAATGGCATTATTCGATTGAAACGAATTGAAGCTACTGTTGTAGTTTAAAAACAGCTAAAATTACCTTTTCATAAGGACGTTAATTGCAATAGAATGTTATGAAACCAATAATATTTTTCGATTCATTTCATATTTATATATCTACCAAAATTTTGTACAATTCTTCTCGATTATTTCACGTACCGGCTTCAAATCGTTCTGAACTGAAAAAAATAATATCGAAACTTTAGTTTGACATTTGAAATAAATTCACATCAGCTCTTATCAACCAACCACTGTTGAAGCAGAACAACGAAATGTCTCCTTATAATTTATTTAAAGAAGAATCTTCATTTATTTGCATACTTGCACACTTTTACAAAATTCATTAAGACATTAAGAATTCATTAATTAAAATTAGTTTTATCCAGTGCTAGACGATAACTTGCAGAGAACGAGAAGATAAATAATAATAATAAAACAAACATTTAAATGGTTTGATCATATTTTTATAAACACGTTTTTTTAAACTCTTATCGCATTTTTTTCAATTAATGCTAATGTTTTTTTTTTTTTTTTAAATGAGTTAATTTATATCGAAGGTTAAATATATAATAGTCTCTGATGTTGTTTCGTATATTCACTTCGATAATCTCTTAAATCCAGATATAGCATTCTCAAATATTTATCACAATATGTAATGTTTTTCAATCCGTTTTGATTTTATGTAAATTGATTGAATGCTATTTAAACGTTTTCAACCTGTTTCCGTTTGTGGATTTTTCTCCTAGAATATAAAACGACAAATTTCACGTTCGATCTTCTTACGTATTCATTCCTGTGTCCTACATCTGCTTTCGGACCTGACTCAACGCACATCCATCAATCTGGATCGCGTCCAAACCACTGTACCTTTCGCACATCGACATCGAAACGATCGTTCAGACCGAACGATAACATCGGTTCGAATCAGACAATTGCACCGCTCAGACGCACCACCTGTCCGTTTAAAAAATATGTCATTCGACAACTATTCGCGGAATATGTCTGCGTTCGAACCCCGATCCGTGTCCGCCGGATGATCGGCACGAATGTCGATTCTCTGTAATACAACAAGTCTGACTGAAATGATCGCCGTAGAACGAGATCTAGTCGAAATCGGTCGGCTATTTTTGTACAGTTTCATAGGAACAACGCGTTTGTTTATCTCCTGTGATGCTTCTTATAGTTTTATTATTTTTCTTCAAATCTGCTTAACAACAGCGAACACTCGAATTTAGATTAATCGAAATTTTATAGCTGCATGTCTATATATCCACTTATTTACATATGAAATAAACTAGTGTGTAGTTTTTTTTTTCAGTATAAATTTTGAATTGAATTGCGTTGTTGAATACATCCGTCTCCATTAAAAAAAAACCGATTGTTTATCAAACTGAAATCTAAAAATACTTGTAATCTCTTTCATCCTTGGCAAGAGTGTAAAATCATTTAAATATAAAATAAATCGAATAATTTGTTGGATCATACATCAAGGGAATCTTGAAATATGTTATGCCAAAACGTATAAAAAATTAGCTGTTTCGCTATTTTAAAAAAGAAGTAAGAGAAGAGTGTGTTGTGTACGAGTGAATGATACAAAATAGGTTACACTTCCGAGTTTTTGACAATTTTTTCATTGTCAGTTCTGTTTAATCTGTGTTCGTTTTATTGCTGCTTTGATTGAGACAGTATATATATATATATATATATATATATATATATATATATATATATATATATATATATATTAAAGTTCTAGATTTATTAATGTTTTATGTCACTAAGTGTCGACTTATTTTCTCTGGTGTATATGGAAAGAGGCATCGGTAAAGAAGACAGAAATATTTTATAGCCAGTTAATTATTCGTGTTCTTATATTTATCTTATTTTTTAAAATGAGAAAACTGTAAATTTTTCAGTGTGCAGGCATTGATTAAACGGTAATGTAAATGTTACACTATAAATATTAAATTCATGTGAATGAAAGGGCCGGTATAAAATAGTTCTAAAACGGAATCGTTTGTTCTACTAGGAGTTTGGGATCGCTCTTTAACAAGGTTTCATTTAAATTTTCCGGAACATAAAAGAAGGAATGAATTCTTCACGTGTATATCTTTCAATTGTTGCTCATAGATCAAACTGAATCGTCATGCATGCTCCTTAATCAGTCATTCTCTCACCAATCACTTCATATTTTTCATCTTCACGCATTTGACATACATACTGTACATTATATATATATATATATATATATATATATATATATATATATATATATATAAATGTAAACAAAATATACACAAGTGTATTTTTGATTCACAGTGGTTAATTTTTTTGGCATTAAAAAAATCGCCGCCAGTGATGAGACAATAATCAAATTCGAGTTGTGATTCAATCGAACCGTTTTTATAGAAACAAAGAACAGTGATCTGTACGTAGCCGGTGAAGATGTCACCGCTCCGGGTGACGACGTCCGACCGGCGAACGTGCCACCATCGGACGACGATGGCCAAGCTCGCGGTCTGCGCGATGGTGTTCTGTGTCGTCGGTGACCTGATGCTCGCAGCTGTACCGTCCGCTTCGGCAAATTCAGAGGTGAGTGCATTTCATTTCTATGCAAATTAATTATTAAAATTCTTTGCTAGTTAGAGATTAAACGTAAAAATATCCGCAACGATTTCGATTTTAATGTCTGCCCTCGCATGGAACGACGATGCTGATACAAGTTCGTCCTCCACTCTCACGAATGTCTGAGTATTAATTATCGTACCGTAACAGAAACAAAGTATTAAATAATATATTTAGTGGATAAAACCGCGTCCGTCAGCGATAGCGTCTAGGTAGACACGCCTGAATGTTTGCGGTAAGCAGAAAAAAACAAACGGCTTCGTGTGTTTTTCTAATCTTCAGAACAGATAAGCGATAATTTCTGATTCATTCGAAATAACCGGAAGTAGTGTAATGCGATTCGCGGCCGACGATCGACGACGGACAGCGCGACCGAGTCGATCGAACGTTTGTTGAGCGTTGATAGTTCTCGGCGACGCCCTCTCCTCCGTCCGGCCCGACGATGAATTAATAAAACGCGTCGTGCGCGGCGTGCGTTCATTTAGATACACGCACGCCGCTAATTCCTCTCCGATTAAAATTAATAATTCATCGGCGGGATTACCTCTCGTTTAATTATTGGACGGAGACTGCGCTCCGGCGGTACGTTGACAGACGACGAGCCGCCGGAATGGGTTTCTTCACATCGGGGATCGATTTTGTAAAGAGAAAGTGAACTTCTCGGAATCGATACAGTTTTTTTTTTTTTGTTAGTAATGAGACATTTTTATGTGTGGATGATTCCGAAGTTAATTAGCATGAGTTCGTTTCTGATCGAATTCTTTGTGTTTTTGTTTAAGCGTAAACAGTTTCACAGAAATTAAAACGATACAGTATTTAATCAAATTTCCAATACAGGACTGTGTAACAATCACAGAAAAATTTTAAACTTTATGACTGTTATCGAAACTTTAGATTTCCCATGTCAAATTTCAAGATCAATCGACATCCAATATCTTGTCGATGAAATATAAAAATACAGTAATGTTTTCCGAAATAAATTTGCGATGAATCTTGATAACACTGTGCAACTGGACAACTTTCAACCCGCGTTAGACTGGAGCTTACGATTCGTACAGCTCGAATACCGTGGCACACAGTGAAAATGATAGGAAACAGAATCACAGTTATTATCCGACAGCAATGTGAAGTTAATTTTGCGACAAAAACTGATATTTACAAAAGTGTCCCAGTTTTATTGCGACATTGATTTGTCTTTCACTTCGTTTAAAATTGTTTCTTTCATTATTATTAACCGATTATATTTTTATTTCTTGTAATCGAGAAAAGGCATTAAATAATCCAACTAAAAATAACAACTCTTTTTTCGTCCTATTTTCATTACATAAACTATTTTACAATGAAACATCTTTGTTGGAAGTGCCTCAGTTTCACTGTGAGCCACTGTATACCACTGGTTTCGTTTATCGATATTTCTACTGAGTGGTAGGGAGAAACACATGTTAATAAAATTCGATTAATAAAGCAATTTAATGAATTGAGATTGGGATCTGTTTATCGAATCAATCTATTACGTTTCTTATGTAAAAAACGATCGCTTTGAATATTCAGTTGAGTTTCCATCACGACAGTATTCTTGAGGAAGATTCGATATATATATAACCAGTGCACGTATATCTACTGACAAGAACCAAACAATAACGTACCCACTGAACTGAATGCAACGCCGGCACGCATCTAAATCTGTTTCTCACCTGTTTAAAAAATAAATCAAGTGTTTTGTATATATTTTAATTACAACCGACAGGTGCTCTCCGCCAGTGTTTATGTCTCGCTCTCTCGTACTAAACATTTTTTATTCTAGATGTACAGAGTTTTCTGCTCCTCTGACATGTTTTTTAACACAGTTTTAGGTATATAAATAAACTAGGATAGTTCGAAATTCCATTTATATATATATATATATATATATATATATATACATACATACATGTATTGTATAATGCCTGTATTTTTTTGTACACTGTTGCACAATAAATAAGTCCACGCGGAAACACAGAAACCGTGCCAAGAAATTTGTATAGACGCTCAACAGCGTCGTGATTGTGTACCGGCGTAAAAAAAATAAACAAGGAATTCTTGTATCTGTTGTTCGCTCGTAAATTAAACTAAGTAAGACTGATACAGTCTGATTGTTTTTGGTGACAGAGATGTACTTTTCTAAATCCGCGGACGGGCCGTACGGTGTGGAAAACTCACTTAAGATGACCCGCTCACTCCTCATGTTTTCGAAACGTTTCGTTATTTTAAAACGTTATTCTTATCGGTCTGTCTTTCATATAAACTAAAATATATAAAGTCTGTTTTTTTTATATTTTTTCAGTTATATATCTGTATAGACAAACTAAATGGTTTTTAATTGAATTTAATTGAATTCTAAATCAAATAATAGTAGATATATTTCCGATAAATCAGTTCGTCAGCTTAGGTTCCGTTTGCAACCTACGCTGAAATTCAACCACATGTCACATATTTCCTGCTTTAATCTTATCATTTATTAAATCCCGTTTTTGGGTACTACTTCCTATCTATTAGTCGTACAAATTAATTCGCTATCTTTTTATATAAAATGAATGTTTATGAAAAAATAGAAAACATTTGAATCCTCAAAATAACCCCGATTGTTTTATAATAACATTGCTCCATCCGTCTGACGTGTCCCTTGTCGAAAAGAAGATGCCGGCTCTGAATCGATGGAGTCATCGATGCATTGTCGGGCCTGTTCCGCTGTTTTAGCCTCACTTACATGTTTTGTGTATCATAACACTTTCTCCCAAAGCTTAAAAGATCATTTCCACGGCTTCGACCGCATTTTTTTAAACTGGAATGCTAAAAATATACAATAATGTCTGATATACTGCTTTTCGGACACCGTCATGTTCACTACTGTTTTGTGTGGTTATGCCGATTGATTTGCCAAGATGTATAGTGTTTTAAACGTTAAACTTGAAAATCGTAAAATGTCGAGAAAAAAATTTAATTTAAAACAGTGTTATGATTGATTCAGTGTAAAGGCACAGAATTAATTCTTACACCAAACAGTTGAACGCTTTTTGTCTTATCGCTAAAGTGTCGACATGCTTCCACTTCACTTATTTACAACCTACAGCAAGTCTATTCCGGATAGAAAATCGGACAGAACAGTCGAGTTCGAAATTTGAAAACCGATTAACAAATCCGATATATAGTCAGTACGCCTGTTCAGTACTTATTTTAGAATTTCGACCGAATTCGGTTGAAAAAAATCCGATCGATTCGGTTCCAGCATGCGGGTGATTTTCTTTAGATAACACTACGACTTCCATGATTGGATGCACAGACGTTCACGCTTGTACAAAATAATTACAGTGTTCATATTTTTCAAGGTTGAATGTATGTAACCTACTTTTATTATCATCTATTAATCATTCGGATGTAACGGTATTTTTTCACATATATATATATATATATATATTTATATATTGATAAAAATAACTTAATTAGAATCATTAAATGAATATGTACACAGGCGCAGTGTATATTAAGCGAATGGACATTTAACACCGAAACTATTTTATGATTAATTTCCGAGTAACGAAGAGCTAACATGCATGCATGAATAGAATTAAATAATGCACACGGTATTGCTTATATTTGTATAATACATACACATACACACACACACACACATATATATATATATATATATATATATATATATATATCTGCAGACGCATATGTAAAATTTAACTGATAAATCTCTAAATTGATTTTATGAAAATATTTTAAACCGTAAATAAATAATGTTTATATTTTCAACCCTACATCTTTATGAAACTGCATTATTTCCTATCTTTAATTCAAACCGACGTTGAGAACACCGATGTAAGTCTTCTACGACGACTTACCACCAGTACATAAAAGCGATAGAAATGCCTCACAGTTCACATCGTGTGACATGCGTGCATTCTTGTCCGTTTATTTATATATTTTTTTAATAAGATAACTGTATGTCAAGTAATCATTAACCGATATACACCTATCTGTTTATCTGTCCGGTAGCTACTACAGCATAGAACGAACAAATAAACACTAGCGATAAAGAAAAAAAACAGACACAATCAGTTGTGTATCGTCGATGAGTGCTGACAGGACCGGTCGGCTCAAGACGAATCTCACGAATAATTGAACCCGGCACAGACACGCACGAGCAATCGTTCATAATGAAACGCACACGCATCTGCCTGCATATCTTTCTGTCTGTCGATTCTGAATGACTTCATTATCGGTATTTCTATCTGTGTGGATATGTTTGCGACTCGGACGGTCGTCCGATATCGGAACAGCACTTGTTCGTGAAGAATCTGTGTCCCGTCTTCGATCTTTAACGTGCCGGGTTCAACGTCCGCACGTACAGCGATCGTGTGTCGTTGCAACGGTCCTGATTAACCCCACCGATGCGATATCAGCGGACAGACACATTTTTTTTTGTATATACCTGTGTGTGTAAATTGGAAGAGATTTAATTAAAATGATCTAATTTTCAAATATAGTAATATACTTTTCTTTGATAGCAATAAATGCATTAATTTATTCCATACAAACATCTTATAGACGAAGTATTGTGTCATCCCACGAGTAATGCCGTTTTTTTTCAAATAAGTTTGGAAGCACCGAAAAAGTTGACGTTTCGATTTTGATCCAAAATATATTCTCCGTTATTATTTTCAACCTCTTTCCATCTCAGTCTTAAATTTTCAATACCCTGACGACAACACTTTTTGGGTTTTGCGTTAAAGGAAGTTTCGAGCTCCCTTCGAACATCACTTCCACGATAAAACTGAAAGGACGTTACGCACAATTGAGCAACCAATGCGTCTGATACGTTATTGAAATAATTGCAAGGAATTGCATCATCCATCTTCAGCTATATGAAAATACCGCATTGCTTATGGGACGACCTGATATATAACAAAAAAAAACACACACATTGAACTATGGACTGCGTTCAAGTTGAGTTTCAATTCTTTTCGTTCACACATCTCTTTTTTCCCTTGTTTTGAACATGTTTTTCTGCAAAGAAGATAGTCCTGCCGAAAAACTAGAATTGCAAGATTTCCTCTATCTGTTTTAATGTTTACTTTTTCGTAATAAAACTCAATTATTTCACTCCGTATTCTATTCTATCTAGGACACATATTTAACTATTCGAACAAGAACTATGTAGGTACTTTTAATCTACCTATTATAGACATTTTGTTGTCTCAAGGATTCGTAAGAACATTCTCGTATTTTATTTTTTTATATAATTGGTTATCGAGATCGATTTCAGCTCTTTTATTTGATCAAATCGGATATATGCCCACTCGTTTTTCAAGAAAACGTCAATTATTTTCGATATAATTTTATTTCTATAAATAACACTTTTGAAAACTGAAACAGGAAAGATGTATTTTTAATAAAAACAATTCACTGGAAGACGAATACAAGTGCACAAACGCAAACTTTACAAATGTGAGCTACATATACATATATATATATATATATATATATATATATGTTTTCCAAGAAATGAAAATTTATAGTCTGCAAATCTGAAACTGGCCGGCGAATCGTATGAATATCGTGCCAAGCGAACGAACGAATCGAACAATGTGTTTGTGTGTGTGTTTGTGCGCAAACTATGTCTCCGCCGACCTTGGATGCCAGTTTCCAACTTGATGCAAATGTCAAAACGTACGGTTCGTCTCGACCATCATTACATAATCGTATAATTTGAATACGCGCGCTGTGTAAAAGAACCGTGCAGTGAGAGTACATTCTGATCAAGTGGAACGAGATGTTAGCGACGGCGCGGGGTCGGGGGAGAAATGAAGATGAGACATAAACGCCGCACCATCTTTTTCGTTATCTCTCGTGATAATAATTAACACCGCGACGTGAAACGATCGTCGTCTCTTCCTGTGCGATTCTTTCGAATAGTCGTTCATCTTTAAAACCGTTTTTGCTTCTGTACAAGCACACGTCCGTCCGTTCGGATTGATTCTATAAATGATCGTGCGATGAACACCGATCTTGTCAAGAATCAAGAAAATTGTGTGATAACGTGTAATACCAGCTTATATCTTCAACAAGTACTAAAAATGAGAAAAAAAAATTAAAGATTAACCGATTGATCTAACAGAGATAACAGGCACAATATATTACTCACTCTCTGATTAAATTCACTTTCACAGATGACATTTTATCTCAAGCCGCAAACCGCACCATTATGTTAAATAAATGATTATTGATTGTTGCTTATGTGCGTTTCGATGCCGATTCGAACATCTTCACTGCGGTAAGATAAGGAAAAAGCCGTCGAAAAGAATCTTATATTTGATTTAACAACATTGAGATCATTGATAAATGAAATGAACATAAGTGGACTAGTTACATTATCATCGAACTACTGTTTGTGTTTAGAAAAAAATCTACTCTTGTTAAGAAGATGTGCTTTAATCTCTCAAAACAGTTTTGATCAATTTTGATTGAGTGGGATTTCATAATATATTTCAGGCACTGTGGCTAAATTCGTTTGATAAATTATTTTTTTTCTCACTCCGCAAACCGAATCATATTTTTAATCAATAATGTTCCACTAATCATTATTTATCTTTCACAAATTAATTCTTTTTTCACTTCAAAAACCACATAGACATTTTCACGATCAATAAATTATTATTGATTATTGTCGATGGGAAAGCCATATAATCGTCAAAACGAAAAGGTACAGAAAAATCATGATCGATCAATTTTCGATTGTTCCTGTTGAATATTTCAATTGCGATTCAATCATCTCTAGAGTACTGAAGTATAATTAGATTTTTCTGTACTTTAGCGCTTTACAATTGGTGGAATCATTATCGAAACACACACAAGCAGCAATAAAAAAAAATCATTAATTGACATATAATGAACATTTGTGAAGCGAAAAAAAATGTCTGTAGGATAAATGAAAATTCATTTATAAGATATGTTAGATAACAATGACTAAAACTATAAAATTAATTCGAAAAATTGTAGAAAATCTACGGATACTTCTATAATTATTTCATTTTTCTACATTTTCTTTTGTCAAGAAACCAGAGCGAGTAATCTGTTCCGGTGATTGTACCACTGGATTGATTTATCTTAATCGAGATTATTATTTTCACAAATGAAATATTTTTCGATTCCACAAAGCATAAAACATTTTTCTGGTCAAAAGTTTTCGATAAGTCATTACAGGTCTTTTTTTGATCGATGTTTGTAAGCATTTTAATATCGATTCCCTTATATTCAGAGTGCCAAGGTGTAGTGTTATCCAAGATCAAATAGTCAAACTAGAAAAATTAAAGTTCAGAACAGTTCCATCCTACTCAATCGACACCTTTTTTTGTACAGAATCTTAGAAAAATCGGATAAGAGCTTATGATTTCTCTTAAAAAAAATAAACGTTCTAATTTCGAAATATTTAGAAAGATTGCTTCTTAGTAAAAATTTGTAATTCTCATTTTATCATTCGGCGAATATTAAAACCGGTCCTGTACCGCACTCTACATGTTTAAATTAGTTTCGACCAACTCGATGTGTGCGTTCGTTTAAAATAAGAGAAAACAAATTCCATAATTAATTAAACTACATAAACGTAACGGGTTCGATAATCGCCGAAATATCAACGTTCCCGCCTTTTATTTTATATATATATATATATATATATATATATATATATATATATATATATATATGTATGTATGTATGTATGTATGTGGGGATGTGTTTATGTGCAAGTACGAGATAGATCCTCGTGTAAAATATGCCAGTTAAGCGTATCCGTCGCGGTCACCTTACAAATATGCAGTATCTCTGTCGAATATCAGATAACTCGTCTGCCGGCCCGTGATGATGCCCTTCGCAGCATCCCACGGTGTGTGTATGTGTGTGTGTGTGTGTGCGAGCGTTGGCAATCGTTCTGCATGTCCATCGGTCCGTCTATCCGATCGACTACATAAAGAGATTTCCACCGCTCTACATTATTATGTGCGGAAGAGAACGATGACGGCGGTGTCGATGATGCCGCATGACTCTCGTGGCTATACTTTGCTGGCGAAGCTAAAATATTTCATTCATACGATGAGAAAAACGTGATAATGTTCGACAATAAGACTCTGTATGCATTCTTTGTCGTACGGTAGCGCTTATGTAACGCGAGGAAATTTATTTTGAAGACTGATGTACGTACAGAGACGCGGAGTTCATAAACCGACGCCGTACGAAACGAACGTCGTCGCCGATGTTTGTGTGTATAAAGTTGTATTCGCACAGCTGCATTCGCATTCGATGCTGGTCAAATTTCGGTCCAGATCGTCCTTTGCATAAATTCTTATCTTTGTTCGATTTTGCTAATTTATCGATTAATCTTGTACTTGCTCGATTGTTATATGTAATATTCTTTGTTTTTGTGTGTATGTGTTTTATATATATATATGTTTAGATAAACAATTAAAAAAACAATCCGTGTCTACTATTCCTCTGTAACGGATTCAAATTTTAACAAGTTGTCTTCTTTTCGAAAAGAAAGAAGAACTCATTCTCTTATGAGAACGATTTAGTACACTGTAATAATAAATACTTACTATGATTTTTGGACAATATTTACAGCCCAGATGAGTGACGATTGTTTATCGATTGTTCAAAATTCGTTATGAACGCCGTGGCTTCCTCATACCGAAAAGAGATATTCGTTCTTATCGTTAGTAAATTCTGCACACTGGAAATAATTGTGTAACAAGAAACGAATTCACTTTAAATAAGGACATTATTTTTATATCGAAATGAACTTTTTTTTCCTATAAATAATTTGAATATTTTTTTTTAAAAAAAACAACTAAAAAGGAATCGATATACTTTACAAAACTATATGGAGTAAATGTATATGTGGTTTCAATCAAGGACTTCTTCAAGTTAAGAACTTAGAAGCAGAATTAACTACTGGATTTTTGATACTTCGCCGCAATCATAACGATATACACAATTGTAAAGATTGAAAAATTGATGGTTGTGTTGAGTCACTCGTCTATTAAATTTCCAGGACGCATCTAAAGGCAGAGTTCAAGGAATACATACAAACGTATATTTCCTTCAGTGTATATTCTTTCAAATGTTTTAAAAATGTAGAAACTCGAAGAAAGGACTTCCTCTTTTATTCCATACTTGTCTAATCAAGTTTTCCTATCATTTCACTTGGAGTATTGGACCGGACATGTTTATTGAAGACAGAAGATACACTTTTTCTTCGTATGCGTTCGATGTTTCATATTTTTATTTATTTTTAAATTAAACATGTCTGAGCTTAGATTAATTGTCGACGCACCCTTAAACCCCAAGTAACGAACCATCTAAAAGCCTAATCATAAAACTGTTCTTGTTTGTAGGACATTATTAATCATTTTTGATCGTTGCTTCGAAGATAATGGCGATGCCATCATCTTCAAAGTCGAAATGTACAGAAAAATCTGATTTTTCAATATCTTATAATGCTTCCGCATTAAATCGATCATCTGAAGATCGTCGATCTGAATTCTCTTATCGGTTTATTAGATATGAAAAGAGTTCAAAATGTGAAAACATTAAAAACATTTTTCGTACTCTCTTACAGGAATCTTAATCGAATACAAGGCTAATTTGAATCGTTCAAGGTCTGTGTACGTGTGTGCGTTTTTAAACGAGCCACCTTGCATATGAAAGCAATATAAATCTAAATTGATGTACATCCTCGTCTACGTGAAAATGTATCTGCCGTACGTGGAAGACATTACGGAGAGGGTCGCGACAAGCGACGTACATTACTTACCGTGCACACGTACGTGCCCGTACACACACTCTGCACCAATTTAATTTCGAAACAAAAAGCCTCACCGATGTTTCTATAATATATAAACAGGTAACCGCGCGTCGACTCCCGTTCCTCTCGCGCCACACGCGGCGGGGGGTTGTTGATCGCTCTTCGTCGGATGTGCGCGCGAGTCGGGAGAGCAGCAGCGTCGACGTACTGGATGGGTGCATCGCGGCCGATGAACACCGTACACGGACACGCTTCGACAGCACAAGACACGGACGGGGATCTCTCTGTCTCGTGCACACGGCGGGAACACGATCCGCGCGCGGCGCTAATGACGGAACGGGACCGGGTTCGAACAAAGCGCCGTGCTTATTCAACACGGCCGTTTCGATAATATGTTTATTGGTGGATATAGTTCCTCACATGTGTCTATATCTGCTGCACGTGTATTTATAGACGGATCGATGTGTTTGTGTGCGTATCGATCCGTCGAGATGAAACCCTCGACCGTAACGTTCCAATAAAAATAAACGAATGCATTCTCGAATTTTACTCGCGGATCACTCTTATGTTTTCAGTCATCGGCCGAACATTTTCCAGTTTATCTTTCTACACACACGGTTTGTACAGAGATTAGTCTTTAGTCGAATCAATTTAATATAATCGTAAATCTAAGAAAATTCTTAAAAACAACTAACAAGCTCTGACTATTTTATATTTAGAATTATATACACGCTTGGAAAAATAAATCACTGCTTTCCTTTTGCTTATAATTTAAAGGAGGTACTTGAAAAAAACACATTAATTAATGTCATAATATTCACACAGCTTTCAAAAAACCTATCACAGTATATTTTTTGCACTGTAACTGTATTCAATTTCACAAGTGAATTTTCCACTCGCTCCACGAACCACAAACATTTTTTTCTAATCAGAAGTGTTTCATAGTTGATCGCCGATCATTTTTGATGATTATGAGGATTTTGCATCATCCTCGAAGCGATGCAGGTTTTGTTTATACAATAGATCTCTAAGAATGATGGAATCGCTGTCAAAATGGCCACAAAAACAATTACAAATAACCAAAACTCAATAATCAATTACTGAAGATTTTTGATCAGAAATATTTTTGATGGTTATATGGATGGAGTGAATTCGTTTGTAAAAAAGTATGTTAAATGACGGGTTCTATTTTGTTCGCGAGTCGTTCTGTTTTCAATTGTATTTTCAACAACTTTTTTTAAAGTTTATGACAACATAGGTATTATTTTCTGTGTGATATTGTTTTTCAGGTCCTTTAAAGTATGTAAATTGTTGATTTGTGTTGATATATCAGAAATAATGTAAATAGATTTTATGATTATTTGAGATCAATTATTCTATTACGTTGTTTTTGTAGAAAAATATATAAAAATCTACTATTAAAACTTTCCTGGATCTCGGAGAGATTTCTGAGCGAACAAATGTTTTATTTGGTCCAAGTTTCAGGATTTTCATTCACATTTTCTTTTAATTTATGAGAACGACTTGTTCCAATATATATGTGTGTGTGTGTTTAGTTCCATGGTCCTATTTGACTTTCGAAATTGAATGCCTTGTCGAATAACTTTGGGAAAAGAACGCTATTCCTAAGACAAACATTCATAATTTTGAAGTACGTTTATACAATTGAACAATTATTTCTAATATTCAGTGTGGTCGTAATACAATTCTGATACTGTGACAAAATTCATTTTAACAAATGGATTCTTTTGAAACCTCACAAACCACAAGCACAGATTTCGAGGCAATCTATAACTAAATTCAAGATAAATCTGTGAACGAAGGAAGTCGAAACGATCCGTAAAAAAAGAACTTGCGCATGATTTACAGAACTTGTATAGAATATCATTTTCTAATATGAATTTCTTTATTGAATCACTTTCTGGGACGGATGTCGTTTAATAAAGATATTATTTTCTGAACATAAGATTTTTATGTTGTTAATTAACATAACAATTGTTTTAAAAATTGTGATTAATTTTGTACCATTCTTTATATATATATATATATATATATATATATATATATATATATATATATATATATAATCTACGCATACAAATATGTAAACACGTACTGTTTAAAGATTCTGCTAGATATTAGTTATCTTATTAATGCGAATGACCTTAAGGAATTGTTGCTTCTACTGATAAGAATACATATTTTTTATCATGTTTTATAAACTACTTGTTTGTATATCAAGACAGTAAACCAGCACCTTAGTTACCTTTATTAGTTACTGAATATATATATATATATATATATATATATATATATATATATATATATATATATATATATATATATATATATATATATATATATATATATGTATCGGGGCAATGGGAATTCACATATAAATGCAGTTGTAACATGGCATGTAGTTTGTATAGAAATTTTCACAAGTTTTTTTCACATCAATCAATATATTTAATAATAAGCCACTTATGTTGTTATCAAATAGATATTTACAAAAATTATCCGCTGTGTATTCGAATCTCAGGAAGAGAATGAAGTGAAATTTAAAAAAGTCTCCCGAAACATTTGAATGAATCGCCCTTTCAGATTTTGTGCAGTATTTAATCAATTTCTTTAAAATATTCTTACTATGCTTAAAAACCTCAGTTCGTACTTTGATTACAACCCCTTTGTTATGAAACGTAAACACCGAAAGCACGTTTTTATTTAAGCTCGATATTGTTTTCGTCATAACCGAATCCCACCTCATACTGCATAGCCGTTCTCAGGTGACGAATTTGACTCGACCGATATATAAATGTTTTCCCATAAAACTTTACTGCCGACAAATGACGAAATTAATAAATGAATAAGTAAAGAGGTGGAAAGCTTGGTGCATTCATTTACAAATACACATACATACATACACACACACACACACATATATATATATATATATATATATAATATGAATATGTATGTGTGTATATAACAAAAATGTGTGTTCTTGCGTAAGTGTGTGTTTTTTTTTCGAAGGACGAGGACTTGTTGACCGATGTACATTTTTCATAAGAGACGCCGTAACAACAATGACGTTGCGTATCGACTTTTTATTGTAATTTATGGAAATCATCGCTTAATGTATTCAACGCGCGGTATTAAGCTGATTAATCTGCGACACTGTGGTCACCTAACGATATACAAAACGGTTTTCTTACACACGTGCACGGACTGAGTGATATTTTTCTGAAGAGTTTGAAGTCCGTGCTGACTCTTTAGAATCCTAGACATGCCTGTCTATCGAACGCTTCATTTTCACACCTCTTTTCTATAGAATTAAGTCAAAATATAAGGATTAGTCTTTTTTTTTTGTAATTTTGAGTAAGATCTGGTGTAGGAGGATGCACATGGATTCGATAATAGGCATGTATTCAGTCTACATTTTGATCTATTCGACATATAGTTGATGATATATCGACATATAACAGATGATATACCCTTAAGATGGATGAATTTATAGTACAGATAAAAGTTAAAATATTTCTTAATATAAAATTAAAGTTCATTCAGTTTAAACTGAAATATTTTAGTTGTTATTATTCAACGAGCAACACTTTCATATTGTCTCATTTACTAGTGAAACTGTGAACCGTTCTAAAAATAAATTTCATTTACTAGAGATTATAAAAAAGGCATCAGCTGTTTCCTGAAACTATCCTATTTATCATTCCGTTTGAGTGGACTCGATAAGATATGAATTGAGATGACATCATTTGAATTCATGTTCCGATGATGTGTACTGTGTTTATATCGAAACCATGTGTCCTTTTTTTTACTCTCCACCCGCCAGCAGACATTTATTAGCCGCACGCCTGTACTATAATTTTGTAATCACGCGATTGTTAGTAAAAAAAAGAAATACACTACTCAATGGACGCGAGTGAATGATGGAAGCAGCAAAAAAAAAAAAAAAACGTACACAAAAATTTACTATTCCGCAGCGACGATAGTCAGTCAAATGTTAGCCACATAGCCTATGATTAAATGACTGAAAACACAAATTAAGTTGCGTTAATTATAGCTTGTCCAAAACGTAATAGAGAAATGTACGGTTTTTATTAGCGTGGACGCGTACACGTACACGTTTGATCTACTGAAAAAATGTATTTTTTTTTACGAAAAGAAGTGTTAGTATTCTTTAAATAAAAGTCTGATACCGGTGGGACTTGAGGATTACGGTTTAATTAAATTTTGAAACTATCGATAAGTGTTTGTACGAAAGAGAAAAAAACAACTTCATCAATTGTTCAACGTAAAGACTTTAATGAAAAAACGACTGAACGATTTATAAGTTATGAAAAAAAAATTTAAGAAGTGTGTGGGTGGATTTTGTAAGTAAATAATACACATATGAATGACATAATCGAACGACAGAGTGAGACCAATGGTGATTAAAGAACGACAGAACAGACATCACTTAACATGTGACTAAAAATGTAATAAAATTAATTGATTATGGGTTTTTCGAGACAGATATCAAAGGTTAAATTGACTGATAATAAAACTGAAACGATATTCAAATGAAGAACTATTACGTCACGTTTTTTTCATTGCTCGTTTTCAAAATCAGATCAAGGATAGACGACGGACTGTTCTGCGGAAATAAGACATTTTCGTGTATTGTTGTCGATGGAAAACGATGCTTAGATCGTGAAAATGCGGTCGGACTAGTATCGCATATCTCGTGTTAATTTTAATCCAAATAATGTCTGTTTGATTTATAAATTGTGTGTGCGACGATTTGTAGTTGTATGTGTAATAATGAATTTTTGGAACGACTGTATTAATAAAAGGTTTATTTTTTATAACTTTAGTAAGATGGAAAAACAAGCAGTGACGATAAGTTTGTTTTTTTTTTTTAAAAAAAAAAGAAACATTATGTATTTAAGCGGTCTGATTGTAATGGAATCGCTTAAGAAATGCAAATAAGGAAATATTAAAAATGATCGATAAATATTAATCAAAAAAATGTTTGTGGTTTGAATGCAAAACCCATTTGTAAAACAGAGAATGATACAAAATTTTCATCATATTTCACTCTGACAAAATCTGATAGATGATTAAAGGTAGTCAACACATTCAAAGTTTACTTATAGAAAGCACTTTTCACTATTTAATTAATGACTTCTGACTTCACATATATTATGAACATATATTCTGGCTTCACATATTTGTCGAGCCACAATGACCTTAGCAGACCTTAAAGTAGTTACTGATATTATTAATTCACCCCTCAGTATGAATTTTGAGCAAAGAAGTTCATAGCTCGTGTTCCGTACATGATAAAATGGGATCAAGAGATGAGCGATTTTCAGTAAGACGTGGAACTTTTTTCGTGTCTTCTCGATGGAAGTTCATCGAGCAGAACTTCATAGTGCTGAAAAAAGCATCTTCTTACCGACGTCTACATGGTGTAATAACTATAAGAAATTTATAAGGTTTTCGTTACTCTCATCCCAGAGCGGGCATCTGAAGATCCGTGATCGTAAAGAAAGCTTTGTTAATTTCGATAAATCATCAATATATTTATTAATCAGCGTTATAATTCGAAGACAACTAGTTTTCTATTATTATAGTTTTTCTTTAGAATATTCGACTTGTACAACTCTATTGTTGAGGTTGTTTTACGGACTGGAGTTTACACTAAGTGGTAAAGTATTTTTGTGCCCATCAGGCGGATCACAGTACGGCTAGTGGAAGTCGAGACCGCCGCGCTAAAACGATAGCATATCCATCGAAATAAAAATTATCGATAATGATTTATTGACTATTCCCGATCAGAAAATGTTATAGTTTATGGGCGGAAATGTTATTTTTTTTCAGAGTGGTAAGTTAAATGATTCGAAGACCGAATGAATATTCTTTATAGGAATCATGTTCTTAACACGATAAGTTTTTAATTTTTATCATAGTAGTTGGAATTAAACTTCTCGTATCGAATGAGTATTGGAATTTTTGACGCACCGAACATCAGTGGAACGAAATGTCGCTCACTGAATAATTACCGAGATGTAAATAAACGATTCTGTCGCCTAGTCGACAACCAAATACGTGTATAAATAAATCCATGATTGACTTTTGCACCATCGAGTAAAAGACGAATTGACTTGCACGTACCGTACGGAAATTTACTTGAAGGCGAACGATTCGACCGACGGCCGAATCAGTGAAAGTCAAAGCGTGCCATAGGTGGTATAGACAGGTATATTTATTAAAATACACACACATACACACACGTATGCGAAAAACGTGTTTTTTTTCGGGACCGCTACTACGTGAATCTTCAATAACGTAACCGTATGTTTTTTTTCTTGTTGACCGACTTAAACAGCCGGTCATAATTACTGCCCGTTTACCGATCTGTTATTAAAATGTAACCGAATGACATTTCTATGACACCCTAATCACTTGGAATTGTGCTTGTGAACAATTGGGAGACTCGGCTGGACTACCTGCCCACTGTTTTTTTTTTTTTTAAGTTATACGTACGGATGTCGGTCTCGAAAATATATGCATGTGTATATATATATATATTCGTACGCATGTATATATTTGTATACTTGAACCATATGGTTGGTAGGTGTGAAGATAAAACCAGATTTTTACAGTTTCGTCGATGTTTTATGGATTGTATAATTGTTGTCAGCTGTTAAGATGTATAAGTTTTTTGTTGTTCTTGCCTAACTTAATTTTTCAATCTTGTATACATAAATTGAATGTAAAGAGTGTGTAAATAAAACTAGTAAAAAATGATAGTAAGAAGTTAGATTAAAATTCAAGATTTGATTGCGGTGATTCAGTTTTTAAAATAGATGAAATGTGTCTGATATCGCAATCTGATATAATGTTAATTTGCTGAAACGCAAGTACAAAAACAGCTTATCTTTTGAGAAATTCAATTTCAGAAATTAATTCTTTTATAGCCGACGAGTTAAGTAAAACTTTTTCTAATCGAAAATCTGTAACAATCTGTTACTGATCGTTCTACAGAAGATTTTTTGGACCTCGGACCTTTCTGATGGTATCGAAATGCAGATAAGCAACGTTCAAAAATGATCAATAATATTTTATTGAATATGTTCAGTCTGTGTGGTGAAAAGAGAAGTAATTTGTGAAAACGGAATTATTAGGTGTAAAAATTAATTCAGTACATTTAAATTGAATCAATCTATCAAGTGTTTTGAGTATTTAAATTAAATAACAGATTATTTCTATATCCAATACTATTTAAATATAAAAAAATATAACAGAAAGATAACAAATGATCAGGATCGTCTCACTGTCCTTATAAAATAATTGGAATATTTTAGATGTAAAAATTGATACGTTTTTGTTACCTTTATTATATATTTGACTCGATTCTAAATACAATTAAGTTGAAATTAAAATAAATTCTATCGATTAACTTGTGTCTTTGTTTATCAAACTGTTTCTTTTTTTACAGGTAAGGAAAATACGATTTTTCTTTTGAAACGAATCGACCCAGTATCGAAACGTTGCCGGTAAGTTATTTTTTAAAAAAAGCACACGGATATATATATATATATATATATATATATATATATATATTTGTATATGAACACATGTTCTTCTTGTAAATAAATGATCCGACCGGCGTTTCTATTTTTCCATCATGTTATCTCAGATCCGTTGCTTTTTATCAAACATGTATGCGCCGTCGTCGACGTTAGGTTCAATTTACAACGTTCTTCGACAACGTGACCCTTATATATATATATATACGTATATATGTATATATGTATATTGATACATAACATACAGGCGCACACATACATTTGTCCGTGCACGGATTCGAGAGGACCCCGTTGACCGGCGTCCACTCTTCGTGCGAGATCATTTCACCGACGACACGGCAAAATCATATTTTTCTCTTGACTTATTGATGAAACTGGTCAGAAACGTCGTCGACGCGCACCTCTTCCATGTAACCGCTCTCATTTAACACTCGTGTCGATTTTTTTTGCACCGAGATTCGTTCGGATCGACGAAAAACACCCCGCACAATCCACGTGGTAGAATGTCGGAGGATCGTCGACCGTTTCGACGGTGCGGAGCGTTGAGAATTTTCCGGTTCTGTATCAAAAACTGACCGTGTCAATATTTGAATTGATTTTAATATATGCATTCATATATATATATATATATATGTACAGATTGCACACACATACAGATTTATAAATAAATATTTTCTCGCTTTTCGTACGATGCTTTATCGACAAAAGTGTTGGGTCGAGTGTAACTCATAAAAGCTATGTTTGTGTTTTGATATGGTAATGACCTTAATGCCTTTGGCTATCAAATCGAATTTTATTTTTCCCACATATATAAATATATATGAAAGTACACACACCCATATATATATATATATATATATATATATATATATATATATATATATATATATATATATATATATATATATATATATTAAAATTCATTCTTAAATATAGCTCAGATTGAAGGATTTTCTTTGATTTCTAACCGAAAATATGGTATTAAAACGAATAATTAACAATCAGTTTCACCCGTTGCCCAGAATCGCCAATTATGATTCAATATCAATTTAACAAATATATATTTTATGCATTTTTGTTTCTTTTTCTAATAGATTTACAACCCCATTCGATTAATCTTGTTACTTGTCAATCATTAGTTTGACAACAATCTGCTTAATTTTAATAAATACTGTGACTGTTCTATCGTATGGAGATTTTTCTTACAGTCTATTGGACACGATGAGAGGTATATACAAGCATTACTGCAAATCGTCCGGATAGAATCCATCGAGACTTGTTTGTTGGTCGATGTCGAGTTTGAAAATAAATACTGATGAATTGAATGATGGGCAAGAAATAATTATAAATTGTGTCTTTGAAAATTTCAATTGTTTCTACTTTTAACTTATTTGTTGAATTAGTCTAATGCAAAATTGAAGAACCTTGTATCATTACTGAATCGTTTATACATTTGCAATAGATTTAAACCAAAATAAATACCAAAAATATTTGAAAATATCTCTGAAATTCGAATGAAACGGTTTATATACTCGTATGTATGGAGTGTAGACATTTCCTAGTAGACTGTTATATTCTACCGAACTTCGACGAATTAATTATCATATTAATAATTATTTCCATCAATTATAGAAAATACATTATATATATATATATATATATATATATATATATATATATATATATATATATATATATATATATATATACGAGTTTATATATAAAGTAAGAAATTTTTCAAGTAAATAAAACTTTGACATATAAATGTGTATGTATGTGTGTGCGTACATCGAGTTATTTAGAATCGTGCTCTTGTACGTAATTTAATTTATTATTGAGAAATCCCACGCGGTCGAAACGAAGTACGGAACGTTTATTTTTAAAAAAATGTAAGGTTTCAAGCAGCAGTATAGAACAACAACAATAATACGACGTCGAATCCGATGCCGTACAAATACGGAAACAGATAGAATTATAAAAATTATCTCAGAACGTTCCATTTTTGCGAATAATGACGCGATGATTCTTCTTTCGTGCCGATACAATCGAACGCGCGCCGAGAGATCAGAGACGTGTGCGGACGGTATGAACGCTGTGTGTTCTGTCGACGTTGTATAAATACTGAGTTCTGATCCGTGTACTAATGTGGAAATCGTCTCTGTCATCTTTATTGCGGAACGGTGATATTACCACTGTTAACAATCATGTTCATAAGGGTCTACATTTTAGTATTGTGACCATTTAAATGTTGTAATTCTGTAATAAATGGAAGAGGTGTCCTCTTTTCGGTAAAACTGTTAGAAACTATAGAGGTCACATTGTAAATGTTATAAAAACACGAGATATTATAATTAATTTGGAAAATAAATGCAAGTTTTTTTCTTAAAAAGATGTTTAAGGTCGAGTAATCGAAATAAAATGATTGAAAAACTAGAATAGGAAAGATTAGAAAACATAACTCATATATTTAAATCATATGAGGAATTATTTGCAAGAGATGAAATTTAATCGAAAGATAAGTTTCTTATAGGAAAAAGTATCAATCGTTCAACATTAAAATAATAATCGATTTTTTTATACTTGTGATCTCGTCGATGCGTTGTCTAACAGTATTCGTCCTTCTGACATGTGCTGTTAGTGTATCATCTTCAGGTAGATTTAGATTTTTTAAAATCTACTTGAAAATCATACACGCCCTGAAACTACTATAGTATAAGACAAGAACTTCGATTAATCAAAAGGACGAAAATGTAATTCATTTTTCGGTAAACATTTATTTTTTTATAAAAGAAGACACAGAATTAATTTGTAGATTTAATATATCCGTGTATGAATTAATAACGTACCGAGTTTTTGAAAGAAAACACACATGACATTCAGAATAAATCAAATATTTAATTCTCTAACACATTATAGAATGGACTTAAATTCACTGACAATTTGATTTTTGAAGTTCATTCATGTTATATCGAAAACTCAGTATATATGTATACTATATAGAATACTTGGTGTATTGTAAGAGACCTTGTTTAACGCTCTCCGATTTAACACAAAGCATTTAAGAACGGGTTCTAAGCGCTAGACAAAGCTTGCCTGTACAGTAACATTCGCTCAGATGTCAGTCTTATTTTCAATTAAAAAGATCTTTTTTTTAATATGTATCTTATAATACGTTTTGTACGATTTGCTCGAACTGAATATTCTTTACTGAAAAAAAAACTCACTAAACTTGCATTCGAATCTCAATTGATACTTGTAATAATATAATGAAAAGCAGTCATTTTTATTCTTATTAGTTTTATAATTAATTCATTCGCCGACAACAAAATCACTAATTCATAAGTCACACAGCTCACAAATATAAACGGTGACAATGTTTTTTTTTTTTTAAAAAAAAAACATGTCTGCATCAGATATGAAGCAGAACAGTAACTCTAATTGACCATTACTTTACGCTGATCGATCTTTGGATTGAGATATCAATTGACGAGCGCCGTACGTGTCCACAATCCACAATCGTTGAACGATTTCCGAACGCCACCATCTGAAAGCATTTCTGTATTCAGCCTTTTAGCATCCGTCAAACACTCTTTGTGTAGATCTGAAACCGTCCGTCTTTTTTTATTCTTTTTCTTAAAGTGGAGACGGACTCGTGTTTATTTATTTATTTGTTGATGAAAGCTTCGACGATTGTATTTATTTAACAGTTCTTGAAATGTATGCGAAGATGCAATGATTATATATATATATATATATATATATATATATATATATATATATATATATATATATATATGTATATATATACACACATATAATATGAATTTATTATATAGAATTATTGTATTGGAAATTCTTCGAAAATCACTTCATATATAAACATTTGCTACTAGAAAGTTCTATTAAAAAAATGTAAATAAATTCCTTTTTAAAAAAATAATATTAGTAAAACATATGAAAAATTCTATCTCTATTCTTTATGTTAAATATATAAAGAATTCCACTTGTTTTATTAACTAAAAATACTATTTATAATAAGTACTTTTGTTTCATTTCGAAGAGTTAGAGTGTATTTGAAAAAAATGACGGTTTTTCCCAGGGGTTGTATGAAACCAATCTGGAATGTTCATATGAAAAATAGTTCATTTTGATTGAAATATCTAGTGTTAGTTTATAAAATTCTATTTCATTTTCTCAGTGTCTATCTGAAAAGTGTGAAATGGAAATTCTATTTTCTACATTTTAATCATGAAGTTGTGTTTATGTTCGAAGAAGGCCGTATATTTTTTAATTGATGTTGGTGCAGTATATATTCTTATTAAATATTAAATTTTTCTATATCGTGGCGTTCTGAAAATGTTGGCATCACCATTGAAACAAATACAAGCAATAATCAAATATATTTATTATCTGCGAGTGGGGAAAGTTAATTTGTTAATTTAGTGTCGTAACTATATTCAAATTAAATCTGTTATGTAAGAATACAATCCTATCTCCTATTTCTATAAAATACGGGATAATAATATAATTGTATACGACATGAATTTTGTCGACTATAACCAGGAGAACTGTATGTTTCCTGTTCCATTTTTTTGCATATAATAACTAAATATTTAAACGAGGACACGTTTATTGTCGATACTTCACTTAATGGCTTCATTCGTGGCTCGTATTCTGTATAATGGAATAGAAACGCTCCATCTAATCAGTTCCAATTACATTAAACTGATTATAATATAAATGACTGTGGCGATTTCCTACACATTTTAAATAAATTATAAGCGGCCGCGATACGATTATACGTGCCCGTTTTTTTTCTTCTCTTTTAATCGTCTACCATTATTTAATATATTATTATGTACTTAACGATTATTACTGAGCGGAATATCGAACTGGATTCGATTACTGCTATGTTTACTTTTCAAGAGACGACGAAAAGACACAGAGTACATTCTTTTATGTACAGGCTGTGTTGCATTTTAGTGGTTAGTTACAAGAGTAGAGCGCCGAACAGAAAAAATCACAACTAGAATAACTAACTGTCACTTTTATAAAAAGAAAAATTAGTTACTCTTGAGTGAAATTTCCCGAATCGTAGATATTTCCGAATAAACGATTTTAGCATATTTATTCCTCACTTTAAACATTCCTTTTGTGGTTTTATTCATTTAAAGTGTTTATTTGAAATAAAACTTACAGACTGACTTTGTGTACGTTTAGGTATATCCTTATTATAAACCTAAAGCTGATTATAAATATATATATGAAGCGAGGATATTGGACAGAGAAGCCAAATCCAAACTCTTATTCACAGAAATGGATTACTGACGATGGTCGATGAAACCCTCAAAATTGATAGTATTGAAGAACGGAAATAGTAATATAGTTATTTTTTTTAAAAAAAATCTAGGATATAGAAGATATCATTTAAATCAAACTACCCAAATAGTGTGATAGTTTGTTTCGAATAATTGATGATTTCTGATTAACACGAATCTTCATCTGTCTGTTCTTGAGCACCACTCGGCAGGGGTTTTCACCACACCATTTTATACATACCGATCTGTATAACTGCTTTGGATTCTTTCAGTACAACGATCGTCTCATGTCCACTTTTACATAACAGTACATACAAAACTGTTTACATTTTTTGTTTTTCAAACTTTTATTGATTACAGTTCGTCTTCAAAACAATAAAATATAGATTTTCATTTGGTTTTAGGATCCTATTGATATATTAACGATTAATCCCCTGTTATAATTAAAAAAAATGTTTTTTCCCAGTTCGATTCTTGAACTTTTCAAACATAAACTGATATGAATAGACACTAGCCTCTTTTTAAGCGGTCGTTTAATAATTTGTCTAACGGAAACAACATTTCTTAAGGAAAAAGTGATCATCGACAATGGATTATAATAAAATCATCCAATGTCTAGATGCCACTTAATTTTTAATTTACAAAAATATTTTTTCCAGTTCCATTCTTGAATATTTCTAATATAGACTGGTATTTCTAATTTAAACGTCTACTTACTAATACATTATCTAACGAGAACAACTTTCGGCGAGATAAAAACTATCATTAATATTATTTTGCGATGAAGACCAACCAGTGTCTAGGTATCCTTCAATTTTAAAATATTTAAATAGACAATCTTGTCTTTAATAACCTTTTCACATCGACAGTATTTTTTGACGTAACTACGGTAGATCAATCTGTGATCTAACTTTCAAAATCTATTATCTTCGATTAATATTTTACGAGGATGGATTAAAAACCAAAGCTGTCGAATAAATACATCTAAATAATACAAGTATTCACTGAAAGAACATGACACTCATCCTGCTTGAAACCCTTTTAAAGTCATAATAAATCACTGGTCTGTTGTTAAGTTTAATAACTGTATTAAATTTATGTCATACTCGTTAACAACATTCTTCCGTTTCATATGCAGACACTGGCGTTTCCCCTTCAGAACGCACGGCAAACAATCACTCTTTAAGTACGATATATTCGGTGTAAAAATTAATTCGGTGCCTTTAAATTGAATCGAACACAACTCTGTTTTAAATAAAAATATTTTCTGGTCGTTTTAGGATTTTGAAGTACAAACCTTAACATTTAAAAACACTATATATCTTGGCCAAGCAGTTGGTATAACCTCCGAAAACAGTAGTGAGCACGATGGAGTCGGTAAAACCAGCATATTAGGCATTGCGGCATACTTTTTGCATTCGAGTTGAAAAAAATGCTGCTGAAATTACGGAAATGATTTGTTCAGCTCTGGGAGGAAGGGTTGTGACGCATAAAACATGCAAAAGATGATAAAAGTGTTGAAGAAGTCCGAAAATGCATTATGACTTCATCGACTCAAACCCGCCATATTTTTCCGGACAAGTGATTCGTCAGTAGACGAAGCAAAGCTGTACAAAATAACGGGGGATATTTTGCGTATTGAAATGTGTTTCATTTTTCCGTAAATGTTCGATTTATATCAAAAAGGCGCATAGTTAATTTGTACATCTAAATAATACACTGAACCGTATCGTTTGTCGTAATCTATAAAAATCAGCTTACTCTATTCGAATAGAAATCTGTGAGGAAATATTCTGTGAAAGAGTCTTGATCTTACAATCGTTGTTGAACGAACGAACGTCCTGTATATACCTATATATATACAGGATTGTATGAGTGTGTATGTTTTATTATATATGTATTGGTATTGATCGCAATTAGTCCGCGAACGCGATTACATATGTCCGTCTAATTTCGTCCCGGACGAATCAATTTTTAATAGATCCGTTAAAAAATTACACGGCTTAATCTCGGGCCCTCATCAGATTTATGACCGAGATAATACATTTTCCAATTATGTGTTATGCATACATACACACACACACACACACACACACACATATATATATATATATATATATATATAATGTGCTTGTGTGTGTGTGTCTCTAAAATTACAGTATGCGCGATACTTCTTTTCCACGGTGTCCAGCGTTTTCCGTGTACGCATTTCTGATCAATCGCTCTGGCCTTCTATATTATAATCCAAAGACCCACACGAATAGCTAGCAACACTAATTTATTATATTATAAACGATATCTATTTTTTTATTAGTGAACGTGTGTGTGTGTGAACGCGTACGGTTCAATAAATTTCAGTCATAATTTTTGGTACATGCATATGTACGCATACACACACGCACATACATATATTCATATATATATATATATATATATATATATATATATATATATATATATATATATATATATATATATATATGTCGACTGGAGAGAAACTGATTGACGCCTACAAGTCTATCAATATGCATATTGAAACATTTATAGGTTTTTTTAATGGAAGGAGTGTTTTCATTTTTTTTTTCACAGCGCCTATGTAAAAGAAAACCCAACTCGTTAAATTCGAATAGATTGAATAGCAGTTTAATCATAGAGGCGTACCGATTAGTTTTTTTTTCTAAAACATATTTTCGAAATAATGCTTAATTGGTATTCTTGATGTATATAGATTTTCTTGGACTACTGAGTTTGTACAAAACAGATACGGATATTTATGGACAAATGGATGGAGCCAGTAATCAATCCAGGTCTGACACTGTGGCTAAGTTAACTCTCATAAATTGATTGTTTTTCTTCTCTCCACAGATCATACAATTCTTTTATAATCAAAAATATCCTAAAAATCATAACTAATCGTTTTTTATTGTTGTTAATGGAATTTTGTTAGAGACTCCATCATTCTCGGAAAGTCGAAGTACAGCCAAATGACTAATCAAAGATGTTTCTATACCACGGTGCTCTGAACATGATGGGATCATCATCGAAATACAGATAAGAATCAATCAAAAATGATCGATAATCGTTTATTAATTTTTTGTAGTTTGTGATCTGCAAAGATAAGTAATTTGTAAAAACCACTAATCAGTGATGTGTAAAAAAATCGTCATATGTGTCTCTCAACTCAAATAATAGAAAAATCAAATAAAACTGGTACTATAAGAATGGGGAGTATGAATATATAATTATCGAAAATGTGTAGCTTTTACTTATTATTACATTTTTATGACAATGAAAGAAGAATGCTGTACGTTTGAGAGAATTCTAAAAAATGAATTTAATCGAAATACAGTTATAACATTATTGTGGCTGAATTTAATATTTGCTCTATTCACAAATTACAAAACATTTTTCTGATCAAAAATGTTCAATAGATAATTATTGATCAGACTGTAAATTATTCTTCTGTACTTTAGCGTTCCAAAGATGATGACTCGTCTTGTAAATACGACCCACTAACATAAACAGTAGTCAAAATTATCAATAATTGTTTATTGAATGTTTTCGTGGTTTGTAAGGTGAAAAAAGAATTTATATGTGAAATAATTCTTAACAGTTTTTGATCCGAATATTTTTTGTTTTCCATTTATTGAGTGAGTGAAAAATGAATTTTTGAAAAATATGTTAAACGATTGTCTACTGTGTTCGTAAATCGTATATGGATTACTTGACTAAATATTGCTTTTTTTTATCTTTCATAGATTGAGATTTGTTAACGTGAACTTGTTCTTTCATAAACCAACAATCAGAATTATCAATAATGATTTATTGAACATTTTTGTAGTTTGTAGGGCGAGAATAGAAAATTCGTTTGTGAAATAAATTTGACCATTTTTGAACCGAATGTTCTTTGTGGTTTGTGGAGGGAGCGAAAAATGAATTTGCATAAAATGTTAAATGATTGCCTCTATATTGTGTTCACAAAACGTATAGGGATTATTCTTGATTAAATATTGCTTTTTTTGTCTTTTAAATACTGAAAGTTGTTGACATGAACTTGTCCTTTTATAAATCGATAATCAAAAATGATAAATGACCATTTCTTGAATGTTTAGTACCTGAAACATTTTTATGGTTTGTACGGTAAAAGAGGAATTTATTTGTGAAATTAATTTTAAACACACACACACACACACACATATATATATATATATATATATATATATATATATATATATATATATATATATATATATTACAACAGTTTTGTTTGCAACATCTAGAAAAGACTTGTTTAAGAAATAAACTCTTGTACTTTTTTAATTATTTGCACGTTTCATAACGAATGTTTTTGAAAATTCTTAAAGGCCATATTCCGCAACATAAGACACCAATTATACATTTGCAGTACATCTAATGTCTCAATCGTTTTAACATTTATGGTAATAAGTGTCGGATGCATTGTTTATCCGACCGTTTTCATCACAACTATCTATCTATTTATGTATGTATGTACAATACATCTCAATCAATCGATTTGCATAACTTGACATATACGCACGTATGACATTCCTCGACGTTGATTATCGTCGGCACAGCTTTTGTTTCGACACGAAACCGACAATTATGTACATTAAACGGAAGTCAAATGGAGCGAGAGGCGTCGACCGACGCTATGTTGAAGAGACAACGGTGACGCCATACGGACGATGACGTCGAAAGTACACCGTGCGGCACACCTTGAGGACCGCCCGCGAGATTCTTAACTCTCCATTGACACACACACGTACATACAGTGTATATATATATATATATATATATATATATATATATATATATATATATATATTTGTCTGTACAACACCCACATTGTCTATTCCATATTAGATTGAATGACAACGCCAACGAGAAGAACATTACAACAAGAGTGTAATAATCTGTCGGCGATGGTTCAGAGATAACTGTACAATACTGGTTCGAATTCCATTTGTACATATATATATATATATATATATATATATATATAAATAAATAATGTATGTATGGCTTACAAATAGAGTCTTATGCGTGTGGTCCAGATACAAGATAGGAACAAAATGAATCGTGAAATTAAAGAATATGTAACACAGTCTCTTTCTCTTAGTTTTTCAGTTTTAAATGAAATTTATAGATTGGGAAGTATGTAAGTGTTTTTATGTGAAGGAATCGTTTTTATACGATGTGTTTTTCACGTAGAATGGTTTTAGATGAATGAAAAGTATAGATTTTTAATTTCTGTTTAGAAATTTCGTCGTACCATCTTTGATCCGTGATTCTATTCAGGATAGTCAGTTAGTTTGGACGAGTATTCGTATATAAATTTTTAAACGCAGTTGTTTTTTAAGGTATGTAGAGAAATATGGAAAGTATGTTGTATGTAACAAGAAGAGACGAGGGAAGAACATGACCGATACGAAAAAAAACTAGGTTTACAGACATAATAAATAGAGTGAAGAATTTAAAATGGAATTTGACGGGTCATGGAATTGAATATAATCAATTGATAAGAGAAATTATTAATTGGGATCCAAGAAATATAAAACGACTAAAAGAAATCAATAAACAGATGGGATAAGGAACTGACATTTATGGAAATGAGAAAAAAGCATTGAATTGTTTGAACTGAAAAGTTTTGTTGATGATATGATATGCATTAAAGCCTTATTATTTCGATTTTATATAATTCGAAATAATGCTAAATGAAATTAAAAGTATTCACAAGAAAGTGTAATAGGAATTTGAACTGGAAAGTTTTGGAGATGTATCCATCAGTGAATCGAAAGCATCGAAATCATATATATATATATATATATAAAGAGAGAGAATCTGAGAAAGAGAATGTGTAAATCTATATATTTATTTACAATAATTGATTAAAATAAACGATTTGAAAAATACACACACCCAAAAACAGTGAACAAATTTGAAGGCATCCGTAAAATCATCTGTCACGACGTTCAGATTACGTATGACTATATTTCAAGTTCCTCATTGCCCTTTTTAACGATCGCGCACACAAAAGGAACCAACGCGGACATAATTCAACGTTGACAAATAATTATAAACGCACTTCTCTCTCGATTTCGTCTCGGAATTCGTACGCGTAGGAACTACCTTCTACATTCGGGTCTCTGTTAATTTTTGTCATTCCGATCGGTCATTATTATTATTATTATTATTTGAATAAGCGAAAGTCTGTGTGATGTTTTCTTAATGTCTCGCATAAATTTGAATCTGTTTAGAAGTGAATCTATTTATAGAGGACGGGCTAATATACATACGGTCGCATACACACGTCTCTGTATGTATGTGTGTGTGTGTGTGAATGAATAATATTTCGTTAATTAACGATTCAATTATCTATAATTGCTAAATAAATAAATAAAATCTATTATTTAAATTTCAATATATATGTATATGAGATTTTAAGCAATGTATATAAAACTATTTTGCGCTATAAAAATAATCGTAAAGTCATATTGTTATAAAACATATGTCCGATATTTATTATTCAATTATTAAATAATAGACATTTTATCATCGGTGATCTCGTGCTCAAGGCGTTCAACTTTGAGAATGAGCGCCGTCAGTCCTAATTAGTCGCATCGTTCTGTTCTTTTTCTCAGTCGATCATACAGTCGTCGTGATTTACATATGTGGAACAATCGAAGGCTGAATCGTTGTCTCGATTATTCGGGAAAAAAACAACTACAAATGAACTCACTGAAGATCTGCAGATAGGGCTCGATCCGTTGAAAATTCAATCTTGTGCGATATAAAAAAAATTACTGCAAAAACTAAACATGTATGTTTATACTAAATGAATATTTCTAGGAAGAAGGTGTTCCGTCGTAAACAATTTGTAAAAGTATGGATTGACGTCATGTGTGATTTAGATTATTATAAAACGTGAAAGAATCCAATTAAATTGTATTATATTCTGTTCATTACATTTTTTCTAATTCAAATTATAAAATCTAAGACAATGGAAGTAATTTATTGAAATGAACAGAGTTATAAATATTTATAAATTCAATGAAGAATTAAATAGCTGTAACGCACTGTTTACAAAATGCGTGCGGACTTTAAACAGTATATTTTTTAAAGAAAATTATAATATTTATAAAATAAAATGTGTACATTTTATGTACCAGGTCCGATCGAAAATTTATATGATTTAGTATTTATTTCATAACACATATTGTTATTAAATCTTTCTAATCTTCTTCATTGCAATAAAAATATATTCCTAATATTGTAATATTACAAATATGTCGATAACAATTAACGGTTTCAAGTCTAAAGTGAAGGAACAGTTTGCTACTGCGTGAATGTATAAAATATGCAGCGGGAAAGCGTGGTATGAAACGAATTCAAATAAATAAAGAAAAGAAAACACGATTCGTTTTAAACAGACATTACGGATTCGATAACCTGAATGAAATGATTGAAGAGCTTTAAAAAAGTGGAAGATATATTTAACGAGAGAAATCTTACAACTTGTGCTTGTAGATTCAGATCATTCGTGGGGTAATCGGCTTGATCGTTCTTCAAACAGAGAATAACCTCTTCTCTTCTTGTAAACAACGAGTATGCGTTTAAAATTAAAAAAAGAAGGTCGGTGAAAATTCAATCTTTCATACAGGCTCTCGTGCGTAGAACAAATTGTATTTTCTTAATGTCGAATCGGTTGCATTTGTCACTTAATGTCTTGAAGAATCGACTGAAAAGATACTTGATATCACTGGTCAACTGATATCATGATTATAGGGACATTTATAATTATTATTATCTGCTTTTGTCTTCAAAATAATCTATTGTGGAAAGTATGTCGCTTTTGAAACGTTCCTGACACTTTTGGAAGCAATGATGAAAATATATAACAGTTTCTACATTCAAAGTATTGTAATCATTGATACTCAATCTTTTCTTCTCATCTTCTTTAAATGTTTAAAAATATACAAAGTGAAATTAGATGAATACCGAGATTGTGACCATACAGGAATTGCTTTCATGTCAAAATTATTGAATAGAGAGAGCGATGATGAAGAAGTGTAATCGCTGAAAATTCCAAACAGTGGTTATTAATATTCTGTATTTTATGTATTAATAGAAAACATTCTACTGAACAATCGTCCTTTTCGTAAGTCAATGCGGTATAGAGATTTTTTATTCGATCGTTTATTGTTAACTGACTCATGCAGAATACTTGTTTGCTAAAAATATTATCTTCACTTCAATAGGCGGATTTATAATTCTCGTTCCGTTTTACATGTGTTTCTATTATTATTATTATTATTAGACATATTCTTATGTTCCTCACGAGACGAACCGATTTCATTTCAGTGTATTTTGGAAAAGAAATATGTTTTCAATAAGTGTTTGAATAGTTCTTGACTATAGCTGAAATATATACTATCTGTCTTAGAGATGTGTGAAAAAGTGTACTCTGGGAATAAAATCCGCGGTGCAATCGTTTCAGAAAATGATCAAAACAGATAAACAAAAAGTAAAAAGACAACATTTATGAGACATTTTCTTCGACGGTAGAATATTGATTCAGTACGCTTTCAGTCAGAATATGAATCGTGTCACTTTTATAACTATTTTAACACATTGCCGACCGAATGAATAGATCTGCCCCATTTGCATTATGGCGCTGCACCACCGAATGTGTGTTGCGGATGGTAATATGTTAAGTATTATGTATGAGTCAATGATAAATAAATGTTCGATGAAAAAAAGCGAAAAAAATCTATATGGCCTTTGTTTAACAGAAAGGACGATTTTTCACTACAATGTTTTCAATTAACTAATGAAGTATGTAAGACCAAACTGTTTGAAATGTGCCACGACGACACTTCTTCAGACACGGCTATCTCTCTTCAAACCTGTTGACATGATAGACACATCTTAACGACTGAAGGATAAAAAAATAATAATGGTATTTGTACTGTTTTTCATCGTTGCTTGCTCGTGTTTCGATAACGGTTCTATCATCCTTATATGTTTAAGTACCTGAACTTGTGGAGGATAATGTCATCGTGATCGAAATTCGCATAAGATTCAATCAAAAATTATCAGTGATCATTTTTAATCAGAAGAAATGGTTGTGGTTTGCGGGGTGAGTTGTAAATTTATTGGCGGCAGGTAAAAATGTCTAAGTACAGTAATTAAATTTACTATAATATATATTTGATTTAAGTTCTTGTATACATTTCAGTGTGAAAGCGGTTAAAGTAATGTTTGTTATTTAGTATGCTTTATAGATTCCGTATACGTTTCTCAAATGTTATGGTTGGAAAATTTCCAGATTTATTTTAATTGTTTTATTGTCAAACGACATGTTTGTTTTTAAAATTAATTATTTAAAATATCAATTAGCGTTCCTGTTCAATTTGCGTGCGATATTCGAATCTTAGAAAAAATAGTATCAGCTAGTTCTTGTACAGAGAGTAATTTATTTTGTCTGAGTTCTCGTACACGAACTTCTTACAGAACATACGATATATACTCTTCGGTAGCGCAGATCCTCGCGCACGTGTGTCGTTCGCGCGTTTCATGCCGGTGCACCGAGTTATTTCTCAATTAAAATTTTAATCGCACGCACGCACGTACCTAATTAACACGTTTCTGTTCACACACACACACTCGTAAAATATAATATTATCATTCCTTATCGCACTTTTGAAATAGCAGGTTCGGTCTGTCGTCGTCACGGTGCTGATCTAAGAACGGGGAGAGGCGCCGAAAATTACACAATGTTTAAACATTTGCGTATTTATATTATCTTACGCATTGTTTCCACTATGTAGAAGGTCGAGTGTTTTTCGACAAGTTTTCGTTCGACACACTGACGGGGGGATTCGACCGAATCGTACGAATTCACCAAATATTTTACCTGTGAATGTGTGAACATGTACACAGAAACGTACAACGATGTACATACATTCATGTATATTTATGTGTGTATATATATATATATATATATATATATATATATGTTATATACATACACATATATAATGGAGTGAATAAAAACCTTATACGAGATGACATGTGCGGTTGTTGGTTCGTGTCATACTTATTTTTGTAACGCACATAATATCGAAATTTTTGTTAAACGTTTCCCACACACACACACATATTTCTACGTTTAAAAAAAAACATATTCTTGTATACATTTGGTGACAGCACGCGCTGCTGTGTGATGTAAATAAATAAATCAGAGAGACCCATTTACGGTGACTGGTCTGGCTCGACCGACTTGTCGAATGTGTCGAACTTGATGTTAGAAAAAAAAACACGTTTAGAAGCTATGAAAATCGACCACAGTACTTGCAAAAAGGATGGTAGGAAGTTTCGTTCGTTTATGGAAACTAATGCGGATGTTTAACGCGTGGAAAATCTTTTCAGAAACATTTAACTTCAGTCGATGTTTCAATAACATATTGATTTTAATCGAGAATCATTAGAAAACGATTTATACGAGGGAAGATCCAAAAATCGCGGGACGCTCTTGGTGTCGAGGGTAGGGGAGTTGTTGCGCTTGTGCTTTCAAAAGTAGGTTTCTCCACCAGTGTAGCTACTAAGCCTCAACTCATTTTGAGTAGTAGTGTACAAGAAATCGTCTGAAACGCGCGTCAAATCCGAATAAAGAGATGTTATGTGTGAGTATGTTGTCGATCCATTACAAAGTTAAGGGTTTGACCATAACTGAAGAATACTACGCCACTGTAATGAATCAACTAAAGGCATCAGTGAAGGAAAAAAGAGGGGAACATCGGGAAATGGTGTGTTGCTCTTGCAAGACAACGCACCTTTTCACGAGAGCAATGTTACAGTGGCCATCCGTACATGGGGTTTCGAAATTCCGAACCACCCTCCGTATAGTTCAGGTCTAGCCGACAGCAATGTTAATTTATTCCCGAATTTGAAAAAAGAGTTACGTGGGAAGTAATTTGGAGAGGATGAAGAAATCTTGGCAGCAATTTTGGCTCATTATCGATCGAAATACAAATATTATTTTCATAAAGGCTTAAAGAAACTTATTCAAACATCTGAAAAGTGTATTAGAGACAAGAGAAATAATGTCTGGTTTTGTATTACCTCTCTTATGTTTCATTTCACGAATGTTTCATCTTCCCTCGCATTATCGAATTAATTATACTTCGAAAGGAGTATTTTTCCTGTACAAAACTACTGAATTATTAATAATGAAAAAATATAACGTAACTACCAGGAAAAAACAAAAATCGTAATATTATAGAAAGGATCTTGATTAGAATTTAAAAAAAACCGTGAAGCCTTTTACCGGGCTTATTATGAACCTCGAATTAAATTTTTTATCAAAAGTTGTCAAGTGCAAAACTTCGGTTGATCCTGTAAACCATCGTAGAAAAATCACTATTGAACATTTTCCTGTATAATGGCTCGTTGTATATGATACAGTCTCCATCAAAATACAGTAAAGGAACATTCAAAAACGATCAACAATAAGGCATTGAACATTTTTGTTCAGAAAATTTGTGGCGTGAAAAATAATCAATTTCTGAAAGGAAAACAGTTTTTTTACCAATGATATTCTTATCGGGATGATTAAATTAATCGAAAAGATTCTAAAGACCATGTATATTATTTAATCCTACAGGTAACAATAGAATTAATCGCAGTCTACATTTTCCAATAATTTCTTTTTTTTTTGTTAATAATTGGGTCGTGTTTAAGAGAACGTCTAATTTTGAGATCCACTGTACATGTTTCAACAAGTATGTGTTTTCTTGAATCTACATTAAAACGAAAATAATACTTTGGACAAGTATTTAATCAGATATGACTATTTCGATAGCGATTCCATCATGAAAATCGAACGTTTCTTAAATATTTTGCAGTATTTCATGTTTATCTAGACGGTATCGTATATTTATAAATTAAATATGCACAAGCATCCATTAACCATATAAAACAATCTGTTTCTTTTCAACATCTCCCGATCGTATCTCGCTTCTCTTTTCTCTTGTACTGCATTAACGACGATTTTCAATCGACACATTAAATGGAATAGAACCCAGCAAGGCCTGCTCAATAATAGTCTATGTCTGTTCAACGTATATCGGACCCATCATTCTCTTTCAGTCATATGTTTTGATTTCGATGTAGAATAGACTACGTTCCCATCTCGAGAAAACGGCATGCTCTCGGACAGTGCGGCCATATTGGTACCTGTGACAAATTCATCCTGAAAAATCTCATTAGTTGTGCGGTTTAATCTACTTTTTTAAAAAGTACTGTAGTTCGAAACAATTGTTTGATTGCATTGAAATAGTTTGGTGATGATATTAACGACCATGTGCAGTTATACGACTGGAAAAACTTGAACGAATAGTGAGGACTGTGAAACAAGTACGCAGTAGAACTGCGTACTTGTAGAAAATACAAAGGGGACAAAGGGGAAAAAATACCTCAGAATACAACAGGTATTTATTTACAAAAATACAATTACTGTCGGTTTTAAATTTTGATTAAACATTGTATTAAAATGAATGTGTATTATAGACATATCTATTACATTATATATATATATATATATATATATATATATATATATATATATATATATATATATATATATATATATGTATATATCTGATTATATACACATAGATACAAAGAATACAATAATTTCTTTTATATAAAATACTTTGTGAATTAATATAAATATACAGATTAATTGGATAATGAAATTTAAAATTAGTATTTTTCTAAAACATCTAATGTGAAATAATTAACTCTAAAAACTGTAATTTCATAAATGTTGTGTGTGTTGATTTGTTTTTATTTTTAGTACAAATTGTATAAAAATTATTTTTATATAATTTTATTTTTTTCATTTGCAATACACTGTAGAGTAGTACTGTAGCGAGCACACTAAGCAATTTTATGTACTGATTAGGTGCAGTGCACTGTATCAATGTTATATAATCTCTTCAATCTGCATATAATAAGCCTGGCTTTCATACAGAACCGTATACAGTTTCAATTAAGAATATTATATTCTACTCTTAGTTTAAACTGAATGAAAATGTAATTTAATATACATTTTATTTAAATTCTTGTGTTAATTTCAGTTCGAAAATAATTTGTTTAAAATGAAATAATATTTGTTATTTAGTGTAATTTATAGATTCTCTATAAGCTTCTTAACATGTTAGGCTTGCAAATTTTTAGACTGTTTTTATTATTTTATTTTCAAATGATATATGTTTTTTTAGAAAAAAAATGATCATTTAAACTATCAGTCAGTGTTATTTTTTAATGTTTCTGTCATAAAACTGTATACCTGTGGGAGATTCATGGAATATATGAGTGATTATACGAATTCAAATCTGGACAATAATAAGACAAAATAGGAAGAGTCACCTGGATACACAACGGGAATTCAAATTCGGTTATAGCGAGCACGAACGTACAAAGTTCACTGTTGGACTGAACAAATTTTCACATAGATTTTATTTCATATATATGTGTACAAAAAGACTATCGAAAAAAAATTGTGTTCCTCATGGCATCCGATTCGAAATAGCGGACTTACTGTTACATCAAAACGTTTCAATCAAAATCATATACTTCAATAAAATTGAATGCCGATCACAAATTAAAACATACTTAAATATACATTTAAATTATATATTTCATTGAATGAAAATATATAAAAAAAGTACTCATAAAGGAAATAATGTATATTTTAGACGCGTTTATTTTTCTATTCATTCAATAGATTTCTTTACAATGTGACTATTGCAATCAATTATTATTTAATAAAAACCAACTTATGTATATGCATATATGTACATATATATATATATATATATATATTAATGTGTGTGTGCGTATATTTCGTATATAAAATATGATTTGTATGCATAGGTGACATCATTTTCATTCTAAACTAGGATTAGTGGAATTGTTTATTCACGGACGCAGTTGTAAAATGTGTTTTATTGCTGTGGCGATTGCACAATCTATTATATTATGTCATATCTTGAATTTATATGCATACACAAATATATTCTATAATGTGTTTATACATATGTACAAAAAAATGTCTGTATGTGTTTATATATTCTTTTATTTTCTAAGAAAAATATTGGACATGCTTTTATATAATAACAATAGTTAGCATTTTCGACGAGTTTCATATTTGTCATTTAACATGAAATTTCGCTTTACATACATACATACATACATATATATATATATATATATATATATATATATATATATATATGTATATATAGACACACATATATATGTGTATGTGAGTGGGTGGGTACATTACATGTATATGTTATTTAAAATTAGAATTTCTGTTATTATTCTGATATTTTTGTTTAAAAGTCATCTAAGATAAATAAATAAAACAATTATTGGAGTTACCCGACCACATTTTTCAAGCAAAAAGCATCCATCACGTCGGCCATTCACGGAATATATTACATCGATTGCCACAAATATATACTGTTGTAAAATGTTCATTTCAACTATCGTGTGTCTCATTGAAAGTCCGTTCAAACGGTTAGATAATCTTACTTTACTGAAATGTTTTTCGTTGACTTGTTGTAAAGTTTCTAAAACATCAGCCACTCTTTTATCATATTCCTTATTTTTTCATCATTTGTATTTCTTGTTTTCGAATGAATATCGTTACTGGCAATTGCGACTGTCTTTTAAATTGTATAAATTTATAATATGTATATGTATATATTTATATATTGAGCATATGATATCATAAATTAATATTCTCGACTTTATCTCGGATCCTATTGAAATTATAATAAATGACACGAAATAATAATGAAAAGATCTATAAATAGGTACAAAACGACCAGATTATTTAATCAAAATCTGGCCATGAAAGGTGTGTGTATGTGTGTGTGTGTTTCTGTATGTATGTAATGGAAACTAGCGATGACATTCGATTAACGAGTGAAACGAGATATAATGTATTTGTAAACACGTATAAACATATATTTCATAACCTTATTCTTAATGAAATTCACGAGAATGACATCACTGTGGTTATTTCATTCGAAATTCTGGCCCGGCATAAATAATAACGAACAGGTGTCAAATGTCTCGACGCCGCGCGATAAGTTTTCATTAGGAGAAGCGGATAGACGTCGGGTGATCGAAATGCGTGCAGGATCTCAGTAACCAGTTGAATTGCAGTCAGTTTGCACATTGGCGGATATGTATATAGAACGCGCGGATTTGAAAGTATGCAGCGGAATGTCCTGGATTTCGAACGAAACTTATTTATTCTTGTGTCGGTGTCGAGCGATCGCAGAAACCCTGTCCGATTATCTCCTATGGAAACGACTTTCCACAGCTCTGGTAGCACTCATTTGTATCTGTTGTAAAAGACAGGGAGATTGATTGTAGAAGAACGAAGACATATGCTTTTTTTAGCTCGACGAAGATACTTTTTCGTTGATACTTTTTACAATAATCTAAATTGATTATAATTGACTAAGAATATATCTGAGTAATATTGACGATTTATTGAGAAAGCTCCAGTTTGACACTATTTCCGCTCGGTTTAAATCTGGAATGTTTGGGGTAGGACGGTGTCGTAGTAAAAAATCACAAGTTTTTCGTTAGATCAACTTCAATTAATCCAATTGAAGTGAATACTTTTTGTTTGTTACTGTTTCGTATTAGAAAATGCAGCTTATAAAGATTTCCTGTTTGCAATCTCATCAACAAACATAAAATAATACAGGTACAAGGCAAACTTTAGAGCCGTCTCAGCAATTTCCATAAATACTTTTCAGACGAACCGAAATCGTCACATCTGAATTTCCAACAAGTCTTCGATGCTTCTGATAAATCATACCTAATACTTTGTACCGAATACTCGAACTACATGATGTATCGAAAATGCAATGTATCCGCACTCACATTCAAAAATTATCAGTCAATGACGGAGATTTCAGGAGTTGTTAGTATCATCTTTCGAACGACATGTAACACTAATGTATTTGTAGCAAATTTTCCACAATCAATCGCCTACAACGTCATCTTTTCGAAATAGGACAGGATTTTGCAATCTTCGAATATTTTGTGTAAACATTGAACACGAATGTTGTAGATTATTATAAAAGTTTATAATAACAATGATTATATTCAAGCACTTGCGTACAAATATTAATCTGGTTTTTATGCTCTGTGGAGTTAGAACAAAAAATAAGTCATGAAAATGTATCGTGATGAAGTCAAGACGAACGGCGACTTTTTATATCCACGAAGAAATGTTTTAATGATAGAAAAAGCGTTAATAAAGTCAATTAATTTACATTTGTGACCGCCGCCCACCCCCTCTCCCGAAAAAAAAACACGAAAGAGACGATTATGAAATCATCGCCGACCGCGAATCCTTGATCTTGATCGACGCGTTCGTTTTTCTGCATCTGTAAAAAAAAACCTCCGCCGATCTAATTATTTTCACATCTTGAGTTGCATAATCCGAATCCGAAACATAAACAATAATCGTGCCTTCAGAACGAATGGTAACAGCAGAAAAAAGTATCCGACATGAATCACGGACGAAAGTCGGACCGAAGAAACGGTCCGACCGGCTAGATTCCAAGGCCGACGTCTGAACCGAATGCATAAAATCTACTGCTTTACTTTTTCCTCTTGTTTTCTGTATACATTTTTAAAACGTGTACGTCGGACCACGGTCGATTCTCGGTCAGCGTCGATGTGAGTTACGAAGTCGAGTCCGAATGTGAAAAAAGAAGAGTCCTCGTGCGCACACCTCGCACACACACACACAGAGACACACACAGGCAGACAGACACAGAGGAGAATCACGTGAATCGACGACAAAGGAACGTTGCATTTCTGCTCATTTCGCGCACACGAGTCGACGACGATCACAAGGTCACGGGTTCATTGTCTCAGTGCGGTAGTAAAGAGTGTTCTTTCGTTCGATTATTGAACGTTGCGGTCGTAGAGATTGGTACAGCACGGTGCTAATATATTACAGCGGGCAGCGATTTAGTGTATCGATGATTTATCGATCTTGATAGAGCTCCTGCATCTGGGGTCGGTAATGAAATCGTCACGAGTCGATTGAACTTTGTGGAGAAACAGTTTGCACCAAATAACTTTCCGTTTATTTTTAAAGTCGAATTATGTATATGTCATTGATTTGTTTGACGGACAAGTCTTTTACAATGAGATTTTCACACAGATGCCCCAATATAAACTTTTATATTTTGTACATTAAACAATGTAGAGGTCACGCTGCCATGATGATTTTATGAAATTTATTTGTTTATTTACAAAGCAGTTATTTTGATTGATACTATGATACATTATAGTATCATTTCGATTCAACAAACCAATTGACAGAAAAAGTGTCTGATATTATCGAATGTTCATTGAAAGACATGTCTATAAAACAACGTCGTGTCTGTTCCAAAAATTTCCGCACAGAGGCTTGCGAGCCGCGCGCGGGTTGTACAAGTGTGTATTGCAGCTCTTTTAGTTTAGAAAAGTAATATATTTTATAACCGATAATCATCTACCAATACATAAATTGTAAAATTGTGTGTTTTTTTTATTTTTTTTTAAACGTACTTAGTATATTATTATCTGATTGAATGATAAAACAGATGTTAATTGATTTAAGATTCAATAAAAATCCTTTTTTGTATCTGATGATTGTATTAAAATACAGTTTTAATTGTAAAAGAAATGTAAAAATGAGGGTTTTTTTTAAAAAAAACAATAAAATATTATTTGATTATCAGTTTTTAGAGTACTTAAAATGTAAATCATATATATATATATATATATATATATATATATATATATATATATATATATATATATATATATATATATAATAACTGTTAAGCAAATTCAACAGATTTCACAATACAATTCTGATACTATGACGAAATTCACTTTCACAAATGAATTATTTTTCCTCCCACAAGTGATAATCAGTTTTTCGGATCAAAATTGTTCAATAAATCATTATTGACCATTGTCGATGGCGATGCTATCATTATAGAGCACCAAGGCACAGAAAAATATTCTGTACGTTGATGGTGCGAAGATGATGGTATCTCCATCGAAACATGCATAGGTAATAGTTAAAAATGCTCGATAATGATTTATTGAATAGTTCTGATCAAAACATTTACCAAAAAACGAATCCATTTGTGAAAAAAAAAACAACAGAAGATATTTTCACAAATGAATTTTGTTGTGGTTCGTGGGGCGAATAGTACGATTTTTTCGTTTAAACAATGGATATCTCTGTCCGTGCAAGAAAAAAAAATGTTCGCGTCGTCGACTGACACAAACTAGGATGAGAAAAGAATGAGTCAGAGTCGAGTTAAAAAAATATCTGCTCTGTGATCATATCTACACCGTTTCTGTTTTCGTTCACGTACAAAGAACCGTACAGTTCTCGAGACGACCGACTAAACAAAACCGTCGATCGATGTTTGATTGACGGCGAGGTCTGTCGAACCTCCGACATTTCACGCACTCGACGTCAGACGAAACTCATCAATTAGCGTTTCGTTCGTTCTGTCGACGGATCGCCAGACACCGACGAGAGAGAGTATACGGCACGCGACGGAGTGTCGAAAGGGTTAAACGGTGATGTCAACGCACGAGTCGACACAATGCTCTCGAGTCGAATGATGTCATACATCTATTTAAGGCGTTTCGGTCTGATTTTTTCCCCTTGTCCATTCCGTTTCAAAGGAAACGACACGGACCTCATTTATCGTTCATACACAACCGTGTTTATTGTTCAGAAGAATTAGTGCGACTGTACTCTCCTGTGCATTGTAGTCTCGGTGTTTCGTCGACGGATCGGGTTCATTATTCTCTGGCCGAGCAACATATATCACGACGAGCTACAGCCACCACAAAGATACGATTATAGCCGATCGGATGCTGAGACGGAGAGTCGATGCTGTGTGCCGCCACCGGAATGCGAAGCTTGTGTGAAAACTTTTACAGTCGATACCGATGAGATATTGTCACAGTAACTGTCAATTTATGTGCTTTATACACCTTGTACATAAATACACACACACGTGTATATATATATATATATATATATACACACATACATCTGTACATTCGTGCACGAGTGTACATGTAATCGTGTATAAATGTGGATTAAATTTCAAGTTAATGTGACACATTTTCAACCTTACACAAAACACATTGTGAACACGTAGACGCCACTGACTGTATTTACGAGCAGTCGCTGGCGCAGGACCGTAGCTGAAATGTATTTTGATGACAGAGATATGTGAATTATACTTGTTATATGTCTGTACGCAAACTTTCTTCTATTCTAAACGACTGTTGGAAACTTGAAAGCATTCCATCTTGTAAATAATTTCTTTATTAATGAAAAAAAAAATTAATTAATAAAAAAAACTAAATAATCAGAGCAAACAATCCTCCTTTTAATACGTTTCTGTGACATTTATCACGTTGGTAATAGTTTGATAGTTTTTTTTTATGACTCTAATATTCTATACACTTTCAATATGAAATGTTCCAGGGATGAAAATATGATTATCATATCTTCTTTAACACGCACTGGATTAATTTTTGAATAATTTTAGAATGCTATCAGAATTTGTCTGTGTTTTTCCGAATGAAAAACGATGCACAGATTAGAATAGAGTGTGTGATGTATTGGAAGTGGTTTTGACATGTCAGCAACTTGACACTGATTCGAATCGATTCGGATATGTTTCGGATGTCGGTACGTCGCGAATTGAAACCCGGCACACGAAATGGCAAACGTCTGTCGTCCGTCCGTCCGTTCTCGTCCGTGCTACGGCCATGATCTGATATATGCCTACACGCACGCTCTCGCATGTAACACACATTTACATACAGCAGATCTGCCCGTAAAAGGTTTTACTGAAAGCATATCATTACACGAGAACAACGCAACCGTATGCTAAGTAAAAGATATATATGTCTGATAATAAATTAATATGATTATTACTCATTTCTCTTTGTAATGCAATGCTCAGACCATATGGCCCCGACTGGCTGAATAAACGCATCGAAACATCCAGTACGTGCGCTTTGATCTCGGCTACGTTTTTTTTCCAACAATTTCATTGTTCGAAGTGCGAGTGAAAGCGACGACGACGTCAACAATATACAACAACAGTCTGATATATGTGTGTGTGTGTGTGTGTGTTATATCGAATGGAAGAAAAAGACGGTGTGGTAATAAAGAGACGGTTCTTAAAATAAACATCGGTGCCGTGCAGTCGCCGCAACATTCAAATGTGCACGCTTTCGACACAATGAAACGTTGCTGGATGAACGTTCGTTTGTTCAGATGCATCGATTGTTTGCGAAATTCGATGCGTGAGTGTGTGTGTTTCGTCCGTCAAAACAGACGGGGACTGATGACTGTGCTGTATACGACGTTGTAGGGTATCAGTTATGTTTTATACAAATACATTCTGTCATTTCGACAATTTTTTTACATGTTCTGTGAAGAGCTCATAAATTACTATAGAACACTCTACAAGTTCTCTAATATAAAAATAATAAAAAATAACTTTATCTGCGATGAATCATTTATTCCCCTTTCAATTTTAAGAATAAAAAGTAATATCTTGACCTGATAGTCTTTGTCCTTTTGGATCATCTCTGAGTTTCTGTCTTCCGCCACTAGTTTTGCCACATATTCCACATTCAGGTAGATTTTAGGAAGTGATATTAATTCTGTGTTCTATTTTTCTCACAAATTTTAGTCTTTGCATGTACTGATACGGATTTCAATTAACGTGGAGTGGTTACTCTCCCGGAGGGTTCAAATCCGTCATAACCAGTATTTATCTTGACTTTTACTGTGGTGTTTTAAAATGTCTTATGTGTGGAGACTGATTTTTCTGTACGATTCGAGAAAAACTTTTATGTGGAATGTGTATATAAAGAAATATAGAACAGAGTTAAAATATGTCTTAATGTCTGTCTAAACTTGACATTAATACAGAAATTAGTAGTAAAAAACAGAAATTCAGATAATTCAAAATGAAGAAGACTATCGAGCCAGCGCTTCAACGAAATCGCACGTATGAAAATATACAATTATAATTTTAATCGCTTAGAGTTAACTCTTGGCTTGAAGGCGAGTGTTCAGGGTTCCGATTCGAAAAGTCTTCGCACTGAAATGACTCTGCTCCAGACAACAGATTGAAAAAAAACCGTGTCCCAGTATCTCAGTGCTCGTCTGTACAAAGCGATTAGTGCACAACGTACAACCGCCCCCGTGTTCGCATACACACGACACCCACGTGCCCGTCTGCTTGCGCGCCGGTCAGCCAGAGTTGCGAAGGCGTCACCGACACAACTCCTCCGGCCCGTTTCCATCTCCGTTACCGTGCTACACGCACGCACGCACGCACGCACGTCGTCTCAATCGAGATGCATTCCAAACAAAATCACCATCACAATTGCGTTCGGTCGGTGTCGCGTGTTGTGCGCACACACTTGTACGAATGTTAAATTATAATTGATGACACTGTGTCATCGTTTCGAGTGGAAAACATGTCGTCCCGTTTACAAACATCACATTTAGGATGTACTTAGAGTTAGCATTTGGCGTGAATCACTTTAATTGAAAATGATCTCATTCTCTAATTATATATTCGATTATGTAATTGTTTGTTACAATGTGAACAGATTGAGACGAGTCGAAGCGCAGGACCTGATTCCAGAGATATTCCCATCGGTTCGCAAATGATATATATATATATATATATATATATATATATATATATATATATATATATATATATATATATATATATATATCACAGACACACGCACATACACACTTAGCTCACTATGATCACGTTTAGCCTTTCAACGCATTGAGTTAATCAAAATTAAAATATGGAACAATATAATGTTTATTATGAACAATATTAACGTTCGGAAACAAGAAAAAAACTGAAATAGAACTTTTTAAAAATTTAAATTTTAGAATAGTCATTTTTATATTTAGGATGTTGAAGTTCTCGATATGAATGACGATAAATTATTCATTAGTTGATGTCATTTAGTGTTTATGGACCTTACACTTCCCGATCAAATGTCTGCCTACTAAACATTCATACTACATTTTTCGATAATTTTTGTTCCATCTATTGATCAGTCTTCTGTAATTTTAATACGTTTTGGGCTTCTTCATACGAGTACTCTGAAATATGTACCACAAAAAAATAATTTCAAATACAAATAGACAGGAACGGAACAAAAGCACAAACTCGCTTTAACTATGGGAGCTTAATGTGGTTTGAAAAGTTTTTTTCATTTTACGTTAAAGTAAATAATAGATATTATTTAGAAAGTATACAACGTTTAAACTTCAAAATGCGGCAGAAACAGTCAGAAGGAGGGATATTTTAATGTCTGTTCTAACCTCTACAATACAATTTCTAATCGTCAGTTTTTGATTAAAGTTGAAACAACTTTAAGTCCAGAATTAACATTTTCATCTGATTTAACATTTACTTGTCTATTTACTCTTCACAAGACTTACAAAGTCGATAAAAAATATGTGATTAGACATGATAGAAAAGATGAAGAAAAAAGCTCAAAAAATTTGATTGCGAATCAAGAAAAGAACTAGACTGTACTTTAATGCTATGAGGGTGAATGCCATCGGAATACGTACAAACAATACTCAAAAATGACTGATAATCATTTATTGGAGATTTCTGATTTTGTATGTTTGAGATTTGTCGTGCGAGTAAATTTGAAAAAACCATTTGTGAAAACTACATTCGCTGATTCTAAAATTTTTTAAAAAAAAAACATTCTTTAAGAATATTTCGACTGGGAAAGATTAACTTCACGAGGACCATCCTTAGATATATATTTAAAATTCAGTGTTTTATTTCACTTATCCGAGAACTTTTTCATTAGATTTCGTGCGAACACTCTAATAATAAACAACGGTATATTTGTGTTCGACATGGAGATAAATGGCCGGTCGGTTTTTTTTTCATCAGAAAAAAAAACATTTATTTCTACAAAATACACGTATTTGCATTTATGAAAATACAATACATAGGCATTGATACGTGTGTGTTTTGCCTGTCCTGTCTGCGTACATGATGATAATATATTACAACACAGTTCTATTTTTAATCTGTACACAAAAAAATAAATATAAATATTTAATACGTTGATTAATTGCTCAGATAATTTAATTGACTCAATCGGATTATATATATATATATATATATATATATATATATGTATATATGTATATAAATATATATATTTATATATAATGTATACATATATAGTTAAAAATTTAGCAAACGTTATCACAAGTATGTCGCCGAGATGAAAGGATCAGTGATACTTTCGAGGTCAGTGACACGACAGATCAGCAAATAAACAGGCGTTAAAATCACCGCGGTTGAACGACATTCTGTTATATAACATACGTTTATCTGAATTTATAACTATTTTAAATTGCGATATATATTAATATATATATATATATATGTAACTAAACATATTTAAAACAAATTACTGTAAGCTTTAATTTTATCCATAGAATCTGCTATGAATGTGTGCGAATTTTTTCTTGCTAATGTGTCTGCTTTCAATGTCTAATTTAGCACTTCGGATGTCGACTGTGATAATTGCTGTTTGGATGAACTTGTTGTACATATATATATATATATATATATATATATATATATATATATATATATATATATATATATTATAATTATGTGTATGTATGTATATGTGTAAAAATAATTAAAAATAGATACAACTGCTAATAATAATTAAATCACGCTAATTACTTGTTTATATTTTCGATTAAAAAAGTCCGCGACATCATTAAGTGTCGTCGGAATGGATCAGAGGAGATGATTAAAATTTGACATACAGCAAAAAAAAAATGTGAACGTTCGATTTGTATATTATGATAGTTCTAGTATTTGTAGACAGTAATGTGCGATGACTGTCGCAGGTTTAAATTATTTAAACATTTGAACCGATTTGATTCGCGTTAATGATGTTTGTCTTTTGGTATCAATTTTTTAGGTCTGGTTCGTTAATGATCTGAGAACCGTTGTTATTTCACAAATTGATTTTTCAGTCTACTTTCAAATCGCGAAGTAATGGTTATGTTTTTTTTCCCGTTCCTGTGTACTTGGATTTGAACTTATTTATATGTTTCTTGAGGTCACTATTCGTTGTTTTTGTTTCTCCATTACTGGTTGTCTTTCGACATACTGAAATGGGTACTCGTATTTATCTGAAGATGTCGAAAAGAATAATTGCTAATGGAGAAACAAAAGCAAAGAATAACGACCTCAAGAAAAATAAAAATGTTCCTAATCGAAAATGTTCAGTAAATGTTTATATATCATTTTCGTTTGTTGCTTATGTACATTCTGATGGCGATTCTATCATCTTAAAATAAGAGATATAAAAAAAAATTCAGACAATCAAAAGGAGAATAACTTTGTATCCTGGTTCTCTGAACAGGATATAAACTGCAGAAATATTCAAAAATGATCGTCTGTCGTTATACATTCTTGTTGACTTTGGATATATCTAAACAGTATGCGAATCTTTTGCACTTCTATTTATAGCATTAAATTTTTGATAATTGGTCAAAGTTACACACTGAATATTATTTGAAATTTTCGCTCCTGTGTTTAAAATCGTATGAAATTATACACAGTCTTCATATTGTACTTGGGATTTTCTTATATATTTATATTATTCCTCATCGAACTGATTTATTCTCATTTAAATAGCATGCTATTTTAAATGAGAATAGTGACGAGATAATGAATTGTTCGAGTATTAGATTTTTCAGTACTTCAACTTTTCGAAAATGATGGCGTCTAGTGAAAATGCGCATAATAGTCAAACATGATCAACGATCATATATTTAGCATTAAACTTTTTTGTGATTTTCCGGGTGAGAAAAATCATTTATGGAAACAAGCATCGGTCAACTGAGAACGTCGTTCGATTGATATTTACCGGATCTCTATTAGAAAAGAGCCACGCGACAACGATACCAACGTCGTACAATAACATTTTAGCCCGATGGTCGTACAATAACGGCCACGAATACGGTCGGTCAACACGTCGAAACGAGTGCCCGTCACTCCTTTTTCTTATAGTACACTCTTGAGATATACACACACGCACGCACACAGCAAAACGCAGACACACCGTGTATATGAATTCCTTCGCCGGTTGTGCGCGCACACGGCGACGATCTCGTAACCTGTTGCATGCGGCCCGAGTAAGAATAGATGCCCGGCCGATCGGTCGGACGGACGGCGCTCGTGCTATGTGTGGGTGGGTGAATTTGTGTGTGTGTGTGTGTGTGTGTGAACGCACGGATGGAAACGGCGGGACACGCATCGCACTCGACGAATCAGCGTTCTTTATTATTGCAAAAAAACAACAGAGGATTGTTTTTATGTTGTTACGTTTTATTTTCGCTGCGTACGGATCGAACGGAAATCTGTACCAACGTTTCAATGATGGTCGTAGTATAGGAGGAAAAAGTGATTCGAAAATGCGACAAACCGTATATTATTGATTCTTGTATTTCGAACGAGGTGTGAGATTCGTTTGAATGTTGTTTTAGAGAGCCGACTAACCGACTAGTCCTGATAATTACACGGTTATAATCCTAGTACTAATGATTTTGGTTTGCGACGCGGTCTTAAATCGCCAAATTACTAACCGACTCAGAGTTGTAACAGCTTCCGAGCGAGTTCTGTAAGGAGTTTATTACAAAAACAGAACTAAAAATGGCCTTACTTCTCTTAATTAAGCGTGAACTATAGAGAGAGTTTCAACTGAATTTCTTGTTTTTTAAATCGACATTCAAGTCTTAACGCAGTTTCCTGTAAATTTCTTACAACGCCTGCGCAAATTTCGATATGTCAAAAATCAAAAATCTGTAAATTCTAACATACGATTACAGTGTTTCAAATGTATTGTCATTCTATCTCCACGTTTTACGAAAAAAAAGTATGCGGAAAGTTATGCCATTCTTTTCAATTCAGAACAGTGGGTAGTTTTTATATTCACGGGTGGAATTCTTTTAGTAGAGCCTCAATTTTTTCATTACGACTTCTCTCAACTCGTTTCAAGCATATACAGTGTTATTTTTGAATTTATAAATATCAATTTATTTGAATTTTCCATCTACATTGCGGACGACCAAAACTCCGTGGACCAATTCTCTCAGCAGGACAAGCTTTGAGCAAAGCGTGTGTGCTACACGCACAGCCTTAATTTATTGATGGTATCGTAACTCTGGGGAATTTTATTAAACGGTGCTGAGGGTCTACCGACAGACATTGCAGCCAATGAAGTTGCAAAGACAATACAAAAGGCACCCTTTTCTAATCAAGAACGCATTCTGCAAAAATTCTCAATCTTCTTCGCACTTGCATCAGTTTATGACAATTTCGAAATTGATAAAATGAAATACTATGTGAATATTTCGTCGATATCGTATGAATTCTATGACAGGAAATAAATATATTAATTTAATCGACTTTTTCCAAGAATGAACTGAATATTTTCAGAAAATCATGGCATCGAATATCAATATTAATCGTAGAATTTATCTTATCATTAAATAAATGTTACTAATACAACATCAGCAAATATGTTAGCATAAAACATAAATCAGTCCGAATTACTTGTGAATTTCTGCGCGGCAGATTTTTGACTTTTGAATATACAGAATTGCACGACGCCGTTGAAAATGTCTTGCAAGTTCGAAAACGTGCACGCTATTTAATCCCAAACGACATCTCGATTTTTGGAAACGACGCGGTTCGGAGAGAGCGCCCTTTCAGCAGTATGACTCGTTTCTCCACATCTAGCTGAAACAGCGTAATTTGTGGAAATCGAATTAGTTCGTGTATCAGAAATGTTGTAATCGTGTCGCGGGCTACACGTTACAGCGACTCGTAACATTGTCAATGTTTTATGATTCTGTTACTGTTATTCTGGACCCTTGGTGTTTTAAATTTTGTGTGAAACAACCAGCTTCATCAAATTTATGAATCCACAACTTGATGGCATGAGCGGTCGGTACCTCCCCATGACGTGTAACGTTATAATAATTGCAAAATAGCCATTGTACACTTGTAGCAGGCTAGTAATTTTTGTAAAATGATTTATACACAGGGAAAGCTCGATCTGCACCGGACCACCGCTCCATATTTATTAAATGGCCACGAATAACTAACAATGTATCGGTTAATTTTACCCCCTCACTCCGACGGTAAGTGAACGACGATCCTGCTTTTAAAATTTCTCGCTCCACTGGCGTACCTTTGACATTCATATCTCTATTCGGACTCTCGGTCGGTGACAATCAGTGTTTTAAATAAATTGATTGCAGAGCTGGCAATTTGCGTTCGAATTAAAGGACGATCCGCACGCGAATGTGCGATCGGTGTTTATTCGTATTTCTTATTTGCGTTCGAACGCTTGATTGTCGACACGTCGTCACACTCTAATTAACCGAATGTTAAACGAGCGGATTGCTTTATCGTGGACAACCCTGATACACATTTTTTTTACTATAAAAGCGCGATATTTTACGAGCCTATAAAACATTATATTTACAATGACTACTTAATTGCAATTCTGCGAAGCAGATTTGTGACGATGAGATAAAAAGTTCGACGAACTTTTATTCGTTTATAACTATACATACACACACATGTGTATACATACATACATATATATATATATATATATATATATATATATATATATATATATATGTGTATACATATAGAATGTCAAAAATAACTTGTTTGCGGTTAACGACGACGCCAGTGTGCAGAAGAAAAAAATGAAATAGAATTAATTCGTATCGCGAAACTAATTAATCAACCGGTGATCGAACCGGAGGCGGGGAAAGAGCGCGCCGTTATCTTGTGCAATTCATTTCGGCTCGGATGCAATTTGTAACTGTTGAACTATTGACATCGTGTTTACATTACGAGATCGTCGACGGTCTCTCTCCATTATTGAAATCGCACGAAAATAACCTCCCGGCCGACATTTAACCCGCGCGGTAGAGAGCGTAAGAGTCATCGCCGATATCTGTCTGCTGTTACATAATCGCCGTACGAAAATATGTATGTGTGTGTTTGCGATTAAATAAAAAAAAAAAACAAACGTCTGCGCGAATCGTTCCGACGGGTCCGTCCATTCATGGATTCATATGCACGTTTTTGTGTCGGATCGATCAACGATTCCGCTCTTCAGCTTTTTTACTTACGTTGTGTTAAGCTGACATCATCGTCATTATCGATAATAACTCGATGGAGACGGTCGGAGTGCATGTCCCATTTACCCATATTTCAGTAAAAAAATGATATGAATTTCCGTTCGTATGTCTTCTTAGTGCATTAATTATAATTATTACATACTGTTATTTTATTTTTCGTTCAATTTATAACTTTTGATACACTCTGTAAACTAATCTCGAAAAAATAATCTACTCTGGTGTTTTTTTTTCTTGAAACATATTAACTTTATGAGTTCGGATAACATTAATTTTTCATCTTCTCATCTTAGTAATTTAATAGAATGTTTAATTTTATTTTTTTTTTCGAAAATTTTTTCATCTTTTCAGTCATATCTTGACAATCTTTCAGCGAATGTTTCTTCTTTCCTTTCTATAAGACATAGATAAATACTATTCTGTGAAATCATCTTCGTTCAAACGTTCCTACAATTTCCATTATTCTTTTTGTAATTTTAAACATTTCTATCCATCAACGATCGTTACGTTTTCAGTTTGAACGATTTTGACTTTGACTTGTTTAATATTGTATATTTTTTAAAACAATTCTAATCTTTTTTATTGTATATCGTCATCATTACCTTTTTTTTACTAACCCCTGTCTCGTACATGTTTCTTAGATTTATTTTCGTTGATCTTTATTGTACAATTTATGCTTAAAATGTTTGATATTTTTTTCCTTTTTAAAACATCTTAATATTTCATCTCTAGATATTTTTATTTTATTTATAAGTTTTGTCAGATTAGGTATTATACCAGTTCACACTCTTTCAAATGTGTATTAAAAACTCTCTCTCTCTCTATCTCTTTCTCTCTGAGAGAACTAGTGACTTGGTTATTTAGTTTGGCACTCAGACATGTTGCGTTCGAATTAAGGGATTATCTGAACTCAAGTGTGCAAACGGGGTATATTTTTATATTTTATTTGTGTTCGGGCGCTAATGACCATCGTTATCGACGTGTTTTTAAACCCCAAACAACCGATCGATCATCTTATCATCTTTCCTAACTACTTTGCTTTTAAAAATTCAAAAAAATTTGTATTTATCTTTTATTTCTCGGCACGTCCTCCTATTTTTATTCTTTCTGATTCAAAATTACGGATTTCCATGACGATTCACTTATATCGAGAATGTGTTTATAATTCTTATTTAGATATTCTTTCTATTTTATCTCCATTAAATGTACTTGGGCCTTGTGATTGATTTTATCATCGATTACAAAATTCTCATTAAAACTTTCAATAGAAATTTCTGTGACTGTTCACAGGTTCACATCTTTATCTGTATTTCTTTGTTTGGACGCACGGATTGTGTCCGAGGATATGAGAGAATGTGTGATAATTTATGGCCCCATATCTCGATGCACAATTCTTTGTACGGATCCACGATTTTTTTCTAGCATGTTTAGACGATCTATACTGTAGGTCCATATTTCAACCCGAAATCGTCTGTACGGATACATGGAATTTCTGTTTAGACTTCAGACACTGTTTAAATATCGCAGGTCCTTATCTGCACCTACACTAATTTATATTTATAACACGGATAGTTTTCTATAAAATTCAGATACTCTGTATTTGTCTTAACGCGCAATTCTATAAACACGATTGGTTTCAATAAAAAATCGTTGAGTGAAACGTGGTTCTCTGATGTATGTAACGTTTCTCTTACTTTTTCAATAATTTATTATAGTGGACGAGCGCGTTGAATGTGCAATTGTATTTATCATGGAATTAATTATTGAATAGTCTGATGGCACGGTCTGTTTTTCTGTTGTAAATTCTATGATATTATTTATGTATCTGTTCAGTTGAACATTTATTTCTGATATCAATTTGAAATGCTGAATTAGGATAACCAAACGTGTACTTACTTGTTTTATCAAATCTCTATTTCTAGTAAAAAAAAATAATATAATAATGTGAGCCGGTTCAAAACAGGTGGTTAAGCATCTTGTATTGAGAAACGTGTTTCTATTCATTTTAACTTTAAATAGATCTTATTCTAGAGAGATTAGCCCGAATGGGAGCTCGTTTCGCGTTCGGCATATTCGATTTCTTATCGCTTAAAATTAAATTAACGAACATGTCGACCGCCTCCGCGTTTTATAATAGCAACTGATTCGCGATCATCTCGGTGCTTATGTGCTACAAGTATTTGCCGCAATTTACAAGATTACAGTGCGATCGGGACGTATGCAGGGTCCTATCTCGGATCTAATTTATTCACGGCGAACGTTTTATCCGGATAATGCGCTCGGTCGTTCTGGTTCTTTTTTTTTTTGCACGGATCGTAATTTGCGACCGGTCCGTTACCCCGTCCATTCCGCGGAGCGGTTGTGTCTCAAACGGCTGCCGGGGATTATTTCAAAACTTGAACTTTTGAACGTTCGCAATGTCTCTATTAACATATTTTAATTTTCATGTATAAACATTAAAACGTATACACAAACGAGAATAAAATTACAATGTCCCGAAGATTAGAAAAAAAAACACACACACACACATAATTTATGCGCGCTGTTCGGAAAAAAATCCGCCTTAGTCACTCGCGTATAAATTATGCAGAAACGTCCAAGATTATTATTCAAAACGTCTAAAACGAAACGTTCGTTTGTGCGCGACCAAAACGACCTGACAGATATATTCAATCTAGACACGAACGCCCGCTCGTCCGGCCCGCGAAGAGCGCACCCGCCCGTCCCAGTCGTACGCTCCGCGTGTAATTTGTTTCTCTCATCTCTGCGTACGGTTCCATATTTGGACAAGATTATGATAAAACCATCTACACGGAGCAGCCGATGGCAGCAGATCTATCATGCGGTGTGGCTCGTCGCGCGCAGAAATTTCGCGAGACGGTACTGTTAGGCCGTCTAGCCGACACGTGTTCAGTGCGCAAGAGTTCAAGCGTAATTTTTATTTATAATATAGAGTCCGTTCTCGGCCGGTGTCGATTTCGGACCGGAAACGTTACACACGGGGTGATAAATCGAGTATCAAATTGAGAAAGGTCGATAATTGCTAAATTATTGACGTTTATCATTCTATTTGAATGTATTTTATATCTGTAATCCCGTTAATATGTTGTCGTATCGACGGTAGTCCTTTTGGATCAGTTGTCTATTTTTCACTCATAGTTTCGGTTCGAGCTCCATTCTCAGGCAATGATCGATCTTCAGCATATAACTAAGCACGGCTAGTAGTGCAGAATAGACATTTAACTGCTCCAAAACGACAAAGGTCCACAAGACATCATATTTATATTAATAAAACTTTCATTTTTTTCGATAATAGCATCACCGTTGCTCTTAAACAATCATCAAAACTGATTAACAATCACTTTTTGGGACATGATTGATCTGATTTTTTTTTATAGTTTGCCGGACAAGAAAATAATCAATTTGTGAAAATATTGAATCTATATTTGCACGTGAAGTATATAAATATTAAATATGTGTAAAATAAGAGAAGAATATGGGCTGTGTGATTTAGAAATTTTACTGCTGTAAGGGTATCTAAAAAAAAGTTCTACCATAGAGTTTGAAGGAGGATCAGTAATATTATACGGTTGTCCATTGGTAGCTGATACGATCCACTTATATTTTATACAAGTATCAGGATATATATTTAGAAAAATGCATACAAAATTATATAAAAATATTGAAAAATTAAGGGGTGGAAAGCAATTTATATTTCTTTTAAGATAATGATTCTAAACAAAACGCTCGTAAAGTTTGAGTACGGATGTTGTATAATTCTTGAGTACTACTTGAAATTCCTTGTTAGTCTTTATATATGAACGAAATTAAACTTTAGTGAAATAGTTTATAAGATAGATATCGTCAGATGGATCTGTTCATTAAACATTTTTCTAATATATTTTCATACCTTCATACAAACCAATTCTCAAGAAATATTAGTTCACGTAAAGACATTCTTCATTCATTCCAATTTTTATATTTATTCCGCGTTGAAATCTCTTCTTCATATTTTCTCACACGCACGCCTTCCAGCTCGTGAGACTGCGACGAGTTCTCTCCCACATCTACCGATCGGCTTCCCTATCATACAAACAAATCGTTCACCAGCTCATACGCGCCGTTTATAGCGAAAATAATGCTCGCGTGCGTGAACCGGAGGACGACGGCATCGGGCAGAACAACCGTGTGTTCGAATACCGGTCATATATGTGTGTGCGTTGGCGCGCGCGCGCGCGGTACGGACGAGATCGAAGCTCCGCGCGGACCGCAGCACATTCCTGTCTCATTTTTTCGTTCTCGTTTCACTATCAGATCGTTTAATAAGACGTGCTCAGTCCATTTGCTGAGTCATTAATCAGTTATTCAGAGAGTCGAGTTATTAATTACACATGTGTGTGTATGTACAGAAATGATTATGCACATATATACAAGCAGTGTGTACGGTGAATGTAAAAAGAATTCAAACTTACAGAGGGACAGATTTTTAAAGTCGAGATCGCGTATGAAAATAAAACCAGATATGCATTAGTGTGTATACTCCGAAGGCATTCTTATCAATCAGCTCGAGACAAATCGATAGAATGCTCAAGCATTTGTAAATAGTAACAGTTAATTGACCTCTGCTGGTATGAAAGCTGAATAAAAATAATTCGGTTCGGTTAAAAGTATGCGCGAATGAGATGGTCGGTTTTTTTTTCAAAAAGAAAACCACTCCAATAGCCTGTCATTCTTTTAAATTCACAATTAATAGTAATAACAGGGAATTCACCTGCTTGGTCTATAAATCAGAGGTTTCAGTATATGATAGTTTTATTTTTAACCATCATGAATCTATTCTTAAAGGCGTTGACTGGAGAAAAGGTACTGGCTTCGAGATATAGCAATACGGTTTATTCTAATCATGAGTGTTTGTACGAAAGATTGAATAACTATTTGAATATCGTCAACCTTGCTTTTATAATTTAATATTTTAATTTTTAATGTAAGATCATTTTTTATACGAACAGGGGAAAAAATTACTGCCTGTTTAAATACTGATAATCTTCTTACCGCATTTTAATTTCCTCTGTATGACGAATACTACTCAGATAATATAAATAAGGGGTTAATAGCAAGGAGCCTTCAGAAATATGATTTTCATTTTTTTGTAAGCCTAAATATTTTCAACTTACGTGAAAGAATTTCGACAATTTGATTTTTGTAATTTGTTATCAAATGTGTATTTTACTGATGCATTTTTCTGATTCCACAAACCACAGTTTTGTATCTCATTCAAAATATTCACTAAATTATTGACCTTTTTTGATTATGCGTATTTAGTTGGAAATATTCGAGCAATCAAAAAAACTTCTATAGTCTTTGAGGTGAAAAAAAATTCATTTTTGAAAGTGAATTTAGTCACAGCGATAAAACTTTACTGTGGCCGATAATCTATCATCATTTCTAGAAAATATCCAATAAGCTACTCTATACAGTACGTGCATAAGTGAAATTTATCAATTAATGTTACTGCTCAAGGCATATTTGTATGATTTAAGTATCAGCAGAATTACATATAAGAAAGTTTTCTGTAAAACTTGTTCCTGTGCATGTGTTTAAATTTCGAGCCATACTAAAGTAACAGTTTCTGACAAAAAGGTAAATACAATTGTGAGAATCACCATTGCCAACATACAACCACCTCTAAAATATACAAACTTGAATTTTCTTTCTTCTAAACTTTTCCGAAACCAATCTTTAATTTAACCTTTCCCAACTCGGTCATCAACTAACAATAATCTATTCGTGAGCATCAGATTTTTTTTATCGTGTGTATTATTGTTTTATTTCACTAGATCAATGTCTATAAACAAATATAAGTTCTGAAAACGATTTCGTACAATTGTACTCGAAATTTAGTTAAATAAATCGAAGAAAGCATTTAAAGTTTTCATTTTAAAATCGACACATTCGTTTCCGTTCTGTATCCAAAACGTATAATGATTTCATCCGAAAAAAATGTGTTATCAGTTATCGATAGTGTGAACTATTACTATCTGTTTTTATTTTCAGACATTCGTTTGATTGTAAATAGTGCTTGAAGTAAATTAGTGCATAAAGATGATAAATAGAAGATAAAAGTGGGTTATTTTTAAATTTGACGGCCAATTAAAAAATTGACAATAACAATGTACAAGGTTATTTGATAACAAGTATTATGTTATATGTTTTTTACATAAAAGTAGTGATTATGGATGTATCCATATATATATATATATATATATATATATATATATATATATATATATATATATATATATATATACACACACATACACATACATAATCCTTACAAACAATTATCGATAATTGTGCTTGACTGCATTTCATGGACGATGCCAAAATCATCAGTGTTAAGATACAGAAAATATAGAACAATCAGTATCAAAATTTTTTTCAAAAATGAATTATTTTCTCACCCCCACACTACAACATTTAATTCTAATCAAAAATGTTTAGTAAATCACTGTTAATAATTTTTAATTGTTCCTTATGCGCATTCGTGTATCGCGATGCCATCATCTTCAGAGCTTTAAAGTGTAAAAAAGTATATTAAAAAAAATAAATGTACAAAACATCTCCAGAGATGTTTTGTAAATTTGTATTCGTGCATCTCTAGAAATATAAAATAATTTCCCGAGGCTCACGGAAAGTAAAAGTTATCATTGATGTCAGTTTTTCTTACAAAAACAATTCATTTTCACAAATTAATTGTTTTTTCAATTCACATACTCTTCCAACATTTTTTGAACAAATGGCGTTGCCGTCGCTATCGAAACGCATATAAGTAACAATCGAAAATAATCAATAATAACTTCTTGAATATTTTTATTAAAAAAGTTCTGCGTGGTTTATACGATAGAAACTTTGTGAATCATTCTAATGATAACTGATTTATTTTTGTAAATATCATGTAAAATGATATAAATAATCAAATAATCTTGTATAATATTTTGTAGAGTAATAATAACGTTGCTTAATTTTTAAATCAATCTAATGAATTGATCAAAACTTATTAATCAAGACAATTCTCTTTATTACTGACTGTGTCCTTCAACCCGTTTGTAAATCAACTATAATGTTTGATAGATTTATCCAGTAGTTGAAATAATCAAATAAATTAAAACCTGTATACACTTTATACGTAATTGTTCCGTATGAAAAAAGAACGAACACCAGTCCGAAGATTTCAACATTACAGACGAGAATCAAGTAAATGACACACCGTATACAGAAACAGTGTTTATTTTCAAATATTTCGTTTCATAAAAGAGCTAATCAATTAATGTGCTTTATATATATATATATATATATATATATATATATATATATATATATATATATATATATATATATATATATATATGTGCCCGCGTGTTTGTGTATGATGTTGTCTCGCTTCAATCATCGTGTTCCATTTATAAATTGAACGAGACATTTCATCGTGTAATTCTAGATGTGCACATAAGTGTATTTTTATGAGAATGACCCACTTCTGAGCCAGATGTATTAACACCATACAAATATGTGTGTGTGTATGTTGCGATAATAATCTTGTAAAAAGCATGCACACACATAAGACGCACATGTCCAGTTTCGAACAGACGATTCCTCTGTCTGTTCGAGAACATCACTCGATCTAGGAAAGAAAAACAAAATAACTGTGCGCGCGTTTGGTTGTGTATGTATGCACAACCAATTAGGGATTTAATTGAGTATGCAACTAATTAAATTTATTAGAACATTTAGTACTCTTTCGGTATCAATAACCTTGCTCGTCGTCCGCCAATGACGACGTACTGACGCTCTGTTCCAATTGTTCGCGTCCGCGGATTAACACACATTTATTTTTATATATTTTTTTTCTGTGCACAGTCTGATATTTGTGTATCCCCATTTCTTCAAGGCCTTCGATCATTCGTGGCCTAATTATGTGCGCCTCTCTGTGTGTGATGCCCGTTCTTTCCAGTCGATCGTTAATGATGTGTAGTAGTGTATTCGCCATTTCGGACTGGTGCTCCGTTTTTTCCTTCTCGGAATTAATTGAATCTTCCTCGAAACTGGACACGTGTTCCAGAGAAACAGATGTCTGTGTCGAATTCATTTTTTAATTCGATGATCGGTTACGATTCACGATGATAGAGTAGATTTTTTGTGCACGTATGAATTAATTACTTATGTGTGTGTGTTTTTTGCATGTTTTTTTTTGCAAAGTAAAAATCTGCAAGGTTTTTTTTTCTCAGAAATGTACAATACTTCCTTTTACAGTATCTCAGATTCGATGAATCGAATCTTTTATTATTGCTTCGAAGGGATTTTTTCGTTTTTCCTTCACACATTTCTGCCTGTTTGAAAAGAGTTACCGATCTCTCTCTACAAGTATTTGTATGAATTTTCTTCCACTCGTCGTCTCTTATTTTTCAATGATATATTCTGATTTTCTAGAACTAATTCACTCTAGAACTTCTTCTTTCAACTCACAAAATACACCAAAATTGTTCGATCAAAAATATTTAATAAATTATCATTGATTATTTTCGATTATCGCTTAGGTGCATTCGGATGGCAAGGACGTCATCCTCAGAGCGCCGAGTTTTCGAAAATTTTGGTGTGGTTTGTAAAATAGAAGAATATCTAAACCAGTTGTGGGTATTAATTCAGCAAAATCAATTCTGGCTACTTTTTATTAATCTCAGATCTAGAAACCGTTTGAAAGTTAATGTTGCTGAAATATTTATGATTATCACAGCAAACCTCATTTCCTTCCCTTTCAATATTTATAGACCTAAGCTTTAAGTTTGCCGCAATGAAATTTTACACAAACGACCTATGTTTTGTATCAAAAGTTAATATTGGTACCACGCTCTATAAGTTGAAAAAGAGAATTGATCGGGTTTTCTCATAACATTCTAAAGTTGATCGGCGAGGAGAGAAGTTTGTGAATCTTTTGGTTCCAGAAAATGAAATATGGTGTATCTATAATACATTCGTTTGAAAAAAGCGTATACAATTACTAGAGAGCTAGCATCATCGATGTTATAAGTAAAATAAGGAAATGTAATGTTATTAGTGGGCCTGCAAAGAAATGATGTACTAAGACCATCTCAATATAGATAAAACTTTAGATTCTGATCTTTTTTTATCGAGTTGGCAACTTCAAGACACCGAACCAGAGAGAATGTTTTATGTTAACGTACAGAGTAAATATCCTTTTTTATCGTATGAAAATATCTGACCACACTAAGCGGCGTGAGAAACAGTGAAGGATCTAAATGAATTTAAGTAGAAAATGATGCATAATCCATCATCTTTTCCGAATATTATCTCGATAAAGCACCGGTTATTCAAATCTACGAAGAGTTTATCAGATTAAGTTAAATCATTCGAAGATAGAGCCATGAAGTCTTCGAAGAATTCTTCAACTTTTCGGAAACTACCTAGTATTTGAATATTCGCTATAAGAAAAAAAAACGAATATAATGAAAAATTAAATTCTGAGAGGATCTTATTTGTAACGTCCATAAGAAAAAAAATTACAAATAATACATAGATTTATTGTGACACCGAAACATCACAAACAAAATGTAAATGAGTCCATTAAGTGATTGTAGATAAAATCATTTATATATATATATGTACATATATGTATGTACTTTTTTCTATATTTATTCAAATGAGATGCGACTGAATTTGTTAACCACGTGCGTTCGCTGACACCGAATGCAAATATTTTAATTGGACCCGAAACCATATAAAGCCGTATCCATTCAAACTGCCATGCCCATTTCTGTCGTAAAACAAACGATCGCATATAAATCACCGGTCGACGATTACGTCAACAGGATCGGATCGACGCCGTTGTTGGTCCGCGCGCGAGCGCGCGGGTCAAACGCGGGACGATTCCGAAAACGAACGTCTCGAACCCGTGTTACATCGATTCGTCGCGAAAAAAAGGTTGGCCAAACGAAACGATTTTCGACCGGATTCGGTCATAACGTACGCCCATTCCATGTTCGATGGCTGTCATTCAAACGGCGGTCTCTCTTCTGTTCCGACACCTTGGTCACGTTACATACGTACATACATACATACATATATATATATATATATATATATATATATATATATATATATGCATATATAGCTCAATACTCTCAAACAGTACAATAAATCATTTTAGTTACGCTACATCTTTTCTTTGTCCAACAAATTCTCATCTTTAGAAGCAGTAATGTATACACTGTTAAGAAAATGTGAAACATTGTTTTCTTACAAGAGAAATCCTATTTATGAATTGATTAATTTGTTGTTAATTCTTCTTTAGTATCAACGAAAAGCTACAAAAGTGATTTGTTTAAATAATTATTATTCTTCATATAAAGCAAATTGTATGAGTGAGACCATTTATATATATATATATATATATATATATATATATATATATATATATATATATATATATATATATATATATATATATATGCATATCAAACGATTATCTGTAGGGACAATCTACTGCCGGTATGTAAACACGACCGAACCCCTGTTCCGTTGCTTTTCATGCAACAAGTTGCCGACGATAAAGTGTATGTTTTTGCATTTACTCTGTTTATGTTTGCACAGGTTAATACAACACAGTGTATTATTTCTTGGATCTCGTTTTATATATATATATATATATATATATATATATATATATATATATATATGGATTAATTTATAAATAGTTTTATTTTTAATAATTACGTCAAGTCGTATAAATAGAAATATCTCATTTCCAATGACAAATCTAGTTAATTATTAAATCATAAAATTATTTATCAATGTATGTACATAAAAGTGTATGTGTATATATTTATATGTATAAACACACATACAAATTAATGTTTCTTATTAAATCATTATTTATATTTTATAATTGATATAAAATGTTATTTAATTGCTGTTATATCATTGGTTATTAGAATATAAATCAGGTTTTGAAATTGTTTTCAAGTATATGTAGCGAAGATATAAGTTTTTCGAAAATTCATTTACGAGTATATAAGAAAATAATACACTTGACAACCATTTAAGTTTTTCCGTTCTGCATTTATTTTGATCGGTTTGTTCGATTTCATACTTTTTTTGAGTATACTTTCGAGTATTTCACATTATTAGTTGTCTTAATTTCGTAACAGAGTCGCGCTATTAATTTTTGAACCGGCATAAAATACAACCGAAGTAAACTTGACAAGAAGGGAGGCTGATATCGAAGAAGTGTTGAACACTGACAAATGGAAGTTACATCGTATGAGTCGATTTACTGATAAGGCATTTGCTGAAATTGTGTTAAATTGACATTTACATAATGATAGTGTGATGTTGCTTTACTCGCATTGTAAACGCAATTGGAGAAATAAATAATATGGTCTTTTTTGATAAATACATTCCTGTCACAAACCACGAACCATAAACCGCAACCATGTGATATTTTAAAAACGAAATTATTATTGCTCAAGTAAATTGTGTTGTTGTATCTGCGTTACTCTCTAGAATACATGTTTTTCATTATTCTATTCGAATCGTTTAGATGAAGTACGAATTAGTCTCTTCTACTGCGAATTTTGACTTTCTTCATCTCAAAATAGATATCTTGAACTCTCTTCGATATCTACTTCAGATTTATCTCAATTAAAAATCTATTTGAAGGTGAAGAAAGTCAAATCTGGCCATAGAAGACACAAACTCACTTGTGAGCTATAAATAATCCATGGAATTTGTATAGAATAATAAACTGTAATATATATATATATATGTCTGTGTGTGTATGTATGTATAGATTTATCGAAGTATTGACCTTTGCATCTATACTATTGTATTCCGCTATAGCCATGCACAAAACTTTATTTTAATCTTGAGCTGGATTAATATCGAGTTTTGAAATGATTTTGGATTTTAGTACATACTTTACTAAAATAAAAATTATAGTGATAACGGTTACTCGAAGAAAATAGTACAACTATTACGTTTAAAAAAAATTAAGAATGTAGTATGAAAAACTCAATAATAATGATATAATAATTGCGAATATGTCTGCTTTGCACAGAAAAAAAACATCAAATTGGAATTCTAAAAAAAAAACGAAATGGTTTTTTTTTTATTTCAATCAACGATTTCTCTCCTCGATCTATTCTTAAATCCCAGAATTTATTTATTGAATAATACAAAGCATTGTAATTATTAAGTCATTATTAAAAAGGTCAACAGAACATTTTGCAAGAGTTTGTATGTTTTTATATGGAAGTAGTATGCATCAAAGACTTATTTATTATATTGTACGTTCATCATCATCGGTATCTGTACATAAATCTTAAATCTGTTAGTTGATTTGCGACACACATTCTACAGTGCATGCGGAATGATATTTGCAATTATATCTTTTTATACTTTCTAGCTAAGGTCCATCGACATGCACTTCTTGTGCTATATATAACTTTTATACATCGATAATCTTAACACTGGACAAAAATCGAACTATATTTTATTTTGCTAGGGAATATAATTAATGTTTTTTTAAAATGTTTTTTTTTCTTTTTGTTGCAGGTATGTTTTTGAATTAAAAAAAATCATTTCAATCCATAACTGAGCTTGGTGAGTGAAAATGCTTAACATGAATATTCAGTACTTGTTTATTTTTTTAAGATATATTTTTAATATCTCAGATATTAATATTTTTGCTTAATATTTGTTTAATTTGGTCAACATTTTACATAAAAAATCGATTTTAAAATACATAGATAATGATTTCATTGGAATTATCTAAGTGTAAATGTTTGGAATTATAATTACGAGGGTGTTTACGAAATCGTAAGAATTTATGAGTATGTACCAATATTTCGATAGTTCCTTTTTTCTAATAGAGAGAATTAATCGATAATAGCGTTTGTCGTCGGTCTCCTTCTCATTTAATGATTTTCTAAAGTGTTCATAAAAAAAAACGTATAATAATTCGATGACGGTCGGTAAAAAAAAGCTATTATAATAATGAAATTGTTTTGCAAATACACAAAACTCGTTGTAATCGACCTTGATCGATCATTCAAAACTTGTCTGAATAAATTTAGGTAAAGGCCGAACATTTATTGTCCTGTCGACGCAAGTATCTAAACGGTTGATAAGAGAATAAATTGGCATCATGTTGTGTTCGTGTTGAGGTCGACGTTTATGAGACACGATGAGATCGACCTAATTATGAGTGCACTGCGAGACATTGTCACCGCGTTCCATAGAACCAGTGTACTGTAAAAAAAAAAAAAAAAAAACGTAGATAAACAGTGACAACCTTAAAGTTGCACCTGTAACCCAATTTGCGCGACGAGAACGACGTGCACGTACAAACACCGTCAATCCAGCTATCTAACGGGTCGGTGTTATCTCTTGTACGTTTTCATTGTCGGCTTCTCAACACACAAGTCCATGCGGACGGCCAATATTCGAACGTGAAAAAACGCGACTGCATCTCGAAGTACCGGTTTTTTTTTTATTATTTTTCTACGCCCGCGGCGACATTGCCCGTACACCGAGTCAATAGCATCAGTTTCTCTTGCATTCGTACTCGACATGTGCACTGTTTTTCCACATTTATGTATTTTCATACCAGCAAGAGATGAAGTATGAATAAATCGGTCGGAATAGTATGAAGATATTTCAATAATTGAGTTCAATAATCGAACGTGAAATATACAAGAGTACGATTTTACTCTCTTCGGCCCGAAAAATAAACGTTTCTAGTAGAAAAAAACGTTCTTTGAAAAATGATATACATAAGTATTTGAAAAAAAACGCTTTTGAAAAATCTCTTCATTGTTTTTGAGATCCAGTGTTCAAATTTGTATGAATTACACAAATGTGGCAACGAATTTTTAAGAAAAAAAAACACAATTTTTCAATCGAATACAACTTTCTAATTTTGTCCAGCGTCACACGATCGAACTATTTGCACAAATCACCACCACGTCCTCCAGACCGATCGAAATCTAGCTCGATCACTCGACTTGCACTCGGATAAAAAAAGCTCTTCTATCGATTGCGGCCAAGTGTCACGACTCTGTCTGGATGTTGTTCGTCGATCAAGCGGATCGGTCGTATGTACTCACGACGAAGATCAATATTTGATCTATGCTAGAGCGCTGGCTGTGACTGCACGTCCATGCCACACATGCAGAAATTTAGACAAGGTCGCACGAGACGGCTCGACAAATATTTGATACGGCCCGAGAAAAAAAATCGAATGGAGAGTCGGTAAACAAACGACCGATCCATAGATTCGGTCGGTCGTGTTTGATTACCGGTCGGTCGGACGGTGCAGCCGATCGGAACGGAGTTCGACCCGACGAAGAAGTGGCGAGGCGAACGCCGGGACTTTATAGTTTTTTTTTTAGATTGACTATTGAGACGGTCGTCGACGATAGATCGACGAGAATAGATATTAGCAGTGATCGATAATCAGTTTGAATTCTAAAAGTATCCAAGAGTACAAGATTAAACATTTCATTTTTAATTCGATGATTTATACAACTGTAATATCTATATATTACATCAATGCTTACTAATTTCTATTAAAAAGTGATCGAAGGTAATTATCATCGAATTGTTTTCAATCCGCATATATAATAATTACAATAAGTTATGCACCTGTAGTTAATTTATCAAGTTGAAAAAAATCGTTAAAAAATTACTACAATACAAGTTATGCTAGAGGAACGGGAAATAATCATTGAACGATTTTGATAAGAAAATAAATAGGTAAAAAACACACGATTTCCGAAAATATTACAGCGATTACAAGTTTTTTTTTTACTCAAAACACAGAATGGAAAACATGCAATTGAATAATGAATGGGAAACTAAAGAACTCGATTCTTGTTTGATTATCGTTTACGATAGGTAAACTTCAGAGGAATTACTAGGAAGGGGATTCAGTAATATCGATTATTATAACAGGATCGATCTTTTATAAAACGAAAAACAGAATATGTGTAGTCGGTCTAGACACTCTTATCATAAGAAAAACCCATATCTCGATGTAAAGACAACGATGTGCAATCACGGTTTTTTTTATCAAAGTTCAGATACTCTGTTTTAAGATGCAGGCCCATATCTTAACATAGAGACATCTGAACGGACTGTCGTTAGATACAGATTCATTTCTTGATCTACAGGTACATGCCGTGACGAATTAATGATTATTATTTTCACTAACGAATTTTTCATTCACCCATCCCGAATCATAACTAAAATTCTGATTGATAAAGTTCAATGATTGATCATTTTTTTTATTGTTCCGTATGTACATTTCGTTATAGATTTCATAACTTTTTGAGTACTAAGATGAAGAAAAATTGATTGTTATATATCTTAACACCTTCTGAACGACTTTTCTATCGAAATGCGCACAAACAGCAATCAAACGCAAACAATAACCAATAATTAAACGGATTTAATTCGACTTTTTTTAGTGGTTCAGAAGGATCGAGCGAAAAATAAATTCGTCAGAGCATCCACAACGCAGACAAGTATGCTATAACAATTTATATCCCAGTATGAAAACAGACATGAAATTAAAATAGAAATATGTATTAAAAAAAAACCGTGATTTATTCCGACTGAGTGTTTTTAACTCGATCCGATGAGAAAAAATATTCAGTAATTAACATGTAAACAAGTACATAAAATCAGGAAATAATTTCCAATAAACTTTTTACATGTTCGTGTATTATGTTTAATAGTCTGCACGTCGGGCTGTCAAAACAAACAGTTGTATTCGATGAACATCTTTTGCATACGAAACGAATTAACTCTCATACGAACGTACTTTTATGTACACACATGTTTTTATATATATATATATATATATATATATATATATATACATACATACACATATATGTACTTGTATAAAAGTGAATGTTAATATTACAAGGGCGTACACAATAGAGTATCTTCATTTTCTCAATATTGAGACTATATCGTGTCTGTAACGTTATAAGTTTTTTTTTATAATAATTCAGTAATTAATTTTCCGTCTTTTCTAATTGCGCGGTTTTTACTTAAAAAAATGTTTTACCAGAAATGACCAACATGGAAATATGTTTCTGTTCCTATTCAGATAGAAACAATTGTATGTTCGATTTCTCAAACGATATCTCAGACTCTTAGGAACGGTTTGAAATAAACGGGGACCTCATAGAAACGATTCATACAGCGATGGTCGAAATAAACGTTAAAGAAATTATTTTCCACAATTTTTTAGGACTTATTCTAACTGCACGGATGCGCGATCCACCTCCTCGTCGACGATCTATCCGCGTCATTTAGATTCCTTTAGAGTTATTCGACGGAAAGTATACATGAAAAAAATACATGAAAATCATTTAACATAAAACACGCAAATCTTCTCCTCGAGTCAAAGAGTACCTTTTTGAAACATTCTTTATTGTTCTGTTCAGGTCTAACACTTAGATCTTTTTAGTTTAACGACAGATTTACAACTCAAAAATCTTACATAAGATTTATAAAAGAATTACACGATCGGTAAGGGAGTGCGTTTTTAAACACTCTGGAGATCAGAATTAATTGAAGCGGTCTCGAAGAGGCCCCCGAACAATCGCGTAGAAAATTTGTGAAAATCTCTTATCATCGTCACGACCAAGATGTAACAGACAAGTGAGTCCAGAGATCCTGTGTCTGAGAGGAAGGAGATGGCCGAACACATCCCGGTGCAATTAAGTGTTAATCCGAATTCGAATTGACTTGCGAATTCTGTCGTTAGTGTTGTCTCATGTCCCTACTTTTCTACATCAATTCAGTGTCGGGTTTAATCGCAAATTTCTACCCTAATTTCTTAAGAATTCTATCCAAATTTTTGCCTATACCATATCATTTGTTTCTTCGTTTACCGTAATTATTACCTACTTTTGTTAACGTTTACCATGCATTTTTGTCAGTTATTTTACCATTTCAGCGTGAGTTCGAACGATTTGTTCAAAAACACCACTGACTCACAATCACCCCGTGATCGTCGCCTCTAATCCCTTGTCGAGAATCTCGCGTCGTCCGCGATGCGTTTCACATAACGACCTGAAATACCCATACCAAATCCTAAATCCTGCGGACTACCTATGAGGGACGGACGGGAGGCCGGCCTCCCGCCGTCGCCCAGCGCACGTTTCGTCCGGAGACGACGTGCGCGACGGTACCCCGCAGGTCCTGATTTGTACCCGAGGCTCTGACTGAAACTAAGTTTAGCCGCGGTCGGGTACGGGACGTGTCCTTTTATGCACAGCTAGATACGGATCGATAGCGTGCCGGATTCGGGGGTGTGACCCGATCGGTCAACGAAAGGATCGGGCTGGAAAATGTAAATGACTAAAAAAAACCGCGGAGGAAGCGCATCGACCGTGGTACGCCGGTGCAATGGTGAACCGAAGCACGCGCGTTGAGATCTGAACGCACCCCGGCTTGTGACTTCACCAGGAATGTGTCCGATCGCACCGCGTCGGTGTTCCGGAACGCCGGTCGGCGTGGTACGGTCGCGGCTCTGCGAGCAGACTGTCAAGGGTTTAAAACAGTCCGTGTCGGATGTGACCGAGAGTGACCTGAGCTAGTGGACATTTCTAAGAAACGTCGGACTGCGGGCCGGCCGACACGCGACCTTTCGGCGACCGGCCCGCCCCTGCATTCGTCGCCGATATCTTTTCATCCGGCCGATGGTCGGACAGGGACGGTGACCGCTCGACGGCAAGAGCGCTGGCGCGGGGATCGCTCAACAGCGCGACTGCTGAGGCGAGTGCCCGCATCGACAGCACGGGTGCCGGGGCAGGTCACGCCCTGCCGTTCCACCGTCGGGAGTCGCAACGTCTCTTATACGCTAGGCGCTTAGGCGAGACTACTCCAGACGACGAGTCCCTCCCTTTTCGATGCGCGACTGAAACCCCTAGCACGAGAGAAAAACGCGGGTTCAAAGCTGACATACGACAAATAACAGTTCTAATAATGCTTAACTAAACCCCTCTTCACCTGCAAAAAATACAGACATACTAAACCTGTGATTGAGTGCGACGCGCTCTTTACTCTCTCCCTCTCAGATCTGCTCACTGGTCTGCTCTCACTCTCTCCCTCGCCATCACCATCTCGGACAGGAACCGCAGAACACTCGATTGAAACGAATCTACTGTATACTATTTTTTGTCGGACGGTCGTACGTCCGATCTGACAATCAAAAAGCAAACACTCCCGGGTGTCTCCCTCCTGCAGAGCCTCGTTGCGCGCGCGCCCCGTGCGGGCCACCTGGACAGGAGGTCGACGACGCACTTGAAGATTCGAACGAGACTCGACACTGTTTTTACTACTTTTCGCGCACAGACACATCTATAAAAAATCACTCTGTCCTAGACTGAATCACTAGGAAGTATTTAAAAAAAAAACGACACGAACGGACGGTTGCGAGTCGTTTTATAAACGTGATCGACAGCGGGGACCGAACCGGCGTCGCGGACCGAACCGAGCCGGCGTGAGAGACGGACGAACCGTACGAGGAGAACTTCAAGATGCGCTGCTGCGAGGATTTGACAACGCAAATAGCTGTTTTCGAAAGAAATAAACATCGAGACGAACTAAACAGACATGTGGCGTTTGGCGAGTTTTTTTTTCTGTGTTTACTACAGAAAAAAATCTTCTCGTACAGAACAGAGTTATGAACGACACGTGACAAAGATGGAATCAATTATCTAAATTAGAAAAAAAATCTAAATGGACGTAGTGCACGACTTTAAAACAAATTGAAAACCAAAAAACTCAAAGATAATTTACCGTTCTCTGAGGCTGGAATAATCTAATATTTAAATTCTGGACAAAGAACTGAAACTAATTGTCAAAAAAGCAAACACTACTGCAAGAGATCTGCAAATTTATCGAAAATTTAATCTACAAAGCAAAGCTAAGTCAAGGAATCTGCAGAAATTCATAAAAAAAAAATCATAGAAAAATGAATGAAATTTACAAACCTTATCAAGAATTTTAAAAATGGTACGGGGAGGGCGTTTGTGTTCCGACGATGTTTAAAATCATATAAGAAACACGAAAATCCTAAAAACTATTCATTCAGGACTCTCGTTCGATCAAAGAATTTAATGGAGATTCATCACAAATAAGCCAATGATCTACTTTCAAAAAGATGCTTACTTATTATCAATTTATTAAAAAACAAATAATTTTAATGACTTCGAACCAAGCTACGTTAAATATATCGAGCGAGTCGTAAGTTGGAAACAAACAGAAAATTTACTTGAAATTCAATCGAACGGGCCAACGCAAAAAAAATCGCTGAATCCGTGTGGATCTGTTTTTTACTCTTGCATTTTGAAGAAAATACTCAGTACCCACAGATGCAGCAGCAGCAGCATCCATCGTTCCACCGGTGATCCGGAACCGAGATCTGGACACGGGAGCCAGATCTGTGATATTTCGGGACGAAACAATGAACCGACATCCGCTGCCGAGATTGGGAAAAAAAACAAAGATAAACGCGGAACCGACCGGACACGCGACGCGGACAGACGGCGGTCATCACACACACACATCAACTCGTCCTCACAACAAATCCAATGTGTCCTCGAAGTCAGTGGGCGAGGTGGGCAGCTCGACGTCGTTTTAAAAATGTTCCTTAAAAATGAAGTCCCGGATTTGTTTTTTTTTTTTAAAAAAAAAACAGAAAATTAAATAATAATAGATTAGACGACACGTACCTCCAGAATAAAATTACGCGAGAAAAAATTCAAGAAATCCCACAGCTTGATAGTAGTAGTCCACAATTATATTCCAAGTTTTGTTCGACTTCCTAGCTCGGATTCGATTTTGATCTATTAATTTATTTGTTATCTGAAAATAAAACAAAATCAAATTAGAATCATTAGATGGAAATCATTATTACTTATAAATATGTACGCATAAGATTAGAAACATAAAGTGACACCACTGTACATTAAAAGTTATAAAACTTCGATGTTTTTTAAAAAATATCCACTTGTTTGTATTTCACAGCCCAATTCGATATTTCGTCCTGAGCTTTAAGAACATTTTAAATATTTCACTGTTAATTTAACCGTTGTAAAATCAATTTAAACTGAGAGAATTTGACTGTACTGTTGCAGAAAATAATGGCGATTTTCAACAATCGACGATCACAAACAAACATCGGTCGGCTCTGATCGGAATTCGATCGAAAACCGAGTGGCGTCCTAATTTATTCTGCTGTTTTTGAATGTTTCAAAACAGTGTGCGCGTTTTTCGAAAGTAAAATAATGAACAAATTAAAAAAATGACCTGCACACTGGGATTATACTTATATCTAAAAATGATTGCAATCGACATGAGACGACACGTACCTCCAGAATAGAATTACACGAGAACAAACGCACAGTTTGCAGCAGTCGACAATTATATTCGATGTTGTTGTTCGACTTCCTAGCCCTGATTCGATTTTCAACCATTAATGTATCTACATGTGTCTGATATAATTTATCTGTTCTCTGAAAATAAAACAATCACAAATTAGAATCATTCAATAGAACACCACTACACACAAATATGTATACATAAGATTAGTAACATAAAGTGACACCACTGTACCTCAGAAGCTATAAAACTTCGTGTTTTTTTTTAAAAAAAAAACTCCACTTGTTTTCATTCCACAACACAATTCGATATTTCGTCTCGATTTTAAGAACATCTCCAGTGTTTCACTGTTAATTTAACCGTTGTAAAATCAATTTAAGCAGGGAGAATTTAACTATGCTGTTACAGAAAATAATGGAGATTTTTAACAATCGACGATCACTAACAAACATCAATCTCGGCTCTGATCGGAATTCGTTCGAAAACGTTCGGAATTCGATCGAGCGGCGTCCTAATTCATTCTGCTGTTTTTGAATGTTTCAAAACAGTGTGCGCGATTTTCGAAAGTTAAATAATGAACAAATTAAAAAAAATTACTAAAATTGCGATTATACTTATAATTAAAAACGATTGCAATCGACATGAGACGACACGTACCTCCAGAATAGAATTGCACGAGAACAAATTCAAGAAACCCCACTGCTTTGTAACAGTCCATAATCATATTCGACGTTCTGATTGAAAACTCAGATCACAGTCAGTCTATTTATTGATTTGTATTTGATCTCTGAAATTAAAACATCAAATCAGAATCATTCGACAAAAAATTATTACATGTATATATTTATATGTAAGGTTAGAAACGTAGAGTGACACGACTGTACCTCAAAGTTTATAAAATTTTGACATTTTTTTCTAAAATTCCACTTGTTTGCATTCCACGATCTAATTCGATATTTCGTCGTGATCTTAAGAACATTTCCAATCTTTCACTTTTAATTCCACCGTTGTAAAATTCATTTAAACAGAGACGATTCAACTGCATCGTTCCAGAAAATAATGACGCTTTTTAACAATCGACGACCGTTGTCGATCACAGACTTATAGTAGTTCCACAATTTTATTCGAAGTTTCGTTCAACATTCTAGTTCGGGTTCTAGTATGGACTGTTAATTTATCTACTGTAATTACCATATTAGCAGAGAGGAAGTGAATTGAAAACCGAAATCACATTCAGTCTATCTATTGATTTTGATATGATTTATTTATTTTCGACCACTTCCACGATATTGTTTTTCATTTATAAATGGCGTACGACCAATTATTATTTACAATAAAGAAATTGGAAATTCAGCGCAAATTCTATGTTTTATTTCAAATGAAACAATCGAGTTCTTATTGGAAGACCTGTATATATATATATATATATATATATATATATATACACACATATGTATGCATGTGTGTGTGTGTGTGTAATAAAAAAACGATTCAAGGTAAATCATAAAGATTTTACACGGGCGGCCGTCGCCGCCGTCGTAAATAAATGTTATTTTTTTCCGATGTCTGATCGTACATCTTAATGATTCCATTAAGCGTTGAAATATATGCTTTTCAGACGTCTTCGAAGGCGAGTTGTTCTCTTCTCTCGCGCGTCCTCCCCGCGCCCGTCCGTGTCTATTCCAATAATTGAACGAGTTCTCGGTTCTTGCTGCTGCATTCGTCGCAACGTGCATCTCGCACTGGAAAAAAAGATCATCGGATCTCTATTAATCGTCGTGTGTAGCGCGACACACGATCACAGGTCGAGCGGCGTTCTTGAATGTTTTGCACGTGTGTTTAATTACAATGTACGTGTGTCGCTTTTTTTAACGCTACGCAACGTCGCCTCGGTCCCATCGGGACGATCGTTAGTTCGATTTATTTATTAGACATTTTTCATTTCTTATTTGCTCTGTACTCGACATGTTTACGTATGACGAATGCATGTAATTATAGCCCGAGGTGTCAGAGTGAATCTTGTCGTATATATCTTTTCATTACAAGTATTCACATAATTAGGGTTTCTTTAATAATCATCCTTCTCGTGTTAGTGTTTTAACCTCTGCACATTGTTTATTTGAAATTTTAATCAGATGAAAAATTGACTTGAAAGCGCGTTTCGGCGATTCATCGATGCCAAACGATTGACCAGATTGTCTACGATTATTATAGAGGATAACTCTTTGATTGATCGCAGTCTTGCGACCCGTGGATGTAGTGTCTTCGCCACGGAGTGTCGAGCACAGAGGCCCATGACTCATTCTCGCCAGTGTTCGACTACTGTCGCAGTAGTACTGGAATTGTTTCGGTGTGAATGTTAAATTTTTGTGTAAACGTCTCATCCTTCGCAACGATCGTATGTAAAAGAAATTCCATTTATCTGTACGAAAAGAGAAAGACACCTACCGTTCGACGTGCTTTATTCATGTCTGTGAATTCAGCCGGAACAAATTTGTCTGTTTTATTTTCTGGTTCGATTTCAGCAGAGCCAGAAAATTATTGAATAATGCACATAGTATTTCTGTACGATGTATCGATTTAAGTTTGGCTCGTGTGTGATTCAGATAGAGATCTTCACGAATGTATTTTTTTTCTATAAAACGTTTTTTACCACAATTATTCGTTATAAATGATTACTGATCCTTTTTGATTGTTGCTTATGGGTATTTCGAGGCCGATGCTATTATTCTCAGCGTGTTCAAGTACAGAGAAAATAATATATAGGTTTTTCGACGATCTCTGTCGATGTGCCTCCCTGAATAACATCATCATCATACTCATAGACAAATTTGTTCAAACATCAAAACATATGCCATTCAAACGATTTGGATTTAATGTTTATTTTTTACACAGCAGTAAATTATTTTTGCTACCATTTACAATGAAGTTTCTGTATATACATATATATATATATATATATATATATATATATATATATATATATACACTTACATGTACACGTACATACACACGTGTGCTTACATTCATGAATATTTGTATAGAAATTAATCCTTAAACAAATTATGCACACTTTTTCTTCGAATTGAAAAGAGTGCATCGCTCGAATAGATTGCAGACACTATTCACCGTGTAAATATTTACCTGCATTCAATATATGTGTGTATGCGCAATATTTCGAAGGGAAATACTGTATAGACGCACACGTACGTACACACATTTTCACATACTAAACTACATAAAGACGGCGATAAATTGAACGGTGTCACGATAAAACGCGTGCATATGTAAACACACACAGGACATACGTAACGACGAAACGAGAGATGCACTCGGTCGAACGCGAGTGAGCAAACATTGCTGACTCAAAATACAAACACAGGGAAAAAAAACCATCTACGACGCGTACCGTTCTTCAAATAACGCGAAAGAGTGTGAAAGGAATCCTCGTCGTCTTTCGTTCGAATCGACGCAATCGGCCCTTTTCTGTCGTTGGTTTGTCTGCGGCCGAGCGACTGGTGATTCTCTTTTTCGTTAGGCATTGACACGGTTTGCTTCGACGCAGATAATCCATCAGGTGTTTCGAGTATTCGTGTTATATAACAGATTATTTCTGTACCTGATAACCGATTTATACATAAACGAATTTATAAAAGAGAAAGTTAACAAACGATCAAGGATCGTCTCACTGTTCTTGTAAAATTATTGGAATATATTGGGCGTGAAAATTATTTTGATGCCTCTAAATTGAACCGATCATAATTTTCTGTTTTTAAATAAAAATATTTTCTCTTCGTTCTAAGATTTTGATATACCAACCCTAACATTTAAATACACTTTATCTCTCGGCCATGCAGTTGGCATAATTTCACAGAACAATAGTGAACACGATGGCATCCGAAAAGCAGCATATTAGACATTGCATACTTTTCGTATTTCAGTTGAAAAAAAATGATACCAAAACCGAATGATAAAAAAATACAGAGAGTTATGAATAAAGATGATCGAACGCAATCGAATTCATTGTAATGGTGTGTTTGTCTCTTTTCTATTTACAAAAAAAAAGGACAAATGAAACGCACTGTATTATATTAAACATATTTTTATAAAAGCCGCGATATATTTTCCGTATTCATTTCATACAGTGATTAATATCTCAAAGAAACTGTATGAATGTTAAGGCAATTCAATAGACATTAATGTGGTGTGCACTCTTTTCTATAATCTCGACAGAATGCTCACATACATCTTTTGTGTTGTAAGATATTTAACAAGTCGTTACATTTATATTCTCAGACAACTTGTATGAGAACTGCTTTTTTATTTGATTGGACGAGGGGAAGTCGCAGAGGATTTTCTGATAATTTTCTGTTTTGTAAATTGAAACGAAAAATCCATTTTCCACGAATTTTGCCATAGAACCAGAACTAGAATGATGTATCAATATCCTTAACATATTAAGCAGTCTACTCTTCTAGACCGGTGGGAAGAGGTTGAACAGGATATAATATCTATCATCGGAACTTTGACCAATCGAACCATTTGAAAGATAGACTCTGTTTGTATTAGATTCGTGCGTTACTTTTGTTTATATTATTTTCCGACTTCTCCTCGTTCTCCGATTAAAAGTTAAGTCGATCAGCCCGTCATTATGCATTCATTTTCTCGATATCTTTAATTGTCTTACTTGTCACATTCGTGTGACGTCCAAATGAAACTTCTATAGCTCCAGAGTCCGACACCGACGTCCCGTTGTATCGACCAACGCAACTGTTAAGTGAACGCCACAACAGCTGATTCGAACGGAACATAAAAACACAATGTACGCTTTTAAAAGTGCGAATGCTTTTTACAAGTTCCCTCTAAACGATCGTTCGTCGTCGCCGAGGCTGCGCGTGTATGTCTGCTGCTCTTGTCTGCACGAACAGAACATTTGTGTGTGTGTGCGTGTGTATTGAAGGAACGACACTGGTGTGGGTGTGTGATGCGACACAGCGACGTGGATTAAGGGCACTGGGGTGAGATCGTTGTAGTGGCCCGTGGGATAAATAAACACGACCGTGGGGAGAACAGCCCGCGGTACTTAGCCGCGACATGGATTCCTCCACAGCACCGTACTAGGATTATTTCCGTATATAATTCCCGAGTAGGGTTTTGATTGATGTTCTCATGTACTCGTTTTCTGTTTATTTTCAAATAATATACATTTTATGTGATTTTCTTCGATTATAGAATCGAACGCAACATCATTTACATCCTTAGTTAGGTGCCTGGCAGTCATAGTGACTAATTGTACTTCAAATTAAATTTTCAATTGTTTTCTATTATATTATAAACGATATCATCCAGTATAGCTTTCTGACTTGAAAACGGAATGATTGTTCTCTGACCCCTATGCATGGATTTTTCCTCAAAACTTGAGCGTTAAAATATATAAAATGATTTTGTACAAAATTGTATATTTTATTAATTGAAGTTATCGAAAAAATGAATGCATGATAACGTACCGGTTAACATTAAATTTCAGAATGAGGGGAAGTCAAAAAATAATATAAACAAACGTTATCTGAGAGTCTATTTTTCAAAATGGTTTAATTGGTCCAAGTTCCGCTGGTGTATATCGTATCCTGTTTGACCTCTTCACAAATATCCCCATCAGTCTAGAAGAGTAGACTGCTTAATATGTTAAGGATATTGATACGTCATTATAGTCCTGGTTATGCGACAAAATTGACTTACAATTCGCTGTTTCGCTCATCCGACAAACATTTTTCGATCGACAATGTTCATAAGAATGTCGTTATCGATTCCATCATCTTAGGAACGTTAAGATAGAGAAAAATCTGAGTAAAAATATATAGTTTGTGGAATGAGTACTCGTGAAAATGTCTCTCTTGTGTAATCGGTTCGATACGAATCTATGGCACAATAGAAATGATTTCCAGTTACAGTCATTTACAAAATTGCTCTAAATTGAGATTTATTTTTATAATTGAAACAAATTCGGTGCGTTTAGATTCTAAACAATTAGACATACAGTATGACAGTGAGTGTGGTACTTTTTTTATTATTAAGAAACGTTCGTTTCAAATGTAATTTAATCGTGCGCCAGTGAATCATTCGATTTTGAAGCGTGTCGGGTTTCTCTAAATTCGTATTTATGAACTTGTTTAGCCGAATCCAACGTGAATCGATTACAAAACCAGAACGCGTGCGCTCATCGCAAATTCATAGAACTAATTACGAACGTAATTGAGTTAGTGGCATTTAGTGTAACTGGAGTTCAGTACAGATTTCCGCACACGGTCGGAGAGTCTATTTGTGGGACGTGCTAATCAATTTCGGTCACAGTGTAACAACAGCGTGTGTGCGAATTCCTATCCAAACAAACTACATCGCATGTGCCCCAGTCCCGTCACAGAAAGTGTATACGCAGAGAGCTGCAATCGGTCCCGTCGTCACGCTGCGGCGCTAATGAAATTTAATCGGTTACATAACGCGCCGGGCCAGATTTAAACCGACGCTAATGCGAAACGTAAACACGCGCCGCTTGTGATCTCATTCGAAACGATTTCGTACGAAAGATGCACGCGGATGTTTACAGTAACGATTTGTAAATCGTCGCGTCGCGGGGTAAAGAAAACACACAATTGTTGCAGAGTCTGTCCGCGGGATGACGCGCGCGCGCGCGTGTGTGTGTGTGCGCGCGGCACGCCTGAAGACACTACGTCAATAATCAATGCACGTGTGTGGTGGGAAAAAAAAATTAGTCAATAACGATAAACTAATTACAACGTTGACATTTGAGAAACAGCATCTCGCCAGAATCACGAATCGTCTTTTTTGTACAAGGACGACCGAAGAACATCTCCTCCACGCGCCGCCGTTGCGCGCTCTGTCCGGTCTTCTCGCATAGAAAGGCAGACGAGCGCGACACGCGATCGTCGAGTTTCATCGACATATGTGTGTCGATGGATTTCGCAATGCAGTTCTGACACTGCGGTGACAAAATTTGTATATAGCCAAGATGCAGGAGATCAGATCAATCATATTTATTTAAAAAGAACACACACAGTTCAGTAGAACATTGTCAGAGTTGACAATTCTCATAAGAAAATGATCCACGATGCGGGTTTCTAGTTATTTTCAGACACACACTTCTAGATTTTTCTGTAGCTTGGCGCGATGAGGATGTTTGAGGAAATTCACATAAACGAAAATCAGAAATGATCACTAATCAGCTATTGAATATTTTTGATCGGAATTTTATAGGGCCAGAGGAAAAATTCATTTATGAAACTCGCATCTGTATTAAAAACGGAATGTTCGTCAACATTCCTTCTGTAATTATCAGTTCTAGTTTTATAAAGAGAATAATTTCCGTTTATATGTGAAAAAGTAACAATTTCTGCATCGAATCGTTCCCATAATCATTGAGTGTTTTAAATTGAAAGAATGATATTATATCTAAGAAATAGATTCATTCTTATCTTATTATCGCATTTAACACCTTAAGCGTTTTGTTTTATTTTGAGAATGTGCATGTTTACTTAGAAATCGTCTCCACTTCAGCTATGAAAATTGTCTGTAACATCAAACTTCAGTTTCGGATATCACTGTACGAGTGAACTCTTTGAAATGATAGATATTAAAATAAGTCTATCGTTGCTCACAAGTTAAAACAAGGGAATGTGTGTGAAAGTTGTTAAAAATTAAGTTTCATAAATGAATTTTTCGCTCATTCCACGAATCACAAAAATATTTAAATAATTATTTTTTTTAGCCATTTTTCGGAAGAAGTGCATTTTTAATACAGAACGATTAGGAAGAGGGTGTTTGTATTTCTGTTCTTTACTTAACCGTTCGGTTGTCAAACAGTCAATGGAATGATTAATATATAATAATTTAATCGAACGGTTGAGTTATTACTGAATTAATTAAAATGCAAAATTGTAAAATTTAATTGTTATTATAAAAGAGATTAAAAGTCACGAACACAATAAGAAATGATAAAATACGTTGTTTAAAAAAATGCAAGTTTTAGAACAGTTTTCCGAGTTCAACATTGAACTCTTCCCATGGGGTGATCGACGAGTATTTGATTATTTCATATCAGTTTTTGTTTATACGACTTAAAAATTCTGACAATACTTATAGAGTTAAGTATTGAACGTACATTGAAGTTTCTGAAATTTAACTGAAATTCATCTTCCGTATAATCACTCATCGTATAAATTAATGCATAATTAAAACTAAATATTGAACATTTATTAATCATTGATTTGTAGTTTGAATGAAGAAATCATGTGCGAAAAGTGCAGTAATGATTAGATGAAATAAATGACCCTTAAGTGACACAGTTGCATTTTCATAGATATTACCTAGAAATTTAATACAAGTGGATTTTATGCCATATATATATATATATATATATATATATATATATATAAATATATATATATATATATATATATATATATATATATATATATATATATATATATACCACAACAGAAGATAAATGCTTCTTATCGGGCAATAACGTCGTTTTTTTTTTAAAAGAAATCACATATAACTGCATTTGAAGTAGTTATAATGTACCGATAATAATATCTCGCGATAAAAAATGACAAATAATAACAATTCTAAAACATTTACAAGCAGAAACGATACAGTACTGCAAAAAAAACGTCCCGCGACCTCAATTGCACGTCGATTCGTTTCAAACAGTCTGCGGTCACATTTCGAACACTCTCCGTGCGCCGAACATGTGTCTCCCCGTTCGCATACATTATCATCGTGATTGTTTCTCGGAACGTCGTCGCGGTTTTCGCAACGGACGAGCAGAAACGTGGCGAGGAGGGAATATTCCGCGTACAACAGCGAACAGACGGATGGATGCGGTCGCACGGCGACAGAAGAAGAACATTCATTCGAATGCAATTAGTATGCGTTCGGCCGCCCGCCGCGTATTTATGTGATTGTAATTTTCCAAAGAATCGCTATTATGTCATCGGGTGTATTTATAAGCGCCCGTGTGCGTGCAAGTCGTTTCGAACCGTTAGACGTGGTGCACGTACGTCGGCCGAGGACGTCGCACTCGACCGGAGAACCGTCTGTCGTCGAGCACGAACGAAAGCGAAACCGTCGCAGAGACGACGGTGAAATTTGATCATCGTACGTTGTTGTTCTATTCGAACCGATCAGACCGCCTTCGAACCAAACGACCGCAGATCAAAATCAAAGTAACCAATAAATCATGCGTCCGCTTTCGGAATTAATCGATTCACTTATATATCATCGAACTAAATGTCACGATGCTGTTTTCCTACCCATATTTGTATCTTTCCTAAAAGAAAAAAACAAGCAGATATGTACATAAATTATTTTTTCTCTGACAACACCATCGAAAAACAACGTCAAGCGAACGAAGAGCGGCGCTAGGTTTAAACGCATTCGTCGACAATTAACAGATCGATTCGAACTTGAACTTTACGAAGAACACTGTCGACTCTGTGCTGTGTACAAGCGTCCGAAACATTTACTAATTATATGTACACATATATTGACATGGAGTCGATCCAGGAAACATCACATCCAGCGGCTCTACTGAATTAATATTCGTGTTGATATTTATTTCGACGCGATTAGATGTGTTTTTTTTCCGTGTAGATCCTTGAACACCATTTTTATAATCGCCGTCCGTTGATAATTACCGACATAAAAATGAGTATGTTTCTTGTGGAAATGGAAACAAAAAAAAATAGCACAGTTTATCAATCCGTGCTTGTACCGTAAACATTGACACTGATGACTCACTTATCATTTATGTATCTATATTTGTACATGTGAATACATGCATATAATTATTTATATATATATATATATATATATATATATATATATATATATATATATATAGATGTATAGGATTGTATATATATAATTGTATAATTTTGAGCTTGCGTCGGTTTTAGATGTGTAATGAGCCGTGAAAATGATATCATCAAAGTATAAATATTACATCATTGAAATCGTTCTATTAATATGCAAATTGAACGCCAGTACTACTTAGCCTTGTAGGAGTGAAACGATTGACGGTAGTGTTGTTAAATCGAAATCACTGATAATCGACCGTATACGAGGACGAGACTGAATCTCAATATCGACGGAGTTTATCGACGTTGTGTTGTTTCGTGCAATGAAGATTGAATAAAACGTAAATTTGTGTCGTCAGTACGGCGAGCCGACTTCCTGAAAATATCAGTGTAGACGTATCGAAAGTTATGAACAACCTTCTTATTTATCTAGATATCTTCTCTGTCAATTTTAACGATTTATAATTTTATATTGAACTCTTTCACCGCGACGAATGTTTTATGTTTTTAACTGCAACTTGGAGTAATTTTCACCGGTGTTAATAGATAAGAAACAGGATAACAGTACAGTTTCGATACTGTGGCTAAATCCAGTTTCATAAATTAATTTTTCACTCGTCTAACAAATGATTGGTAACTTGTGTTATTCGGTTATGAATTACATGGAGTAATTCTTTGCTGCTAATAATGCTTCTGAAATTTTCTGTCTCGATGAGACTTTCTGAACTTTTTCTGTTGTTCCTCTCGCGTTGATTCTAATACTTTACATTCTCTCATTGTTCGTACAAAGATCACGCCACGTTTTACCATTTCTCAGCCTCTCTACACATCACCACATCCAGTTACAGAAATCGACACGCTGCACTAAAGCTCACTCTGTTCACATGCCGATAAGTCATTTCAGACTAAATATCAACGAATCGCAAGAAAACATATCTGATTGAAAATGTTAAACATTCGATTATTGATGATTTTTCTGTTTTTTAGCGCTCTGGCAATAATGACATCATCGTTTAAATGCGTATAAGTATTAATCAAAAAAGGTCGATGATCAATTATTGAGAGTTTTTGAACAGTATTTTTGTTGTCTATCGGATGAGTGACGGATGTCTACGTAGTAATAAATTATCATTCGATTTTATTAATTTAGAACTCTGTCGTAACACAAATATAAAATTACGAATAAAATCTTGCTGAAATTTGATCAAACATTATATATCTGAAGTTACGTTTCTTGTCCTTCAAATCGCTATTCATTGTTTTTTCTTCCACTGGCGGTTTCGTCTTTCGATATCTTCAGGTAGATAGATCCACCAGAAGATGACGTGAAGATATCGAAAAATGAAACCGGTAGCGGAAAAAAAAGAATAACGACAAGAACCGTAACTCAAAATCGAGTTTTACATTATATATTATTAGTTTTTATTATAATTCGATCATGTGATTCACCCATAGACTCGGTCTGTCTTGATTTACACTTTTTGTTCAATCAGGATTCAGGTACTTTATCAGTTCAAATCCTTTTATATGTATAATGAATTTCTCCGAATGTATCGAAATTTTATATGATCCGCTGTTAACATTCAGCACTGAAGTTTTGTGTTACAATTAAGGAGTGATTTGAACACGAGTGTACTTTTATTTGCTTTATGTTCGGATGCTAGTAATCGTAGTTGTCGATGTGTCCTTAAATTCCAAACAATCAACCAAAAAATCGATAAAAACCACTTTCACACTTCAAACAATCTGCTTATGAATTGTAATTCTTTATTTTCGGACATATAGGTCGACTGTCCGTGTAAAGGAAACTTTTAAAAGTTCTTCCCATTTAAAAAAATCATCGTAAATCAGACTTAAAGATTCTGTGATTTAGTATTCAATCTTGATTTATCGTGGTATTCTGTTAAACTGAAAGCTTGTTGTTACATTAACTGACTTGCTCGCTTATTAACATTTGAGTATAAAATATGAATAAGACAGTATTAGAAGATCAGACTCTTTATCTATTTCAGTATAATGTTTCCAAAGACGAGAGAAATGAAAGAAATTGTAGTCTATTTATTATTTTGTTTTGTTTGTCTTCATTCTTTTGAATCAGTGAAGTACTTGCACTCAGATAGATGTTGAAAAGTTTTTAATATCTATTTGAGTATGGCGTTCGTACCGAAACTAGTGGTGGAGAATTAGAACTAGTTAAGTGATTGAAAAAACGAAGATCAATAGGACATGTCAACGAAATCACAGATATAAAAGCATACAGTTATAATTATTATTTGTTGTTACTTTCCTCTCAGAAAAAAATACCTTATCGAGCCACATTATGTATATATATATATATATATACATATATATATATATATATATATATATATATATATATATATATATATATATATATACATGTTCGATGCATTTACTAAAATGCAATCGAATTAAACTTATATCGAACATGAAACACGCACAAGTGAAAGCAAACAGGAGTAGATAAAACGTTTGTCACAGCGATTAAACTGGGATCGACGAGCATACGAACTCGCAGAGAGGAGATGACTAAACGGCATAATGCAATCCTTTTGTTCCGCCCAACAAAAGATCTCGTGACCGAGATGTGTGTGTGTGTGTGTGTGTATGTACAGATGTACAAGTGACTGTGTGTGTGTGTGTGCGTTCACGGGAAGTTGTGCACCAGATATGAAATTATCTGCTGTAACAAATGTTTGAAAACTTTATCTCGTCGTCTTTCTTTCTCCTCCTATCCCGTTCCAGTTTCGTGTTATGCGCGCCACGACATTATCACTTTGATACTTTTTAACTTACTTTATACACAGAAACTAATATAACGTTTCCCGTCCGTCGAGTCTTCCTTCGTCGGACGACGACGACCACCACGACCGCGCGCTTCGGAGGCGGATGCACGTTTTCATAACGTATTTTTTCTATGGCACTAGTTTTTCCGCACGGAAAAAAACATCGATGCTCTCTCGAGTTGGAATTACTATATCGGTTATGGCGGTCACACGAGAACAATATAGCATTTAGAAACGCGATTGTCGACGGGCGGCCATCAGTTGTGATGCACTAATGTTCGCTCGTGTATTCGCATTGAATTCGTTTCCCACATGCCGCTTTTCATTTATTTTATAATACGAAGATCGAATGTAATTTTCAACACGGCGACTGAGAGATTTTTCCGTGCCTTGGCGCTGCGAAGGAGGTGACATCGTCATGTGTACATAAACAACAATCGGACATGATCATTAATCAGTTACTGATCGTTTTCGTTCGTAAAAAATCGTAGTACATAGTGAGATAGAAAGTTCCGACGAAAAAAACGAGACAATGTGTCGATGAAAAAGTGCAGAATTCAAAAAGGCTTCCTGTTCTATATTCCGAGTGTACACGTTGTTATGTTTTCATTAGAATGCACGATGTATCGTAGAATTCACCACGAGTCTCTCAAACGAGACTTGCCTTGACATTAAACATGTCATTATTTCCATTTAAAGTGTACGGAATGTTACATTTATTTTTTTGCAGAAAAAAAACAACGCAGATATAAAGATTTCAATCTGTCTGGATAGACGACCACAAACGATATCAACTATCAAATAAAAAAATATATTTTAATTCTAACGTTCAGTTATTTCGACCGTCATCTAATATTCGTCAATAGATGAGATCCGATTAGGTTTGTTTCTAGTTACCGAATGGCATCGAACTCGATTCGTACGAAGATATTTGTCGAAATTCAATACCCAACGTACACACACATTATACATACATACATATATATATATATATATATATATATATATATATATATATATATATATAAGCGGTGTGTGTCCGACGCGAGTGTTTTAATCTTAGGATGCATCGTTCACTTTATGAAATCCGATATGTCTTTCTTATCAGCCGCATTAAAACCTTTATGCAAATTGTACGTCATTCAAATCTAAATGCGGTTTCCCGACAGACGAGAACCCGATTATAATAAATAAAAATGAATTTCGGCTTAATTATGCATGTGTTGAAGAAGAAATTCGAAACGGATGGAAACAGTCAGTCAGTCCGAGGCTTTGGCTTCTGAGAATCGTTTTCAATCTGCACGACATAAATAGATTTTACAGTTTCTTGAAATGATTTCAGTTTTGAATGTTGCTATCCGGTCGAAACGTTGAACGTCCTTGTCGGTGACGTATCAACGTCCCATGCCGATGTTGCTAAGGCAGAATTCGAAACGTACATCTTTAGATTTATTTTTTTTTTTTTGTCGAACGAGCCGAAATTATGTGCAGTGTACTTATGATAATTCGAACTCGGATATCTTTTACTGTCCAGTACATAGAATACTTGATAGTTTTTACAATATTTGTGTGTTCTGTAACTTGAGCAAACATTTTTTTCATGTTTCTATAAGTCGAATCAGATTTGTTTCCAGTTTTTCATTCATAATAAACATCATATAGAAAGAGTGCGATTGAACGATCGATTAATCTCACAAAAATTATTCCGACACTAAGGCTAAATTAACTTTTACTAATGAATTCTTTTCTTTACCGCACACAGCAGACCAGAAAAATGTTCAGTAGTAATAATAACTATTGAATATTGTCGGTGGAAAGTTTGGTTTGTGATTTTCGAAATGAAAAAAGAACTCTCTTCAATAATTTCTCTGTACAAATATCCTGAAAGTCACATGTAAAAACGTTTCTTCTGCATCTTTTCGTCAGTCAGGTTTCGAACTCCGAGCTCGAATTCAGTGACTTGAAAATGTTAAAAATTTAAACAGATATCTTTGTCGTAATATGGTTTTTGTCACTGCGACTAAATGTATCTTCACAGACGAATTTGTCATTCGTCCAGTAAAAAACAACACTTTTCCGCCGTTAAAATGTTGAAAATTAATTATCGATCATTTTCGATCGTCATTTATGCGAGTTTAGATAGAAATACCGCCATTACCAGATCATTAAAGTATAGGAAACATCTGAGTTAAAAGAATATTCGTCTGTGAAACGAGTCAGAAATGAATTTATGAAAATGTCTCTCTTGTGCAATTGGAACACTTTACGAGTGTCTAAGCTATAGAAATGTGTATACTTGATCGAGTATGATGGCATTTTGGCGTCGAAGTGAAATTGAGTAACAATTCGTTTGATCACAGTAATCACAACCATTGAACACGTTTTTGATTATAACGTTTTCGTGGTATGTAGGGTGTGTGAAGCACTCACTTAGATTTTGAGCTGAATTCGTTTTGTAATACGAAAACATATTGTATCAGAAAAAAATATCAATGTCTGTTGTTAAAATTTATTTAAGGCTTTATAAACGACGTTCCTTATAAATAAACACACAACTGAAAGAAAGTACTATGCAAGACGGATAAATATTTTTGATCAAAAAAAAAAAAAACATAATTTATGACAGGTTGAAAAATTAAGTTGTGTATCGAACCAGCTTTTCCTTTTTACATATTTTTTTTTAAAAAAAACAGAGTTATTCAAATCACCGAGCCTCGACAATATTTCACAGTAAACGAGAACATTTGTTTTCCAATTCTCAAATGATAATTTCATAACCGAATTCATATCAGAATGAAAGAAAGAATCTCGGACGTGTGCGAATTTTCAACTAGAATCTGTTCGGAACAATCCGTTGTTTATTTATCTTGCTGAAGTGAGGAATTGTGTGATATTTGTGTGTTTATTTTTGTCTCTTCGCGTTTATTAGTCCGTTGTTGTTGTATTACGTTATGATTTAATGGATTCGCGGTAGACATTTTCACACCAGATGTGCGGGTGTTGAAACGGTCTCAGTCTCGGCGCCATCTGTAAACATTGTTTGTTATAAAGATATTTTTTTTTTCCTTTTTAAACATTGTGTCGACTCGTAGATGTCAATTATTCTTTTCCTGGAATCCGCACACGACCACCGACAACGGTCTGGTTCTCGAGAGAAACTTAACGACGATTAAACTTGTCAATTTGTTAACACTCTGGATATAAGATAAATTGACTGATGTGTTCAGTTCTGATTCAGGTCTATTTTTCTTCTAGATTTATGCTTCGTTTAATATTTAAGGATTTGTTACGATGCAGTTTTGGCACTGTTCACCTCTTGTTAAATATTAATATGAAATCCTTATTAAAAATGTACTTCTTCGAAACGGATTAATATTTAAATGTCTCTACAATTTCTTTTCAATTTTAATTCTAAATACCTTTGTTCCGATTTCGAACAAGTTATAACATGTGGTGTCGTTATACATGTTAAATCTTTGGGTTAATTGTGACTCGTTTTCGCAGAAACAAAAAAATATTAATACAATTCACACCATAGTCTTTTAAATATGCTGTTGTGCTTGAGTTTTAGCTTTTTTATTTTACTTATAGATCTTATCCAGCCAAGAATAAGTGTTTTACCAGTCCATCTTTTTCGTTTATGTCAGTTTTAACTCCTTCACTGTCTCTCTGAGAGAATTAGTCTTTTAAATTACCTGATTATAGAGTTCGGCATTCTGACATTTTTGCATTAAGGGGTGTATTTTTATTTTGTACTCATGTTCGAGCGCTAATAGTTTTATTTTTTGACACGTCTTCAAACACCAACCAACCAACCAACCAATCATTGAAATACTTGAAATATCATAATTACATTTTATCACAATGGCTGAGTTCACTTGAACAAGTCAACCAGCTCTTCAAAAAACTGCCACATTGTTTGATATTGCTTTAATTGATTTTCGAAAAAACAATTCCATATTTTGTTTATAGAAATGAACCGAAAAACTATTCATAAAAAAGGAAACAACGAAAACATCTCTCACGGCACAAAAAAATATATTCAAAGTTCTTCGATTAATAACAGAAAATATTTATTCTGAAATATCTTTTTTTCAGTAGACAAACGTGAGTTTATTATTTGGAGAAAAACATGATTATGTCATGAATTATTTACTATAGTATATATATATATACACACACACATATACACGTGTATTCACAAACGACGAAAACTAAGTTGACAGAACAGTTTCGACACACAAAGATCATTTATTCTAATCCGTTGTGATCGAGGTTTACAGTTAACACACCAACTTAAAAGTTGGCTTAATGGCCGTGCATTTGAATAGACTCGTTATATATATATATATATGTATATATGCACGTTCATGTATAAAAATTTTGCAGTGGGATTAGATTCATTTATCAAGTGGACATTTGTTGAATGAGTCATAGCATAAAAGATACGAGAGTCGTTGACACTTTGACATGGATGTAGTTGGACAATGTGTACATTTGGTGGACGATGTGTATATATGTATATATGTGTGTGTGTATAGTAACAATAATAATAGTACAGAACGGTTTGGAAGTCCACGGGTTCGGACGAGAACCGGTCTAGGAACACCCGACCACGATCAAATCATGTCCTCATACAGAATTGTATCATTTTTATGTTGTTGTTTTTTTCCAGACTGAATTTCGTTTCTTTTGTTGCAGGTATGTCTGCCGATCATTCTCGGAATTCTTTTTGCAATAAAAGTCGAGTGATGTTCTGTAAGTAGCCTTAAAGTCAATAAAAGTCGTCGGTTCTTTAATTTATTATTTACACAGCGATTAGTGGTCTCGAAGAAGAAAAAAACGGTCATATGTTCGATTTGAGTATGATCGATTCCTTTAAACTGATTCGTCCTTTTCGAATGCGTTTAATATTTCGAACGTACACAACCACACGCACATTTGTATATATATATATATATATATATATATATATATATATATACATGTATATATATATATATATATGTATCCTAGTATTGTCAGTGTACAAAGAGGTCCTTGACGCGAGTAAAAAAGCGCACAAGTTGCTCGAATCGCCGTTGAACGCCGCACACATGTCGTCTATCAATAACTGGGAAACAACAGTGATTTCTTTGTGTGCCAGATGCGCTAATTTATCTCGTGGCCCTTCGTCGTCGTTGAAAACTTTCACGCCGTGTCAACGGAGAGATGAAGAAGAGCCTTTGTGCCGTTTCGTCGTACTGGCGGTCCGATAGCGCGAGACGGAACACGGGCGCGTTTATTAATGGGTCGTCGTTATGAAATCCAATATGCGTTTAGATTCATGCTAAATGGATCGTACGATCTACATGCGTGTACGATTTATGTAATAAGTTTCAGTCGATAGACTGCTCGCACCTGCGCGCGACGGAAATTTTTAAGAATATTTATTTTATTCGGTTGTTCGAATCTTCAGAATTTTCCACATTTATAACGTTTTATATCTAATATTGTTCAATACGTTTTCATATCATTGACTGGACATCGACAGTATTAAGATTACTGATTGTGCTGACGATCTAGGTTCAATTGAAAGATAAAATTATAACGTTCTTGTCTTTAATACTAGCTTCATTGTTTTGAAATCGTTCATAGTTACTGAACATCATCGGAATCTGACGATTTACTTAAAAACAGCATCTGTATTTGTCTGTTTCAAATTTTCATTCTTTTTAACCGACACATAGTTAATTCGTCTTACGTTTTTAACTTTAAAATTTGAATAGCTTGTTCAGTTACTGCAGTCACAAGGATCGGTTTAGCATTAATATCCTTATAAAACTACAGTTAAATCCAGATAGTTAATTCGTTTATGAAAACCATTATAGTCCACCGTAAGACATTGGAAAATCCATTGAGCTTCTCCGTTTTTCTGGAAAGAAACTCAAATGCATGCTGATCAACAAATTAACATGTTTTTTAATTTTTTCTTTATGCATGATATTTAAAGAGACACACAACAAAACCAGTGCTCGTCTATTAATAAATTATTAAAAAATGTTAAATATCCCGAACATTTTCTATTGAATATAAACATATATCTATAAATATGATGAAAAATATACATTTTATCACGACACAGTTGATGTTGATCTGCAGCCTCCCAGGTTTCACCAAACGGCATTTTCTTTACTTGTCTTAATTTTTCTTCACTTTTCTTGTTATTAGCACGTTCGAACGAAATAACTGAACTTGATTTATATTAATTAATTTCATTGTAAAGGTATAAAAGTCATTGGATATATTAGGTAAGATCTTTTTTTCTGTCCTGTAACATCTGTTGTCTCTAATTAAATAATGACCTGTTCGGAATTCGAATAATTCTCTGATTTGCCACTTAACTCTTTGAGTACCATGGCGTACTCGTTACAAACCTTATTTTAAACGAATTAAAAATTAAAATGTTATACAAATAAGATTATAATTATCGTTGCTATTATTTTTTTAATTTGTATTGTGATTTCGATGAATGATGTCTCAGTATTAAATTCTAAAGGATGTATCGCAGAAATATGGTCTTGAAGTATAAACTTTTTCGGTTAAAATGTTGATGTGAATGAGAATTTCGCAGAAATTACTTAATTCGTAACGTTGTTATAATTTCTATTATTCATTAAAATACGAGTATGCTGTTATTTTTGCGATTTTAACGGTCAATTCCGAAAATTGTACGAATCGACGAACTTTAAAAAACATCTCCAATAATAAATGACCTGCGGAATTTCTTCTAAAAGCGAACTGTTTTTAGAGCGCGTGGAAACATTTCGAGAACGAGCACTTTGCAGCAGACTAGATAAGGTCAAAAGATTTTAATCACGTCTTGTTGTTTGTAGTCGTGCAGATTCATAAGCGCTCTTTCACATACGTTTTTTTTTTGTTCCGCTTTTCGCATAAGAGAAGAACTTGCATGCGCAAGTTCTGCTCGTCGGATCGTCGTCGACGTCAGTCACTGTTTTGACATTCGCAGACGGACCCGCATATCGAGCCGGCCGTAAAAACCGTGCACCGCGCCGTTAAGTCCCTGATTGATGGCTCGAAAGACCTCGACTCGCACCTCTGGTCACGGCTGGATCCTACGCCATTGTGCGAACGTTTTTTTTTTTTTTTTTGTTCCTCGTTGTCGTTGTTAATTTATTTATTCTTTTGCATGACAATGGCGCACGACCGCGACTGAGATGTACGTGACTGTCGGATCAGAGACTGTCGAGACGGGGAACGGATAGAACACAATTAGGAGAACGGGGAGAGGGAGCGAGTGAGACGGTCGATCGAATTTGGCACCTCGTGTATCGTTCGATTTGATTTATGTGCCCGGACCGTTTATTTAGTCTCGGCAAAGTGTGTGCATTTCGGTCTGTTCGGCCTATGAATATTAATCGTGTTTATTGCCGCAAGCTGCATGTCCTTTTCACGACGGAGTGTTTGTTTGTTTTCGTACAACGCCGTGTGAAAATATTAGATATAATCGACGCTTATCAGTCATTCTGTGTACATACTAAACGATTAACCACCACTAGACACGAGCTTGACACTTTCATTTTACCAATTCTAATCTAAAGACTGTTTTAGAATAGAGAAGCCTTAATCCAGTTGCAATTCTCTAAAAGCATCTACCCTGTAAATTAATATGTGAAACACAGAGACGTTTCCAAGTCTCGACGTGGCTACTCCTGGCATTCTTACAGATTATTTCATAACTTCAATTCAGTTTATAAAATTATAATTGTGTTTTTACGCTTGCGATTCGCTTGAACCGTTATCCTAATGATCTTTGCTTGCTAGAATCACCGAAGTTTCTCATTTCTACTCCTAGTTTCGAGAAGGGCGTTCTTTTTCTGACATTTTAAAGACTCTATTCTCTAAGTTTTACCTGACGGTGATACACGTGCTGAAACTAATGGCGAAACAGGAATTCGGATGATCCAAAAGTATGAACACCGATGGGACAACGTTCTCTTCGTGACAATATTTCATCTTGACGCATATTTTCTTCACTAGCCTCGAAATGATGGCAAATATAGAAGAGTCAGTACGGTTATAAAATATGGGATTGTACTTAATTCTCATTGCCTCCACCGACCTCATTCATACAGTAAAAATAATATGTTTATCGACATGTTTTCTGTAATTTTCTGTTTTAATTTCAAAATTTCGGTCGTTTTTGAGCAATAAGCGTTTGTCCATATATCCCTGTTGATCATCCGTGTTCCATTTCTTAGCGAAAACGCATAATAAGAATAACACCTGATTTGAGGCATGCGAGTCGTAATTTTTTTACTCGGTATTTCTTTTGCGAATGTTCTCAATGATCAACAGGTTATTTAGACTTTTTTTATGTATATCTGTATCCGTACATTATTTTTATTATATCTTATCTCTGAGTACAATGACATCATTAAATTAAAATATTTTCTCAACGTCTTAGGAGTTTTTTTTACTCATTTATTTATTTAATAAACAAACACGGGCACTGCTCATTTACAGGTGATCGCAAGTCGTTAATCATAAAACATGTGTAGATCAGCGTGTTGCACATAAAAGACAAAAACATAAATTTCATATTTAAATATATACATATTATATATATATATATATATATATATATATATATATATATATATATATATATATATATATATATATATATATATGACAAACAGAACAAAAATAGATTTTGAAATGTCAACCTTAACATTTAAAACCAATTTATATATATTGGCAAGATATAACCTTACAAAGCAGTATTGAACACACGATGGCGTCCGAAATACAGCATATTAGGCATTGCATGCTTTTCGGATTCCAGTTGCAAAAAATGCTGCCGAGCCGCGGGAATGACTTGTTCAGCTTTGAGGGGGGAAAGGTGTTGTGATGCATAAAACATGAAATAATACTGAAATAGTGGAATAGGTCCGAAAATGTATCACGACTTCATCGACTCAAAATCGTCATCTTTTTTTCAACAGGACGTTCGTCTGTTACACGACAGATAGAACAAAGATAGCAAATAATGGCGGATATTTTGAGGATTGAAATGTATTTCATTTTTCTGCAAACATTCGTGTTTTTTTTTAAAAAAAGAAAAAGGTACCGAATTAACTTGTACATATAATGCTCGATTTGTTCACCAGCCCGCGGGTTTGCACAATTGTAAGCCTGCACATGCAACCGAATAAAACAATAAACATATTTTTAAAACTAATTATGCTTATATAATTATTATCAGATATATAGTAACATAATCGTTATATATACATATATATATATATATATATATATATATATATATATATATATTTATATATATATAAATATATAAAGAAAATACCAGTAAGGTTTATTTATTCATGCAGAACCTGTATATGCTTTTTATCATCACCAATATTATTTATTCCCATTGATTAAGCAGCGTGTTTTTTCATGATTCATTATTAATGATTGACATTTTGTCATCACTCTTTATCATATTTTTATAATTATTTTATTTACTTTCCGATTTCCTGTATACGTATCAGTGCCGCTACATAATATGTACGTGCGATGACAAATTCTCTATTTAATTAAATCTACAAACGCACGATATCTATAGATAACAAACAAATCGGATTTTTATCTGCAGATAAAAATCCTGCGGAAAATTCGCGCCCGTGCGAAATTATCTCTTGTATAAATATTTAGCTTGGTCGCATTGAATCGGCAAGATCCGTGGACGATTGCCAGGAATTTCGTTAGAATGAACGTGTATGTAAGTGCAAATTTTTAAATACGGATGTCAGTCATACACACACGCACGTTTCGGTGTAAGAGAAATAGAACGGTCGGGAAATGAAATGCGAAACGCGGCCGTGTTTAAATTTAGTCGCAGGTTCGACGATCGTTTTGTTTTCTGGAAACACCGTGTGGGATCTGTTTTCTCCTTATACGAGAGCCAGAGGAGTATAATATGTAATATATTTACATTACTCGAGATTTATGTAAACGGGGCATGAATGTACAACGATGTGTGTGAGTCAGTGCGATCGAGCGTTTTTCAAACATTAATTACTGGGTCAGGAAAGAAATACGGGTGTTTCGAACGCACACTTGCGCGTTATTATAAACTATTAATCTATATCTCTGTTTGTGTATATATATATAAAACATCGATTAAATAATATGATTATTTATGTCAGAATTACTAACTTCTGGCAGTGTTTCAATAATAACATCCACAAGATTAAGCTTCGCATTGATCGCACGTTTAAAATCAGTTTGCAAACAATACAAAGTCCCGCTTAGTAATCGAGTTATTTTTATGAAGTTTCTTCAGAGTCTAATCTTTTTTCTATGTGTTTATGTATTGCAAAGTACATGAAGAAATTGCGGTTAGCATGGAAAAACCTGATTTTGTTTCAAGAACGATAAACTTCACAAATATTGATATACACTTTATAAACGCATTTTTATCGGTAATGTTACGATTGCGCGCATATTTTTTTTTAATTCGATTTATCAATTAATGCCAGATGGATTTATTGGTCAGGTGAATAAACTGTTTTGTAATAAAAAAAAAAACGATTGAAGTTTGCTGATAAAGGCTTCAGCATTCTAGAATGTTATTTTGTTTTTGATTCATTTTCTTTTTTTTAAAAAACAATCATATTGGAAATTGCGAGAAGTATTTGAAACAGAAATTAATAGAATGTTATAAAAGTATAACATACTTACCGGTTACATTTATTAGAAAGATTCTAATTGTCTAGAAAATGATTCGGTTTCACGAACGAATTCTTTTTCACGCCACAAAGTATGAAAGTTAGATTTTTCTGCATTTCAGTATTCTGAGGACGATGAAATCGACATAGGTAATCGAGAATAAAAATTAATCTATAGAGTGATTTATTGAACATTTTTGATCAGAAAAGTTTTATGCGGATTGTAGGATGAAAAAATTATTTATTTGTAAAAGTGAATTTAGAGACAGAGGCGGAATCATGTTCTGATAAAACTATCCGTTATGTTGTAGATAAATATTAGTAGAAAGTGTTTGCATAGCGTTGCATAAAATATAGTAAAGATGAAATTATTCTAAAATATATAGTGATATCTGGTTAGTAATTAGACATTTACTTCTGAACATAGTAAAATGAACTTGTCAGGAAAGGAAGCGAAAAAAGCATAAATCTTGAAGATGAAATATCATTATAGAAACAGTTCGCACACTTAAATATAAATGAATATTTTTCTCTAATTTATCACTCTGAAGATGATTGTATTGTATCACCATGTAAGTATGAACAAACAACCATAAAAAAATGATTTATTAGACAGAAGAGTTCTTTATGGTTTATGAAGTGAAAAAAACCCCACACTCATTTATGAAAGGAGATCTTAATGCAATCCTCTGAGACATGTTGAAAATATTTTCATTTTAATGATGATTTGTTGACAATTATTCACCGATTTGTTTCGATTCTATATCAGTTTCGTAAAAGAATCCCCGAATGGTCAAAAATAAAATTTTAAACATTAATTTCCGTTAATTAACATAACTTGAAATCTTAGGACAAACACACGATAACCTCAACAGTATTTTAACTTAAATTATTAAAACGTTTGCAAAATAACTAAAGAATAATCTTTGCTCGTACGAAGACCATTTGACTATGTTCAAAACATTCTGCGCTTTTTCAAAGTGAAATTATTAAAATGATATTTTAGTTGAACAGAATTACATCTGGAAATAAACTGTATTTCATTTTCACAAATGGATTCTTTTTTCATCCCACACACACCGCAGCGCTTTTCTTCCGATCAAAAAACGGTCTTTGATTGATCCCTGATCGTTTTCGATCGTCGCTTATGCGTATTTCGACGACGATGCCGCCATTTTCAAAGCACCGAGGTAGAGAAAAATCATGAAATTGAAAAAAAAAACAGTTCGTCCGTGAAAGTGAATTCGGCAACAGTGCCAGAGCTCCTCCGGCGTGTTCGATTGTTGTTCTTATTTGAAACGAACGTACAGCAGTCTGATTCCAGAAATAGAGACGGTCGGCACTGTTTCTCGCGCGTACGATTTTCTGGTCGAACAATAGTGGTCTGATTCGAGGAGACACGCATTCAAGTCCGGATTAGAAAAAAAGGAGCGAGCGACGGTGTAGCGTTTACACTTAAGTAGAACGCAAATACGAGCCGAGACGCTGTCGCGTTACCGGTCCGCGTTCGCTTTTGAGCCGTGTAATTTCTGAGTGTGCTTCAGCGCGACGACGACGGCGGCCACTTTTTTCCTCCGTCGTTCTCTTTGTTTGCGGCTTAACTCTGTTTGAAAAGCGTCCGCGGCCGTCACTCGCACAGACGGCAATCGCGATTACGGTTACTCAACGCTCGGCGGCAGCGTCAGGTTTCCGAACGATTCGATTCAGTTTCATGCAGTTTTGAAGACGGTCTCACGCCGTTACTACATCAATGGAATTTTATGCGCTCCTGCGATTTGAACGGTTTCGGTTCTGCACGTACTGTGTGTCTTGTAAGTGTCGAAAAAACCCCGTATTAATATTATCACAACGGTTAGGTTTGTGTATGTTTTTGATTTGTGCACTGAATGAACATTGATTTAATTGATTCTGTTTATATATATATATATATATATATATATATATATGTATATATATATATATATATATATATGTATATATAATGGTATGAATATTATTTCGATGATAGATAAAAAGAAATATTAGTTCTACCTCTCGTGATTGCTCTCACGATATTTTTTTTTCATTACAATCTTCATTATTTAGATATTCAGTTCAAAATGTCATTTAAGTATTATTTTCATACATTCCTATCTGTTTTCTTTAATAAATCCATTCAATAATCTCGATTTATTTACTTCATTCGGGATGTTTGTCTGTTTGTATAAATTTATTCGCTACCAACAATTAGTGATTTATCTAAATGATGAAATTTATATATATATATATATATATATATATATATATATATTAAAAAACGATGTTGTCTTATTAGAAAGACCTGTCTCATTAAAAACATAAAATTTATTTAGCATATAATGTAATTTTTTAATGCGGATCTTGACATTTTTTCCCAAATATTTTATTTAAAGTTGTGCTGTATATACTTACCTTCCAGATGATGGTATCGTCATTGAAATGCATATAACCAACAAATGATTGATAATGATTCATTTGTCCCGAAAGCCACGACACTTTCCTCGATCAAATAATGTTCATTTTAGGTTATTGCTTGTGCGCGTTTCGATGAAAGTGCCGTCATCATCAGAGCGTTAAGCTGGATGAAAGTCTGTGGAGTGAGAAATTGATATCTGAAACTGAATTCATCGATAGTTCCAAAACGACATTATGACAAATCGTCACTGTACGTTTCTCGCAAACCCTGATCATTACGACACCAACCTTGATAGAGAATAGAAAAAAAATCCTGCAGTTCTGTAAAAAAAAATTGTTTAGACTCGTCGAATTTCACTCACTGTTGCTAACTGAAGAGTATATTTACGTTATTTGTTTATATTTTAAATATTTATGTATACAGACACACACACTTATTCATGTGTGTTTGTACCCGGAACACTTATGGCATATGTTGTTTATGCGCTGTGCCCAGACAGACAGTGTATAAAAGGACGAAAGAAAAAATCCGCGATGACGGCCATATGGCGTTATTTAGTATTTTCTGAACGTACGTACATTTCCTTGATCTATTACTGGTCCCGACGTCAATTGCGAACGAACTGTTGTTTATTGTAATACAGCTGTGCGAGAACCGCACGGTTCTGTTTATTTTGTCATTGCTTGTGTGCGATTTCGACGGCGCGCTGTTAAAAAAAAGCGATCGGGCCGTCGCAGAGCTTGAGAGAGCATCGCCGATCGACTTGGACTCGACGATGACACGACAGATAACTTTCATGTTTGTCTTGCGATTAGATCGGTGAAATTTTCAATGTTTTGTATTGAATCGAGCCGGTAGGTTTTGTATAGATAGATTCTAAAATTCTTCTCGTTTCTTGTTTTTCACTTTCCGTGTTCAAAAACTGAACAGCAATAATGAATGTCAGAACTGGCGAACGTTTCTCTACGTAGAAGCTCTGTTAATATCGACATAGGGACTATCGCAAACAGTGCCCAGAAATGATCGAGAATCAATTATCGATAATGAAAACTTTTCAACCGTGTGAAAAAGAATGCGTTCGTGTTACTGGATTTAAGACTTGCGAACAAATAAAAAAAATTCTATTTGTGGAATTTTTTAATACGTCACGTTAATTGATTTTTTATACGCAGTTTGTGTTCATTTATTCACATATTTCCATCTGCAGTATCAGCATCTCATTTACATTGCACAAAAGTGGGATCGATAACGAATAACGAAACGCGACTGACCGGTCAATCAATACATCGTTAGTTCTAATCTATTTGCCATTTTTCATCTGTCATTGTGAGAAAAAATATCTCAATCATTGAACAACTGAACCAAATCAATCGATCTCTTCGAATTATTAGATCGAAGATTCTCAGTCCTTGTACCACTTAATAAAAGTATGATTAGTTGACGCGTCATCCTAAAAATGTTATTATAACTGTTCTAGTCGATTCGAATAGTAATAAGATCAGTGTTTTTCTTTTATTCGATACTAACAGCTTGAATTGTCAATTAGACACCTGAACACATGTCGAAGCTAAATCTCTACACAAGAAAATTTATTATTAGTGATTTACAGATTGTAATATACATATTATTCTTTCTTAAAAGCTGCTGATCCCAAAAATGAAAATACTGTTACGTAGACATTCAGTCGCTGCATGTAATTTATGCAAGAAGTAGCCCACACAATTCGGTAGACATGTCTTGCTGCTCTCTAACAATACTCAGTCATATATTCCAGAAACAGCTGTTCAGAAATCGCACCAGTTAGTGAGTCTTCTTCTCGTGCCGTATGTGAACTGAAAAGAGTAAAAATCCGGAATTTGAATTTAAAAAATAGCACTGTCCTCGTATTTACTGGACCGATAAATATTCATAGAAACGTGCACGTTGAAAAGAAAAGATCAAGAACGACGATCGACATTATTTAGAATTATAAGTGAATATTTCGTATTAATGGATTCTAGTTTACATACATTTAACATAACGTGACATTTTAAATAAGAATGCATATCGGTGATTTATGTTTCTCTAGACATGATCGAATATTTGAGGCCGGCTAGGAATTTATCAACATAAGTAATGATTGCTTGCAGCCTTGAATGCAAATAATAAAGTAAACTTCTATTTACTTATCTAGAACGGTCTTGGATATCTGAAAATGTGAGATACGAGTTAAAAATTCGAAAAATACCAATATTGCTTTGTTTGTAACGCACGGCTGTTTGTTTTCTCATCGCATGTCTTGCCAGAGTCAGTAAATTCTTATTTTAATTATAATTGTGATTAATGGAACACAAGTTTTGTAAAAAAATAAATATTTTCGATTAAATCCGTACAAAAAGTATTACTTTACTTGAACACAATTACAATTCCATACAGATGAACATCACAATAACAGTTCTGACACTGTGGCTAAATTCACTTTCACAAATTAATTCTTTCTTCATCCCGCAAACCGTGCTAAAAAAAATTTCTCAACTGTCGACCGAAAATTTTCGGTGTGGTTTATTTGATGAAAAAATATTTCATTTGTGAAAATTGTCAAGAACAGTATTCTCTCAATAATATGAATACGATTAACTGGATTCGGATCTTCGAAAGGATAGAAATCGATTCAGTTTAGTTATTAAAAAAATCTCTACAATGCAGTACAAAAATCAAAACAATACCGATACTGACTGATTCAATTCGACGAACAACTCTTTGTTTTTCTCCTCGTGTGTCTCTTCTCAGACTCACTAATTACAAAACTGCATCTATAAATAATCATAGGAACGATAGATGTACACAGAAAATCCATAGTGGGAACATCTGTTTTCATGTGTAGCAATGTGATAATATCGAAACATCTTCAAACTTACACAACGCATCGTTTCATGTCAATAAATATCACTCTTTACGGAAAAGTGTTACAAAAATGGACAGATAAACGATCGATTTCAAAACTGTTTTTAATGTTTACACAAGAAACGGAAATTGTGTGCCTACAATGCGTTCATGCACACACGCGCATATATATATATATATATATATATGTATGTATGTATGTATGTATATATATATGTATGTATATGCACCGAGTCTATTTTCATTAAAGTATCATCAGGTGCCGTTGTTTCTGGTTGTGCAACGTTGGTGTATCCGATGAATGAATTCCGTCCATTCATAAGGTGAACCTACGCACAAACAGACACACGCACACACACAGTGTGTCAACGTTATTTACATGTCTGGCGTCGTGGGTCGATCACCTACACAGAAGGTGTCTTACAATCCGACGAGAATTCGAGCAGTTAATTGCTTTTTCGGATCTGTTGCACGTTTCACGGCACGGGTATTCTGTTTGTCGCACCCACGGTGTACGGAAAGCGCGCCAGGAATCGTGGACGACCTAGAAAGTCGACAGCAGCACGCTTCGAACACCATCTCAATCGACACCCAATAAGTGTATCTGTATATCTCTATACACTGTCCAAACGATCCTGTATCTTTGTGTACGTGTATTTATGTACACACGGATACAATGTTTCTGAAATAGCCTATCGGTAAAATAGAAAATGTCGATCTCCTCGTATAACTGTACACGAAGCGATCGTGTGCGTTTCCATCCGCTTTGTTTTGTTTTCATTAAAAAAAAAACATCTCAGTGTTAAAATCAAGCACTGTTGCTTTATGTAATAGAGTGGAACTATATCTAATAGCAGTGTCTGTACATCTAACAACGTTTCGATACCTTCGATCCAAATGTTTCAAATCTACACCCACATGATTGAAAATGTAATCTAATATTGTTTTGTTATAATTATTATATTACATAGCTCGTGTATTGTATTTAAACTGAAATGTATTAAAGTGTGCACACGTATTGTGAAATAATTGCTAATTGTATTATGTTTGTGAATGAATTATATATATATATATACCTTTATGTGTGTCAAGACGGCATTCTTAAACCAATAAATTTAATCTGGTGCGAAGGTCGAAGCCGTACAATAGTTTGAATGCATAGTGAAAAAAATTATCACACAAATATGAAACATTTATGGAAGATATATCTTTATTTGTTCGTAGAGATATACAAGTTCGCCGAAACACAAAGATAAACACTTTGTGTATGTGTGTGTGTGTCTGTGTGTTAATGTGAAATTACGTTTTCCATATCTAATCGGGAGCCTGGCGCAGATTCCTTCTTGTACAATAAAAACACTGTTTTCTTTTTAGTCGAATTAACTCATTCACTCTTTTTAATGGAGCTGATTCTCTGTTATAATTTTACAAAATTAATTCAAAATGACATTCGAGCACAACGGTCCGTACACAAACGATATTTAATTGTGATTTGTGTACTGAAAATCTAAACATATGAAATGAATTCGTTAACATCGATATAAATGACATATTTAACCGTACAAAAAATGTTAATTAGTCAATTATTAAATTATATATTAAATCGCATTGATATCTAAGTTGGTTTTTACTGAAAAGTTGACTATTTAATCCGGCTAGACATTTTTCAATTCTAACATTTAAGATTAAGTTTGCAACAAGCAATGAATTCATTGTTTTGAAATGAAAAAAGAAAATGTCTTAAACCATTGTCGATTTTTTCTGTCAATTAGAAATTTATGCTGAAAACTTTAGATGGGTTACCCGTTAGACATTTTTTGTTATGATTTCGATGGAAATAATTTTTACAAAATAATATTATGAAACTATAATCAATTCAGTAATGAATATTAGAGTTTTTGACTTTTCAGAATCTGCCCTCGAATAGCGTTTCTTACAGTACTCTATTTCGTTCCAAGCTGCAATAAATTTACATTTCGGATGCATTTGTCGTCCTGTCCTTTAACTGTTTTGATTAACGTACAGCTGTATAAATAATTTCACACACACACATACATAATAAACATCCATACACATACTTTATATATATATATATATATATATATATATATATATATATATATATATATAAAGTACGTTACACAAGTATATAACTCGTGCGAGTGAGTACAAGGAAAAAATCATAAATACACAACGAAAGTATTAGCCGTGTTTACATTTACGAAACCGGAGAAATGTTTTAAACCCAAAAGACATATCTGAGCTGAAATCGGAGTAAAACATATAACCCGAGAACAACAAGAAAAAATCACGGGCGTGCAAGTTATGATAGATTAACGTAAAGCTAACACAGTATATCCTTTTCTCCGAGGATCTGAGACGCTGAGAAATATGTCAAGCGGCGGCCGCGATCTGAGCAGAGCGGCTCCGGCCGTCCGGAGCGAGCACGGCCCGGATCCGCTATTCGATCCGCGACGTGTTCCGAAACGATCGAACGAGATTTTCGAGTCGGCCGTCGTCCCGCTTTCATTCCGACGTGTGGCGGACACGTATCGACGCGACGGCCCGCTCTCATAAATCTGATCTCTCTCGGATGATACACGTTCGGTTCGGCACGGAGACTGCTCGAGAACCAGCGAAACTTATTCCAAAGTTGATGATCAAACGTTTCACTATCGAACAATGTGGACGAGGATTCATTATCGAAAGATTTTATTTATTTCTTGTACTTGCATTCCGATGACGATGCAATTATCTTTCGAGTATCAAGGGGACCCGGTGGTCTAGCGGCCTAAAATTTAAGCTATTTTAAAAAAAAATTTCTATATGAGGGTAATGAATAATGCTTTCAAATTTTTTTACACTTATTTTATTACTAATAAACTACACAAACATGAAAATAAAGACAAAAAAAAAATTTTTTTTTAATTAGAAAAATGATGCTGAAGTCTCCCTCTAAAAAAATGGAATTGCGTGGTGAATGATGATTTATCTCTCCCTCTGATTTGAAATGAAACAATTGACGAATTTTTAATTAGTATAAATATAGCTATCGCAGGAAGTAGAATAAAAAAAAAATTTGACAAAATGGCGCGTAGTCAAAAGTACAAGTTTGAAAACGACAAGTATTTTTGAATGTTTTGTTAATAAAAAAAATATAAATATTTTACGGAAACTATTAGTTTTACTTCCAGCGAGAGCTAGAACTATTCAGAATAACATATTAAAATTTCAGACAAATCGGTCAAGTAGTTTTTTTTTCTGTCCCCCGCAAGACGAAAAAAAGTAGTTTCGAGATAAACGCGTTTAAAGTTTCAACTGCTCCACTTATTCTTCTACCTATCTGACCTTCTAATGGGCTGTAGATCCTGAAATACTCTGAATTTCGTCATCAAATTTTAACAGTATATTTTTAAGATATACTTTCGAAAAAAAAATCGATTTTTCGAAAATTCTAGACCACCGGGGGTCCCCTTAAGAAACAGAAAAATCTAAAAAGCGTGAACGTAGAAGTTAATCGTTTAACAGCTTAATGTTTCAACAAATTTATATCGTTTGAGGTTGATTAGAGACAACGGAAGATCGTAATGATATGTGTATCTTTTTCTTTGAAATGAAATGAAATTCTAATACTTTATCAAATAATTGTCCACTCTGCTGTAAACACTGCAGAAGGGATACTGATCAAAATATTCAATGATAGATTATTGGTCATTTTGATAATTGCTTAGAGGCCATGATCTTCACGGAGCTAAGATACAGAAAACACTTAATTCCAAGACAAAAACCTTTTAAGTCAAATGTCATATCCTATAAATACCGTAAGTTCGATTCGTGTCATCTTAATTTAAATCTTTTCTTATTCTTATCTAAGCGACCGATTTTGGAAAAACAAATCCATAAGAAGTATTAAAACGATTAAAACGAACATTAAAACGAACGAACATTAAAACGATACTGATTTCTTATAAATTTCTTCCTGTATTTTTCAAACAACCGTGATGAGATTTCTGATCGAAAGTGTTCAATAAACGATCGACGATCGATTCTGATTGTTGCTTGTGTGCATTTCGATGACGATTCCTGCATCTTCAGAATGCCAACGTACATAGAATCGAATTTAGTTTGTTGCCCGTTCGTTTGCCGCTCGTTCGATACCTGACTCGTGCGGATGCATCGTCGTCGCTGTGCTCGCTGGTTTCCCCTACAGGGACCAGTATACATCTATCGAGAGATTCGCTACACCATGTTGACGTTTAAAGTTAACTGTCAGTGACTTAAGAGATGCTTTTTTTACACACACACACATAACAATAGAACACTTCGTTCGTCCGATTTCGTAGCACGGCTTTATATGTACATGGTACACATTTATAGACACTCGACACATTTATATATATATATATATATATATATATATAAATGTTTATATATATGCAATATTTATAAACAAACAGTGTTGTTTATTCAAGCGTTTCTCAAGTGTGTCGATTTCCACAGCGCTAATAATTGTTTATGAAGATGTCTGTTGCTCATTTCATTCTATTTAATTGGCTGTTATTTAAAATTCGGCCGCTTCGAGTGCTAGAAAAATACACAGTTGTATTATATAAACAAACAGTAGAAAAAATATTTCATATATAACATTTATATATATATATATATATATATATATATATATACGAAAACAATCCAACATAACCGGTTACCTAAACGATACTCCTCGTTCGAATTTCTTGTCCGTCACTTCAGAAGATGCGTTCCGTGTGACGTTCGTCAGACATTCGGAAGGTCGTTTCGTCGAATCCGAATCGAGTGAAAAATGTCGACGTGAAGAAGAACGTCTTCGGTTCGTGTTTTCGTTTGTTGTTTAGCACCTATCTAGGAATGTAATTTGATTGAATCGTAGTAAGACGCTCCTCGCGGTCGTCGACTTGCCGACCACTGTGTAAACAACTAGAATCTGAGTGTATGAATTATATCTTACTGTGACATTCTTCGTTAAAGACGAGGTTGCCTTTTTTTACTATTCGATTGATGTCGGTACGGCGTTTTAAAAGAAAACGAGTAGAAAATATTCGATATAATTGATTTTGATATAAAATTATATTCTATAATGCACACATTTACTTTTCGAATTCATGGAATAATGTTTTGTTCTATAAATTCTGATCTAAAAGTTGGTTGAAACCGAGATGGACTTTGAGGTTTAGTGTTTTTTTTTTCCGCCAATAACTTGTCACTCGCCTCAGAAATAACAAAGGGTTTTCTGATTAAACGTGTTTGATAATCGTTCAATGACTCTTTCCTATTCGGTCATGATTATCGATCAATGATTTTTGCTTCTTTCCTATTCTACAATAATTCCGTCATCCTTTTTGTCTGTTAGATTTATACCTTGGAGCTTAACGTAGAAATCCGTTTAAGCAGCAGTCAAAAAGGATCAGAGATAGTCGATTTAAGCACAGTGCGGAAACTTATTGTGTCAGAATTTAATATTCAATCAAGTGCTTGTAACAAACACCACCGATCCTATTTGAAACAGTCGTAATTATCCCACGATATTATTGTTTTTTCCTACTTTAAATTAAATATTAAATCGTATGGATATCGAAAATTATTTTACTGAAAATCAGTTTAACAACTAAGAAAGCAACGGAATTCGTTCCTTTCGATTGAAAGAAAGACCAAGTCTATAACTAGACCCAATCTCGATGATTTCTGATTTACTCAGTTGATAGTTTTATAAATTCACAAAGATCAATCCGATAACAACATAAAATCGATTGTTCTCGCACCAAGATCTATCTTAACAGTGCCGTTTGTTTGTTTTTTTTTTTATTGTTCGAATCAATGTTTATAATATACATCTAATGTGGGTCAACCGTCGATTAATTTATAAACAATACGGCGGGGTGATTTTTATCGAATAAAACAACTGATAAGTCTGTCAATCGGAAACAAGCTACATCGATATCGACGAAAACGATCGATATCGAATCAAGTATATAAATATATTCGCGCAACATTCCACACTGGAGGAGTTCTACACTCCGTGTATCGGAAATGCTTTCTTGGCCGATTGGTGATACGGCTTCGCATGAACGGTGCTGGTAATTTAATTACAGTCTGTTTTACATTCAACCACGGGCAGGAGTAAAGAGAGGATATTTATATACTCTATATAAATGAATACCTATGAATATTATGAGGATTACATTTCTGCATTCTGGATATTCGGCTGGGGATAAATTTAATAAATGTGTTTATATATATATATATATATATATATATATATATATATATATATAGAGAGAGAGAGAGAGAGAGAGAGAGAGAGAGAAATTTGAGAAAAAATGTTAATTAGAATTTATTATTAATGTTAAAGCAGTTCGTCTCTTTTAATTATGAGAAACTAGAAACTTTCATTTAAAAAAATGAACTTAGAAATAACATTAATCTGCTGTGTATTAATTTCGAACATTTCTGATCTATTAATAGACTTCTCCTTGGCCGAAATTAAATAGAAAAATGTTTATTTGTAAGTGTTGAGTGGATATAAAAAAAATGTTATTTGTAAAAGCAAGAATGTTTATAAAAATAGATAGATTGTTTGCATTTCCTATTTTATATGTATATTAAATAACAGAGTTTTCACAGTTACAAATTTAGCAATCGAGCTAATTTATTTTCACTAATAAATTCCACACTCCACTTACACCGATAAAAATGTCTATGTCAATAAATCTGATAAGGGATTATCATTTGATTTAGTTTTGTCTTATGATTCCATGATTGAAATAAAATTGTTTTCATTTTTTTCGCGTCGAGTCCACGTGGCCAGTTGTCGATTTTCTCTATGTGTTTTCCTGACTTGTATGAAACTTTACATTGTGAATTTCTTCTCGTTTCGAAATAATTGATCTGCCTTTTAATTAAATATCTCGATTGCCAAATCTTCTAATGTGAAATATAAAACTAACAATTAAAACTAAAATAATAGACACTGTCGACAGACGAACGGGGATTGTCCTCAACTATAAACAAAAAATAATTAATATCATTTATTTCTTTTAACCTGAAAACGACCGATTTTCAACAATATTTATAAATATGTGATCGAGAAAAACTTATCTAGGAAAAAAATGTATTAACGAACGTGTATATTTTACAAAACTAGTTTTATATCGAATTAAACGTTTATATTTGTATCGTACCGTAATTTATCGTTATTCTGCCTTGTCTCTGTGTAACGATCATAGTTCAGAGTGGAGAAACATTGTCAAAAATGAATTGCCTTCTCACTCCACAAAACCGTGAAGTATTCTTCTAGTAAAAAACATCTAATAAATCATCATCGATCATTTCGATTGTCGTTCGTGCACGTTTCGATGACGATTCCGCCCATCTTCACAGTGATAAGGTAGAAAGAGTATAATTTTATTTACGAGTTGAGGAAATGTTTCTTTTAATGATTCAACCTCTGTTTTACCAATTGATTCGATTGTAGACTGTGAATGATTGTACCGAACATTAAGACACTTCCTCTTATCTTCGATAAGCTCTGTATCGAACTCGTCTGAAGTTAAAGGAAACTCGTGTTTACAAAACATCTCTCCGGCTCGTCGACGACAACTATTTGAATTTAGGTTAGCCGGTACGACGAGTCCTCGACCGAATGTTCAAGAACAACAAAATCGTCCTCCGTTCACACACACACACGCACACACTTTTCGACGAAACGTGGATCCGCTGCCGTGCGAACCGCGCGCATCCCTCCGTGTGCGTGTTTCAGCCGCCGTGTCCGTCCGTCGGTCGCGGGGAGAGGGTTGCGACGAGAGCGGCGGCGCCGACAGCAGCAGCAGCAGCAGCAGCGTGCCGTCGTGATATTATACGGCGCTCCAGGGTTGCCGCTATATGTTTTCACTCTATTAACAGACACGGCAATTAACTCAATTTCAAACGGCGAGTAATGAACACCCTCGTCGTCCCCCGACGCCGCCGTAGCGCGCTCTCGCTCCGACCGAAGCGGACGGAGCGAGACGGCGTCGCGACGCACGCCGACGACTTCATTAGTACGCACCTGGTTACTGATTGCAATATAATAGCATGTGTCTGCGTATTGTTTTCATATGTACACGGGACGGAGTTTTCGAGTAATTATTTTAAGTATACGATGTGTGTGTGTTTTTTTATCATTATTATTATTTTGTATGGAGGCTACCGTTTTTGTGTTTAATTATTCGCACGGCAACGACGTAGGATCGGCACGTGGTCCGTTCTTCAGCATCGCGATATAGTTCTGTATCGAATGTCTATCCGAACCGAAAGAACATTGTCGATTATTCGATAAATTGTTTAAATCAATCGTTAACGAAATATGTAAATATAAATACTGATTTTTTTTCACAAATTCTACTAATCTAGCCACGAAAAAGAGTTTGTATGTGCATATGAAAACGATTTAACATCTTTCTGCTCTAATAAAAAACGATATTCTAATATGAACTCCTCTTTTAACGTGTTCTTCGACTACTATTGTGTTCAGTCGACTAGTGCTAGAGTCGTCTTCAGCCCACTCTCTACTCTTTCAAAATTGACAAGACCACCGTTCGATTATCCAAACTGACAAATTTTCTTACCTGTAAATATAGTCCAGTTCATTTTCGATTTCACTCAGTGTACATTCATTCTTAATGAAGAGTTTTATCACAGCACGATGTTCTAATTTTCTCCATTACACCACCATTCTTGCCCCTCTCTTGCCGTTACTCAGATATTAACGACCGCGAATAAATTTCAGAGATTCAATATAATATAATAATTACTCAGAGTCGAGCAAAAATCATGCAGCCCATACTTCGTTTAATCGTGAACAGTTCGGAACTGTATTGATTTCGAGATGGGAGACCACTGGACCGGAAATCTCCAGGAGTGAAAATGCAGTCTCACACCAAACTAAACATCTGTGAATACTGGCATATGATTTTTCATACTATAATTTATTAAAAAAAAAAGAAATGTAAATCATTCATTCGGCAGAAAGGCGCACGTCTTTTTGCGCATCCCTCGCGCAAATTGTTCGTTTCAACGCGTCATAAACACTAAATCGGACATCTATTTAAATCACATTCAAACGATTAAAGACTGAAACGTTTCGAACATTTCATAAGTCGATCAATCAATTGTCAGAGCGGCTCGTTCGAGCTGTTAAGTGCTCGTAACGAAACATGTAACGACCGAACACGATCTAAACTGTGCGTTATTCATCCGGTTATTTTCGATACGGTGCGTGTATGTTGCCGAGCCGAAAGATTGTTTCGGATCGATCGGCGCGGGCCGCCTAAGCAGACCGCTCGTATCAACGCTGCGTATCGTCGATCGATAGATCATTAACGCAACAAAGTGCTCCCGCCGTCTGTTTATTATTCGGTCAATCATTCGCGGCGGTGCCTAGGGATCGTCTGAAGAACGTTTCGAGTTTATGTTGCATCGCTCGGAAGCGCGGGCCTCGCACGCTTCGACCCGTCGACGCGCGGGCGGGCGTCCAATGCGAACGGCTGGAGTATCTGGAGCGTGTCAGTCGTCGCCGGCCGAACCGCGTAGCGTTTCCCGGTTTCGGTGTAACGCAACGCGGTTTCCAGGAATAGAACTGTTACATCATCGACGCGCTCTTGTTTACACGTACAAGAATAGAACGACACCTCAACGCTACGTTGCTTGTCTCACGGTCGGTCGGTGGAAACGTGTGTGTGTGTGCGGACGCGTCCGCGACGATGCCTTTTAATGGTAGACAGGAAATGCACGGCACGCAGATCTCCATTGCTGACCGAAGAATGAAGATGTGCACGCAAATCGCATTTAAATTCATGTATAGTCCGTTACAGGATTGCGGAAGAATCCGATACTCCGTAATGACAGTCGAGCTGCGATTTCTGAACGCATACAGAGATCAGATACTGATTTTGTAAAAGAAATGCCGCAACGTATTCAATAACTAGTGAAACTGTTCGATTTCAGTTCGATAGATATGATTTTCATTACATTTTCATTTCGAAATACACACAAACAACATTCGAAAACCTAAAATAACACTGAACGGGGTCCGGTCTCCGCTTTGAAATATTTTATGTACATTTCTTCGCGTATGAGAAACTGCTGTTGCAGTACATAGAATAGAATAGTAGACTGACTGATTGTAAATTCATCTTTTTGATTAAAAGCTCGTTTGTTCTGAACTAGAACGTGTCCCTTCTAATACTTCATACGAGGAGAATAATCATATCTGACAGTATACCTATATAGCTTTTCATCAGCAAGACGAACGTCTCGATTGCTTCATGAAGTTCGATTTTGTCAGAGTTCTTAGATAACTCCACGAAGTAAAATACGTCGGTGCATGTTTTTTCTGTTGGGTTCAAGATTTTATTCAGTGTGTATATATATATAATCTTAAGTTTATGATGTAAAATATTTGATAAAAATTCAACAGAAAATAACATAAGAATAAACAGTTTTAAAGTATATTAAGGCCGTGGCAGAATCAAAGCAGACAACCGGCACGAAGAATATAAAAAAGTTTTGTAAAACTGTAGTATTCATGTATTAAAGATAACGCAGTAAGTAACAGCGATGGAAATCTTAATCGTTCTAAAAACAATGACAGAATCTAATCAAAGGGAAGTAGCAGAAAAATGAAAAAAAATAAAGATTGTATATCTGTATTGAAATGACACTGAGTACGAATGATTGTTTTTAATATTTACTGTTTTTTAACAAAAAAATAACTTTAAAGTATAAAAAGATTCTTCAGTGCTGAAATCAACGCTTTAGCGAAGAAAAAAAATACACACCCCAGATACCAATCGAAAAAGAACAAAATTCGGGATTTCGAAATGGTCGATGGTAGACTCAAATGTGGAAACCCGGACTATGTAATGCGTTAGATCTGATAGGACTCTTCAGAAGTTCAGCCTGTTAAAATAAATATCTATTGAAGAGTTCAATAAATGATAACATTTAAACTGAAGTAAGTAGTTTACCCATTAGAAAATAATCTGTGTACTATTCGAAAAGAAGTAATTGTATTCGTTCTAGTATAAACAAACCGAACCACAGCATTGAATTTCTTGTACTTTTCAAATAAATTCGTTTTTCACGATGCTTCAGTAAGGAATTTCAAAATTGAAACCGATATAAAGCGACATCAGCTTACTGTTCACTTTTGCATCGATCAAATCCAATGGTACTATTACCAAAAAAAAAAAACAGCATATTACAATTAAGATTTAGAAACAAAACTTACAGTGCATATAAATGATACCATGAATATACCAACTTTTGTTCCCATCATCGACGTGAACTTTCCGGAGAGAATTCATAGAAAAGCTGTATCTTATACTCCTCGCTTGCATATATATATATATATATATATATATATATATATATATATATATATACACACATAATATACAATCATGTATAGGTATGTGTATGTGTGTGTATAAAATTCAATTAAGTTCACTAATAAACCCTTCGATATATAAACTTTCTAATTATACGTGTTCGAGCTGCCGTTAAGTTTTAGGCATCCCCGATGGTGATTTTTTCCTACAAGCCACACTCGGGTGTGTACATTCGTTTATATATATATATATATATATATATATACATCAAGATGTCCTGTAAAAGTGTTCTATGAAATTATGTAGATATTCAAAGACGCAAAATGAATAAACAAATTTGTAGACATTTATTTTGTAATACTTTAATTAATAGATACGAGTCATTTTCTTTTCCTATTATAGAACATTTGTTAATAGATTTTATTTTCTTGAAAACCCCTGGTCATCGATTAAATAAATATAGAATGTGTTAAATCAGCGAACACAAAATGCTTGAAGTTTTCCTCTTTCTTTCTTTCCAATACAATCAAATACTTGATACCGTTCGAGCGTTTTTATCCTTTCTCTGAAGGAAAGTCTCAGCGTGAGTTGAAGAAGTGTTAGTAACGTCAATGGATAATGAACAAGTAAGGGTTGTTCATATTTGAAAATATAATTTTCAAAAATTGAAATTTGAAAGAAAAATCTAATGAAAATTGATTTATTCAAAACAATAAATGAAAAAATTAAATATTAAAGCTGTGTTAGTTTATTTTTGTTACAGAATTGATCTGAAACTCTATGTATATTTATATATATATACACATACACACACACTATGTTGTGTGTATATAAATGGATGTACGTACAAGTATTCATGTGTGTAAGCCGCGTGTACTGTATATAAAAAGCTCATGATCCAATTGTGAACGGCGACGGAAGGAAAGGGGAAAAAAGAGAATCGCGTGTACAGATCTGAGTTTGTATCCCTCACGTAAACCTCTATCGCTTTGGCACTAAGCAACAAGAAAAAAATAACGTACTAGTTTTACGTGTTGAACATACAAAAGACAGAGCATGTAAGACGAACTCGAACTGTGGAGGTAGGTGCTGTCCTCACACATTTGTTTTCCGAACTAGTGGAAATCTTATCTGCTCTTAAACACCGATTCGCCCTTAATACATAATTGTTGTGTGCACACACACGCGCGCAGATATATATACATACATACATACATACATATAAAACTGTAAGTTTGTATACGATGACCGTTTAACTATCGTTTCAATTGTCGTGACATGAGCGTTCATTGAAAGTTCATTCAACTGTCGAACTAATATAAATATATCTGTTCGAAGATTTATTAGATTGGCATGAATTGTGACCGTTCTTGCGATGCGCGAATTAAGTGTTCAGTGATTTGAGGTCTGATGTCATGTGGAGATGTTGTTCAGAAGTGAATTTAAAGAATCCCGTTTTGATTTCCGTTCAATCGGATGCGATGTACTCGCCAGCTACTAGAATCGCCTGGAAAGAAAACGAACGCGGAATTCATTTTTTATTTATACATTTTCGTATCGCCCGGTACTCATTCTAATGTGGGTCATTGTGCGTTCACGGCCATGGTCTCGATGACAACTCCGTCATCTTCAAAACGATAATGTACAGAAATTTCTCATTTTTTTTTTGGTTCTCTGGCGCTTTGAAAATGATGACATCGACATCGAAACGGGCTCTTCGTTCAGAAAGTGTTTTTCTACTTTGTAGCGCGAGAATGCGAATTCGTTAGTAAAAATAACTGGTATTAAGAGCGCGGGCGATTAATGGCCGAGAATGAACGATCTGTGGCTGAAACAATTTGCAAGCGGATCCCGCCGCGACGATATGAACAAAACGAGAGTCGGCTCGCACACCGCGTTCAAGACATTAATCGACGCGTTCGAATACGACGACTCTTATAGATTATCGAACCCGGCACGTCTGTGCCGGTGGATGCAGCTCGATTGTAAAACGAACGCACGGGCAACGGAACGAACGTTCGAAATCAAAGTACCGTCAGCGATTCGGCGCATCGTGACGGGATCATTATCGCCTATTAATCATCGCAAATACCGTATAAAAAAAAAGAGTAAACGATGGCGGTGGGTCGGAGGGTGGCAGGGAGGTCGGTGGGTGGGCGGCGGCGGCGGAGCGCTGCCGCCGCCGCCGGTCGAAATCTCGACATGGAACGGCGGTCGGCGTTCCGGGTCGCCGCGGGTGTAGGCGGGGTGGGCCGCGACCGACGCGGTGCTGAAACTGCGCGGCGGCGGCCGTCGCTCGTGTGAAGTTTTCTTAGCGAATGGTCGGCGCGTGACTCGCGTCACAAGTGCATTAATACGAGTGTCATGTGCGGGAGAGGCGTCCGGATCTTAGACCTAGCACGTCTGGGCCGGGAGTAGACGCGTGCCGCTCTCCGGACTTCGCACGACTCGACTCGAATCTCGACTTTCGTCCGAGTTCTGTTTCTCGTCGATAATACGTCACGGTGAAACGTATACGACATCAACGCGAATCCTGTCAGTGTCACGGATCTATGAAACTTGAATATGTTTCGAGCTGTTTTGATTTATAGCATGGCGCCTCGTATGGCTACAGATAATTGCTGCCCCGAATGAAATTTCTTTAACTTCAGATAAATTTGATACGGGGTTCATCGAAGGTGAAAAGAGGTTGTAATTTCTGGCACATTTTTTCAAATTTTATATAGAAACAGTCGAATTAACGGGTAAAATAGAGATAGAAAATGTTTTCTCGCAATACAGTTCTGACATTGTGGCCTAATTCGCTTTCACAAATGAATTGCTTTTTCAGCACGTAAATCCCTAAAAAAAGGTTGGATTTTTCTCTATATTGGCACTTTGATGACATAATGATAGAGTCGCTATCGAAATCCATCCGTACAAGCAATAATCAATAATGATCTACTGAACATTTTTTACTAGAAAAATGTTCTGTAAGTTATGGATGAGAATCAAATTCACTTTGTAAGAATATTTCTTCATTCCCACTATAATTGTCATACAAAAACGATTAGCAATTAATTACTGACTGCATGATATTAATATAAACGTTTAACTCAATATAAACTAGTTTTATTAAATATACAAGTTTGTTAATACAAGTTTTTTGTAGATAAGTCTTTTTTATTGACATATTTATGAATGTTATTTAATTAATAATTTCTAGAGTGAAAGATAAAAATAATGTTAACTCTTTTTCGTTTCTAGTTCCATTGAATTACATGGCAGAGCAATTATTTCAAACAGAGACGAAATACGCGGGGTCAGAATTGTATTCTAGGAGATAATTATTAAAAATTATCATGCTTTATAATCTTACGAATAATGAATTTATTTTATCTAATTTATCGAAATCATATAATGAATATTCGATCAGTTGAAACTTTTAGAAAATTGTAAACTGTTTCTGTACAACTGAATCGATCGAATTATGATTTTAAAGAACATTTAGAGAAGCAAGTTTGGTGTTACTTGTTCAATCTCCGATGCAAACGATAAAATTCGAAAGGTTCGAGTAAAATTGTACACGGAGATCGAACTCGACTAATCAGTCTGACTTTATCCATTTCGGTTTCTTCGCAATTCAGTTCTGATACTGTAAATGAGTTATTTTTTTTTTAATACACAAATCGTGAGAAAAATTTTCAATAAATCATTGTTAATCATCTATCTATCGTCTTCGGAAAATCACTGATTTCTCTGTACTTTGACAACGTTCCACAAAATGTTTTCTGTTTGTTAGATGACAGAAGAATTAATCTGTGAATGTTATTACACATTGTAAATTTTCTATTAGCATTACAATCCTCGACTGTCGTTAAATTAAGTGGTAATCGAAAGTGTAATTTTGATAAGTAGAATGTTTATAGACGGAATTAAACGCGACGCCTTTACGAATTCCTTCCCGTCGATTGTGGCGGTGGCAGTGGGCCCGGTTTCCCGAAAACGAAAATCGTCGCTCATCGACTGAAACGAGAGCCGCGTGTGTCCGTCCAACCGTGCCGATAGTCTCAGATCGTGCGGTGGATGTCGTGGCGTAGACACGCCGGACGGACAAGTGGCCTTGTTTCAGAGAATCGACACGAAATCTTCGACAAATCCCCCACGTCGTCGTGCGGGCTCCCCCGTTCTTTCGTAGCGCCATTCTCATGCCCGGCGTGTTATGTCGAACGAGCGGACCGGGGGTCCGGACGAGGCTATTTCACGGCGTTACGTTCGGTTAAGTGCGGCGACGGTGGTGGTTAACGGCGACGGTGGTGGTGGTGCAGTGCACACAATAATAACGCCTTTTTCGTTACGACGACGGGCGCGCCGACGTCGGTCGATTTGTTCCACAAATCTCACGTCATCGCCGTTCTTATTGCCCGCAAATTGGGTGTTTGCTACATAATAATCATACCATTTCTTGAATAATAATTACACACACACACACGCGCGCGCGCTTGTGCTTATATATATATATATATATATATATATATATATATATATATATATATATATATGTATGTATGTATGTATGTATACAGGAAAAATACAAAGCCTACGACACGACAGCAAGTCATAATTTAAAAAAGAAGATCGTTTATTATTACATTTATTATAAATAAGAATCAAAAAGATAGTCAAATGATTAAATAGACATAGTATGAGAAATCAACTATTTTCATTTAAACTATTTATTGGATTGGGTTGTGACCACAATGGGCAGGTATCAAATCAAATTGCCTCTCTTGTTCTTGACTTATCACAATAGAACTACCGTAGATACTTCCATGAATTAATTTTTTTCTCATTCCACAAACCGCAGACTCAATCATTGATTATTGATCGTTTTTGATTGCTGCTTATTTGCATTTTTATGGCGATGTTGTAATCATCAGAGCTCTAATGCATAGAAATATCTTTTTTGATCAGATTTCACTGTACTATAGCGCTCTGAAGATGACGGAATCGTTTACCAAATAATTAGAAATGATCAATGGTCAGATATTTAACATTACTGATCAGAAGAAGATTTATAGTTTGTATTTTCAGTGAAGAATTCATTTGTGTAAGTGAATTTAATCATTGTGATATGATTGTATATTGTGTCTATCATAATTATCTATACCAGAAATTTACATTTCTTTCAGTATGGTTTAATAGGTTATTATAGCACTAGAATATCATTTCTCTCAAAGCTCTCCACCTCCATAAATATCTATTGCAATTGTAGAGAAGATCGTTTATATCGATGATGCATTTATTTCATTTAAGTAAACGAACAAAAGTTGGATTGAAGTATTCTGATCCTGTCCAATAGGGGAAACATAAAATATCCTACTCTTCTTTGGTGCTCTATTTATATCATTCATTAAAATTTCTACAATATTTTTTCTTATTATCTTTATTAGTAAATCATGAAATTTAAATTAAAGTTTCTTATTTTTTTTTTCTAGAATTCGGTTTTAACGCAAGGACTGCTCGATTATTATCAGCATGCAATGAAATATACTATTTTTCATTGATATTCTATGTATATTATTCACTTTTGTAGCATTCTAATGTAATGTTTCTACACGTTTTTTTTTATCTTATTCACTTTTCGTTTATCTTTCGAAATCTTCCTCTCCATCTACAACAATCATCCCTGCCGTCTAACTTTTTTTGTTATGTCAAGAATTTTTTGTAAAGAGTTAACACACAATGAATAACAAGTCAGTAATCACGCTACTCGTAGACTTTTCAGCGATAAAAGTCAAGTTCAAGATAAAAGAAGTTTCAGCGATAAAATCCGTGTAATTTGCCCAACTGAACCGTAGACTTATTATTTACAGTGTTGATCCGAAAAAAGATCAACGTTGTACCATCACTCATACAAACAACACCCAAACAAGAGTTCATAGCTACTACGGATGTCTCGAACGTGTCTTATGATATTTTTCAATCGGTCTAGAACAACAAGCCGGAACGAGAACGAACACAAAACGGAAAGTATAGAAAAAAAAGTGTGTCGGAAATGTCCGCTGCTCTTTGGCTAGAGAAGTTTCCCGTTCGTCTCGTTGACAAACCGTTTAACGATATGTTCGCCGGATTGAAATGTGTCACGAGGGGGCGTTCTCGAGACTTTTTTTCCCCGAGACACAATCTAGGTGGAGAACGCGAGACCGTTACACAGATTTGAAGACCATGTCCGCTCGGTCAGGTAAAAAAAATTAACGCTCAAAACGGTACGAATTTAATTTATTGCTGAGATGTGTTCAGAGAAGAGCTGCATGTTTTTGTCGTTGATTTTATCGATAAGTGTACGAGCCGAATGGACTTATTAATGTTTATCGAATCGTTTAAATGGTGTGTGTGTTGTATGAAAAATATGCATTTTTTATACCTTCGATGGAAGGGTAATCCAGATATTATAATAACGTCCGCGTGTAAAGTCAGATGTTAAGATCAAACTACGAACAGCAGTAATAAAGAAATAGTAACAGATTATTCTATTCAATTTCGATCTGAAAATGCCATATATTTTCCTCTATACAAGTGATTCAAAATAATATTTTGTATAAATATTATCGAACGCTCCAATCGAAAACGTTTCTTTCATCTAAAATCAATATTTTTTTATGAACGGAACATTCCTCTCTTTTCTTGAGCAGATTCGATGATTTCTGTACTTATTTTATTTATTTTTCGATTATTTACTGATGATTTAAGAAACGATAGGAAACTGAGTTGTGTTCTCAAATAACTTAAATAAATGAAATACGGGACAATTTCTTTTACAACTATTGTAGACAGATCTGCTGATATTATATTCCGCTGTGTGGCAGATATGCATATAAATTGATATGTATGTCTGTATGTATCTATTCTCTACGTACATATATAAAAATTACAATATACAATCTTCAAGCATGTAATATTCATTGTTTAATAATACGTGAGCAATATATATATATATATATATATATATATATATATATATATATATATATATATATATATATATATAAAACACACACACACACACACACAAATTGAGATGAAAAACGTGTACGGCTTAGTTTCGTACGTACACTGCGTCCCGGTTTTCGCTCCCTTTCGCCTCTCTCTCTCTCTCTCGCTCTGTCCCGTCGTCCTCGCATCTAACCATCTGTGTACGTATCCACGTATTTGTCTATCTTAACAGCACGGGAATACCACCAGCCCGTGGCCAGTGTCACTGAACTTGCAATAATGGACCAGTTTAAATTCAAAAGTATCGCCGTTCACTTCATACAATTTGCAACAGAGTTTCCGCGCACAGATCGCTTATCAGGAATTCTCATAACCGCGTCGTGCGGCTACGATGCGAGGATTGTGAGGAGAGGGGTCATTTATTTATGATTTCTTCTCCTTACTGAGATTGTATACTTTCTATCGAACTATATATATATATATATATATATATATATATATATATATATATATATTCTAATAAATAAAAATGCAGTGGCCTCTGTCTGTTTGATACTCAGTTGTGGAGAAACGACAGTACCTAACTGAAATATTTCACAGATATGGTTGGAATATTTGACTAGCTTGTAGTCACATATTAGAAGTTCTCTTATAATATTCAAAAACAATTTTGAATTACAGTGAAAATTGATATTTTTACCAACAGTTGAACCGACAGCATTGAAAACGAGCGTTTTTGATATTTCAGCAAGTTGTTTCCTGAGTCTTCTTCAAAAACAAGGAGAACTAGACACGTGAATTGTTTTTTAAACAAATAGTTATTTTTTTTAAACAAAATAGTCATGTTCCTTCACGATGCAATTTAAAGAAAGATTCATCTTAATTACGGGTTTTAATATTGTAGAGGATTTTTTTTGTCATTGGTTAAAATCGAAAGAGATTAGTCGTTTATCGACCTTTGATTGGACAAGTTGTATAAAGTTGGTTGGTTGTTGGGGTCTTAGAGGACTTTGACAGTTAAAGTGTCAGAAAAGTTGTATGAAATTCAAAATATGATTTGAAACAAACTGCGAATTGACAATGAAAATATTTTTAGAAGAGTCGTATTCATAAATCTATGAGATCATATTTGTAAATTTTCAAGGATTTCAGTGACAACTTTAATCGTCGTTAAGAGGAAAACATATGTTAACTTTATAGATTCGTTTATTAACTCGTTACTATCTAGAATAATAACGCGTAAGTTTCTGTACTTCAGATTTCTCTGCATCTGTGTCTGAAGAATATAATGATGTTTGAAACATCTCCATACGCATAGACAGTAATGAAAAATGATCAGTAATCAATTACTGTACATGTTTGATCATGGAAAACGATGGTTTGTCGGACGAGTGAAAAAATTAATTTGAAAAATCATTGGAGTGAGAGCTGCAAGTAATAGTTCTTCGTATATGTTTCTACAAATGTTGGGATTTGAACGCGTTTTATATTTTCTTTACAGATAAGAAATATATTTCTTTTAATTCCGCCCATCGAAATAGACATCAGAAATCTAAACAGGTTGAAGAGCCATTGTTGAACATTTTCATAAAAAAAATCGTTATCGAATAATATTGACTAGTTTGTGAAAAAAATTGCTCTCTCAATCCTTTCTCTGAAAAAAATGTCTAAAGTAATTTAAATTTCGTGCCACTAACAGTAGCAATAAGTATTGTGTCACTGAAAAAAGAAGAGGTTTTTGTTTATTATTGTTGTATATATTCAGTTTACCTATGCACACCTATGATTGTAATTTTAATAAAATCAGTGTTATTCTTGAAACAGTTCCAAAACCAATCGTGTTTAACTGTAACAAGCACAGCAGCCCGTCTGCACAATCTGTGAGCAAAGAATTAATATATTTTTTCTTAATATCGCCTGTTTCTCTAGTCTATTTTACATCTGAAACAAGTTTTTTTCTCGAATAGTATTAAATATTTGAAGATATTTCTTAAAAAAATCTTTTATTCTCAAATTTAATCAGAAATCAAAAGTTTCATTTCATGCTTGAAAGTGATTTTTGTGATGTTACACAAACAATAGTTATATATATATATATATATATATATATATATATACACATATGTGTGTGTGCATGTTTGTATATTGGTGTTTACGTCTATGTCGCATGTAAACATATTTGGTAAACACGCGAGAAAATATTTGAGAGCGCAAAGAAGGGAAAAGCGATCGTCGCGAAACGCAACGTAGATAAAATATGCACGTGTGCGACAGCTCCGTACCGCCGTTGAATCCTAAACCGCGCGTTCATATCCCGACGGATGGAGAGTGACTGCAGCACTCGAACATCTGTTGAACACAAATCCAACACAAATACGAGCATATAATTTCCATTATGTCTTCGCGAAAACGTGCAGTCGACGTGCGCGCATATCCGTTGCACGAAGCCGCCGCGTCGACGACGACGTCGTCGTCGTCGTCCGACGTGTACGCGTTACAAGATGCGATAATAATAACAATAATAATAGTAATAATGGAAGTCGAGCGAAAGAGAGGCCTGCGATTTATTTATCTCTTCTTTTCCGGATGATACGTATCGGATCGACGGCTGCGGCGTCGGGGCGGTCGGGTGGCCGTCGTCGCCGTCGCCGTCGCCGCCGCCGTTGTCTGCGTCTCTCTCACACCCGGTACACGCGCTCGGGCGTCTCGGTACGTCGGCCGCAGCCGACAGATGACTCCGATATTTCGGCACGAAATTGGCACTAACGTCGCATCAGTGAATCTAACCGCATCTCGCCTATAACTTCATATCAGTCGCTGATATCTACTTGATAGCGTGATCTTGTGCTTCTGGCGCGCGCGGCCCCCCCGCGCCAGCGCCGCCGTCGCCGCCGCGACGACGGAAAACGGTCGGCTTTACACCTACCAGCCAGCCCGAGAAGCCGAAAATGAGTTCCGCCGCGACGGCGGTTCTGCACAAACACACACACACACACCGTGTACGTACTCTTTATATATATATATATATATATATATATATATATATATATTTGTATGTATGTGTGTGTGTGTGTGTGTGGAAACGGAGATGTTGCAGTGCAGATTTCTTTTTTTATCGAAGTGGAATTTTCAACGTGGGGAATGTGTTAGACGCTATTCGATTCTTAAATAAAATAAAAGATGGTATATTGTAATATATATATATATATATATATATATATATATATATATATATATATATATATATATATATATATATATATAAATGTAAATCCATGCATGTATATTATTTCATTTTATTTGTTAACAATCTTTCAGATTGAATTAGTTTAAGTATCCATTCTTTGTCTATGCTTGCGTTGAAAAATTTTGTAGAGTTAGGCACTCGACACAATTTCAATGACAGTGAATTCGTTGCACAAAGAAAAATGTATTTATAATAATCCTGATTAGATATTTCTTCAGAAAATATTTTTTTCACCCCACGAACCACAAGAAGATTAGCTAGAGTCGAGCGCTGAAGACTTGAGTTGTCGACACCGTCCTTAAACCTCAAATAAGCAATCAATAAAGAAACTTGTTCCGTTTTATCTGAAATGGATCGACAATATTGATGATTTTGTCGAAACAAATACACTATTTGACGGGCCATATTCCGAACTCTCTTTTTTTCCTCGTTTCAGCCCGGTATCTCATACCTTTCATGAATTATCAACATTCGTTCAAAACGTGTTCATTGCCAATCGCTTGCACTTTAGATACACTTATTAATAAATATTATTATAAAATATTTTTGTTGCGGTTCATTTCCGAGTATTATATTATTTAATCGATATTTGTTATCAGTCGTCATTAACTTTTCTTTTAAGAAAATGAATCATCACTTTTGTTTGATATTATTATTAAACAGTGCTGCTGCGTTTAAGCGTTTATCGCTAATCTTAAAAATACATACGGTTGTGAGAATCACCATCGCACATCATAAAGGAGCGAGTACGTCGTCGAGAAGTGCTGAAAAGAATTAAACTCGACTAGAGCTATAAGCGATAATGTAATCGTTTATATGAAGTACACGCGCCGAGCACCCGCCGTAAATAAAATCATAATAATAACAATCAGCCGACTGGAAAACCGACTAATGGATGCACACATATTGCAATTAAATTCGAATTAGCTTAATTTTTTTCGCTCTGGACGGGCGCTGCGCGAACGAGACGTGCGCGCGCGAGCCTCTTAACGAATTTATCATCATTAATCTTATATATTCGTCAGTTAGTGTGGATGGACCGTATCGCACATTTATACGAGAACACCCACACTCGGGCACAGACGCAGACGTGCAGTAATAGATACGTTTGAACATATGGGGACAGTGAAGATCGGTTCGACTCGTGCAAGACAGTTCGAGAACATGATTTGTAAATTGAACAGGAAAAGCGTGCTATTTCATAAAGTACGAATCTTCTGCGGAGACATTGTTCCTATTCTGTACTATGGAAAAAAATAAACCTGTTTGTGGGATGCTTTGCACGTTTATTTCGTTTATCAAGCGAGGCACTTTGCGCCATTGAAAAAATAAACACCGAGGTACTACAAACTGATAAACGAGTGATACTTGTAATTTTTTTAATTAATCAAAACATGTCAACCTGTTACGGACCTTGTTAGTTTATTAAGAATTGAACGATTCTGTTACTGTTAATGAGTAATTTATATTGACATATATTTCGGTTTTTATTAAAAAAAAATGTCGATAAATATCTGTTATATTTATTTTTAAGTATCGTCAAGTAAACATGTCATCTTTTCATTGTGATTCGTACACTACGAATGTTTTCCTCGTGAGATAAAACGACAAATAGTACATTTGGATGGATATTTTCAAGATAAAATACAGTTCTGGGATTGACTAAATTTGCTTTGAAAAATGTATTCTTTTTCACTCCACAAACCACAAGTCATATTTCTAATTTACGTATATATATATATATATATATATATATATATATATAAAGAGAAACGATTCAATATTTAAATCAAATATCTTACTCTGTTTGATGAGAAAAGTATTCGACGGGTGTATTCTATCAATACTCACCTACGAAAGTATATCTTGAGTTCTGAATGCCAGAACAATGTAGTGATTTAAGACAGCGTAGAGAGGTATGTAAAGATGTATGTTGGGAATAACAAGAAGGAATAGGAGGAGAATGAGATGTAAACTGGTGTTACAGCCCTAATAACAAGAGTAAAATGTATGAAATGGAAATGGACGGGACATATTGCAAGAGCACTCAATCGACAACCACAATATAAATTACTGATTCGGAATCAAGTAATTTAAAAAAAAACACACAGAAAAATACTGATGAATAAATGGAATGAGGACATACGAGCATTGATTAGAAATTTATGGACAAGTGGGGCATTGAATCGTTCGAACCGGAAAGTTTTGAACGACGTTTTCATCCATCAGTGGATCGAAAGATGCTGCTGCTGTTGACGGTGATGATAAAAAAGAGAAAAAGAGACGTGAATTATTGTAGCATTAAATATAAACGTATTAGTCAATGGGCATATGAAGGAAGCAGCGATTCGCGTGGAGCTGTTCTTTAAACAGCCATTTCACTTGTATTATTTGAACAATATGTCTGACGAAGATATATTCGTGAAATATAATATTATAAAATTATACAGTCAATGAAGACTTTTTCATATTGATACCGATATATTGTATGAGCGGATACGAAATGATATGTTTATAAATTTGTTCATCTTCTTACCATATATACATATACAGTCTCTTTATATATATATATATATATATATATATATATATATATATATATATATATATATATATATATATATGTATGTATATGTATATATACGTTTGTATGCATGTTCGTACGAGTAAATATATAAAGTAAATCCGCTGTTTAACGCTATTATGTTATGACATACCGTAATGACGAAAAAAAGCGCGAACTTTGAAGCGTTTAAAAAAAATAAAAATGTGTTCCGAACTTTAAACAAATCCTATCATGTAGTAATTTGCATAGAATAACCACGTCGTTATATTACTCTTGTAAGACGGCACGAGATCACTTGTCGCATCCACAATGCGACCGAAGACGGTAGCGCGGCGACGCCGCTCTTCTTCGCTCCACCACAGAGTTCGCAGCCGGCGACACAAATCAAATGATTCCGCTACGAAATGCACACACACACACACACATGGATATATTGTGTATTATTTGTGTATCGTTTGACCGTTTGTGACTACTGTCGGGATTTGAAGGACACATAAACGGAAGATTGATATTTTTTTTAAATAATCAATGATTCTCATTCGTCACACGAGCCGCCCGTGTATGAAATAAGAACTATTCTAAAATTGACACTTTTTTTAAAAAGGAAAAGGAAATCAATTTTGTTTTCTGATGTTATCTTTTTTCATAATAAAAATCGCGTTGTTCGCTTCTTACATTTTAATTAATTCAGTAAACATAGGGCTGAACTTAAAAGACATATCTACATGCTACTGAAAAGTCTTGTGTGTGTGTGTGTGTTTTTTTTTTGATATTTGTAGAATGATAAAACAAATAATTCGTGAAAGTATACATAACCTTCATCATTCATTATAAGAACAAATATGTATTTGTCTTTATCGCACGTTAGGAATGACTTGTTTTTGGCTCATTCAGACATAGATTCTCGGGAGGTATCAGACGACCGTCTTCAATGTGTGACTATGACAAACCCATGGTTATTACAGTTGGTAACTCGACATATAATATCTGTGATATTGTCCTCCTAAGAATTGGCACTCGAGTGAGATAAAAACAAGTACAAGCTTTGCAATGAACTATAAAAATGTCTGTGAATATATTAATTTTGAAGTTGAAATACAGCAAAGGGCAATTCTTTCTCTTCATATAAAATTATCATAAAATCTCTAAAATCTGATCTTAATTTTGGCACTACGGCTAATTCACTTTCACGAACGAATTTGCTCCCCACACGCCATATTACATTTTTTTCTGCTCAAATAACGCGCAGCATAATACGTTAGACTGGTCTCCGTTAAGTTTGACTATTAATAATTTCATTTATTCGATTGTCTCTGTTAAATTTGGGAAGAGTGTTTAAAATAACGACAGCGTTGAAACTCTCCGGACAGATCATCTATCGATACGTATGAGCGTTCGATTGTTGCACAGAGGAACAACGGCTCGAATAATAATAACGGTAATAAAAGTGGAAACTTTCGAGAGTCGACGGTGTGTCGAGAGTGACGAGCGGCTCTTTCGAATATCGACAGCGCTGTGGAAAAGAAAAAAAAACACCGGAGCCGATCCGTCCGCCCGACATATTGTGAAAAAGACAACGGCGCGCCGTGCAGATTTGTAAACGACCCGCTGGCAAGATGAGTGGGATACGAACGCGCGACAGTGATAGTACGACTTATGAACGAGACAAATTCTTGCAACAAACTTTTTCATCCTTTATTTCGGTGAAATTTGTTTCTCAAACAAAAAAAATGTCGTGCACACAGCCGGAATGCTTAAACGGGCGGCGACGGTTATGAGTGAACGCGGCCGGGGCCGTCTTCGTGCGCGTACACTCGCGATATTATAAAAACGAGGCGGCCGGGGCAGTGCGGCGGGCGAGGGTGGCGGACGAGCGGCGGCGGCACGGGGTCGAACGGACGGGCGGAGGGGGTGGGCGAGGGAGAGAGAGAGAGCGAAGTGCGGACGAACGGACGGACATCGGGTCGTCGACGACGACGACGACGACGGTAGGAACGGGCGGGACCGCGTGGGACGGGACAGGCGTCGTCGTGTGCGGTCGTCGAAGTAGCGCTACGCGACGGCGACGACGATGTGAACGCGGTGCGCCCTTCCGTGTCGCCGCGGGTCACCCCATTAGGCACAAATTTGACGAGCGGCATTACATAACATGTTTCGGCGAGCGTGAATTATGCGCGGTGCTTTAACAGGAAAATTCGACGCTCGAACGCCGTCCGATCGATGCGACCGACGTATCGGATCTGTAGGACGGTTCCTTCGGACGGCGGGCGACGACCGGTTCTCTTCAGAAATGATTCCGATGTCCATTCAATCATTACTCTACATATACATTTATTAATCGTTCGCCGTACGCTGCACATTTTTCTCCCGTGTAAAAATATCGAAAAAATGATTCTTCTATTTAAATTCGATAATTGGAGGGAAACAGGCAAACGTGTATCCAAAAATCACAAGTTCGTATCCTCGAAACCATCCGCTGAAGATGGTTTATCGATTTTCGGTCTATCTCTTTTATATTCGGTACGTTTTCTTTAATTTGGTATCAAGAAAATGTTGCATTGATTGACAATCAGTGAATATCATTTCTGTAATGATACCATCGTGAACGTTATAACCGAAAGACATATTATACGGTGCCGTTTCTGATCAAGTTTTATTTCAAAGGGAAAAGTGTGTGTAGCTAATCTACTACACATTGTTGTATCAGTGAAGTATATAATTCTGGAATTCAGGAATTGTATTATTCACCTGAAATGTCGACTTTTTACAAACTTTCCATTTTTTAAAAGAGCTCCTTCTATTCTTTCTATACAGGCACATGCGTCCTTTTGTTATGGTACTAGCAATGTTCTTGTTAGTTCGATTGTTTTAAATCTCGACATTGTCGTTATTCTATCAGCTGTATATATATATATATATATATATATATATATATATATATATATATATATATATATATATATATATATATATATATATATATATTACGTGTGGAAGTAACAGAACTGATTTAGTGTAGCTGTGAGGAGTGAGAGCTCGACTCTTTTTTAAATGAATGAAAAGAAGTCTATTTTTGTGATTTCACATTAATTTTGACAGTGAATACAAGAGTTATAACTTAAAACTAGTGTTGTAATGTGGATACAGACTTGCTGACTGACTTGTCACTTCAAGACCTGTGTCGTATAGCGCGGCCGCTTTATATATAATTTCGGGAGATTTGGTAATTGTAGTTCCAGGCAATATACAGTTTAATATACTGACAGTTCAAAGTCATTAGTTTATAATACAGTAAATTAATATGTCTTTAGATTATTCGATACTGAATAAAAGATGTAACGCAATGAGCCTGACCGTTTTGTATAAAGGCAGGGTCTTTTCCATACCGTCGAATAAGTTAATTTTTAAAACTGGAATTGCCACGTTAATAATGCGATTTTAATAGATAAACAAATAAACGAACAGACGCACAGCTGTCGGTCCCCCGACAATATTTTTTCAATTTCCGATGACGACTCTTTCATCCGATCGTTTTCCACTGCGAAGAACAGTCTGATAAACCGTTTAAATCTTTCGTTCCAGAGAGACGCCGATCTAGTGTTCGATTCCGAATCCCATTCGACCCACAACGATGTCCGACCGAGCGAGCTTCACCACCCGACCAAACGGGACGTGCCCGACGCGCAGAAAGAGGACTCCGCGGACTGGCTGACTCGCGTCAAACGCCAGTTCATCGATCCGTGGAGTTTTTTCAAACCGTCGACGACCGAAGAGCCGACCGCGCTGACGTCCGAAGACCCCCTGCCGGATGTCGACGGCAACGGGCTGGTCGACCAGACGCACGTCGATGAAAAGAAGCCGGCGAGCCTGTCGCGCGAAATCCGCAGTTCGGACGAGAACGGCGTCGAACACATCGACGAGGAAGCGACCGACGACCCTGTGAGTAGCTCGTTCGTCGTTCTCCTCCGCCCCTTCCGGCACTCCGACGTTCGGTCTACTGTATTTCGATCGTGTGTGTTTCAGTACGATGTCTCCGAGGAAAAATTCCCAGACGAAACGCCGATCTTGCACGGGTCCGAGGACATCGTACCGGTTTACAGAGCCGGAAGTGCCTTACCAGTTCATAAAGGAGACGAAGGGTACGGTCGTATTTTTCCTATATTCGAATTTCGAAAATGAATCACTCCTCCTCACTCGCACATCACACTGTGACTGTCTTCGAAAATGTCTGACGATTTGTTTATACGAGTCATTTTCGATTCATGCTAACGCCGACGTTTGATGTACGTCGAGACGCAGGGAGAATCGTTTTTTTCCGTTTGTTTCAACGTCATAAAAGTGATAAGACATGTCGCGAGTCCGTGATTCATTAATTTTTATTACAGATATTCGTTCATTTAAACTACTTTCGAACATTAAGTAATAAATATTATAAATATATATTTTTTTAAATTTATCGAACAGTTTATTCGATGACGAAGACATGGGACGGACTTCAGGTGAAGAAGGGTCTGCTATCGAAGAACCACTCGAACCGGTCGATCGCCACAGTGCTGGACCTAGACCTGGACGGCATTGTAAGTAATACACACACAGATCTGCGTGTGGATGTGTGTGTATATATATATATATATTTATGTATGTATGTATATATGTATATATATATATATATAATGATTAAAAAAAAACATAGTTCGAAACGAAATTAGATTTCTCTTCGAAGGAATCATAATGTATGTCTAGCGATTTTAATTCTAATCAAATCTAATTATCCATACGCTTAGCCATTCCGTGAATCTCCGGGATAGCTAAGCGTGGAATTTACTGGCTCGAGAACTTTTACAGCTGTCCGAAGGATTAGTTTCGGTCACGTGCTCGCGAAAAGCCCACAGCTAAAGATCCGCCGACGGCGCTCATAACCGTTCCGTTTGCTTTCCAGATTTCTACAGAATCACGTTAACTGTGAACGAGCCGTACAGACCCGAGTACCATCACCACTCGAGTGTCGAATACCAACAGTTGGCGCACAATTTATCGTTGGAAGTGGAGCGGCTGTACGACGACCTGCCGGGCCGCAGGTCGGCGAATGTCATCAGCATCCAGTGAGCATGAATGATTTCGTTTAATTCTCGTTTTACGGTCGGCTCGTCGGTAGCGACGGGTCCGTTGCGCGGATTCGCGACTGAACGCCCGCTTGTCGCTTTTCAGGAAGCGTGACTCGGACATGTTCACGTCGAAGGTGACGCTCGATCTCGGCACGCAGGACTACAACGACAAAACCGTCATCAAGGATCGCCTCTACAATCAGATACAGCACTACCATAAAATCGGCGATATTCCCGTCTCGACCGACGACTTCAACTTCAGGGAATTCGAAGGTTCGTGTAACGGCGCGGCGCCCCACTTGAAAAAAAAAATCCGAAAACGTGCCACGCGGGGCAGACGAGTAGATCACGTCCGCTTCTCTGTTTCCGTTCGTTCACTTGAATATCATTATTATTGATCGTGTTCCGTTTTTATCCACCGTTCTCGTTCACGTTTTATTTCTGTTATTTGCAAATCCTTACGCCGTATTATTTCAAGTGAATTTATTCGAACGGCGCGCCCGGTTTCGGTCGAAAAGTCCGATATAGTTCCGCATCCGTCGATTCTCGCGGACAGTAAATTTATACATCTCTGAAGTGAGCGTTCATTAGATGAATCTTTCGGTATTATTCCTTACTTTTTACTCGGTCGAATCGAAAAATAGTTCTATTGAATTTCGAACGGCTCCACACCTTATTCCCATTCAAACAGCAACATCCTTCCACATCGTTCCCTCTAACCGAATCGTCTATAAATTAGAACCTTTCGAGATTGGTCGACGCCGCCGATCCCCGAACGTTATGAAATCAGAGACCGACCGGGCGCCGCTGTTCAATCCCGCTGCGTTTTTGTTCCGTTACGTTCGTTTATATTGATTTCGTGTTTTTTTGTTTTGTTTGATTTTTCCATATCGCATCCTGTCCGTACGCGCACGCTAAACGTAGGTACTAGGCCTAGATGTGAACCCGGCGAGTTACCTTGCGGTAGCGGGGAATGCTTCCCGCAGGAATACCGCTGTAACGGAATCATCGAATGCAAAGACGGTTCCGACGAATTCGGTTGCCCGCGAATAGGTACGTATTATTCTAGCGCTCGAACCTAGAGGCTCGAGCCGTCCGAAACGAAAGAAACAGCGTGCGATGTTCGAACCGTCGTCATCGCCGTACGCTTCGCATCCGGACGACACGGTCCGAGAGTTATCCGTTACGTTAGTTTAAACGAGAAGGCTTCCGAGTACCCCGATCGATGATAAAAACGTTCGTTCGAATGTCTAGCCACGCTGTTTCTTTTATCGATCGTTTCACGAGTCGTCTAAAAATTCATACGTCCGATACACGTTCATCGGAATAACGATCGAAGTCTAAATATTCAGGCGTCGCATGAAAAAAACGATACGGGTTCGTGCCGAACACCGTCACGTCGCTCGTAGTCGTCTCTGAAAATCGACAGACTTCTACGATGAGCACGTGACGACGACCGATCCGATATCGATCGATTCGTGCTTTCGAGTGCTCGTATAACGTTAGAAAGCATGCCGATAGAGAATCGATATTCATCGTAGAACGCCCGTCCCATCGTTCATTTATTTAATACGATCTCGTACTAATAAAGGTTCGGACCGGGTCGATCGAACGTCGTCGATCCGAGTATCGTCGAATGTTTCTTTTGCGTTTACATCGTCCGATGAAAATTTCATGTAAAAACATTAAAGTCGGAGTGAGAAACACGAGTCGTAGTTTTCGAATATCACGCGTTACGTTTTTACGAATTTCGAGACGATGTGAACGGCAAAGCCGAGTCGCCGTTCGTGTAGAACCGGCAGACCGCGACGACGGTCGCCTCGTTCGAACCGATCGGTTCGATCTCCTTCGCCGAACGGTGACGGATTCGCATTCGGTTTTCTGGGTTTTTCTTTCTGAGGTGACGGACTAACTATAAATAATATTCTAAGCTGAAAACGTACTGTGTTTTGTAACGAGCATGTTTTAAGATGTTTCTTTCTCCTCGTGCACGAGCGGACGTACGCCTCGCGAACGAACGGTTCCTTCAGAAACGTAAGAGTCGAACAGACAAGTCGAGCGTCGGATGTCGTTTCGCGTAAGCGCGAACACGGTCTTCTCGAACGAGAAAGAAACGTTTTAAACGCTTTGTAGTTTAGAATCTATAATAATAATAATAATATAGTCTAGTTTATTTATACGCTGAATTGTAAATATAATTATATCTACGATACGAAACGTGAAACGAACAGGACCTGCGGTACGGAGTTCTTCGTACGTACGGCGTGATCGTGCAGGACGATCGAGAATCACCGATCGATCCGGTTTTACGCGTGAACCGATACTTCCGGCTCGAGAAAAGCGACGAGACCGAGACTCGTCGATTTCAGACGTAGTCGGTCTGCGTCCGTGTACACGGACGGACGGGTAGATCTGTCGGATCGAAGACCGAATGTTTTTCGACGAGGTATCTGTGAATCGATCGTTCGAGTTCTGTTTATTTCATCGAAAACGTATTACGGTTCGAGCCTGTGATCGAAATCGAACAGAAGGCGTCTAGCCCGTTGTATGCTCTTTTTTAGATATCCGGGGGGACGTTCGTTCTTTTCAGATTCATGCAAAGTTAAATCAGTTTCAGTTATCGTTCAAAACGTGTACAAAAAATATTGTAATTTTCGGTTTGTGTCCGGGGAATACACCGGTACGTGACGCCGACCGGTGGCAAGTACTCGAACTGCGCGTTGCGCTGGCGGGATTCTCAAGTCCCGTAAATGATCGACGATTCGTCCACCGCATCGTTCATCCCATGGGATTTTCATACCCTGAATGAGAGAACTGTTCTGAAATTTGCATTTCCGAAAAGAAAAATTTTCAATTTGATTTCCCCTCTCGTGATTTCGAATGTTATTCTTTTTCATAGTAAAAATTACACTGTTTTAGACTCTGTGTTAATATATTTTTTTTATATCGATATCGTTCGAAAATAAAGCGCGCGTCGATTCTTGCTTGATCGAATTTCTTTCAAAAACCGTATTAAACGTTATTGAAATCAGAGCGTCGTTCGCATATTATTAGCAACATGTATGAAAAAAAAACAATAATTCTCGTTTCTTTTTAGCCGCGCCTTGCGAACATTTCATTTTAATTGTAAATCGGTTTTATGGGAATAGATCTGTGATTTTTCAAAACGGAAAATTTAATACTATTATACATCGAGTTCAAGTAGAATCCACTGCTCTCTTTCACATAACGCCCACATTGAATAACTTATTCAGGGAAAAAAAACACTTAAATCAGTTTCAGAAATAATTTCAATGACGACGTTTTACAAAATCTCTCTCTCTCTCTCTCTCTCTCTCTATATATATATATATATATATATATATATATATATATTGAATAACAACTCAGTCCTGGACGTGTTCCTTCAAATCAAAAATGAACAACGCCACAATGTAAAGAACGTTTTTCTCTCAGACATACTTTCATAAATGTGTTCTGTGTGTTGGACTGATGCCTATGTAAGCAATAAGCGTCGTATTCTCCGAAGCAATCTTGTAAAGTTCGATCTCGATTCGATCGTACGTCGCATTTAAAACTGGAATCTATCAACATCCCCGATCCACGGGGATGTTGCGTCCAATCGATCGGTGAAACATCGTACATATTTCGGAATATATAAGACTGCAATGTTATCGCAGTGATACAGTTGCTCCGGCGCTTGTTTCTGAAAATAACTGTCATAATTATGGTCAAGAAGTGAACGTTTCACGGTTCGTATCATAAAAAAAAACACGATAGAAGAAACGCATATTATATAATTATATTAAGTGATTGTCTACGCTTCTATAATTCATTAATGTATTGTTTTTGTATGCTCTGACACTGACTGTGGTTCATTATAACTCTCATCGAATGTCTCTCTGTATGAGAACTAATTATTAACTAGTCGAATGAACTAATTGTAATATTTAATTACGGACATTTCATGGAAACACACGCTCATTCATAACCGCAACAACATTTCTAGAATTACGTATATATATATAGTGCAATTATGGTAATTTTTTAACGTCATTTTGTACGACTAACGGATTTTTATTGCAATCGATCGACCATGCATTCTGTTCGTAGTCTGTTTTGATTTCTTTTTCTAATTTATAACTTCCCGTTCGTTCCTAATAAAATGAATGAACCGAACGGGCGGAAGATGCGTTTTGTTTTTACATCTACATCACGTTCTTTCTGAAAAGAAGCAATGTGTTCACGGATACGATTTTCAAAAAGTTGTCCCGAATAAAAAACTGTTTTCTGGCGATTCCGCAGAAAAACGCGGTCTAATGAAAATGTTTCGCGTCGAGAATGTTCGAAAATTCATTATCGATCGAACGAGCGAGCGAAAATCAACGAGCAGTACATATGATCAACGACGATTTTGTCACTGAACTGAACATTGAAAGTTGGTTTTGTGGTTTTTTTCATTCACGGACGAATTGTTTTCTCGCTTCAGAAACCGCAAATATTCTTTAGGTCGACAAATCGTCGCGCCGTTCTTGATTGTTGCTCGATTGAAAATGACCGACGATGATTTATTGAACGCTTTCGATCAGAAACATTTTGTGTGATTTGTGTTGATTGAAAAAAACTCCAGTTGTGGAATTACTTTACAGACTGTTTCGCCTGAAAAACGATACACATTGCCCTATAATTTCACGTAATGCTCCACTAAAAGTAGTTACATCTATTTTAAAAAATTGCGAATCGATTGATTTTCGTGCATACTGTAAACTTTTTTCTTCTAACATGAATCTATCCGGGAACAACAACGATTTATATGGTGAAAATCGGTCCAGTAAGTGCTGTGTTTTAACGTTGGTTGTAAAATACAAACGACGAGGAAATCTATTATTTCTTTAATATTAGACATCTGAAAATTCAATTTCTTATCGAATCCTCATAATGAGCGATTCATTCACAAAGATCGAAATCAACAATCTCTTTGATATATCACGCAGAAATAATATTTTGTCTAGAAATAACGCGATGAAAATTTTAAAAACTTTCATTTTTAATACAGAAAAAATATGGTCGCTCTTTATTGCGATAGGAATCCTGTGTAAGAAGATTTACTATTTTGTACAAATCGAAATTTCAGGATTAAATCCAAACACGCACACACACACACACATATATATGTTATTGGATAATGTAACGTTTTATTTTTATTTTAAAAACAACGACTGGTTCTTGTATATGATGATTAATTGGAAAAGTTGATCTGTATGAAAAACACGACAGCATACAGTTTTAGTAACATAGTTTACTTTTCTAATAACTAATACTCGCACGTATTACAATCGAATGATCGTAAGTAAAATCTGACCTGACATGACTCAACCTGCCCTTACTTGCTCTGACCTTCCGCTATAGTCTAAAAATATAACCACAGAGAGTATAACCCGCACATGTCATTACAGTAGCCTTTATTCGAGAATGTTCAAAGAATTATTTCCATTGACGAAACGTTGACCTGTCCCCGGCTTTCACAAACGGACGCCTCACTTGCTTCAAGAACTATAACTTGTTTCGGCGTTCAGAAATGTTCGCCCATTGATGATTAATCATTTTTGATTGTTGTGTGTGCGGGTTTCTATAAGATGTCATCATTCTCACAGAAAAATCTATCACGCTGCAGTTCTGACACTGTGGCTAGGTTCGAACTCACCGATGAATTGTTTTTCCATCCCTCAAACCGTAAGCACTTTTCCGGTCACAAAATTGTCCCATAAATCATTTTGATAATTGCTTCAAGCTAAGAACAACGAATCATCATCAAGTAGTAATCAAATTTACCTACGTTCATTGAACAGGTTTGACCGCGAGAAATGTTTGTGGTTTGCGGGTCGGAAAAAAATCGTTTGTGAAAGAAACATTTATCGTGACCTACCTCGACCTAACTGCCTCCTGAACCAGACCTGATCAGAACTTCGATTGTCGTCGAAGTTCAACATTCGGATGTACACCACGCATGCAATATAACGTTGGTTTTGTATTTTCAACGGGAATTTTTCGATTTTACCTCACCTGACACTATTATTGAAAAAAAATAATATCCGAATGACCACGACGTCTATGTTACTAGAATGGATCACATTTTTTACATGAATTGCTGGCAAATTTACATAATAACCTGTAAATTTTGATGAATTCAAGTAATTTGAGACTCTTTGAATGGAAACATTTCTCATGTTTACCAAACATCATTATTATATACAATTACCAGACTTTGTACACAATTAATGAATTATACACATTAACCTACACACACACACACACACATATATATATATATATATATATGTGCGTGTGTGTGTATGTATATTTTTCTACAAGACTTGAATCATAAAACAGATTCAAATATGTTTAAATCACAGACCTTGATTGTACTTGAGACACTCGAGACTGAACTAATATTTCAAATAGATAGAACTAGAGATAATCTGAACACTTGGAAAAATGATCAATGTAAAAAGTTACAATCATTCATTCATTCATGCATTCATTCATTCATAAGTTATTCTTGAATCGCTGAGCTGAATCCTCCATACAAAAAATAATCGCAAAGAACGAGAATACGGCCGGCCTCATAGTCCTCTCTCATATTGTCCGTCGATGTGTTCGATCGGACGTCTCTATCTTATCGCTTGCGAGTGTTAAAGAAATAGAGACCGTCTCTATACGAAATGCTTGCCATGAGCGATTAAACGTGTCGGCCTGAATACAAATCCGTATTTTTTGAATCACCCGTGCGCGTTTTGCGGCTTCGTTTCAAAACAGAAATTATTTACAATGTACGATTGTTTTAGAACAGTTGCTAGAGTCATTTTAGCAATTGATGTGTACGTTTTTTTTCTTCAAACAGTACACACGGTGTTTATATATATATTTTATATAATGGAATTTTTGTGTACAGATCAATATGCAATTACAGTCTCTCTGAACTATGAAACGACAGTTTGATATACTCTTTCGGCACAGACGTTAAACACTAATTATTATCGAAATTTGAATTTATATATACGTACATGTTTATAAGCGTAAAGCGAATGATGACCGCTTCAAATCCCAGTACAGAACAAAAACGGGACATTAACACTGAATCAACAATACAAAACTGAACAATTCCCGTGCAAAAATGTATTACGGACGTTAAATATTCAACGCGCCCTGCATTATTTAGCGCGTTCGTCAGTTTTATTCATTTCGATTAATAATTCATCTTGTCTATCTGTGAGCACACACGTCTATTTTTGAAAAGTGCATTCGCGTTCCGTTTAAATTATTTGACGAGTCCGCGCGCACAGAGACTTGTTTGTCGTCCCTTTCGATTATCATCCCTGTACGGATCTTATGAGCGACCGCAGTTCGGAAATTGATTTTAAAAATACAGATTTTTTCGCTGTCACATCACAATCAATCTTCACACGATGAAAGGTTCGAGAACGTTAGAAATTCACGGCTGGGTTTGTCTATTTGGTAGATCGTACTGTACCGAATTTTTTTGATGTTATCTAATAATGGGTTCTCATACGCTAATGGTTAATTGGAACAAAAAATACACGTTGTGACAATTAATGAGAGGTAATCGAATCTCTAAGAAAATAATTGTTTGGGTGAGTTTTTTTGAAAAATTCAGCACGCGAGAAAGGTTACTTCAATGAGCTTACGTTATTAAACGAGAAGATTTCGAATCACGCGGTCTTGCTATGTCGAGAGTCATCGTCGTCCTCGTTGTTTAATTCGGTTTCACCCGATCTGTATTTCGCCAGTAGATTTTGTACAGAGATCTTTTGTCTCTCTCTCTATGCGATAGGTTTCTTAGTAGACGCTAATTTAGATAACGCTCAGCATATCTTGACTAAATATAAACGTCAATCCGGCGAGTAATCGTTACAGCGAAACTGTAGGCGATAGGAAAATTCCGATTCGATCTATTATGAATTTCATAGACGAGAGTATGTTGAGAAAAACAACGACACCGGTATCGTTTCACGCCGGTTGACGTCCTCCGACAGTGTCATTGAAAATCGTTGTCGATGTCGGCCGATTCGCGTTCTCGCCGCAAACAAACAAGCTTCAGTCTCTGTTCAGTTCAGATACGCGGTGGCTCTTGTATAATCCGGTCGTGGTTGAATGTCTTTGGTCCTGATCGGACACGATTGAAACATCGAGGATCTGTTTTTGATTTCTCGACGAACGTGTAGACGCAGAAACGACGAAATCGCCGTATCCCGACGTCGATCGAGAGCACGATTTCAACGCATCGACCGTGCTCGAACACACGACCGAACATCGACTGTTCCCGGACGAAGAGAAAGACGACGAGGACGACGGCGACGACGGCGACGAATTCATGACGACGATACCGCCGCCGATCGCTCTGCCGGTGTCGCCGAAACGTGACGAAGAAGACGGCTTCACGACGATCCCGCTGGTCGTGCCGCATCCGCAGGACAGGTGTCGGGCCGACGATAAGGTCCGGTGCGCCGGCGACGACAGCGTCTACATCTGCAGCGTTCAGAAATGCGACGGCACCAAAGATTGTCCGGACGGCGACGACGAGTTCGACTGTCCACCAGACGACGGTATTTAGTTAGATAGGTTCAGGTGTCGGGCGCGACTTCTCCCGTTCGATGTCGAGCTCGTGCGACGAGCGTGTCTGTCGGTCGATCGGGCTCGACGTCGGACCGGAAGCGGAATCAGATCCCTCAGAAATCCAGAAAACCAAACCGAAGCAGCGCCGAGCGTTCGAGTCGTGCGCTGCTGCGGTATTTACAGTTCTGAACCGATTCGGTGCGGTCGAAAAGAACGTTTAAAAATATGCAAAATATACAATGTCCCTTTACATTTTGAATAAATCGGACGGAAAAACTAGGTCGATTTCAAAAAAAAAAAAAAAAACCTGTACGTCGAGGTGTTCAGTAAGAATATTTTAGAAAAGAATCCTTAATTACTTTTTTTTCTATATCGACAAATCTCATATCATTACAAACACTGTTATCTAGTCAGTAGAGCCATAGTATTTACTCAAATGCATTACGTTTTGAATTAAGTGAAACATTAAAACTATTAAAATGAGCTTAATTTTATTGAGATTTCGTTCGAACAAAAATCACATACAAAAATAGAGTCTGATGATAGTTGTGTCAATGAAAAAAACCATAAAAAATTTATGTTACAGGTAGTTTGTTTTCATGAACGGATCTTTCCTCACGCATTACATTTTTTTCTTATTAAAGTGTTCAGCAATCGTTCATTGTCGGTTTCTTAAAAGTTTCTAAAGAGATGTCCGTCATCTTCACGCGGTGTACAGATGACAGGATCGCCATCCAAATGCTCACAAGTCAAATATCAATGAACAATAAGAAATTGTTGAACTTTCTGTGATGCGTACGGAATGATTCGTGTCTGTAAATGTAAAGTTTGTTACAGTTCCGAAGCTCTATAATTATGGTATTCGGTTCCTTTAAATTGTAAAAATCGTTTCAGTCTATTTGTATTTATTTATTGAGGAATGTTGAAAATCCAAAACAGTTTTATTTTAAAATCCTATTATTAGATAAAAATGTGACGTTTACAGAAACGATACAAGAAGTGTGTTGGTTATATATTTTTATTTTTTATTTTTAATAGACGACTGAAATTTTTATCGTCGATACACGATGTCCGGTTGAAAAGTTGTAAAAAATAACCCGTTATTTCGAACATTAGACATAGATATACTATTATCCACTTCAGAGTAGTCTCTCCCAGACGAGACGTGTGTTCATTGCAGCACCCCTGCCTGCCACTTTCAGTATCAACTCTGGAACGACACAACTAGCTCTAACACCGATTTTATTTTAATGGTTGAAATCTCATCGATGTAGCGATGAGATTTAAAATCCATTTTCAACTCCATTTTGATTTTTACAAGCAGAAAAAAGCATAATTAGAGTGAGATTAGATTACGAAGCGTGCCGAGTTATCAAAATCTGAAAAGTCTTGTTAATATTATAAGACGAAACAAATGACAGTGTTTCCATTTATCTCGTTTTTCTGTCTCTTGATCGAGTTAATATTTGTTTATAATATCTCTTGATAGATTTTTCAACCGTTTGATACGAAATTTGTGTGGAGAGTGTTTTTTGTCGTTCGGAGAATATTTTTTTTTTAAAAAAACACACGAAACTGTCCGGTAGCTTCGTACTTTTTTTGAATGTGGCGACGATCGTCACTTCATCTCGTTCCACGAATCTTTATCAATAGCAGTGAAGTCGATAAAATCTTCTAGCCGCTTGCCTCGTTCCAACGTCGGCGGCAGTATCGTCCGGAGGAGATTACTTTAAAGGGATACAGTTCGAAATAATCGAATAGAAATAGAATGTTTTTTTAAGTGAATCGATCGCTGTTTATCTTCTTTGTAAGACCTCGAATGATTTTACAGTCAAGCTAAACGGATATAATTGTTCATTGGGTAAAGAGAACAAGTCTGATCGTCTTGTAATTTGCAGATTGTGCCGAAGACGAATTCATGTGCGACATCAACCGGTGTATTCCGAAGAGTAAGAGATGCGACGGCGACAGGGACTGCACCGACGGAACGGACGAACACGATTGTAAAGGTGAGTTGTTTCTTTTTTTTTACACGATCGAATCATGTGTGATTTTTTTTATACAAAAAAAGGAACTGTTCAGAAATAGTAAACTGGACGAGAATAATTTCCCTTTTTAAAATCGGAAAATATCTATTATTTGGGTTGTTCGGCCGCATCAATAACTATGGCTATTAGTATTTGGAAATGGGAAAGAACTTGTAACTTTAATTCATATATATATATATATATATATATATATATATATATATATATATATATATATATATATATATATATATATATGTATTTGAATAGTTTAGCGTGATTTCAAGTGGGAGGAACTTGATTAAAAAATAATCATTTCTCATGATTTATGAAAAGAATGGTCACTGTCTTAAAATTCGATTAGAAAATTATAAAAAGCAGCTTATCAAATGCCCAATCTTTTATCACTTACAATCTTGTCTGTAATAAATTGTATTCTTGTATGTTTAAACTACTGATATATTGAATGGAAGCTTTGAAGAATAAATTGTAGAGAGAATCAGTCGTAAACTTTGTACTTTATTAAAATCCTTGCTGCCAGTTTTACTGCCCCGAGTGAATTTATTCCAGATTGTTATTGAAATATAAATAAATCGTTCAATAATGTTGATTGTTCTCTATTTAATCATCGACTGCTTAATAAAACTGCGATTTTCTACATCAATGAATTGTTTATCCACGTATCGATTGCGTTACGCCGACTTGAATTGATGAAAAGTCGTGTAACAAAAACATATCGAAATTATAGCCGACTGAAAAATACGAACGGTTGTCAAAAAGATGTCTATTGATTAGATTTGTGTCCAAGTCTCGAAATTGAAATTACGCGTCGCAATGAGTAGGGAGGTGGGAGGGATGTCAGCGGTTTAAGTCCGTGGTGCCGCGGCGGTTCCTGCACCGTACGAAATTAATTTTCGAAAACCGCGTAAAAATAAAACCATTTTATTTGTAAACACGATCCCTGTCCGGATTATAAATGAAACAGTTCCAAATCTGTGTGTGTGTGTGTGTCGTTATGTGGTATGGTTTCGACGCGGCGCACGTCAGAGGCTGATTAAAGAAAGTTGTAACGTCGAATTTCGTACATGGTTTCGAATTGATTCGATTCTCAACCGATGTGCGTTTCTCAAAAACACGAGATATCTTTTAAAAGGAATATATTAACCGGGATTGTCGAACAGCGACTAGCCCTGTTTTCAGCTCGAACCTAAATTGATTAGACATGTAATTCGCGAGGAAGGGAAATACAACTTCACAAATCACAAAAAAAATAATTTTCGGTAACAAAATGTTCAATAATTGTTGCTTATACGCATTTCATTTCAATGCCATCGTCCTCGGAACGTTAAGTTGCAGAAAAGTGTGATTTTTATGCACTGAAGATACAGAAAACATTAGATTCGGTCCGTGGGATGAAAAATGAATTCATTTGTGAAGTGAATTCAGTCACGGTGCCAGAACTGTATTGTGAAATAAAATATATCAACGTTTAATCGATTATATATATATATATATATATATATATATATATATATAAGATTCTATAAATATGTGTTAATATCTGGATCGACCCAACACTGTTGGTATCTGTAAGAATCGTACGTTTCAAATACAGACGCGTTAGTAGGGAATGCCTCGACCATTTCCACATTCTTATTACCCGTCGGTTTTAATGTTTCAGCGGCGAGTCCGTCCCTGGACTCGCCGCGTTTCGCCCGTTGAACAGCAGAGATGATTTGCGGCGCTCGTCCCGCCCCGTATGATCAAAAAGGACACCCGCGGCGTCTTCATTGCAAATACGAAACGTAATCATACTTTGTCTCTATTATCGTGCATTAATCTACGTATCCTCGAATCAAGGTTACAGATTGTTTCGCGTTCGCGCTTACAGACGAGAGATAATTATCTTTTTGGTCATCGCGAACGGATCGACGCGGTCGACGACGACGGACAGACATATACGCGTACATACATCCGTTTATCTTTGATATTTTCATCGAGCAGAATAAACATCCTATGAAACTTACGTAATATCTTCTGCAAGGATGTGCTTTATGACTTCCCCGTGCACATAAATATATCTTTGTAAAAACACATTCGTTCGATAGTAAATGTCTCTTTGTGCCTAATCAATTATCCGTGTGTGTTTTGATTACTATTTAAACGAATATCCAGTTAAAAAGAACTACTAGAACAAACAAACCGATCTGAAATATTAAAAACTATATTAAATTTATATTGCCATCTATCGATAAACAAGCAGACTGAATATGTTTAGTGTGGACATAAACACGCGCTCATTTACGGACCTTGGCAAATTGGAATGGCTGAACGATTTTCTGTATTTGTTATTATTATTAATATTATGTCATCCTTATATATATATATATATATATATATATATATATATATATACATATACATATGTATGTATGTATAAATAGACTTATTTATGTACAAAATGAATGAATATTAATTATGATATTTGTTTTGCGTAGTCGGTTCTCTTATGGATTCTAGTCACGTTTATAGAATATCTGTATAGCCTTTTGAGGAATCTGCCACGGTTTTTCATCTTTGTGTGTACATATCCATATTAATATATATATATATATATATATATATATATATATACTCGGATTTAATTTACATACCCGTATGGCGGCACGATAATGTATATTTATATTAAAAAAATTAAAATGTGTCTGTGGATTTATTATCGAGGTTAAGTCTTCTAATGGACACATTTATGTTCATTTAAATATTTATAAATACCATTCTGACCGTCGTTTCAGTTGATTATCGATAATCATCATTTTGCTAACTGATTGTGTATGTATGTCGGCATTTAAAATAATTTGATAATATATTAGCTAAAGTAGAAAAAAAAGACAGTTTTGCCAGTACGTGCATTTCGTAGAAGAAAAATAATTTAATTAATTATGTAGTTCTGGCTTTTAAAATGTTAAATATGTTTATCTCGTCTCTGCATATCAGTTTTAAGACTCTGTTGTTCTTTAAACTCCTGGATGCTTAAATACAAGTTTTACCTTTTACACAACTGGAAATAAATATAAAGGGACAGTTGTCCTATTGGCCTCTTCTATTTTGGATCAATGTGTTCACTACAAGTAGTGTCGGCACGAGATTTCCATCTCTGAGACTGATTTTAAACTCGATTTGTGTATATTATTGCAAATTTGTATAAACCCATAAAAATTTACTACATAAATTGACTTTACAACTAGTTTTTGATGTCTATTCGAGAATGATACTAATAATGGAGAATAGGCATTTATCTGACTGAAATGGACGAAGACTAATCGGACAACGTGTTAACGGGATAGGTACAAGAAAAAAACAATTATAATTATAAATAGGCAGTGCAAATAAATGCTAATCATTAAAATAATTATTTCATGAAGTTTATTCTCCCGTGTTAATTCCACTAGTTCAATTAGTGAACGGCTTCTAAAATAGACTGAAGAACAGAATAAGTAGACAAATCTTTGTTTTCTTTTGAAATATTTTCTAGTGGTTTCACTGTCATTTTTTGTGAGTATTTCTAATAATATAAACATCTCATTTAAGGGGACCCGGTGGTCTAGCGGCCTAAAATTTAAGCTATTTTAAAAATTTTTTTTCTATATGAGGGTAATGAATAATGCTTTCAAATTTTTTTACACTTATTTTATTACTAATAAACTACATAAAAATGAAAATAAAGACAAAAAAAAATTTTTTTTTAAATTAGAAAAATGATGCTGAAGTCTCCCTCTCTAAAAAAATGGAATTGCGTGGTGAATGATGATTTATCTCTCCCTCTGATCTGAAATAAAACAATTGACGAATTTTTAATTAGTATAAGTATAGCTGTCGCAGGAAGTAGAATAAAAAAAAAATTGACAAAATGGCGCGTAGTCAAAAGTACAAGTTTGAAAACGACCAGTATTTTTGAATGTTTTGTTAATAAAAAAACTATAAATATTTTACGGAAACTATTAGTTCCGTAAAATATTTATTGTAGAACTATTCAGAATAACATTAAAATTTCAGACAAATCGGTCAAGTAGTTTTTTTTTCTGGCCCCGGCAAGACGAAAAAAAGTAGTTTCGAGATAAACGCGTTTAAAGTTTCAACTGCTCCACTTATTCTTCTACCTACCTGACCTTCTAATGGGCTGTAGATCCTGAAATACTCTGAATTTCGTCATCAAATTTTAACAGTATATTTTTAAGATACTATACTTTCGAAAAAAAAATCGATTTTTCGAAAATTCTAGACCACCGGGTCTCTTTAAAACTAGATTCTAAATTGAATTGGAATTCACAAATTAATCATTTTTTTTCATCTCAAAAATCGCAAGGAGATGTTCTTTTCGGAAACGTAAAATTATTAGTGCTCATTTTTAATTGTTGCTTGTGCGCGTTTCGATGACGTTGCTTTCATTAACAAAGTACAGGATTAGTTCTTACTAAAAGAAACGTTTACAGTTTGTAGGATGAAACGGGTATTAATTTATGAAATTGATGTTGGTCGACAGTGTTAGAACTATATTTCGAAGCTGAAAAATATCATTATATTCAGTTTCAAGCGACGAAATATGCCATTGTCATCACTATTTGTGTGTTTTTTTTCTGAATATGAGTGGGTAGAGACGGATTTTAAATTCGACATACATCTGTATTGAACGAAATCAGCGGGACACCGTTCCTCTCTCTCTCTCTCTCTATCACAGAGAAGACATTCTTTTTTTTACTATCCGCCAAGATTTAAAAACAATTCCCGAACAAACAAAGTGCACTTCCATAAAACCAGTAAACACAATACAATTGTATACTGACTTAAAATGTTTTCAAGTTTTGAAACATCAAAACGGATTTGATTTCATAACAAGTGTCTCTTTCAATCTCTCACCGTTCAGGATTTATCTAAGACTCTTTCGAAACTAAACTCATGCACACATCCATTTATATACATACAAACATACGTACATACACACACGCCCTCATGTATAACATATCTTCACATGTTGAGAAAGTTTCGAACGGATTTAATTCAAACGCATCGCGGCAATAAAAAGCACACAATGCTCGAAGTGCACGAAAAAACGGGCGACGGGCATTATGTATGTATATATATATATATATACACACACGTATACGTGTGTGTGTGTGTGTACATATATATAGATGCTACCGTGCGGACAGAATATCATGTTTTGTAATCAGGCGGATTACGGCTCGGTCCTGCGATCGTTACGTCTTCGACTTGTTGTTGTTGCTGTTGTTGTTGTTGTTCGACGTGTGGGGAGGTAACCGGTGTTCGTTTGCCCCTGACGAATACGGGAGAAGTGCACCCCGCTGCTACGGTCCCAACTTTTAATTCAGTTCGTAACTGTCGCAGGATAATCATAATCAAACGGATTTAGACTTTTATAACGTCAGCTCGTACATTCATATATAAATATAAATACTTATGTGCGCGCACACACACACACACACACATACATATATATACATATATATATATATATATATATATATATATATATATATATACACACATATACATACATATACATGCATATATACATACATACATATACATGTGTGTGTGTGTTTGATTTTATTAATATGAAATTAAATCTTATCGATCGTCCTAGTTAATGGGTAACATTTCGTTCACTTTCTAATCACAGTGTCTTACAACTTCGTTTCAATCTGCTAGAAACACTCATCTCCTTTTTTTAATTTATCATAGAGCTAGTCAATACTCTCGAAAGTCTTTTTAGTATCATTTTGCTGTTAAAACGACACTTTCTTATTGTAATACCTTTTTTTCGGTTTTAATAATCCTCCTTGTACTTTTTAACGACCGATCTTTTTGTTATTTCTTAACATCTTTTCGTGCATGAGGATCATGCTCGAGAACAGTGGATTTCAACGATATGTACGTTCACTACATATGGGTCGGGACACTTATTATTTTTTTTCTGATTTTAAGATTACTAAACGTCGATCACCGATCTAGTCATTGTTTTCCACTGTGTCCGGTCGAATCCTCTGCATTCAGTTCAGTTCTCCTCGTGACTTCTCTCCCTACCTCCCCCCCCCGGTTCGTTCGTCTGCGGTGTAACACAAAGCAAGACGTGCCGCCGTCATCGCCGTGGCAAAGTTCCGCGCTAGTTTATCCCGTTGAAACGACACCCGTGCGCGCATATTACTTACCCAATTAGTGCGAAGCAAATTAGGCATCGTCTAGTCGCGCGACACTTCAATTTCTAATTAAAGTCACGTGCGCCACGTACGAACATACCGAGAGATGATTATTATTACACACTCTCAATGATTCATTTACACGGCGGCCGGGGCATCTTTGTGCCGCGCGATCGTATCGAAAGAGCATAAGTTCACGATTTATAAACCGACACATGTACACGTGTTTCACATACACGGCGGCGGCGGCGGCGGCGTGGAATTTTGTCGGGACACGTGCACGTGTGTGTGTGGGCGTATGGGGGAGATCCGAACGTAAGTGGTGAGGGGAGGGGCCTCCGTTGCGGCTGGATCGATCCGACTCGTGTGTGCGCGCGGACGGATTCTTATGTCTCGATTAGACGGAGTTTTTGAAAATCCGACGCGCTCCCCGCTCGGTTATTTGCATCTTGACAAATCTGCTGTGAAGAAAGGCACGTTCGTGTTTTATTGAACGGTTCGCGGTTGAACGGTTCACGTTCGGGTGATTGCGATGAAGAGACGAGCGGTTCGTCTGGAACAGGCTTTACGTCAACACTCTTTCGACGCGACAGTCGTTGTATCTTACATATTTACGTTTTATCTAGGAACCGTCGATGTTTAATCCGGCCGCCCGGAAAAAAATAAATGCTTTGAGCACGTCGCGAAATACCGGCTCCGAACATCCCGATCGTTTTCCCTGCGCGTGGATATTCTCGTCGATCGGTTGTCGGCGTACGGCGGCACCGAAGCGACGTGCACTCCTCCGGCATCCGATTGATTCTTTTCATTTTCAATTTCGTTTTCGTTCCGACATGTCTCGCACACATCCTCGAATCTGGGCTCAGCGTGCGGTCGTCGCTCCGACCCCGTTCATCCGTCTATCCGTCGTCGTGTCCGTCGATCGATCGATCGATCGATCCATCCATCCATCGTTCGTACAAAACAGACAATCTTGCACGAACGGGGATCCGGCCGTGACGTCACTCCGATGTTATTATTCACTTGTTTTCGAGTGTCACAAGCATATTTCGAATGCTCTTCACATGCTAATGCCGTCGCGACCGCGGTGAATATTCATAACCCCGCGACCGCGTCTCTCCGTTCCCTGCGACGTACCGCTGTGTGTGTGTTCACTTGAAACCTGCCTCGCGTCGTATCGAATAAAACTCCGCCGCCATCGAGACTAATTCCGTACGAAAAATGGATTCTAGACGACTAACGCGCGTCGACGTCTTGTTTTCGTTGCGGACGACGGAAAACGAGAAAAAGTCTCGCACACGTACACACACACACACACACGAACGCCGCCCACAGACTCGTGCATCGAAACCGTGATACCTGTGTTTCTCCCTCGATTACATCTCGACGCTGCGCTGGCTGTCACCGTACACAAACGTACACACGTGTACGTTCCTCTCATGTGTACGTGTGGTGTACCTGTTATTGCGAATCGACTCGCATTATCGAGAACGGTGTTTCGCGTCGGAGACGTTACGACGAATTGTATAGGCGGATGTAAATTTACAGAAGTGGCGGAAGAGTTTTTCTTGCATACGTGATTTCCACATTTCGAAAATATGACTTGTGGTGAATGTGTTATGAGAGCTTTCAGTGTCACCGTTTGCACTTTAAACAGTGTAACAGTTGATATGCGTGGAAAAAGGAACGATCGTTTCCCGATGCGAACAGTCAAAATTAATCGTCAAGAATGTACTGAGCGGTCGACCCGTGATGAGAAGGGTTTCCGAAATTTAAAAACTATTTTATATATTTGGACTGATGTTGTAACTGAATGTTGGACTGAACTGGACTGAATGTTGTAAAATTTAGTAATTGAATTTTGTACTGCGGCATTGAAATTTTTTAAAACGTTTTCGCTTTAGAATTACGATTCAAACATATAATTTTCAAATCAACTATTTAAGTGACGCCATACACACTTTTAATTACACGACTGAAGATAGTTGAATTTCTTATATGAAATGTAAAACAGAACTTTCAATAACCATGTTTAAAAAAAAACTAATTTCGTTTTTTTCGCCTTTCAATCTAATCTCACAAGCATATTCATTCCTAGAAATATAAAACGAGCCAATGATTTTCTATTTACACTTTCTAATATATCTTAGAGTATTTTTCTGATTCTTTCCACGGGCGCTAGTGAACTTAGTTGTCAACCCGCTCTTACTCTACCGAACAATCGAGCCTTATCCTTTCGATATTTCCTCGTTTCATAAATACTTTATATTGTACGTTGCTTTGATGATTCTCGTCCTATTTGATCGTTTGTTTTTCCGTCTTCCAATCATTTAGACGGGTATGCTGTCTTAAAGTAGGTTTTAAATAACAGGTGTTAGCTAGAATCTACCTGAAATCAGTGCACGTACCGGAACTAGTAGTCGAAAGTAAATAATACAAATGGACGGAGGACTCGCAAAGTAAACGCGTCGGCAAGATTACACGTCTTTGGTCTATTTTCTTCTTTCGTTTTCGATTATTTAACTTTCAGGATCAAATCTAAATACAAACTTTCAAGAACGGTCAGTGTCGAAGCGCGATAACTATATTTATTCTAATGTATTAAAATAACATTGTTGTCGGGGTAATTTCAATTTCGAAGTTGAACCGTTCAAAGGTACGGAAAAACCCTACCTCTTTTCATCACGTCATGCCATTAAGTTATATGTATTCATTGTATTGCAAACTAATGGCCTGAACCGTTAGTATTCGTTTATATTAATATTGAAGTGTATACATGGAGTACCGCTCGAAATCATATATAAACCGGCCACGCCTGGCGATACAAATAAGTCATGAACTAGTGATAATGCGAGTAAGTTACGAAGAAGTGAGACTTGAAGTAACAAGTCACGAAGTGAATCTTGAAGTCAGAATCCATGAAGAAATAATCGTTAAATCATACAAGTCTCAGCAAGTTAGTTACCGAACACTGCAATAGTTTTTTTTTTGTTATACCTTGTATTCGCCGTTGAACGTAAAACGTTAAGAGACAAAATAGACTCCTTTTCATTAATTTAAAAAGGAGTCGAGTTCTCACTCCCGAGTGCCACGCTAAGTCGGTAATGCTACTCCCACACGCAACAGTCAGAGGGTACGAGCGTCGTACGTTTGTTCGGATGATATTTTTTTATATCGTAATTATTCTGTGTTTCTTCTTTCGATACCAGTGTCAGGCTCGTCTAAACCGCGGATCCTTTAGACGTATTAAATAGAAATAAACAGTATTATATATTTTACATCTATTGACGTTTATAATCTGTGAAAGTCATTGTTTCATTTCGCTGAAGAGAATTATGGGGATGATGAGAAATACGTAAGTTCGAAAAATTAATTTTTCGCGCCGCTACTAAAAAAAATATTGTCATAAATGATTAAATAGTTGATTGTTTTTGTATGCGTATTTCGATGTCATCACCTTCAGAGCGATAAGACGGAGCAAACTCTTTTTCCGTACCTTAAAAACGATTTTCTCATCTCTCATCGCACTGAAGAAGATGTTACCGGCACCGAAATACGCGTAGGCGGCTATCATAAATGAACAATAATCAATAAATGAACATTTTTGTTCGGAGAAATGTTTTACGGTTTGTGGAGTGATTGAAAAATACATATGTGCGAAATTGAATTTAGCCACTGTCGTCGCGCACAACAAATATTTATTTGTGACGTATGAAGAATGTAGCTTGTTGATCGGCGGCTGATGTCCGTGAAGGGCGACTTCGATTTCCTTTCTGTTGCGCACGTCATCGAATCAAAAGAGTATTAAAGCTGCGCGCAGATCACGTGGCTCGTTTCCCAAGCCACAGTGCTCGCACAGAAACGGCGAACGTCCGATCAAAATCACTTTGCATATATTCGCAGATGCGTAATTTCCGTGATGCATCCATCCGTCTCGACTGTGTTCTTATTGGAACGAGCGGCGCTATCAAAGACCACGGCCGCACACACCGACGCGCCGGCACGGCGGCGACCGAGTTCAACACACCGAGCCGACCGCGTGCGCTCGTTGCGGTGGGCGGTATTGTTGACACAGTTTTGTGCTCAACATGCACATTTTGTACCGCGACAGCAACAACTTGCCAATACGTCCATCATCGGCCCCTTGCGCCCTCGCCAGCCAGCACTTCTTCTAGCCTGCGCTCGCTCTGTCGCTACGACGTTTCGTTTCATTTCACGTCTACGTCGCGTTCAAGTCGAACGGAAGACATTTTACAGATTTTCTAGACGATACGTGCGACCGAAAATTGTTTTTTTTCCTCGTTCGAATTGTACGACAACGATTGTTTTACAAACCGTGTTTGAACAGTTGTGTCTGAATCTAGAATCGAATTAAGAGAATCTACTTTTCATTTTCCAACACAATCGCTTCTACATCGTCTAGGAAAATATATTCTTTATCTGTTATCAAATTTTTGCGGTTCTCGCTACTGAAAAAATACTTGATCGCTTTTCTTATACATCTCTGTTTCTGAAATAAAATACTGAATACATTCGAATGAAAATATAGGAAATTAAATTGTTTTCAGTTGCCGTGGTACCTTCAGCACTTAATTTCGCTAACGTCTCGAACATAAAACATAGATAAATTTCTATTATATTTACAAACAAACATTAAAGTAACCAGTCTTAAAAATTGTACAATGAAAATAAATCATACTAAATATTAATACACGACTAAACATTAGTGAGATATCAGTCCACAATACCGTGATAGAAGAATCTCTAAAAAATGTTATCATAGTACACGCTCGTGCACTTGTGATTCCGAAACTCTTACACATAGAATTCAGTGTAGAATGACCACGTTTTTTTCGACCGAAACGTCAAACTGTAAAGTGAAGACAACATTGCATGTGTTCCTAGACACTGACCGTATCTTACACCAGGGATATCTCTTCTATCGCGAAAATCGACCATCTAAGAGTTCTGTAAGGATATGACGAAGTACTTGGAGAAAGAAACCCGTCATAAAGATCTGATTTATGGTCACATGAGTGGATTCTTCATCATGACTACGCTCTTTAACATTCGACGTTGTCACTGTTTAAAAAACAAATCACAACGATATCACTAGTTGATTCTAAAAGATTTTTAAAAAAGTTATATTTAGATAACGAGAAACTTGTAATGATTTGAAAGACACATGATAACCAAAAATCATTTCCGAACAGATCTTCCGAGGATATTTTCGAACGTGAAAGGAGACGACGAGGAAACGCGCCGAGTCGACGGAAATTATTTTCAAACAACAACAATTGTATTTTTTCATAAAGGGCGAATTTGTCAAAATTTAGTTCTAACACTGATGTTAAATTCACTTTCATAGATGACTTCTTCTCTTATCTCATAGACCAAGCATTGTTTCTCATCAAAAATCTTCAATTAATCATTATATATATATATATATATATATAGTTTTTTTTATTATTTCTTTGATGAAAAATCTAAGATGATTCCGTACCTCGACTCTCCGAAGATGATATACCATCTCGATCGAAATCCGCATTAACAATAATTGATCAATATTAACGTTTTTATGGCTTGTGAGATGAATGAAAATTCGTTTGTAAAAATTAAAGTTTTATTAGCATGGTGTTTATTCGTCGCCGGATTGTTTTTCATTGCGCAGAGAAAAACTTATATATACCGTTCCGCAATTTCTCTCATTTCACACGGCCCGCAAGGCTCGACTTGCTTTTAATCGTCGAAACGTATAAATATTTACGCGAGACACTGGCGTCCGCAGCACACGTCCGCCCCGCCCCCCGGGCGTCCCGTCGTACGGACGTCTCCGTGCCCACACACAAGAGTTGGACACGCTATATAAATCAATGTCTTCATTCCGAAAGTAGTCCGCTAATAAGGAAGTATTTAGCAACGTCGGAGATTTTCCAATTATGGAACCGTTTCGTATCATAACAGTTGTAATAACAATGGTAATAAACATGCGAGACGATATTTTCGGATTCCGTACGACAGCGGTAACGCAACTATCAATCTCGGGAACGAATCGATATACACCTTGCGTTCTCTTGCACGAACGCCGCGCGCCCGCCCCGTGCACGCCGCCGCGCGTCGTCCGTCGTCGGAACGGAACGTGCAAGAATCGAAAGCAGAAGTTCGATCTCAGTCGAATTAGCGTATTCGGTTAATCCGTATTTGAAAACGTTGCGCCGCTCGGACGAGCACGGGCACGAATCGAACCGGAAGAAGCGTCGTCTCTCCCTTTTTTTTGATTTCGATATCGGAAGAAGAGCCCACCGTTACATACATGGAAAATTAGCAGAAGTTTAGATACAAAATATGATATTGATGTTTTCTCTGTCGGAAAGTTATTAGATTTAAAAAAAAACTTTATATTTGTATATAAACGCCAAAGACTTAACACTTTCTCTTCGAAAATCATTACTCAGCGCGCTGAATAATTGTAACATCAGCATCAAAATGATCGTAAGCAACAAACAAGATGATGATCATCAATCAAGCATTGGATATTTTCTATCAGAAATCTGTTTTTGAGATTTTGTCGAGCGACTGAAAAAGCTCTTTGTGAAAAAAAGCCACGCTCTCAAATATGCAACTAATAAAATGTACGAAAATTATAAGAGATAAGTATTTTTAGTTCGCCCCTCGTATGTTATTTAATCGAATTCAAATCTGTTCACCATTTACACGTGCCGTGTGCTCTCGAATCGTATAAATTATGTCCGCTAGACATTTTCGAAATTGTCTGCTTCGCTGTGTATCGTTACGTTGAAATTTGACACGGATCTATAATGAGACCACTTTAATTAAAAACAAATCTATACACGACAACCGAAGAGACATCGAGATGATAAGAACTGTCGCCATTGACGACTGTAAAAAAAAATACATGAACGCGGAGTGGAAGAGGGAGAAATCGTGGTGACTTGTTGCCTCCGTTATGTTGACGACTCGAGATAAATATTTCGTCAGATGAAAATTAATGGCCGAATGGATTGAATTCACTTTTGATAAACAATCAGATCGATGTATTTCGCTGTGTGGAGTGTGAGTACGGACAGTAAACATAAATAGTTTCATCTTGTCTATCGGTATCTATTTATTTGTTACAGAAGAATTCGAAGAAAAGTTTTCCAGTCGCTCGTATACAGATCTGCTCGTTGTTTTAAATATATTTATTTTTTTGTAAATAAATAAACTGTAATCGGTGTAATCGGTAAAAGAGAGACTCGGGTATCGGTCGGAAAATACTGCGATATTTTATACATGTAACACATTGATTCTTGAACTGTTCGTTTCGTTCTCGGTAAATGTTAAAAACTCGATAGATTTATCGAAATGTAGGCGAATCAAGATAGATTCGTTTAGTGAAAACAAAACAGCTTGTAATACAGCTTGGTTTCTTAAAGCGTTTCGTGTATAATATCCAGCATGAACAATTTTTTTTATCGCAAACTAGTGTTTTTTTCCATCTTGTGTCTGTAAAACATGCACGAGCAAAAAATTAAATTGCTGTCACTATTTGTCTTTCGATAAATTCCATTGGCCTTTATTACCGGTCTGTACTGTCTTCGAAAGTCAATCTTAAGAAGAACAACGATCAGATTTGTAAACAACTGATTTGAATGATTTCGCATAACAAAGATAATCGTATGAAATTAAATCTGAAAATTTGGAAACTTAATCAATGAATGTTGAATCTGTTTTTAAAACCGGAAACACATTCGAGTCTTGTGTTCTGGAACGATTATTTGCTCTTTAGGACGTGCTGGTACAATCGCTAGAGCGTTTTATATTTTTAAAACTGGTACAGTCGACGACAAAGAAAACACACTTTTGTATCGAGCGCTCATAGGTTCGTTATCGGCGAAGGTTTGAAAATGATTCTATTTAAGGGTTATTTTATTCGTGAAAACTTTTATTTAAAAATTGTTCACAATAGAGAATCATCGAATATAATGCGGCGGGGAAAAAAAAGGCCAGAATATCGCTTATTCTGGAAGCATTTAATTACCGGACTCGTTCGTTCGTCTGTGCGCTAATCGCATGTTCGAATCTCGCACGGCCGTACGAGCGCGCAGAACCCGCACACAACACGGTGCATCGCTTACTTCATTTCAATAATATGCTGTGCAAAATTCCCGGAACGGGGACGACGACGGTTGCCGCTACTGTTCTTGTCTACAAAACGATCAGATAACGTGGTGCAGTCAGTGACGGCGGCACGTCTTCAGTTTTCTCGGTCGACGCCGCTCGTCGTCCGTTGTGTGCGCGCGTAGGGCCGTGCTCTGGAAACTGTGTCCTGCGATGATGATGTCCCGTGAACGTGTCTCCGTTTTCCTCCTATCCTCGTTCCGGCTGTGGACGGGAATCGCGCAATCGGCTGTTTTCGATCCGACGGACTCTGCTGTTTTCGGTTTCTCGACAATTAAATTTTCACGGTCACGGTTTACACGCGTCGTTAAATATGTGCATAATATCGATCATCTTGCATGAATCTTCCCTGCGCACGATACTCTCTACAAAACTGTCGGTACTGTTCTGTAGCGTTTCCGTTCCCATTAGTCGAGGAACGTCTGGTAATCAAAATTCGACGATTTTTACCACCGTCTCTCTATAAGCGATTTTACCATAATCTGTTAAACGAGAAAAACAATTATTTTTTTTGTGTATCTCTTCCTATTTTATCGAACGAGCTTCACCCTCACACCTTCTAGTCATCAATGCATGCATCTAGTACAGCACACACATCTACGACGTTGGAAAATGGACAACTGCTTCGATTAAACATTGATTTAATGGTTCGATATTTTTTAGTACGAGCCATTCCTTATGAAATTAATCGAAATTTATACTTTTGAAAGTTGACTCCTCGGCTAAAAGGAAAGATTGTTTCGATGAATGTACCGGCCGATCCTGCTGGGTGGAATCCACGACCGATACGTCGAGATTAGAATACGACGAAGAGGCCAGTTAGAGTTCATAATGTTTGATGATATGGAAAGACGTAAAGTCTGAAGCTGTATGCGCAAGGTATCCACAGAGTGAGCTTGTTATCTACATTCTGCAACCGGAACTGCTAATACTTTCAGTACGGACGGACCACATGGATTATTTTGGCCGAATGGTTTTCGATACGTTCTGGCGTCTAAAGAGATCTCTGGAGACCTATCGAATGACAAGCTCTTCGATTGTAGACAAACTGAAATGATGATCATGACAAAGTAATGTGTATCAGTGATGAGACACCAATCCAAGAATCCAATTTATTTTCCTTGTAGTACCTGAAATATTCGTTTCTATCGATCATTGTGTTCTTTCTGTCTGATGGCCACGTACAGACTCTTCTCGAGAGATACGTTTCTCGGTTCTAAATACAGTTATGCTCGGTAAGCTTATAACGTTTCCCAGATCACCGTCTTGATAAATTTCGAACGGTATTTTAATTCGCTTTTCATTAAAAAACTTGTTCAGTCACGCGACTATACAGCGTACATCCTACTGAACGATCATCGCTACTAGAGGATTATTATCTCTCTGAATCTTCTCGAATCATGTGATAAACTTTGCGAAATGTCTTAACATAAAAACTATTGTTTAATTTATTGAATTTTCTTACAGCAGTATTTCTTTGGCATTCTCAAACAATGTTTTTTTCTGTTTGTTTCGTTCGAGTGTTGTAGGAGTGGACGGTTTCATTTTTCTCCACTATTTGCTACTACAGGTTTGATGTTGTTCGGCGTGTATTGTTCTGTTTGATCGATCGATCGACAAGTGATACCCGTTGAGAATGTTCTCATAAGAATACGATCTGTTTCTAATTCGCGTTCGTGTGACGGCGATCGGCATCGAGTAATCGTGTCCGTCGCTCGAAAACATCGTCGTCCCTTTCGACGAAGGACACGGATCTTCGATTTCTGTAAACATTTACATCATCCTCCGATGACATAACAACACCACCGTTCTCTGTTTACACTGCCGACACGGAATCGGAATATTTCCACACACACACACGTCGTGAAAACTGCATAAACATTTCGTGATTTACGATCTGCCCTCTCCGCCTCGTCCGACCGCCCGTTCGTTTCGTCATCGTTTGATGACCTCATCACTCATCATCGTGCAGTGTTAAATTTAGATTCGCGCGTCGTATTCTCGCCGCCGCCGCTGTTTTGGATACAAACTTTGGATACAGTTCCGATGAAGTCATGGACGGTGACGAAGATCCCTGTGAATATGTATGTGTATAATTTGTGTTTTGTACGGATTCCGACGAAACTAGTAAAACCACAATCGGCGTGCACACGACCGATTGGCGGCGCGCTCGTCTCCGCTGCTGGAAATAGACAGGGGTCATTGTCGATGACATTTCAAGTGTACTACTCTCTATGCGATTCTTCGATTCGGTCCGTCCGTCGACACAGTTCACGATGCCTCGATGTGTTTCCTCCACATGACGATCGTTCCTCATGTCCAGCATCATTAAGCTCTAGCAATTGAAAACCGCTACGAATATTATGGATACCGAAATTATATTCCTTAAATAAATTACAAGCGCGCTCAGGACGATCACACTTTACTATATAATATTCACGTACACGCATTGAATTTGTTTATATTTTATTTTTTCTCTTTCTCTCGGAATGCTAACAAAAATCACCGTTTTTTCTTCCTTAAACATGAAAAATAAGTTCGTTTGTGTCACTGTTAACATGACAATATAAAAAAAAAACAGTAAAACAATATTGATCATTGATGATCGAAGTGATAATGCAAGTTTTTTATGAGTGTGTGTCGCAAATATTTTTCAGTACGCACTGTTCCATTCGTCCGATGCTCGATTTTATTACATAAATATCCTTGACAAATTCTTATAGTTATCGAATTCCTCTCAGTGAACTTTGGTTATTAATGAGATTCTAAATATATCTAATTGGTATAAATTGAGCTCGGTATCCACGCATAGCTTGGATTGACTTGCCATCAAAATACGAATGATACGAGAATGCGATAATTTTTTTTCAATACACACTTACATGAAAATCTCCACTGCCGGACAGTGAATCGCGAAAGTCCCCAGACTCGTGTACAGATCTTGCGAAATAAATTAATTTATTTACAGTTTAAGTTTTCGAAGCAGCATTGTGACTGGAAAACACACTATGGCGGAATTAGTACTGGACTTATTACAAAATCAGTTATCTCAGTCGCACATTGAAGAGTGGCTTCCTGTTGATTTACTTAAACACCGATTTCTACAAAACATTACACTGCCCTAGTCTGATGTTTAGAAATCGATACCTGATTAAACCAAGAGAAGATCATTCTTCATATTAGATAAATTAATCTTTTCCCATATAGTGGTTTTTTGTTAAAACGTTCAACGATTACTTATTGTTGATTTTTAACGGATTAAGTGTTAATTGTTCACGATACCGCCATCTAGTTCAGAGAGCGAAGACACAAAACAGCAATATTTTTGAGTGATTTATGATTACAGACGTCACTGAAATTCTAGTGCTTGATGTTTGTATCAGTTTATGGATAGACATGGTTCAGTGTGTTTGACTTGCGATTTTTGTACCGGCGACTGTATTCAGTTTTCGATAATCCGAGCGGGGAATTTACACAAAAGTCGATTGTAAAGAAAGCGCCAGATCGTACGAAAGTCCACCCCTGCACGATGCTCGGACTCGGTACGTTCCAGTGCGACGAAGACATTCCGCCTGGTACACGCTTGCACCGATCTTCCTCGGCGACGTCTTGTGGTATTCATATAAATATCGCCGTCGCCGCCACCCCGTCGCCGCCGCGACCGCCGACCGACCCCATCCTCACGATACGTCCGTCGACCGGCCGCCGTCAGACCCGCTCCTAATCAAGCGATATTTCGTACGAGACAAGGACGGACGTTCTAAAAAGTCACAATCGGACTCCGGTTCGGATTCCGTGCACCCACTGTCGTGACCTGTTCGCACGCGCGCGTGCACCCACGCACGTGCGTCCACGCCGATGGGAAAAAAATTAGGCGAACAGAGAGAGTCCTCCCCGACGCTGAAAAGAAAACGCGCGCGCAGTCTTTGTTTCGGCGCTCGCTCCGCACCGTCCACAATTATGATATCCGTTTTATTTATTGTCTTACCGCAAAATATTCGAAAAATGTATTCGAAACTGTCGTTTCGTGCATTCGGCTATCTCTGCAGCCGGCTGAGGGTGGAGGCCTGCGAACCCGCCCTTCATTACGCTCGTACACATAAATAAACGTTCTTGTACTATTTGCATAATTGTATGCTATACATGATTTATGTTCATATATATATATATATATATATGAATATACATGTCCATAAAAAATATACAGATGACAAGATTTCAATAACATTTGACTTCTTATCACTGCGACTATCTTCCGTTTTGACTAACATTTAATAGTAATGTTATCGACCTTGTTAATAATGATAGATACTACATATATTTATTAAAATCTAGACATTTGACGGAATAAAAACCATTATCTATAATTTATAGAGTAATTAAACACAACATAAAGTATGTATTTCAAATAAATCTGTAAGAGACTTCCTGCAGTTTAAAGTATATATATATATATATTCTTACAAACGATTTTCCGATCGATCTATTCGAATGATTCATTTGATCCTTAGTTTCGTGTCTATCGATGGTGGTGTCTGCATTCACAGAGCGACATAAATAGAACGATGTCGATTTTTATCGATGATGTTCGATGATATTTCTGTAGATTAATATCTAGAGTTTTCTATGCTTGGCCGCTCTGAAGGTGGTAGCATCTCGTCGAAATGCTCTTCAGCAACTATCGGACACGATCAATAATCAGTTATTGAATTTTTTTTGGCCAGAGTTTACGGGATGAGTGAGTGAACTGTTGTTCATTTATGAAAGGGTATTTAGTCTGCCTCAATGCCATAACTATATTGTGTGTAAACGAATGTCAATATGTGTTTATTGAGAAGAGTTCGATGGAAAAAAATCCTGAGAGAGTGCTGCTCAATGGATTGACTCATCTCATTGACTCGTGGACACTCTAGAGCTGTCAGCTGAACAGCGAGACGCTATCGATGAGTTAAGAAACATGCTCCGCCACTTAGTAAAAACGACGACCCACGAAACCACCAGTTAATTTGAAAGAGTCTTCAGCTTCTATGCTCTGAATGCGTTCTATAGAATGACTAAAGGTCCAGCAGTTATATAAGTAAAAAACTATTTCGTTTTTCTCAGTAAGAACATAGGCATTATATTGAAAAGACTGTTAATTATCGGACATATGTACATTAAGCGTTCTATAAATAAATCTGTTCGAAAAATATGTTATATATACAGTGATCCCCTCCTATAACATGGTACTCTTGTAACCCGGTTTCTATATTATACAACTCGATTAGCTTACCCTATGTATAGCATGAATTTTTCCATTACAGTTTTACGGTTGAAATTAATGGGGAATTCTTCTGTTGTTTTCTTTTTTTTTATGCGCGCACACGTCACCATTTTTCAATATAAACAATTTGAAATATGTAAACACATATCTATTGCCTTTTGTATCTATAAAATTTTATTTCATAACCGTATTCATTATAACATGCTGCTGCTCTGAAAATGCAGTTTTTTATATAATGCAGAACGAATCAATCTGTATATATATATATATATATATATATATATATATATATATATATATATATATATATATATATATATATAAGGGACAGTATTCTGCATTTATATTGATTTTTTTTATAAAAACATTAATTTATTAATTGTCGCGTTTTATTTAAAATATTTATCTAATTACTGTTTTTTTTTTCTTTGCAGGTAAGCCTTTTTCTCGATTATCGCTAAATGTATCTATAATCGGTAAGTCATTTGTTTGTCATTCACCGTCTTTCATTTTCATTTCACACGAATCGTTGAGATTTGCGAGATTCGTTTTGTTATTCTCATTCCTCTGGAGAGTATATAAAAAGAAAATAAAGTCTTACGGGCATTATTAGGACACGAACTCGATGCATTTATTTTTCGAACTGTTGATTTTTCATCGTACCGAGTCTTTCGGCTCCGACTTGACCTCGATCGAAATCCAGTTATTCTACGTGTATCTACTCCATCGAGTCGATGACTCTATTAACAAAACAACTGAACAGACATACACACGAGTTCAAAACACTGACATGTTCTCTAAACTCGCCCTATTTAGATCCGAAATATATCACGAACATAAGAATATCGCACAAATCTTACGTATTGTGCGCTTATAAATAGAGTACGTCCGCGTCTCTGTCGCACCGGTGCGTGTGTTCGAAGCTGTTTCGTGACCGTCGTGTTCGCGACCGAATCGTCGCAACGTAGTAGTAGACTGCTGCCGCCCGACCGCGCGCCACTGCGCCCGCTATCTGTCCGTTACTTGTTTAATTCTTTTGTCATGAAATTATCATCGGAATTATTTTAGACTTTTTGCGTTCTGCGCGATGGCATGCTGCATGCGAACCGACCGCGACGTATTATTCATTTCCATATACATGCGCTTTTTTTTTCTTCGTTTCACCCGTCTCTGGAAACTCTGCCGTTAGTCAACGCGCCAAACGACTGATATTTATATGCACAGCGAAATGTATACTTGTTATATTTTATATATATATATATATATACATATATATGTATGCGTTTGTGTGTGTGTGCAAGCACATGCGAGTACGTGCGCGCCGCTTTTCTGTTTGCGCTCGTCGAGTCGCAAAGTTCGTTACGTCTTTTGTCCGTTTATGACCGTTTCTCGTTTTATGATCGTAAATGAGCGACACGCCGTGTCAAAAATGAAAAATGCATTCTTTTATTGGTCCGTCTACGATTGTACGTGCCTACCTCACCCGCTCGTACTTTATGTGCACGAGGTGCGCGACAGTAAAACTCACCCGAAACGTACCTGGAGAAACGATATCTGTGTACACGCGGGTTTATGGCCGTCGTCGCCCCCCGCAACGGCCGCTCCCGACGACGACGACGACGACACGTCCGGCAGAGGAGCGCGCGACGATATCGCGATCCGCAGGTGCCGTCTCTCACGACCGACGCATCTCTCCCTTCTTTTAATGTCCTGTCAACTGTCTATCGTCGACAGTAACCAGTCGTCAGTAGCGATCGTGAGGGTTGTTTTTAATTTCTCTTTTCGGACGACGTTTGTCGCGTTTACGGTTTATCTATTGTTGAAGACCGATAGTCATATCCATTCGCTTATTTGTTTATCTATTAGAATCTCATTATTAACATGGTAATTCCGATTTTCGAAATTAATTTATTCAAAAAGATGGAAAAACACTGTCTTTATTCAAAACGATCAGGCCCATTATTATCCAGTATCAAATAATCTAAAGACATATTAATTTAGTGTACTGAAAATAAATGGATTTGAACGGTTCATATTTAACCAAATATTACCTGGAATTACAATTACCATACCTCCCGAAATCATATATAAACCGGACCACGATATGCGATACACAAGTCATGAAGTCAAAATTCATTTAAGTCAGTATCCAGATCACAATATTAGCTTAGTTATAGCACTTGTATTCACTGTCAAAATAAACGTAAAATCGCAAAAAACAGACTCGTTTTCATTACTTTAAAAACGAGTCGAGTTCTCACTCTTCAGTGCATCGCCAAGTCGGTAGTGTCACAGCCATACGCAACACCTGTTCAGCTCATAAAAAAGGAAGCTGTATCTAGAAATTTCAATATTTGCGACTTTTCATCAATCAATAATAGATAAAAAAGAAACGTCGTTCAATAATCACCAATTCTTGTACATTTTTCGATCATTACTGTCAATTAATTTTAAAATATTCTCTCCGTTTAACACCCACATGTGCATCTTTTTATACGACATGAATGTCACGATCGTTTTTCGAAAATATCAACTTCTGCAATTAAAATTGTCTTCTTATACTCGTTCATAAATAATAACCTTAAATTGTATTTTAGTCGCACATTTACGACTCGACCTGTTGTCGGTTAATGCAATTACAAGGTGATATCTGGATATTGGTAACTGAGCGAGTATGCCTAAAGGGTTATTTTTTTTAAAAAAAGCATATTGGTAATTGTCTATGAATAACGTTTACACTTTTTATAATCTATAATTGGCTTTTTTCAATCCGAAACACGACAAAGCTACTCTTAACCTCGCTATGTGTCGAAAAATAAGTTCAGGCTGCTACAGAACATCCTTGTAGAATCGTTTGTATTTATTCTGTACGAACCCTGTACTTAATGTGCGATTTGATAACTCCCTGAAATCGGTTTCGACTTTTGTCAGCACCAGATAGATTTTCGACAGAGGATCAAAATCGAAACCGGTCGTGGAAGAAATGAAGATGCACGTAGTTTACATGATTCGTATAGAGTAATGAACAGCAGATACGTAGAAAATCAACTGGAGGAATGATCGATTGAGGATGAAATTTTAATATCCTATCACCGTTTAGAAATCGAAAACTGGATTCGTTTGCTCACACTGTACGGAAATAAGCCATTTAAACAGTCAATTCTGTTGTTCTATTTTTCGATGTGGCGATAATTAGATTTTTCTGCAGTTTTGATGCACTGGATACGATGATACTGAGGTCCAAACCAGGCACAATATATCGTCAAAAATGAATCATAATAAATTGCTAACTAACTGTTCAATCTGTTCGCACCGTATCCTCTATGAAGATAATAGATTCGTTATGGAAACTATAATGCGAGTCGAGATCGAATTGAACAGTTGAGTGTTTTGATAGGAAGACTTTTACGGCGTGCACAGAGTGATATTCATTCGTGTAACTGAATTCGAACCAGATTCCGAAACTGTTAATGCGTTAATACATATTGCTGCTTGTTCACAGAACACAACGCGCATATTTCTTAAAACTCGTCTGTTTTTCCTCATCGTAAAGTTTAATTACGACGCACCCGGCATGTATACATAAATCGTCGAACGATTTTCCATTCGCGAGACACAAGAGTCGAACGATCGCGCGGAGAGATGCTCGGATCGGAACAGCATGTGTGTGTGTCCGCGTCGGCGTTTCGTAAACAGTAGAGAATGCGAACGTGCGCCGAGACGGATTTAAGTAATTCGAACAATAATGACCGTGTGTGCATTCTGGAATCATTATCTGGAGCGTACGATCGAAAAACATGTTCCGTAGATTATTTTCGGACCAGAGAAATATGCGTATAATCCGATAAGCATATGCTGATGGTCGTTCTTCGAGAACAGATTAAATATGTGTCGGATGTGTGTGTGTGTGTTGCAGAGCAGCGGCTGTTGAGTGCTGCACGTTGTTACTTAACATCGGAATTAACTGTTAATTGCACGCTTGCGTGGCGTACGTCTGGCTGCTGTGTGTGTGTGCGTGCGTTCGGCGTACAAGTTAATACGGTGCCTTTTTTTGATAGAAAATGAATGTTTTTTTTTAAGAAAAAAGGAATACATTTCAATCTTGAAAACATCCCCCATTGTTTTGTACAATTTTGCTCTAATCTGTCGAGTAACTGACGTACGTATCCCTTGTCGGAAAAAAGATTGCGGCTCCGAGCCCAATGGAGTCGTTAATAAATTTTCGGACCTCTTCCGCTGTTGTAGCATTTCTTTTTCATGTTTTGTACGTCACAGAATCTTCTACCAAAGCTGAACAAATCGTTCCCTCGGCTTCGACAGCATCTTTTTCAACTGGAATTCGAAAAGCATGCAATGCCTAATATGCTGCTTTTCGTACACCATCGAGTTCAATACTGTTTCTTGAGGTTACGCCGAATGTTTGGCCTAGATATACAGTTGTTTTTAAATGTTAAGACCAACACTTCAAAATCTTAAAACGAAGACGATTTTTTTTTAATTTTAAACAGAGTTACGATTGAGTCATTTTAAAAGCACATAAACTAATTTTTAAACCTGACACGCCGGGTTATCATGTTTTAAAAAATTGGAATTACAATGTCACACCCTTTCTCCTCATACCGTCATCAGAAACATAAAAAAGATGAATCGAAGACCGAACACCCGTTCCAGTATCATTCTTGATTCATTCTTTTGTACCTCTTATGCACATACGAGCGCTGCGTACGTTTTTGACCTGAAAGAAATTTGCGGCTCGTGAGACGAAAAAAGAATTCGTCTGTGAAAATGTTAAGCTCGACCAATTTAAAAACGGGTATATAGTTCTTCAAGAAAATCAAGATTGCGGCTGTAAAATGCTATTTCGTCAGGGACGAAAATAGTGACCCTGTAACTTCAAAACGGCTCGACCTATTTTGACAAATGCGGTGTTAAAATATTCATCTCAGTCACGCAAGTGACAGTGGCCACATACAAATTAAGAATCCAATTACACAAAAATGAGTAAAGACCATATTTAGTCTAATATACACTGTAGGAAAAAAATTAATGGCCACACCGTACAAAAAACAATGATTGAATTTCGTATAGCTGCAGGTAGTTTTTAAATATTTGAAATCGTTTTAATAATCAGTATGGTAATTAAGGAAGGATTCCGACTGTACCTGTGTTTCCCCAGCAATAAGTCAAAGTAATATATGGATTTAGCTATTTTAGTGACTTTGCCTATCGTAGAGCGGTTCAAAGAGATCTCTGAGAGTTGTCGTGTTGATATTTGCTGTTATCTTTTGCTTTGAATACGATCGAAGCACACAGTATCGGTCCAGTCGATAAGAAACATCATCTTTAGAGTATATATCGCAACACATATTTATATGTCTCCGGCATTTCACGAGCGGTCAACAAAAAACATATTTTTGTCTTCGGACGGTACCGTGTTAATTGAAACTATAGAAACTCGCCGACATTGTTCAACAAACGAACATTTTCGTGAATTGGACGGAGAGAGAACGACGTCGTCATAGTGTGTTGTGTGTAATTATTGCGTGCGGGTGCACGCTTACATTTCGAAAAGATTCCCGATACAATAACTTCAAAAAAAAAAAAAAAAAAAACATTTTCGTTCCTGTGCTCGGGAATCACCTCCGACCGCAGTTCCATGATGTCCCGACGTCACACGCCGCCGATAAAACAAACGCACGGGGGACGTTAATACGAGCGACGATCGAAAAACGTGTATCGGACGCATGTCTCTCGTTCCGCATAACGTACACAATATGCTGCTGTTCTTTATTTTTGTTTCGGCCGAACATTAAGTTTTATGGTCGACGGCGACGGAGGCCGATATGTTAATGCGGAATCGTAAAATAATGTGTCCGACGACGATACGTTCTTTTTATATTATTTCTTACTCGTAGTCCGATATTTTGTATACAAATATGACTTTTTTTCCGTCGTGACCCTGAGAATCGAAAGAATGTATCGACGACGTGCGGTTTTAGGACGGAAGATGATGTGCAACGTGTTCGCTTATCATTGGACGACGGGGGGCGGGTGGGGACGCGGGGGAGGCGAAGCGTAATTATTTATTCGTCGTTCGGGTCGTAAAATCCGTCTGGCGATGAAATTGCTGGATTTTTTTTCTTCGCGAACAGATCGAAAAATTCCGACCGACCCGTGTAAGACGAGAGCAGCGTCTTCCACTTATCGACAGTTGTTACGGTCCAGCTCGACGTGCGAATCATAAATTATACTCTCAATTAAACAATGAGGTTCGGTTAATTGAACGTGTCGAACGATCGACGTGTGTGTCGATCAGACACGTTTTATCTCTGTGGTCGGCAGAAAGATTATTTATTCATATATGATTCGAATATGTTCGTATGAACTGTTCACGTGCTCCGACAACTTGCAGTGCAGAGTCCGTTTCTTGAAAATCGAAAAGTATAGTCGATGTATTTTATCGAAAAAGAAACACGACCAGACCGTTGAATGTCAAATACAGATTGTGCGATTGCATAGCTCTTACCTTACCATTCTAAGAATATAATTCTACCGCTCCCCTATCTATTCCCAATGTTTTTTTTTAAAAAAAACAATAGCTTTGTAATTATTTAATTCTTGATCGATTCCGTACGGGCCTCAGATCTCAAAGCCATATGTCGAGATTGGTTGAATTATACTTTCAAACATCCCATCGATCACCTTTACTGGTATAACTGTGTACCTATACATTAATTTTTTGATTCCGTTTGTAGCTTAACTTATTAGGTAACATTCTTATCGAACTTGAATTTACGAAATGTTCAAAAACGTACAACAAATATCATTCTCACAATACATATCAGGCACATCAGTTAATTGTGGTTTCATCGAGAATTTTAAACATATGTTATTACAAAGTTCAATCCTAATATAGTACTTAATTTGCACGTTAATATAAGTCGTCGATTTCGTATTCGAGACTCGATTCACACATATAAGGATCAACTAATCGACCAGAATCTTTCACAGACGGATTCATTTTTTTTCGTATACCTCGGAGATGATCGCACCTGTATTTAAATGCGTATAAGCAACACTCAAAAATTATTAATAACGGCCTGTTATACTGTTTTCGATTCGTCGGACGAGAAAAACAGTTTATTTGTCGAAGTGAATTTAGCCACAATATCAGAATTGTATTGCGAGATCAGGATCTTGATTGTAAAATTGCAATTGTACGGTTTTATATCTGTGATCCTATCGAGACGTTGTTCTGTTGTCGCTCTTTGTCCTTTTGAATAACTCGAGTTTCTGTTGTCCGGCGTTAGTTTCGACGTGTACGCTCCGTGTCCAGATTAATTTTACAGTCTCGTATTTTTTCCATGTATTTGAGGTATTCGAACATCTTTTGTGTTGTCGTCGTGTTACTGTTGGCCGTACCTGAGCGCACAATACACCGACAAAAATCTTTTCCGTGTGTTAATTTGTGTCTTTATGATCGTTTGTTGTCGATCTCCTCGAATAGCGAACATCTGTGAAAAGTTATCTGTAGATCAACAGTATAATTCTCTTTAAGTAGTTTATTGTCGAATAAATAAAATAAAGTACCTGATCGAGAACACATCGTTGTTAAATATTGAATTTGCCACGTCTAAAATTTCTTTGCAAAAGGAACCACACGTGCTTGCTTTCTATTAAATTAAGTTCAGTAATTCAGCTGCATGTGATATATATATATATATATATATATATATATATATATATATATATATATATGCTCGCGAAAGGGATTTTCTGTATGAAAATTACAATTTACTACGATTTCGATCAATTTTCGAAGGGATCGAATCGCGTGCGGATGCGTTAGAATCGTTTCTGCTGTACATGAAAGTGAAACCGTTTTCATTTCGTTCGAGCCTCGCGATCGTTGTTAATTCGGAATGTTGCACGGTAGTGGACGAGCGTTATCTCTATCAACCACAATATCTCTCCGTGTCAACTGTGATCGTCGTTCCCTTTAACGAATCGCGTCGTCGCCGCGAACACAATTTCAACGGATGGATCGAACGAGCAAAAAAAAGGAGCGCAAACGCATTCTCCGCTCGGACGCGAGATCTTCCCATGTGAACGACCGGTTCGACGATTCCGTCGCCGATAAATCATCGACGGACATAAATTACGCGTCACGTCACCGAGCCGTGCAATTATTTACTCGTGCAAATTAGGTCGTGCGATGATTTTTTGCCCGTCGGCCAGTTGTGCAATCGTCGCCGCGGATCGCTGTTTCGATCGGGCGAGGAGCGCGAACGGAACGCGATTAATCATATCTGAAAAGTGCATCGTCGCGTCACCGAGACGCGTGCAGGAGGAGAGGAAAGGTCGCGTCCGCACTGATGTGTCAGGATCGCCACGATCGACACCGCTGCAATTGAATCATCGTCGTCGTCGCCGTCGTCTTCGCAGACGCCGCCGTCGATCGGCGTTCGCCCGCGCGGCGGCGACACAAACGAACGTGACTAATCGTCGTCACTCGTGTCATGCTGTTTTTCGTTCGACGACCGTGACGGAGTGTGATCATAACTCGAGCCCGATCATGTTATGATTTATGGCGCGATCTAATGCACAGTCATCTCATCATGCGCGCCCACGTACGGTGGATAAACAGATTCGCGACGAGTTGCGTCGTCCTTGAAATCGGTTTCTTCATACGGGAAAGATAAATCAACTAGTTTATTGACTCGTTCGTACACGGTTTTCTACTTGAAAAAAAAATCGAGACCTAGTAACCGTCCGTCGGCTGAAACGATACAGCTGTTCAGAAAGGGCGCGTTCCGTCTAATTTTTATATCGATTCCTCGCGACCGAATCGCGAATCCACGCTTGTCTCGCAACGATAATTTCAATTTTATGTTTCATCCGATCTGTGATACACAAACGGTCTGATTCGTAAATTTCGCGAATATCTCGAAAGCGAACTAGAATCGAATTTAGCAGATAGATTCGTAACGAGTCGATGAAGTATGGAATCAAGTTGCAATCAGTCACACGCGCACACATATGAACCTTCACTCTCTCTACGGGTCACATAAAAAAAGTCTGGTCGAAAATGCCCAGTGATTGATTACTGGTCTTTGTGGTTGATCTTTGGTATGAGCATTTCGACGATAATTCCATCGTTCTCGGAGCAATGAAGTACAGAAATATGTATTTTTATGCATTTAAGGGTTCTGAAATTGATGGGATCGGCATCAAAATGCCAATAAGCAAGAATCACGAAGGCCGCTAGTCAGTTACCGGTCGTTTATGATCCGGAAAGAAGATTTCAGTTTGCGGGGTACTTGGAAAATTAATTTTCGAAACTGAAATAAATGTATTAATACCGTTCGATCGAAGCACAAAGTAATGTTCATGGCGTATGAATGAAACAATACATAGCGGAAGCTCTGTCATGCTTCATTTCACGAAAAGAACTTCCAAAACCGATACGCCGATCGAATAAACGAAATACTTCCGTCGATAATTCAATTCGATTCATTTAAACTGATGAAGAATTTGATGATAGTTTGAGTTTCATGGATTCTTTCTTTTTTGCTCGGTCGAAAATGTGTGCGTTTTCCGCATGGAGACGATAGCACTTGCGCCGACGTTTCGAGTTCTTCGCACCCGTCTACAGGAGCGTCGTTCTTATCTCGTGATCGTTTCGTGTCCGTGTGTCTGCGATTCGATTCGCGTTAAACGAGCATCCGAACGACGAGAACGTCCGTGTGACAGAACGCAGCGGTGCCCTTCTCCGATTCCGTACAAAATTCAACATTTACACGCGCGTCCGCTCCGTGTGCGGACGAGACGGAGCGCCCGTCGTCTCCGAACGATAAGTGTCGAGAGACGTATCAACGGTTGATTGACGGTGACCCCAACCTCGACGGCAATAACGTCGAATTATTCATCGGGCCGGTCGCTCGCGCGGACGCGTGATGTCATTGCCTCGCATCTTTCTTACGTAATCGAGACGCGACGCGAACATCTGTACAAACATCGTTCCGTCTCGCTTCTGCCGACGATACGCGATAGGTGCAGCGGGCGGCCGGGGGGGGCGTGGGACGGGCGTGCTTTTTAATTTTTACGATTTTTTCACATCGCAGCCGACGTCGTCACCCAATTAATTTCATGTCACACGCTCGGTCTTCGAATCTCACTCTCCGCCCGTACATCTATACGTATCTGTCTGTCTATCTATCTATTTATTTATTTATACGTTCGTCCGTCCGTCCGCCCGCTCGACATGTGGCCGCGTCTTTAAATCAAAACTGAACGAGCGCATGAGTATCGTGTGTTGTGTGTGTCTGCTGCGGGGTGGGAACGCGCTCACACACATTTTTGTAAGACGCGGGATTGAAACTGCAGCCTCCTTTGTCATGTGATGCGACAACGAGGGAAATAAACTACGCACGAAAGCAACGCACATCTCACGCGATACGAAAGGATTGTTTGGACGATGGAAGAACCCGATCGGGTAGTGCTTCGATTAAAGATATTCGTTGTCCTGGGGAAAAACAAACATCAGAACGGAAATTGTCCGTTCATTTAAGTCTGAACCTCGGCACGTTTTTCTGTAAAAGAAAAATCATATTCTTAACAGAGTATACAATTTTCTTATTTTTCTTCTCCTGATATTATTATTGATCGAGATTACCTAGTTATGTCCATAACTTCCGTTCCAAACTGATATTGAAATAAGTAGAGTGAAATTCGAGTATGCTTTATGTACAATTAAGTACACAAAATTACACAAATTGATTTAATTAAAAAAACTTTGTCTAGTCTACTGTAGTACGAATGGAACTGCACGGGTGTGTTGTCTCTGCTTCTTTAATTAAATCACGCTTCATTGTTTCTATATAATTATCTGGTTTGATAAAAGCGACTTCTTTCTTGCAAAGACCACGCTTTGTAATCGAAAATGTTGAAAAGATAGTTTACGACTGCAACAATCTATGATACATTTTTTGTGACAACTGTCGTTTTGTTTTCACATTTTCACTTTAGAGATCTCAGCAGTGGTCGTGCTGAGAAATCTCCTTCACCACATTGAACAGTGCGGGTGTTCATCAGATTCGCCACCCGTTCTATACATATAATATGCCATTTGAATAGGTTTGATATGTTCATCACTTATTCGTGAAAAATAAAGCCCCGCACAATACCGTGACTGATGACTCTCAGAATCTTCTCAGATACTTCACGACATCCATGATAATGTATAATTCTTCATCAGGCTTCAACATCTGGCTAACGACGCCTCTCGTGCTAAAGACATTAGCGGAGGGAAAATCTGAAAGGAAAACGACCAACAGGACATGTTCATTCAAATATTTTTTAATTCTCGATATTTTTGGAATGATTTCATACACATCGTCGTAATTCGTTCACCTTATAATTTCTGTTAGGATCGATACGAGCTTTTGTAGTATCTTCAAACCTTATTCGACGATAATTTTCACTCTTAAGGTGATATTTTATCGAAAAAACATACCTAGTGTGTAAATAAGTTGCCTCATCGTTCAAATTTCCCGACTGATTTCTTCAGATTCGCCCTGATACCGCTCGAACAGTCTCGTAACTTATCTCTGTACGATATCTGCTCGTGATCGACAATTTACAGAATACTATTCACTGAAACGATTTCCAGCTCGATGTGTGAATCGATTTCGACAAATTAGATATTACATTAACGTTCCTTTGATATTAATGTGTCGCTGTAAGTGCGACACAGTTTTCTGTTATACCGTTTTCATATTTACATTAACAGGACAACTGAAATTCGACCGCTGTTCCTCGACTATTCGAAGATCCAGAGGTTTAAACCTGACACAGAACCTCCCCTCTCTGTATTAGTATCACATTCGATTAGGTATTTGTTTTCAAAGATATTTCTCGTTTGTGGTGTGGAAATAAATCGAGGAAATGATTTCGTCGAACGTCTGGTAAGAGTTGAGGAAAGAAAAAAGTTAAAAGAAAACGTTTTCAAAAAAAAGAAAAAAAAATCGCAATGAAAACGTATCTCAACTTGTGTTTTTTAATAGTTTCACAGCTAGTTGATAATATTCGAAAACGTTCCGTACGGATTACATTCACCAATCAAGGCAAGAGCATCAATCGAGTCGCGTCGGAATTTTACTTGACAATAAAATTGTTATGTCGGTCCATAAACACAAGACATACTCGTGTATATTGACACGGAGAGGAAGAGAATGAGCACGGAACCGCTTTGAAAAATCGTTACACTACGCACATAAATACATATGTATGTATAAAATTTGTGACGACGACGACAGTAATAATAATAATAACGATGATAATGATAATAACGATAAACATAAGAATAATGACGACGATGATAATAATATAAATTGTTTCATTCACTTAACTGGGTCATCGCAGCGCGCGACGTCAATCAGAATGAATGTAACCAGAAGAAACCCATATTTTTTCCACACTCTCTGTAAATGAATGCAACCTTGAACTTTATGCGTCGCTGACATAATGTACATATTTAGCCTGGCCCCGGTTCATTACGTCTAATTTAAATACGACATCGGATGCATAACAATTATAAAAAGCAATGAACGTTTTTTTTTTCACTCGCTCTGTCATTCGGCCGGGCCGTAATACGAAAATAATTATTTACACAAACATTTTCATGTACAACCGAAAACGAATACTCGTACACGCATTACATTGTGTATATGCATGTGTGTTTATATATATATATATATATATATATATATATATATATATATATATATATATATATATATGTTTATGTATATGTACTCTGGTTGAAAATGAAAGTAAATGGAAATATTATAATCGATTGTCCCATCAATTTTGAACGAATTCAGTAAAACTGTTCATCGATTCAATTTTTCTAATCAGATAAATGGAAAGTATCCTTCATGAAACAAAGACAGTCGACTGGATTAGAATACAAGTCGGTATGATTGTCGAATTGAGATGCGAATCGTTAAAGTTATTAAAATTTAAATCCGAGTAAATTTATTAATAGAAATCGTTATAAACAAAATATCGTACATTCACCGAAATCAGTAGTAGTGAGTGAGACACGCGATACAGTGATACAAAAATTAGCCACAGTGTGTGGACTGTTTTACGACATGGTATGATATTTAAGTAGGTCGGTAGATGACCGTCATTAAACGATCTAGGATCGATTTTAAAATTACTAAAACTGCCATTTATTGTACGTTGTTAAAATTTCCGAAATGTCTCTGCGACCTGAAATAATTATAATTGCATGCTTTAAGTACTCCCCCGAGTATTTATTCTTTTCGATCGTTCAAGTTTCTGTTTTCCGCTACCATTTTCTGCATATGTGTCATCTTCAGATAGATTTTAAATGATTGTCATTTAAAATCAACTTTAAGACGGCACACGAGTTGAACCCAGTCGTGGAATTGACAAAAACTCGAGCGATTCGAAAGTGTTGGGACGACATGTCGAACAGATCACGAGATATAATTAATAAATATTATCTCTGTGTGTGTGTGTGTCAATTTGTTCGTTGTCCGAGTCTATAATTTATTGCGTATCTTCGATCGTTCGATTCTTTATAAATCATTTTCTCTGTCGACGATAAAAATCGACAAATAACAAAGATTGATAGTTTCAAACGCACGCATCGTTTAGTCTGTTAACAATTTGAGTGTGTGTTGTTGTTGTTATGAATAGAAGACTTTTCGACGATCGCCGATTCACAACAAACACGATCAATTCATCTAAACCGTTTAACATTAATAAATCACTGGACAATAAATCATTACACACACGGTCACTGCCAATTTTCAATGTCAACAGTAAACTAATTTGAATTCAGTTCATTGAGATGCGGCCACTCTCTAAATCTTTTCGTCGTGATCGGTACACAGGACGTTTGTAGCGAGTGATATTACCAATTATCAACGCGCTTCCTATCACAACGAACGCCGCATGCAGTATTGTCTGTAAAGAAAACTATTATTTTCATTTCGAACGACGATCGTACGCTCAGGCGCGCGCGTATATATGAAGTGTATCGAATGACCAGGTTGAATAACTTGTTAAGAATTCAGAGATAAGTGTAGGAATTTATCACGAATTACGTTCGTCAAATGTGTCGCTTAATTAAATGCGTCTCCGGAACGATGCGTCCCGCGTGATATATTTGTCATGTTTTGAAATAAAACAGAAAAACAGGTATCGTTCGACACAAACGCAGGCGAGGTCTGTGCGAGTGGGGCGCGTTCGGAGGACGGTAGAGAAGCTGCTGCATGAGAGAGGCAATCCGCCGATCGAGTCTTATTAATTGAATTAATGTCGGATGTCCTTGCGATAAAACAACAGTAAATTATTGAAAATCGGATCGAATCTCTGCTGTGGAACGTATGAGTGTGCGCGGGTCGATCGTTCTTAGTCTATGGATAATAGAAGTTCTGATAAGGAACTGTTACGAACATCTGTTAGGAGGGAAAAATGAAAATGTTCTGTAATCTTTGTAGGCTTTTATTCAGTGTAAAATAGAGGATCTCGCGGGTGTTTCATTCCTATGGTAACAGGTCTTCTGGAATCGTTCTTTGTTTTTTTTTTAAAAAAAAAATTTCAAAAACCACACAAGCCGCAGCATTTAAAATTTACATGATTCGATAAAAACTGCATATATTCAAAAATCATAATGTTTTTAAAAATCTTCTTTGTTAATATGCTTTTTTTAGGCCTTTAACTTGTCAGTCGCTTGATAGTTACTGTCCTATGAAACATTAATGTATAAAAGAATCAACGTAAATTGTTTTGACTTGTGTTGTTTTTCCAGGGAATGATATTAGATGTATAATAAATTGTTAGAAATTTTTTTTATTATGATTCTTTACTAAAAAAAAAAACATATTATAACACACAAATATGTATCTCGTCTATAATCTAAAATAAAGTGCATAATCATGTATGCCATCGGATTCTAACAGAGTCTCTTCCATTTCTTCGGTTCGCCATCTGAATGTTTCGTTATGAAATGACATGTGCTCCACCAAGATACGTTATCTTTCACTAGTTTTAAATTGTCTTATTTTTTTACACTTTATCGAAATTTTCTATCCATATGCTTTCGCACACGGAAGTGACATCAGTAGCAGCTGTAGTACGTTTTAGTAGCTGGGATGTGTTTTTTGTTGAACCATCTATGAATTCCTCAGTCTCCACCGTCCCAGCATTACTAGCGTCGTACTGAAAGCCCATGTATGTTGAAGGAGCAGATGTTTTTTTTCTAGTCTTTCGGAACTCTTGTCCCATAAGATTCAGTTGGTAAACAGTTTTTTTTTCTGTAAAACGCACGCCACCATTTTTTTAATTCGAAAATTTCCTCGGTTCGTATTTCTTTTACTGAAAGTTTTATGCTGGATTGAGTAACCACACGAACGTATCATTTGGCATATATATATATATATATATATATATATATATATATATATATTTATATATATATATATATATATATATATATATGTACGATCATGTTTTCGAACTGTTTTTTTTTTTTTAAAAATAATTCGAAAATCACGATGATTAGAGAAAAAAAGAATGAGCAGAGGTTCGACAGCTAGGCACAACGTGGCTAATGTAATTTTTATGATGAACGTGCGGCTACGTTCAAGGATTTGATTTGAACACAAAAAAAATCAGTTTTGAAAAGAGCACGACTAATTCCGATTCGATCGAAAGCCGCTGCATCGAAATGCGTTTCACTCCTCGCGGACCGAATTCGCGTCCCGACTAGAAACCAGTCGATTTTCGATCCAGTGTGTCGCGCAGAGACGATCGGGCAGACACCGTTTGATTTACACGTCCACTTTTATCGTTTCGCGTTCGTATTCTAACGTCATCGTCGTCGTCGTCGTCGCGAATTAAAATTCATAACCAGCCAACGATCCGAAGACATTATCTCCGGGCAAAGTCGACGTACGTACAATTGAATGCCGACATAAATTATCAATGTTAAACGAGTAGCGTGCCAGTCGGCAATAAAACGGGGACCCACTTCGACATTATCCGTAACCGAATGCTTCATATTAATAAAGAGGCACGGGCGGCGGCAGCGAACGGGCGCGCGGCGCAGAGCGTCTCCTCTGCGCCGCCGTCTTCGCGGCCGCACATCGGCGAGGACGGATGGATGTGTTGTTGCAATCGTCGTCGACCCCGTCGCGTTGGCTCGTTCCATTTTCACCGTTTCCACTTTTACATGTATATGTATATAAAAGTTTCCAAGTAAATGCCTATATACATAAAGATTGAAAAGCGCAACACAACAGTGTGTGTATCAGATTTCTGTTGCTGCGACTGTCGTCGCCGTCGTCGTTGCGGCGACGCTTGCCGCCGATCCGCCGCTCGATTCGCTCGTTCCGTCTTGTAAATGCTGTGCAAGTGGTTGTTGTTGGTACCATTTGTCGAGGCATACTAATGATCTAATTATATATTGTGTACTCGAATCCGATTTCGGTAATGTTCGATAAGCTGTACAGCAATTTGTGATTCATTGCGACCTGTTCGCGAGGGAAAAAAATGTGTATATTATTTATCGACGACGATAAGTGCGGAGAACAGGTATATGAGAGCGGGGTCGACGGTTCGGGTTCTCCGTTTCGATACAAGCGTAACGGAATTTTCCGTCGAGGCAGAGAAAACCTAGCGTGCTCTTTTCTGTGAATGTGTCTCGGTAATTAGCATCGATAAGATCACGTCAATCCGTACATTCGTTCCGTGTTCTTGTGAAATTTTAAAATAAGACGAAACATAAATTATTTTTTTAATCGATTATGCATTTTCCTTCGTTATCGACAACTTGTTGCCATTCTACTGTCTTTTTTTTTAAATTCTGCTCGTGTTGAATGGCTCTTGTTTCGATGTAAAAAAGTTAGAAATCGCTCTCTCGACTGCGTCCTTCTTTTGTATAATTTTTTCCCTCGATCAAACTTTCTGAACGCTTAGAAATAATTGTTAAGTCACTCGAAGCAATGTCTGGCGAGTGAGAAGGATGAGGTAAAAGCTTCCGATTAAAGTCTAATTTTTTTGTCATGTTGTCCGTGCGGTTTGCGGTCTAGCATTATCTCGATGGAACAAACTCTTTTTAATGTTCACCGATCACGGACGTTTTCTTTAACTGACATCGTGTTTAATACTGACAACTCTATCTTCGATGTACATCTGCATTTATCGTCCGATTAGGTTCTAACATGAATGACTCCGTACGTATCCCATCAGAGAGACAAGAATATCTCTTCTTGGATGCAATCCTCCCTTTACTGTTGGTACAGGCTTCTCATCCTTATCTATCCACTCTCTTTTTTTTCTCATTATATTGTGATACACAGTATGCGTGATCGTAAAAGAAATGAACTCACACGTGATCTCAAGGATATACCGAGACCAATCGAAATTAGTCGAGTTCTCACAAACAACAAAAATGCTTTCTGTTCAAAAACGTTTAACATTCAATTAACGATCGTCTGTTCGTACGGAATTCAGTGCCAATTCTAGCGTTTTCAGATAGATTTTTCTGTACATCGGGGTTACGAGCACGATGGGATCACTGAAATCCGCTTGAGCGACGACCAAAAACGATAAATAATCAATTATTTGAACATTGTTTAACGGAAATGTTTATTTATTGTTCATGGAATACGTGAATAATTGATTTATAAAACAGATTTAGTTGAGTTAGAGTGTTCTCTATAAGATCACTGTTACGATGTTTCACTTCTACTAATTTCGGCTTTTGTCTCAACGTCAGATGTCACTCTCAAGAGCAGCGGTTCAACTGAAGATGATACAGACACTGAAAACGAACCATACTAGATTACAGTAAAAATGGTTCAACGAGGAACACTCGAAGAGAGTTGTGTGACGATCGCTTAGTATCCAAGAATGAAAATGAATAATTTTAGTGTTATTTTTGTTCGAATTCTCGAGAACAGTCAACTGATAGGCCGGATGTCAATACAATGACGAAAACAATTACAAATCTAAAAATATCTGCATAGTACTATTGTTTATGTAATTATTTATTCTGTACGGGATGTTTCCCTGATACGATTCACTCGGTTGTTTCTCATAAAAAGAAACGACGTACCAGTTCTATTAGAGAAAAATATTGCGTGGAACTTCTTATCATCGTTATTTAAATATCAGAACCGTTAATTTTTCTGAACGTGAATAAGTTTTACGATATTGAGACGGTAGTATTGCTGCATGTAAATTGAGTAAATATTTGTAATGAAATTAAATATTTTAATTCTCTATTCATCAGTCTCCATTACTTTTTGATTCGTGCGCACGGGTAGAAACGCTACGGGCTCACTGATTTGGCAACTGAAAACTAACCCCGAAAACTGCGATCGGTGTTATTCGTGTTGCACTGTAGTAGCTCGTTTTTTGGAAATATGCGAATCTATCATTAACAATAAATACCACTTGCACATCCAATTGCACGACATACTCTTGTGCGGTCACCCGACGTCTGGCACGAAATTATACTTTCGCCATTTGTTATTTTATTGATTCTTGTACATATTTAATGCGGGAAAAAAGCGAATTTTTTTACCTTTTTTTGGGGGGGGACCCGTCACAATGAAATGTATTATATCAGCAAAACAATTTCCATAGAAGTCAAACATTAAATGCGGACGTTAGGTGTCCAAGATCAAAATATTGGTATTCTCGTGGCAACGAGCGTTTCACTTTCCGAGTGATCCGAGCAAATTTACACCGCGGCTATAAAATTTTCACTTCAATTATAATTTGTTTTATTTCTCTATGACAATCTTTTATTTTGTTCAAGTTCGTACTTGGGGCTGTTTCTGACCTTATTACAACGTGTGTAAGTATATATGTGGAAGAATATCGATATAATGTGGAGTACACTTAATGTACACAGCTAAACTTTATTAATTATGAAACGGGTGTTGTTCAACAATCACAAACAACATCGATGAGTCGAGTCGAGTGCACTGGTTGCTTGGACGCGGGCTAAAGTTCCGTTAATTCACTTTATAAAGAAAATAACTTTCAGATCGTTCGTTCACTTCGACATTAATGATGAGAACACAATACACTTCGAAATAATACTATTAATAGCCATGTGTGTATCGCGCTTACGTGAGGTTTGATCCTACATATATACATGTGTGTGTGTGTGTGTACATCTTAATGCGATGATGCAGCGACCACTGAAGAGTTAACGCGTGCACGTGCTGCACGTGCACACGTGACGAACGATTTATAATCGAAATGAAATACGTCCACATCTCCATATCTTCCCGCACCGAAACTTGTTTTATGCTCTCGAATTTTTCTCCACACATGCGTTCCTTCGTCCGTCCGTCCGTCCGTGTCTGGCTTTCGGGACGTACGTCCGTGTGTCCGCCAGCCGTTGTGTTCGTTCGTTATTCATCGCCAAAGTTTCTTTATGTCGTATCATATTTCTATAAAGAACGAATCGTACGAATGCGTGCGTATTCGTATGTACGTATGGTGGTGGGTGGGGCGCGAGGTAGTCTCTTCTTCCAGGATAACGTCGCGCCACGGAAAACGCACACATATTTTGAATATAAAAGGTCCTGCACGCATTATTATTATTATTGTATTCATGTACGACGCTGTTGGCTGCTCAACTTTTTATACTCGGTATGTAAAAAAGTTTTGAGATTTATCTTCGTATATGTGTGCGCGTGTGCTTATATATATATATATATATATATATATATATATATATATATATATATATATATATATATATGTATTAACATACACGTACTGAATTTTATCCGAGAATGAAATCACAAGTGTTGAATTGTAGCGAGCTGTTTATGTTCAAATCTAAAATAAATATAAATAATTCTGTTTATTGGAAAATGTATCGGAATGGAGACGTTTCTAGACGGTCTTGGACTATTGATTAGAAACAGAATATCTGAAAGTGGGGTCACTCTTCAGTACACTAATCACGACGTTCAATAAATCATAATTAATCGTTTTTTGATTGTTTCTAATGTTCATTCCCATGGCGGTGTTGTCATCTTCAGAGCGCCACGGTAAACAAAAATCTCTTGTCGTCTGTCCGGTGAAACAGCGTTTCATTTATGAAAAGGAATTGTGGCACAGTGTCGGAAGCGTGTATCATGATGTAACAGTATTTTCGTAAGTCTGTAAAATATTGTTGAATAAGTGTAGTTTGTCGTTTACAAATTTTACAAAATGTCTCCATATTTATGAGCCCACGATGCAGAGTACACAAATTGCAACGCGTTGGCTTTTTTAAATAAATTATCTGGTATGAAGCTGCATCATTGTCTTACACCTCAAACGATTTTTCAGTTGGTTCTTGTAAATTGTTCAAATCGCTCGGCTTCTGTAAAATGATTCACTTCTCGCGATTTCCTGCATTGGGCAGTTACAATCACTTTCACAAATGAACTTTGTTCATTCCATAAAGATCCTTTGACCGAAAGTGTTCAATAAATCATTATAGATCATTTTCGATTGTTGCTTGTATGTATTTCGAAGACAATGCTATCATGTTCAGAGTGCCAATGTGTAGATAAATATTTAAAATTGTCTAATCCTTCTAATGAATTTTCAGTCGGTTGGAAATTATTTAAATCATTTAGTTTCTTTGAAAAGGTTTTACTTTTCACGGTTGCCTGTATTTATATATTACAAATATTCCCCTAATATATAAACAGGTGCGGACGATCAATTTTCGAAAGTGTAAAGATCCGGATTTAGTAAGATGCAGCTCCGTTCTGCTGTCAAATGAAATCCATATTATTGTTAGCAGAATAATGTGTTTTATATTTTTTTCTTTTGAAAAAAGAAGAACCGTACAGTACATTCTTGGCACTGTGACTGAATTTACTTTACGCCAATGAATTATTCTCTCTTAGCGCTCTGACGATCGTGCCGTCGCCAGAATAATACACGTAAGAACAATCGAACTGGATCGATTGAAGATTTCTAATCTAGCGTTCGAAAAAAAAAACAGTCCGCGAAAGGAAAACAACGCCTAGATTCGCCCGTGTTACCATACTCTATTTTCTAGCTTCACATGTTAAGACATGCACACCACCGCACACAGACGAACGGTGTGTTCCGAACGGGGCACGACAAGCGCACGACCACGTTTTATGTCTTTTTAAATATGCTCGGTGTATTTGCATAGAAACCAGTTCTCACACGATTTTATTTCAATAGTGAATCTGACAAACCAGACGTTCTCTAATAAATTCCATCGCACCAAATATGATAAACAAACACATCATCAGATACGATCGAGGGTGTTCGGATGAAATCACTGGTAAATAAACACGGATGTGTACGTACGACACACGTGCGATACATATATATATATATATATATATATATATATATATATATATATATATATATATATATATATATATATATATATATATGTACAGGGATTTGATGCATGCATCGTATACGTATGGATGTATAAAGTGGAACCAATAACCGTGGTGCTCAACAGAAACTTCCTGTCGATATAAAAGAACTCCTAGCGAAACGTTGAAGGTCTTTTCCATTTTGTTGCACATACGCACACACAGTTACACTGGCATGCATAAATTAAATTTGAATGGGAGAACGAGTGACCGCACCTGTGCGAGCCGTACTTACCGATGATTGACGACATTCGTACAAGAGAAAAAAATGTATGTACACACACACATCTATGCGTTCATTCGTCCGGCGATAGAAACATTTAAAAAAAAAAAAAACACATACTTTTTAAAAACATACACACACACACACAGAGAGAGAGACTACAAGCACCGAGTTGCAGGCATTGGGTTTCCATGCACGTTACGTGCATTCACGTCGCGTGTTTTCAACTACTACACGCGTGAATTATTTCATGTACATCGAATCCACATTAAATATATTTTATGAAATAATAACACGTGCATACGTACGAACAGTTGATATCGTTACAAACAATGCTCACGGGACACGGGAATCGATGGAAATTAATGTGAACGTCGTCGGTGGTGTCGGGCCAGAAACCTGAACGGGACGGCGGACGGGCGAGAGATTCGAACCGGGCGCGTCTTATATTGTTTCGCCACATCGACTCGATCGATGTGCGTCGAATGCGGGGAAGAAACCGATTTGAATAACAAGAAGTCTAGACTAATTTCAATCAATACATGGCCGCATTTTAGAACGTTTTTTTCTTTTCTTCACTCGGTGCATCATTTACGAATCCGCTTTTCGTACGTTGAAGAACGTGCCCTCCACATTCTTATATAAAGTCGAACGTTGTAATCGACGCAAGGCGATCACTTACAGATGTTTCAAATAAAGGATAACGGCGAGAACGACTTTCACAGACACTTATTTTGTCGTCCCGCAGACAAACAATCGTTCTGATCAAAAATGTTCGATAAATCATCATCGATCATTTTGCTCTTTATTCCTTCGAAAAAACACCGAATATATCTGTCGACTTTCCCAGGCACGCATAGAACGAATTGCACAGGAGAATACTACAGAAACAAATAGAGTGAACGAACTTCTTCGTTCGAACCGAAAAATCGAATAAATAATCACCCTAAATGACTTGATAAATTAATTTCACTTTCTGGACAACGAGTTATTAATGTCTTAGACTAGACAAGGACTTAGTAATAAGTTCGTATACTTAAATTAATTTAAATCGAAACGTGTTACATTTTTTCAGTAAAGACACAGTCACTATTTTAATAATACTTTATTAATGTGACACATGTTGCAAGTTCTATAAATATATTTGCTTAAACAGTATGATTTATATATATATATATATATATATTATATATATATATATATATATATATATATATAAATATATCATACGCACATACATACAAACTAAGATCATAAAATATTGAAACCATTTTTTTTTTATTTCTACCGGCTGTGCAATTTATAGAATGTATATTATACACAATAACATTTTTTTCTAACTTCAGTTTTTCAGAAAACCGACTCAATTTTTGTAATAATTCTGTAGTGTAGAGCGCTTTGAGAGTCATGGAATTGTCATCGGAATGCATGTATCCAATTTATGAAAAATGATCTATGATACAATCAATTGTTGGTCAAAAAATAACGTTTCTGGACCGAGTGAAAAAATGAATTCATACGTGAAACAGTTTTTGTCATATCACTGAAAAATAATAAATGCCGACACCTATTTTTGAATACCATTTTTAAAAAAGGTATCTCAAATTAATGATTGAAAAAACGTGTTATTTGAGAAATATTACAAGTGTATAAAACCAAAATCTAGAGAGCAAAAGTGTTTATGATTTTCATTTAGTAATTACTTAACAGTCATTTTAAGAAACATTTCTGAAGACTATATATTTCGAGTTTTGTTATTTTTCCCGCCATTTATATATATATATATATATAATATGTGAAGAGATAGATTTAATTTTAATACAGAGTTGTTTCATTAACGAACGTTTTTCATTCTACATTATTTTCATCTCTGAAATGATTACTAGTGTTGTCTTGTTCTTTTGTTTTAAACTTGTCTAATTACTGTTTTCTTTTTTTTACAGGTAAGCGTTATTTCCTCATTTGTTACTAACCGCCTCTGCTATACTGGTAAGTGATTTAAATCCAAACCGTCCCATTTCGACAATTCAGCATTACTTTTTCTTAAATACCTGTTAATGTTCGCGCCGAAACAATTCGCATTGATATGCACATATTAATTTCGTGCCGGTCTCCAAAACGAATATCAGGCAGAGAGTAGTTTTTTTCCGTGTTACTGTAATCTAATCGCAGATTTATGGTGGCGATAATAACATCGAGATCCGAACGCGATTGCCTCACTGTTGTACAACAGATTTCAGTCGACGTTGGCGTTTCAATAGTCTTCGTTTGAAATTCGCACAGTACTCGGACACAAGCTGACGATCGACAAGACAGCGCACGGATTTTTCAGAACCGATCTGTATTTGTCGTGCGTATCGCTCGCGAGCATCGCATTCCGTGTGCGAAACGTTGTCTTATTGGACATTGTCAGTTGTGTCCGTACAGTTACAATTAGTGCGGTTCAGATGTCTGTTTCTGGGCCGTAAACAAAATAAATGTATCATAAATATAAAGCGTCATAATTAATAGAATCGCACAAATTAGAACAGTTTATGAAATTCGCAGAGGAAGGGATTTTATGGCCTCTATATACATATATATATATATATATATATATATATTGTACAGTTTATAGTTTTACTTTCGTCGCGACAAGTTTCTTAAAAATACAATTTGAAATTAGCATTCATTATTCTTGCTTACGCGCAGTTAACGTTTAATCCGTTTACTTGCGGATAGTTTTAAAGTTATAGAAGCACGGGAATGAAGTCTATTTATATTTAAATCTTGTACAAGAATATCTTCTTAAATCGCTCTTTGTCCTGCAGCAAACGTTTTAATTTTCACTTGTTTTATTTGAATTATTTTTTATATAAAAAAAACAACAACAACGACATACGAGCATGTAAATGAAAACATTTGTACGTCTCAGTTAAATATTTACCGATTTAAGAAGAGAAATATAATTAGAAAGTTGTGTACTTAATGTGGAGCGACTGAAAATGTATATTTTTCATCGGTGAATTCCTGGCAACGGGCCGTAATCTGTTGCACACATAGCCGTGATTTATAGATTTTATAGAAAATTCTCGTTTTACATCTTTTAGCGTATTAGTTTTATATAATTGGCGACGGTTTCTCAGGAGTGTCGATTGCAGGTCGACGACCGCCTCATTGCAAATTCTTGTCAGTCGGTGTTGTTCAGCTTAAATTTTCTTAAACTAAATCGAAGTTTCGTATTTAGAAAGAGCTTATTGTTTTATTCACTGGGTTGTTGGTTTCATGCACGGATCGTTGAAAATAGGAGTAACAAATTGCGCTAAGCACAAAAAGATAAGGGTGAATTTTTTTTCAAGTACCGTAAAGTTGAATAAGATTCATATACGAATTTATGAATCTTATTAATTGTTCTTCACAGTTAGTGACCGGGCGATATGAAAAATGGAACGCTTGCGATAATCGATTATTGATTATGATAATGTTTGCGAATTTAACTAGAGTACCTTTATTGCATTGCCGTTCTGACAATGTATATAAATTTACTTTCACAATTTGATTATATTGTCTCATCCCACAAACAGATATGATGTAGAAATATTTCTGTACATTAATGCTCTGAGGATGACGATGGGGCATCGTGATCGATATACGTATAAGTAACAATTAAAAATAATCAGAATCAGTTGTGTCTGTTGACTAATTATGTTTGTGGGAAATAGTGAGGATATTCGATTGTTCGCTTGTTTCACATGCGGGATCTGAAATGGAAATTTTGTATTTTCACGCACGTGCTCGTCCCGTATCTCGTCGTTTTTCCTGAACGTTTACCTTGATACGACGAGCACAGCTCGTCAAATTATTAACAACGATCTATAAACAGTATCTGTGTTTCTTTATCAGCGTTACGTCAGGTCAATGCCTCCGATACCGAAATATGTAACAGCGCAAAGCTCACACATCGGCGAATTCATTTCCATACAAACTGAGCTAAATAAATTTCGAATGCATCAGCGTTACGAACGCACGCCTCGAGACGAGATCGCACCCAAACAGACACTGCAAAATGTGCTCGGAGCTGCGGTGCACACACACAGCCACACACACACACAGATCGGAGAGAGACGTGCGTTCTCGTCGCCGTGTATAGAGTAGTCCCTTAACGGGCGCTTGTCGTGTCACAGAGCATACGCCGTCGTCGCCGACGACGACGACGACGCCGACGTCCGCGAATCGACCATTCTTCTTTGCAACGACGGCGGATCCGTTCTGGATCGTTAGCCACGGCGTCTTTGTACGTCCGGAGGTTTGCTCCAGACGCCGAGCATTTAGGTTAAATTATCATCCGAGAGTTTAATGTACCCAGTACACTTTTTTTTCTACTTGACGACGACGTCGTTTTGATACTCCGTAAGTGTGCGCGGCCCACGTCCGTGTGTACGCCTTTTTTGCCGGCTCGATGTGCGGTTTCGCCACCCCCGTTCGCGCAAGCATACGGACGAGCGGAAATGACGAGATGCGCGCCTCGTCTGTGTTCGGGTGAAATTAATTTAGAAAATTATCCGAGAGGCACTGTCGCACGTTCGTTCGGGGGACGGATAGCATTTACTGATTAATTCGATCGCTTTCACTGAATCGAGTCGGACAATCGCATGAGAGATTGACGGCGCTTGTTTCTTCCGATGTAATGCAGTCATTTTGTTTTTTCTATCGTTTTAAACGCGCATTTCTACCGTCTTCACCGACTACAATCGGACTAGTATAATAATATGTTTCTTTATATGCTACAGTAATACGAAATTCCTGCTGAAACTCTTTTATAATTCTCCCGACGAGTGGTATCCAATCGCGGCCAAGTTTCTTCATACTGTGTAAATTTTAAATAGAAAAAGTAAATCTTTATCGTGACAAGAGCAAACGATAGATCGACCTCTTTAAGGGATATGGATTTCCACCGATTGAGTCGAACAGTTATTTATGAAAATTAGTCCAACTGTTGTCGATACTTCTCGTTTACTTTACTCTCATTATTGCAGATACTCATAGAACGATCATTTACTTGAAAGGAAAATAAAATGAGCACGCATATTTCCAAAACCGAGCGAATGGAATCAATTGCTTAACCGTTCAATGCATACAATATAAATACATCGTTCACACACACACACACACAATCTTATCAGAATTTAGTATTACAGATGTAAATTTACAACTGATTGCCTGTTACTTTTACGCGAGATTCTGTTTTTATTTATCACAACATGCATTGATATACTTGTGAAAATTAGTAGTCACTCCTTTAATAGGAGATTACCGTAACCGTTTATATTCTGTCGTGACTTCCAAGCTCCATAAACAAAAACCGATATTAAATAATCAATGATTCATTGTGTTACACCTTGCATGATTTCATGTCTGAAATAACATAAACTTTAATCGATATTTTGATTCCTTTGCCACCGAAATACACTTGTCTGTCGACATCATCCCAAACTACAAATGTTCATTGACCCTAATCAAAATACATCTGGATTATATTTCGCCGAGCCTTTTTAATAAATACTTTCAAAGAATGATTCTCTTTTCCACGTACCATAAAACTATTTCCGGCTAAGATTGTTCAATAAAAATCACTGAAAATTTTTTATTGTTATGCTTAGTCGCATCTCGATGGAAATGATATGAAGTTCAGAGAAACAAGGTGCGAACAGAAACCGATATAATCGTTCGGAAAGTCTCTCAAGATGTCTCAGCACAACATCTTATCGTTTTATTTACTTTTTCTCATCTCTCAACACTTTTTTCTGCGTTTCCGATCCGCGTGCAAACTAAATAACCACGCTGATTTCTTCACTGTGTTTATTTTTCAAATTGTGTTAATTGTTCTGTTAGAAACTAAATTCGAGATAGGTAGATGCTTCATCATTAATATCCGAACACGAATATAAAATAAAAACATGCGCACCTGAATTCAAGTCGTTTCTAATGACATGAGACGTCGTTCTTCGTGAAATCTTCACTTCGTATGACACGCTCTTCTATTTTCATTCCGGATTCAGACATTTTCGATTGTATTAGTAGCTCTAATGATTCCCAGTGTGTAAATCGTCACCGGTCGACCGGATCTCCTCTTACGTTCATTAACTTCCGACGTCTCGTTTAATACCGTGGCACAGATGTCCTGTTCATTTCGACTTTCTGGACTATTTTCAAAATGATATCCGTCCGCATTCGAGCCGAGTGCAGGGCAATCGCTGCGACACAGATTTCTTTATCGTCCCCGTTCGCGATTATCGATTTACGAAACAGATTTAAACGTTTACGAAATGCAAACGTAAACACGAATATCATATATGCGTTTCATTATTGTAGAGATACTTGTTTATGGCGAGAGAGCGCGTGTGTGTGTGCATTCCGAAAATGAAAGCGCGGCTCTCTCCATAACTTAAATTCTTACGACGCGTCGTCCTCCGTCGCCGACGTCTGTTCCGTACGTATTTTATCCGACGTGCGGAGACAATAAACGCCGAGTGGAAATTTCAGCGAGAGACAAGAATAAAAAGACAATCATACTCGGGCCGATCACGCGCGTTCCCGAATCTCGACATCCGTTCGAACGTATAAATCGAATCCCTCTGCAACAATTTCTTACGCACTTATGTCATCCGCAACTTTGTGTTGAGTTAGAGTATGGTCCACCGGCGGGACAATAAACACACACACACACACACATGTAGGACGAGAGATGAAGAAAACGAAACGATGTGTGTGTTGTGTGTGTGCATCGGAAAAAATGGAAACGCGCAAGCGGACTGGCAGCAGAAAAAGTGTACGCCGCCGATGTGTCGGAATCGCGCGCACCCGCGAGAGACGGGCGGCGATTTGAACGGGCGGGCGGTTATAGGCGACGCGAGCCGCGGATAAAAGTTTAGTACGCGCGCGGTCGCACAATCGTCAACACGTACGTCCGCCCGCACGACAGCCACACGCCAGAGCCGTGTCCGAGTCCGAGTGTCAGCGATCCCTCGCGTCCTATCTCTCGATCTCTCCCGTGATCGCAATCGTCGTCGACGTCCGCACCCGATCCACGTCCGTCGATCGATCAGCGCACCGATCCGGTCGACGATCGAATCCCGCCGCGTCGCGCGTCGTCGTCGATTATTCCTCGACTTCTGAAGCAGCAGCAGCAGCAGAAGAAGAAGAGTTCCGAAAGTTTGTTCGGTCGTATCGAACGATCGGCTCATTTATCATTATAATAAGTTTATTGTTGTTGTCGTTTGGCCCCGCTGTTCGATTCTCGACGATTACATGTAAAATGTAGAGAGTTTTCTTTCGTAAGGTGCGTATACGTTCGAAACCGTTCAACAAGTTCCGTTCAACAAGTCTGTTCGACTGTTACCGAGAAGTGTTTGTCGTACGAGAGAACCTGCCGGCCTTTTTTCGGCTCGAGTTTTTGTTTGTTTGTTTTTTCGATCGTAGCGTCGAGTGAGTTTTGTTGAAAATAAAAACGGTAGCTCTTATACGAAAGGTATTATTATTGTTATTATTCTTTTATTATCAAATTACGTACTTTTTGTTGTTTTCGTTTAGACGGTTGTAGATTTCGCAAACATAGTATTTTTAAAGAAATAGATACACACGTATCTATCGTGTCGTGCGTTCGATGAGTGACACAAGTTGAAAAAAAAAATACAATCAGACAATTAAAACATGGAAGTATGTTCATCGTACTCTGTGTTTTTATGTGGAAAAAAAGTCAGGAGTTACATTCCACAGCTGTATAAGAACGGATTGCTAAAATCGTAAAAGTAAATTCATTGTTCAGAAATAAAATACTGTAAACTGATTTTTTTTTAAAGAAAATCCATTTTCTCACTTGTGTCATTTTTCTTATGCACCTTTATATATATATATATATATATATATATATATATATATATATATATATATATATATATATGTATATATATATATATATATATATATATATATGTATGTTTGTATGTTTGTTTAAAATTATATGAGATGTTTGAAAATTAAAACAATAACGCCAATCGTTTATAAATAGACATAATTTAATTACGAAATTAGTCATTGAACTTGTGTTACTTTTTCTAGTGTTCAGCAATTTTTAATCATTAGAAAAATACAATTATATTTCTGAGAATTTCTTTCATATATTTTATCTAGCTAGCTTGCATTCTGTTATAGAAACAGATTATATATATATATATATATATATATATATATATATATATATTTATATTTATTTATTTATATATATATATATATATATATATATATATATATATATATTTATATTTATTTATTTATTTATGTATGATGTGTATATATGTGTATGTATGGATATATGTATATAATCGAAACAGCTCTTTACAAAATAGATTACTTAAATGTAGGTATATAATATAAACAATTATTCAGCAATTTGTCTTCAATCACACGCCGTCATACACATTTTATATTTTTTCCTCTCGGCATGAAATTCTGAAAAAAATATCGACTAATTGATTATTGTTGATTTTGATAATGGCTTCTGAATATTCCGATGTCACTGCTCTATCATCGTCCATGCGATCAATAAATAATGCCAAACATTTTGTTACTGTAAATCGTCTTCCATAACTGTACTCTTCTCCGATTGTTTGAAATAATTTTAGTATTCGTTATATACTCGAATGTGCGGAATCTATATATGCGGTATTTTTTTTATCTATCATGCAATCATCTTTTAAAAGTATCGTATTTTAATCAGTAATCGAAATGAATTACAGAAAATGCGTGCCGGAATGGTTCTCCTCCATTCCGTACACTACAAAACTTATTTCTAACCGGAATTGTTCAGTATATCAATATTGACCACATTAGGTTGTCGAGCACTAGGGTTACAGATACCTTGGTGCTCTGAAGATGATGGCATTGCTATTGAAATGCACACAAGTAAAAATCAAAATGATCAGCGATGTTTTATTGAGCATTTTTGATCAGAAACATGTTTCGTGAGACGAAAAATAATTAGTCAGTAAAAATTATAATTAGTTAAATAATGAGTCGGTAATAATTTAGACAGTAAAAGAAAAACTACTAGTTACAGTGTGTGAACTTTGTTATGAGGATATTAAATAATTAATCATATATATATATATATATATATATATATATATATATATATGTATATGTATATAAATAAACACACACACACATACATCCACACACAACATAATATTCCGTCCTTAACCTCGTTTCGCTAATTAAAAGCTACTTTCTTATATATTTCCGACATTGTATTTTCCATAGTGTCTTCTGACCTACCAATCAATCGACTTCTATATTTAATCTCATCTTCTCGTATATATTCTCTTTAGGGTTTTTGAAGTTCTGGTGAAATTCAATCGTCTTGATTTTCGCTTATTACACCCAATTTATTTCGGATTTTTTTTATTCATGCTGCATCGTATTTTTTTTTTAAATTCTGCTGTAATATTCAATCGTAATCTTTTCAATAGTTAAGGTATTTATTGTTTTTAGTATTTTCATATTTTCTTTCTCATCTTCATTGCTTAAATAGTCATATTTTTGTCAAATGCCATCAATGATTATTTTTCTAACTTGAAAGTTGTCAAAAGGACCTTTGATTTTTTTCTTCGTCCCAATTTGTGAAAACTGAGATAAGAGACTGAAATAAATCCAAATTTTATACATCACTTCTTTTACAGCGTCAAGATAGGATGAATAAAAATTGATTTTTTCCAGAATAATTATAGTCTTTCCACTATTTATATTTTTGTAACTATTTTATCCTAAGATCCAAATAGAAGATTAAGAGAATTACAAATATTTTGTCTGTAGATTCTATCGTCCTTTGAGTGTAAAAATAAAAATATATTAAAGCTAAATCTATTGCGAATTAATAATTTACCATCAATATCAGAAATTGAAAAGATTACTTGAAGCAAGTATGATAGGTAAAGATAAATGAAATATTAGAATTTATTCGGCGAATTTTTTCGAGAACTAAAATACGTTCCATTTTTCAATACACATTGATTTTCTATAAAAGAATGCACCGAATTCATGTGCGCACCTAATAATTTATTGCATATTTTTGATCGAAACATTTGTTGTGGACTGTGGGATGAAAAGTGAATTCATTTGTGAAAATAAAAGTAATTTACTCATTTTTCTCATAAAGAATGCAAACTTTTCAAAAGTATCTTAATGTTATACGTCGTGGAAACAGATTTTTTTTTAAAATGTGCTATAATTTAATAAGATACTTAAGTGTTAAAGAAACATACGTAACGGTCACAAGACACTCCTTAAATTTTATACAATCTGACCATCTTAATCGACTGCATATCTGTTTAAAACCGTACATCGGATTGTACCCAACATTTCTATCCGATAAACGCATGATTTGCTTACACCCTGCCATTATATACATTCGTGTGTATATACATATATATAGTATTCAATTCATATATTTTTCAATGACTCCCGACTCGATAGACAGACACGGTTAATCATTCGACATCTAATACATAATTTATTCATTTCGAATATGCACTTAGTGCGTCGTCCACTATTGACGTTTAACTCGTATTACATATATATATATATATATATATATATATATATATATATATATATATATATATATATATATACAGATATATAGATATATAAACATGTATATAAACGTAGCCATGTCCTGTGTGTGTATTTGAATATGCGAGTACACAACGTGAGCCCGATATAATTACGCTGATTGATTAAACACATATCTACATGTTTCATCGTCGATACATTATTACTAATTCACGACTCTTTTTTTTTGATTTTCGGACGCCGTCGGTGCCGTACACGCCGACCGTGCGTATAAAAAAAGACGACCGTAGGTCCAGTGCGTCGGACGCGCGTCCAGCGAAAGTCAATCGAACCCGCGTCTCCCCAATACACCTAACACAATTAGTGTAGTACCGTCACTCGTGCGTATTAATCGCTTGTGTTGAATCGAGTTATTGTCTGATCGGTTATCTTTATGATTGATCCGTTTCGGCGCTGTTCGATTTATGTATATATGTAGAAAGTTCGAAGATTTCTTCTACGAGCCAGTCAGTCCGCATTGCCTTCCATTATAGAATTAAACGATCGAATTTTTGTTTCTGCTATCTGTTTCTCGTCGTCATTCTGTATATTTAGTCGAAAGTAGTCCGATGAGAGATTGTAAAAATAGGTTCGATCCTTGTAGAAACATTTAAAATCGTTTTTAATCGAAAAAATATCGTTCGCGGAGTGAAATGAGAATTCGTTCATTAAAATGGTTTCGGCCACAGTGTCACAACTTTATTGTGACAATTGGTTTGATACTTCCCACCGTTCTACTGTAACGTTTTTCGAAAATCCGGAGAGAATTAGTATTTCTGAGATTTGTCAGTGACATGAACGCTCCGCGGACGATAGTATTTTCATCGAAACATGAATAAACAAATAGCAATTATGTTCAAAAAAACGATTAATGAACATTTTTGATCAGAAAGCAATTTTGTGTTTTGTGGATGCGAAAAAAACAACTTTTGAAAATTGCATTATGTCCACAGTGTCTAATCTATATTGCACTTATTAGAAAAAGCATATTTTATTACATCTACACACACACACACGTATATATATATATATATATATATATATATATATATATGTAATCAAACTAATTATCCTTAAACGAATTATGCCTTTCATCTGCCTTTAAATCGGTCACAAATAGAAGTATCCCATATCATTATGTTCTTATGAATTTTTCATTTGTGAAAAGTATTTTGGGTTTATATTAAATACGATTGTCATGGGAAAAATCCAGATGAGTTTCAAACAATATCATTCGAAGTATCGGACACGTTTATATTTTTACACTGTGTTCAAAAAAAATGTATACACACTGATTTTTAACAGTTTCCGTCTTTACTTTCATAATTTTAATTTCATAATTTTGTAACTAGGGAAAAAATTTGCATTAACGCGCAAGTGTTCGAGTTGTTTTCGATTCCTATCCAGGAGAAACGGGAGTGCGTTTATCATCTAAAATATTTCTCTGTATCGCTGCACATTCCACTTCCAGTAGCTGGCCGTAATTCAGCGACAGTCGGTGGTTTTGTGGCATAAACTCTATCTGTGGGATATCCGTATAAATAAAAGATAGTTCTGGAGAACTGTCTCTTCTAGATAAGATTTGAATATAGGGAGATGCCGTATCTTACTGAAAATAAAATTCATCAACATTCTCAAATAGCTTGTGAGTATGTGGAGCAATCGATTCCTAAACAAGTATAGCAAAGCTATTATACGTTGTTGTATCAAAAAATAACGTCCCGATTAAACCCAAGGACGATTTAATTCCCGGTAAATTCACATGTTCTTCTTCAGTAACGTGTGGATTCTCAGTTATTCAGCACGAAAAATATGATTATTGATTGTGTATTATTCAATTTGAATGTTGCTTCATCGTTCCAAACGATCTTAACTGCACACAGAGCGTCCTCTGCAACTTTTCTTTAGCACCACTCGGAAAATTCAACCGTACGTTCAGGATCATCTTCCTTCACGGCTCGCACTAATCTTTGAACGTAGATTTTCCATCTTGTTCGTTTTAAAACGTCACATACTAGATTTGCGGATTGTCGTTCCACGAGCAGCTTGTCAGGCAGAATTTTCTTGGCGTTCGTCGGATATTTTCCAGCATCTCTTGTAATTTTACGGAACTCGTGGATGTGCGAAGTCTTTCATATCGTTGTCTATGTGCATATTGCAGTGCCTTCCGCTTCTATGTTTGTTACGAATACGTGAAATTGTGAGATGAGTTGGTGGTCGATGCGGTGCTCACTCCTAGACTGTGTGACTTTGGACTTTGTTCATATCTTCCAACTTCCAATACCATTTCAATGTAAAGTTTTACTATTCAAATATAAATCGAGTGTTTTCCAATATAACACACAACTTGCGATCGGAAACCGTAGATAGATTGATATTCGAGGTTAAGGGTGCTTCTATATCTAATGTTATTAACGCCTGAACACGAATACAAAATGAAACGCACCCTCGATTGAACACACCACCCTTATTTAAAGTCAAACTAGTTCCAACTGTTCAATCCCCTAATAAACAACTGAAAAAGAAGAAAGGTCATTGTGCTGTACGATGATAAATTGCGTATACATTTTTTATGAACGCTGTGTAAACATAAAAATAATTGGATAAATTGCGTAATATGGAAAAATTGAAATGTTTTGGCGTATAGGCATTTTCATATAACCCGTGTTATGGACATGCGATGAGGGGATATCTCAGACCGGTCAGTAGTTCACTAGAGCAGCTTGTGTCTGAAGTGTCATTCTAATTCCCGCCTTTCATATCTGTTCGCCAATTCGATATCTTCGAAACAGTATCGCGTCCGTTTCAGATCTGTTCATCGCACAAATCTCACATCGTCCCCCGTTCGACGACGATCGCGCCGAAACGGATCTGTCCAGTAATCCATCAGCGTTCCTCACTTGCGCGCGCGTTAATGACACGAAAGACAGCGCCGATCAGCGTATCTCGAACGCGCGGAATCGTCAGCCCGGCGTTTTGGACGAAGAGCGCCTGTCGTCCGGGCGCGCGCGCGACTCCGGGCGCACTTAAATTTCCATCGCAGATGGAGCCATTAATTTTTGCACGTCTTTCGTACCGACGCTCTCCGTTCGAACGATTTTTCACGAACCGCACATTATTTATTCAGCACACATTATATTTTACACGCGCACCGAGCGTACGTTCCGCGCGTCGAACCTCCGATACGCTCAGCTCGCGCCCCGTATTTTATGATTTATCAATTTGCGTTTTTTTCCCCTTTCGCATGAAATATCTCTAACTTCATTTCGAGTAGTTGTTCTTCTTTCAATTTCCTAATTGATCGGTCGGCAGGCGTCAACGCGAGTTAAGAAAACACCAGTAAAATTAGCGGTTTTAACGGCCTTTCACTCTTTTGAAGATCCTTTCGTCCTCTTCTTTTGCAATTGAAATTTCACTCTTCACATTATAGCATATAAAATGTTTTTTTTTCATACTTCTTCACACGATCACCAATTTTAACAATTGATAATTGATCAATATGGATTATTTGTTCATCTGAGAGATTTGTTCGGAAAATAAATTTAAAATGAAAATAATTCTATTAAAGATATTGAGGTTGATTCTTAGTTATGCAAATGTCAGTAGCCATCGTGACATCTTCGAAGCATGTAAGCTAGAAAAATATATCTTATCGCGCCGAGCATATGAGGATAGCTCCATCGAAATACGTGTAAACAATAACCAAAATAAATCATAGAATATTTTGATCAAAAAAATAATTAGATGTAGTTTTTCGCGAGTGTTAATTCATTTTTGAAAGTGAATGTATCCACGATGCCACAATGTCATAAATTATAATTACATTATATATATATATATATATATATATATATATATATATATATATATATATATATATATATAATTATAATTATATTTTCCACCGAGCCCACACTTCACTTGAAAATAATTAATCATTGATTTGTTTTTGATTGTTGTTAATATTAATTTAGTAAATGTCATCATTGTCAGTGCTGCAAAACGCAGAAAAATCCGGAATCAGATCTTTGTCTATATCTTGGAGATGTAAGGATGATTGCATCACCATTTAAACGCGTACAAGCAACAATCAAGAATAATCATCGATCATTCTTGATTGTCCTTCATCAAATGTCGATTAAATGATCGTTCAATAAACATTTTTAATCGGAAAAAAATTAATATTGTACGTGGAGTGTGGAAAATCCATTTTTGAAAATGAATCTAGTCTCTGTGATAGAAGTACGAGTATGTTGTCCTACAAGCGTGACGATTTCTAATTTCTACGAGAATCGAAAATTATTTAATCCCTCTAGAAGTATTAAAATAAAAAATTATTGAAAGTTTTCATTTAGCCTGTATAAATCGTGCTGTTTTTTCTATTTTTCGATTAAATTAATTTATATTTTCTTCAAAATTGGAGCTCGTAATTGTTAGTCGATAAGAAATGGATATGAAATCGAACTCGGATACAGTTCTGGTACTGTACCTAAATCGAAATTCACTAATGGATTTGTATTCTCTCCTTCTGAAACGCATTTTATTTCGGATCAGAGATGTTCAGTGATTGATTATATTTTATGTGTACTAAGTACAAGAAAATCTGTTCCTGCGGCTTATCTTCTATATTTTAGTGTTCGCACCCTTAGATAGGAAACAATCGTCTTTCTATTTGCAATAATGATTTTTTTTCTGTAGAATTTCAAATAGACATGAAAAAGGAATGTTTTAAAAAGACATCAATCGTGTCTAGAGAAATAGTTTTTCATTCATAAATTCCAATTATAAACTCAGTTCTGGATGTTTTTCATACACCTTTTAGTAACTTGTGTGTGTGTGTGTGTGTTTAGTATCCGACAATTTGACTTGAACGACAGTTACGATTTTCAGCTCGTCCAGTATAAAGTTAAATAATTATCAAGAAGCGTTTTTCTTTAAATTTTTAAACGATTCCGTCACCGCAATTTAATCAGATAATTATTCAGACCGACCACTTCGTACAAAGACAGATTATACGCGTCGATGGTTTCACTTCCACATTTTTCAATCATAAACACAATACATCTTAATTACGCACACACACACACACACACACACACACACACACACACACACACATATATATATATATATATATATATATATATATATATATGTTGTATGTATTATGTATGTGTATAAAGTGTAATCCACTAACGTTGAACATTTCTTATGGTATAATTAAACTACAACTGTTCGAATCTAATTCAGCGCGAATAATTGCATGAATATTTAATAAAAACGCAAAGAATGGCTCGCCGCCTATTTGAATGTTTTAAATATCGGACGCACGCCGCAATAGTTCGAAACGTATGATGGAATATGCACGGGGATTGCTTTTCTGTCTCGCTTCTTGTGTCTGTCGCGCGAAGACACGAACGAATCTCATTCGAATCGAAGAACAACGGACGGGACGCTATCGAAATCACGAACGATTCTCAGTAGTGGTGGTCGTACATATACGTTCTGTAGATTTATAAATGTGTGCATGTATTTATATATACATATGTATATATACATATATATGTATATACATACACATACATATACACATACACACACACGCATACACACGAGGGGAAGTCCAAAAGGCAAAGAAAAGTCTGACCGAGTTGATTTTTTTTATTTCTCGATACAGTCTCCGTTAATACTAATACATTTTTTGCCTAATGAACTTTTCAAGACCTTCAAAAAATATTCTTTTGGTTTAGTTGAAAAATGCTCTGAAATAACTGACTTCACTTCGTCTCGAAATTTTTTACCCCTCGACCCTCTCTTCCGATTTAGGAATGAAAAATAGTCGCTCGGGGCCAGATCCGGACTATATTGTGGGTGGGTGGGTCACGACAGCCATCGCAATCCGACTTCGGTGTACCGGAGCATTGTCTTGCAAAAGAAGAACGCCGTTTGAACATTTTCCACGTCCTTTTTTCTTTAATGGCTTCTCGAAGTCGACGCGTATCTCTCTCCGGCTATGCTGACACTCTTTTTTCTCTTTGTATTCAATTAAGAGAACGCCTTCTGCATCCTAAAACACGGTCGCCGTCATTTTTCCCGCTGACTGCGACACCTTGCATTTCTTGGTTGGGGGTGCCCCCGTTTTCAGCCACTGCATGGTCTCTTGTTTGCTCTCAGATTGGTTGATGGACCCAAGTCTCATCTCCGGTAAAAATTCCGTTCAAAATCTCCCGAATGCATGCAATTCGTTGCCCATTTTGCACCGGCGTATGCATTCTCGGCACCCGTCTTGCACTCACCTTATTCGCGTCAAGATGATCATGCAAGATTCTGAGAATGAAACTTTAGTCATTTTTGTGAGTTGTTTGTTCTTCAGTCGACCATCTTTCGATACAAGATTTTCGACTTTTTCGAGGTAATCTCTGAGATAGTTGCCTCGATCGGGCGTACAGAGCGCTAATCGTCTTCCAAGTCTTCTCTTCCTTGTTTGAAAAGTGAATGCGACTATTAAACGTGCTCTTTTCTGGTTAATGATCCCCGTAAACGGCATACATCGCCTCCATGATGACTTTTAGGGGGTTCACTTGCTTAGCAAGGAACCTAACAACAGCGCATAGTTCTATTTTCTCCATGATTTCGTAGTTACTCCGAGTTGAGTTGTTCTTCCGGTGACAGCGTGATGAGGACTGACAGCACTATGAGAGATTGCTTGTACACTAATTAAAGAGTTCTCTGATGAGAAGTGGCTCCGACCGTTTCTTCTTGCCTCGAACTTTTGGATCTCCACTCGTATATATATATATATATATATATATATATATATATATATATATATATATGCGTGTGTGTGTGTATATAAATGAAGGACAATTGAAAAAATCTATATTCGAAGTCGGATACGAATCCAGACTGGCCGATAACGCTATTCGAGAAAACAATTAGGCAATGATGCAAATCGTTTTGAAAATAAACTCGTGATCGAACGAGAAGTGTAGCTTCACGACGCACCGACTGAGCGACGAGCGGATGACTGATTGACGTGTAAACGGACGGGGCTTATTACGAAACGCGATAATAAAAACAGAGAAGAAAAATCTAAAAACGTAATCTACATCGCTTAATTCGTTTCGTAAAAACAACAAGACCTCTAGGTGTTTATTTATTTATTAACGCGTTCTTTAAATATCAAATGAACGCGCACGGATTCTAATACGAGTGTGTGTGTGTGTGTGTGTGTGTGTTTTATTCTATGATTAAAGCACCCAGTATCCACACTTTCCACATTATATTTATATATATATATAAACCACATATGTGTGTTTATAAATACAAATTGCTACAATAATTTGAAAGGTTTGTTTATTTAACGAATTTAGAGAATCTATTATTATCTAAATAACGAAATGAAAATTAAATTTTTATTGCGAGATACGATTTAGTTTACTTGATAATGGATATATATATATATATATATATATATATATATATACACATAATATATCTATCATGTATCTCTGTCTGTGTCTGTTTATAAAACAAATTAATTTAACGAATTGTGAAAACATGCTAGACAAATGTTCTCAAAAAAAACTATTAAAATAACCGATTGATTACGTTTGTTGATCTTAATTCTTCTCTTTGATTCTTGAAAGCAATATTGCTGACGAATAAAGAAAGATGCTGCGACGACGATGTTCGGAACTGAGATATTTTTAACATTTTTTTTTATTTTAAAGCCGTAGAAATACGTTTGACCGATGTTTTCTTGTATACAATAGTCAGTCTCTGTCTATAGTTAGATATATAGATTATAATTATTTGGAATAAATATTTTACTCTATCGTTGTTCGCTTCGTGTGAAAAATAAACATAGAATGTGTAACACTTCTCACTCACTCTATAAGCCGCATCAACATTTCTGATCAAAAATGTTACTTAAATAGTATTTAACTAAGTAACGTAAAGTAATTGATAATTAATATTTTTTTTCAATATTATTTGTGCGTGTTTCGTTGGCAAAGTCATTCACGAAGTGATAAGGTGTAGGAAAATAGTTTTTTTTTTAATTATCACAATTACAGTTCTGACACTGGCTAAATCCATTTTCACAAATGAATCAATTTTTCGTGCTACAAATCACAAAACATTTTCCTTCTGATGAATAATGTTCAATGGATGATCGTTGATCATTTTTGATTGTTATTTATGGGGATTTCGATAGCTATGCTGTCATCGTCAGAGCGTTGAGGTACGGAAAAGTAAGATTTTTCAACATCTTAAACTTCAGAGAATTTATTCGCATAAGAAACAATAAAAAATGATAAGCAATCATCTATTGAACATTTTTGATTAGGAAATGTTTCGTAATTTGTGAAGTGATTGAAAAAAATATCTTTATATATATATAAAATCAAAATTATCCACAAAAAAATTTTCAGTGACGTCGACTTATTTATTTATAATGACGATGTTTCATGGTACCCAAATATGTTTATCTCATATATAAAACAGCAACGTTACAATCTGTCTGCGATAATGTTGACAATAAACATATCGCAGATATGTTTATTGTTCGATTCGGTTACATATAGAGGCTTATAATTGACAAGGGGACGAGCGTAGCGTTCTGCGGGCGAAGTCCCCAAGTTTATAATAAGATCGGAATTTAATTTGTGGTTTTGCGAATAAATTCACTTTTAGAAATCAATTTTCATTCGCTACGATCACATGTTTCATTAGAAAATGATTCAAAAGCGATTTCAACTAGTGCCAAAGCTGCACATCTATTAAATGATAAATCCTATAGAAAATAATTACGACTGATTCAGTTCATAAATACTGGTACACGTTAAGACGTCTTTTGTATTAATAGCTAATGACACCAGTCACTTTGCTCAACACTTATTACAGAAACTCTGCATTAATTTCTTTGAAAACTTTCATGCAATAATAATAATAACAACATCCGTGTACAGTTATTTATGAATTCGCCAGCAGTGTCTTCAAATAGGATTTTATAATCAAATTAGTAGAAATATGTTTTAAATTTTTCGTGTGAAACCATTAATTGATTGATAAATACACACACACATATAATTGTAATCATTTAAACTTTTCCATACGTACGGTTATAAATACACAAGTGTATGCGGTTGTCGATATTAAATGCCTTTGTTATTGAAAACATCGACCACTGTTTCCTCTCGTTTAGGAAACGAGCCGTAGATAACACATGATTCTTATCGTATCCTCCAATACTGAAAAATAAAATCATGCGGTTAAGTGTAAACGCAATTAGAGAGAATCATTTCGTAATTAGAACTGATCAGTTGTCTCTGTCGTTGATCTGTTTTATCTCTGAACACTATTTCGATACGTCTCTCGAAAAATTAATTGCATTCTTGTTCACAGAATGCGTACGGATGTATTGCTGTGAGTGAATTGTTAGAATTTAATTTTTCAAAACGCTGATAGACTGTAAAATCGTTTATTTATTAATATAAGAGTTTGAATATTTTTAAATTAGAAAATACTATTTTAAAAGAGGTTTTTAAAACAAACAAACATGCCGACCGAACTAAAGAGCCGAATGGACTTCGATACAAACTGTAATATTTCATTTGAACGATCGACTAGATGTTATTTTTGAAAGAAATTCCAGGAATGAAAAATGCGCTCTCGTTAATAGCAGCGAGTCATCATATTGATGAGTTTTTTTGGGGTTATTTGAAAAGCGTATGATCGTAACTGTTCTTCATTATTTTCTTGTTATATTTTCTGAATAGTTTCGATTCGAACGTCGATACGTGCATCGTCTTATTTTTTTTCTTTCTTTTTTTTAAAAAAGAACCGAATAAACCGTCATATCGGTGTCTCATTTTCGAATTTACGTGATACGACAAACACTTCCGACACCAGTCGGATATATGAGAACGAAACGTTGAGAACGGACAGAACCGGAGCGCCGTGCAAACACACAAACGCCGACGTTCGTTAAACCCGTGACACGTCGTCTTCCAGGTCCCCCCTGCGTACATTTCAGACGGCGCCCGTCGCCGAATCCACTTAAAATCTAAGTTAATTTGTGTCCGCGCGGAGCGCGCACCGTACGTCCACGGTCCGTACGTTCGTAGAACGCGAGTGCAAACATCACGTGGCCGAGTTTAAAAGGATTTCGAAATAAAAAGGGAAACCGCGGCCGAGATGGCCGGTCCGCCGCGTCCCGGATTACCGAAAATTAAAATAATTGTCTGCGTCGTCGTCGCCGTGTGCGCGCTGAAAATCAACACTGCAGGTACGTACACGTCCTACTACGTCGCGCTTTATTTATTGCAGACGGCGGCGGGTCCGCCCCCGCCGCCCGCCGTCGCCGATCCTGGCCGCTGACGAGCGCGCGTTTGTGTACGTGCGAGGATACGTGCGCGTTTAGATGTGTGTGTGTGTTGCTTTTTATGTTTATGATTTTTGATGTTTTTTTTTTTTTTTGCACGATGATATTCTTCTACGAATCGGTTTTAATCTAAACGATCGTGAGAGCGGTTCGTGAATTCTTAGTCAGGAGAGAGATTTTTCTCAACAATGACGGAAAACAGCACCGGAGTCGATAAATGTTTTAAGTATTTATTTTTTTAATATCGCATTCGCACGAGGAAGATTAAATTGAGTTGATTTCAGCGAAACTATGCGTGCATTTTTTCGAAATTAGCAACATTTTTGATACTGAATTACCGACGAACGTTTCTGTATACGGCTCAGACTACCGACTAGAGTCGAAAAGAACACGAGGTGTTCATATTTTCAGGAACGTACGCTGATCCAGTGGAAACATCTATAATTATCTCTGTTTAAACTCGTTAAATACGTGTCGTATTTATTTCATCGATGCTCTTCGTATTTATCGTTTGTTTATGTACTGATTCGTTAGGTCAAGTTTATTATTCGACCTGTGTGTGGAATGTCACAAAATGATTTTACCTGTGACTATTCGCGACAATCGTAACGTGTCTGCGATTTTTGTTTTTCTCGTGAATTGTATTCGTTTCGGTTAAATCTGCCGAGTTGTGATCCCTCGTACAGTCTTTTGCCGTTCAGTTTTTTTGCGAAATGAAACTTGTATATCGAGTGTTAGACCCGCTTGCACGCGTCACACATTTTCTGTAACGTTCGACGCGTCACGAAAACTTAGTCGCCGGAGGAATGTAGCGGAAGCGTTGCTTGAGAGTGGTGGTTCTCCGTTAGGACTTCTATCGCCGAGACAGCTGTTGACAGTGATGCCGCTCGACCTGTAGATTTTAAACAGTTGTGAAAGATCCGCAGTACCAGGAACTACTAGCAATCATCCGACGATAAATGCAAGGGAACTCGATATCCTGTACGGTAATTTAAGTCGTCATAATTATTTTCATTAAATAGAAAATAGTTCCTCATAAAAAATAGTAATGATACTTGACTCTTATATTCTTAAACCCATCGGACAGAAGTTTCACGTCTGCCGTGAGGCTTTGCACACACACAATTCTTTAAGTCGTTAGAAAAAATGTCGTTACATATTATTTTCGAATTTGAAAAAACACCGATTATCTGGTCTCGACTTCTAGATCGAAGTATAAAAAAAACTGACGAGCGAGTGCGCAGGTTGATTAGAATTATTGGGATTGCGACATAAACAATACAGCCGCGAAAGTCGAAAGACTTTGAAACGTTCTGATTTTCTAATTCGTTCGAAATGCGCAGATCAGTCTAAAATGTGATTGTTTTTTTTTTCTCTGCGGAATTCAACGGAACCGTTGAAGTCCGCATGCGAACCGGCAACCGTCCAATTAATTACCGCGTCCGGACGAAATCCGAATCCTCCGTCGCACGCCAGAAAAACGTGCGGACACGTCCGTGCTCGCATATCTTCGACGTCGAACCGACGGACGGACGGACGCTCGTCCTCCCGTCCGTCGATCCCCGGAACGAAATAGTGACGTATGCAAAACGCGCAGTAACGAAAAACGCACACGCACTCGCACGCGAAATTTATATGCGAGCGTCACGGGCCGCCTCTTGGAAATCCACAACACACACATTTGTCGTGCGGTGGCGGCGACGGCGGCGTCGGCGTCGAAGAAAACTTTCGGGCCAGATATTAATTATAGTGTTTTGCCGCACGAAGTCGACAGCACTTTCGTTTCTTTGCTTTTCACTCTTTTTGTTACACGGCTCGATTTGAATACGCGCCGTCGTCGTCCGTTCGCGCACTGATCGAATGTATGAATTTTAATTAAAATTAATCTGCATTCGTATTCGTTTCGGGGGGTCGGCAAGCGACAGTTGACGCTTCGTTCGGGTCGGTTTTAGACGGCGCGCGCACTCGCGTCGGACGCGAAGAAGTCAAAAGAAGAAAAAAAAACACATTATCGTGTTTGATTCTCGATTGTTTTTCTTTCTGTCCGTCGATCGAAAATGTCATTTGTTCTCTGAAAGTCTGCTGGGAATCTTCGACGATCTCAAAAATTAACAATTAGCAAATGTAATCTTCTCGAGAATACAATCTGAACGTTAATTAAGACATACTTGTCGCATGAAACAAATGAATCGGAAGAAGAGATCTGTTTTTCTAACTGACAATATTTTTCATTAACAGATCTCATCACAAAGACACTTTTCGTCCTCAACAGTAATAACTTGATATCATTTCAGTAAATTTTCAATATTATCTTTTGTAAAGAAAACTGTTGAATCGAAATCCCGATAGAATCTTTTTTCCATTTCTATCACTTTATGAGAAACTGTTTATCCGTTTGAAATTGTTCCAAAGATCTGAACAGAGAGTAATCTGCAGAACTAATGCGCGCATTAGTGCAGATTGAACACGGTGTGTTTCGTTCAGTTTTCGATTTGATTTTTCCGATCGTTTACAATGAACACGTCGTCGTGAAATTCTTCTTCTTTTCGAATCATCCGACTGTCTATTCTTCATTTTAGTTTTGGCACATTTCGCAATATATTCTTTGTATCTGTTGACTCGATCTTCCTTATGACTACAGGACAATTATAGTGAGGTCCACACTTTACCCAATTTACTATTTGTGTTTTAAAAACTCTTAGGCTAGACCGTGGATCATGGAGATGCAACTTTCCGTGATGATTCATTCAAAATTTGTCGAGGTTCTGATTCTGTTGGTGATTTAAGAAAAAGTATGTAGTTCCTGTACGTTGTTGCAAAGCAGACGATGTGGGGATCAACCGGAATAGATTAAAAGTGTACGTTAGATAACGATGCCAGTCAAATAGGTTATTAATAAGTACAGCACGTCGAGAGCAATGTAGAAGATGTCGTTGGATTCGATGGAGAAAGATGTGTTAATGACTTCTTCAAATTGATAATCCGATTTCAAACGAACTTCTACACGTCCACATCCTGAATTTCTTCTCATTTGCGTGTTCGTATCACGAATAATACGTTCGAAGTCAAACGAATCGCCTGTTCCTTCTTCCCTTTAACGAAACACCGATCTGATAATAGCCGAACAATACGTCCCGCAATCGATGTACATTGTTCGTGTGAAATATCCAACGTTCATCAAACTCTAAAAGCTCCTCCTTTCGATCTACCGCGCCGTTTGTTGTCGTTCTGTAAGGAGTCGCGTCGTCCGTCCGTTCGGCGTCGGCGGCGGCGTCGTCGCCTCTTCTACGCTCGGAGAACTTGTTTATCCCCATTTTACGCAAATCCTTATCATTATGAATGTGCACATATATATATATATATATATATATATATATATATATATATATATATATATATATGTATGCATGAACGTGTATAAATTATAATTCCCGGGAAGAGCGCGCGCGGCACGGAATTCGCAGAAATAATTCTGTATTATTTAACATTTTATAAAAATTAAATTCCGTAAGCCGACGTGGTGTTGATTAATCCGCTAATTAAACGAGATTAAAAATAATGTTTTCGCGCGCCGAACGAACGAGCGTCGCGTCGGCGGCGCGCGCGGAGGCCGAGTGGGGCCACCTATGCGGCGCGGCGACACGGCCGGTAATTAGTCGACTGTGACGGCTCTGCAAAACGGGAAAAAATCGCACGGAATTTTTTTTCGCCGACGCCCGTCGAAATCGGCGCCGCACTCGACGCGGCGGAGCGACCCGGGCGTCGGGATAACGTTCGCGCGTAATTGCGCGTAATCGCGGGTTCGAAAACACACACAGAGATGTGTACACGTTCGGTATAGACGGGAGGACGGTTCACGGACACGGCCGTGATTCGAACTCGCACTACGTGCACGTTATTAACGACATATCCGACCGTGTTGCTAATTAACGATGCTTATGCGAGACGTTCATCATCGTGTCATCGTGTTTCACACACACACACACACGTATGTATATATATATATATATGTGCACACATACACACTAATCCATCCATGAGTGATATTACTTGTGAGCATTGAAGAGTGTAGGATTTTTTCTCGGCGCACATTCCTTGTTGAAATAAACACCAATTAGCGAGTAAATTAAATGTTTATCTCAATAGAATGTTGTGGATTGAAAACAAGCAGGTGTTTATATATATATATATACACGGGTAAATTCTTTTCAATGACGACCGTTCCGGATCCAACGGATGTTGATGTCGATGCGACGGTGTTGAACAGAAATTTACATGATTTAACATTTTATAGTTAAGAAAATGATCCGCTCTTCTTCACATGAAGATGGACGATAGTTTGAGTTAATGAATTATTTATATTACAGAATTTAATTTGATAGGTTTATTTTTTTCATCAAAGATCGCCGTTGTTCCTTAATGAATGAAGAATACTTGCCCGAAAGATCAGTTTCTATAAAAAAAAAACAAGCGTCACTCGTCGATACGGAGCTCTGAGCACCGACGTATTTTTGACTAAATAATTAATCCTCGAGTCGAGGAATAACGATGCCACTTATTCGCTGTTACAAATGAGTCTCTTGCTCAATACTAAAACAAAAATGTTTTTTTTTCTGATCTATACTGTTAAATAATCGATTACTACCCTCATTTTATTGTTGGTTAGTGGACGCGTATTAATGGCGATGACTTATGTTTCTCGTACCAAGAAACAGAAAAATCTAACAAACTATTTGATTTTTCTGCAGCTTAACGTCGCGAGGATGATGAAGCATCTAAGAACGATGAAGCAAGTAATCACTTATTAGAGACTGAATGTTCGATACATGATATAAATCAAATAATAGTGTTATCGATATTTAGTCAATGAATTCTTCCTAATTCTTTTGACATTTCACTTTGACAAATTGTTTGTCGATTCAGCATTCAACTTACAAATTGTATTATATCATTTATGTGTAGCATATTTCTGTGAAAATGATGGCATCGCGACCGAAATATGTGTAAGTAACATTCAGAGCTCATCGATAATCGATTATTAAACATTTATTGATTGATTTAAAAAAATAACTTGTACGGTCTGTATCGCGAGAGACAAAATGTTTTGTTAAAATGTATTGATCGACAGTGCCAGGACTATTTTATCATCGGTTATTAATTGTTATAGCTGGAACTGAAACATATTTCGATTTTTAACAATCAGTAAGGTTGACAAGCTTCGAAACACTTTTACGGAATTAAATATTATCATTGAAAAAGGAAAAGAGTCGGGAATGTATTTGTGTTTGAAAAATTCAATCCGTTCCTTCGAGTTGACCTTTTTATAAATGTTTTATACTTGAAACTATTTTTCATAGATCGTTTTGTATCTGTACGATCGGACGTATCTCGTCAATAGAAGAAAATGCCCGTTTTCTCGACAAAAAAAATTAACATGCCTTTGAATATTGCTTACATTGTCAACTGGTAAAATAAATTAAATAAAAATGAATCTTTGCTTGTTTTTTTCTCTAAAATACTATCATCCTATTTAGGCTGTATACATATATATATATATATATATATATATATATATATATATATATATATATACACATACATACAAAAACGTTGCGAGCGAGATGTGAAAACGAATACTTTCGAAATAGTTTCGAACGTATTCATCGGGAACAACGTCCCGGTCGTGCGGGAAAACGTGGAAGCGCTTGCGCTGTCTGTGCCGCAAGAGGACAGTGTCGGATGTTGTGTTTTGTGTGTGTGTGTGTGTGTGTGCGTCGACGGCGTCCACTTAACCGCAATCTCGCGTTAAACGTATCGCTCTCGGACCAAGTAAACACTAATCAACGTAAACCGCACACGCTCCTAATAAACCAGTGTGGCCGGGACCGGGAGCCGCGCATCGTTTCAGTCGGTTCTCCGGTCGACGAGCACAACTTCGAGTCGACCGGCCGACGCATTTTCTTCCCGTAAACGGTTTCTTCGACAAATTGTTGTACGAGTACACGCGGACACACATTGTTCACCACCACCGTTCCGTTCGAACGTTTAATGGACAGAGAGATGGAACTGTTTCCGTTTCGTATTCTGATTTAAACGTTGAGGTTTTTAATGCGCTCGTATGGAAATGACGTTTAGGATCGTGATCGGTTAGTAATACAACAGAACTCCTTTGATAACAAGAAGCGACTTTTCACAGATTTTAAATAACATGAAATGAATGTAAACTAATATTTTATTATTAACTATTATGCGGAATTTGCAATCGTATATTCTCTGTACATAAATTGCAATAAAATGAATGTGAGCGATTAAAATCAAAATACGTTTTGAAAAGGATAATTTCTTACTTATTATATATATATATATATATATATATATATAGAGAGAGAGAGAGAGAGAGAGAGAGAGAATCAAAAGAACAAATGTATTAATTAGTGTTGAAAACTTTATTTCTGTCTTGCAAAATTTTAATAAGTTGAACCGAAACCGAACTTACACTCAGATTAGTGAAGAAAATTTCCTACTAGAGTATAATGCACATACTTTCGTTTAATTTGTGTTAAATTATTTATTGGTTTCAAATTTATATTTTTTTTATGTCCTGTGAAGCTCGATTTGCGCACAAAAACTGGACGAATGCAGTAGTTTATGAACCACTGAAAATGAGATAATGATTCACACGTGAGATTCATTAAATTCTAAGGCTTGAAATATCATGGGTCCATATTGAAATAGTATTAAATTAAATTTTCTTATGTGTGTATATATATATATATACAAATATTGGACGAAGAACTTCAACATTTAAATCGAATATCCTACTCTGTTTGAAGAGAAATGTATTTGAGGTGTGTATTCTGTTCTACTCACCGATGGAAGTGAAACATGTGAGTTCTTAATACACGGATTAAAGAACGGATAAGAAAGAAAATAGAATGGATATGAAAGCAAACTGGATTCACAGATATAATAAGAAGAGTGAAGTGTTTGAAATTGGAATGAGCGGGACATGTAACAAGAGGAGAAAAACAATCGATGGACGACAAGAGAAATGATTCATTGCGAATCATAAAATTTAAAAAGACCCAGAAAATATCGATGGACAGATGGAATGAGGACATGAGAAAATTTACAGAAAAGAGAGACATTGAGTCGCCTGAACTGGAACATTTTGGAAGAGACATTCGTCCAGCAGTGTCGGTTCTAAAGAAGCTGATGATATACATACAAACACACACATACATGTCCTGTGTTTATTCACATCGGTGAAAACGCAGTGGCTGTATTATATAATAACGTTTCATGCCGTTTCAGTGGCATTTACGAACGAAAACCGATTTTTGCACGCTGCTATTTTCCAAGACCGTCGCGTTAACGCTTTTTTCCAAACGAAAAAACGTAAATAAAATCCGTTTACAAAAAAATCCGTAACGCGGACGTTTGCATTTTTAATGAAGTCAACATGTGTTGTCGCACTGTTAACGCTCGCAGACAAACGGTCCATTGTACGTTTACAGTCCTGTCACAGAGAGCCGGAGAAACGTATACACACACACACACGCGCGCGCGTGTGTGCATGCATGCGGCGTGTATATTACACGCTCGCCTGTGTGAGTGTTTTACACTACACAAATAGTGAACTATATCGCAGGATCCGCGAGACGCGTCGACGGCGGCGTCTCCGCCACCGCCGCCGCATCTTCTGGTCTATTCGTTCGGATTCAGCGTGTCGTCCGTCGTCGTCGTACTCACCGTACTCACTCTCTCTCACACATACACACACAGATATATATATATATATATATATATATATACACACACACACTTTATTCGTCTTCCACTTTTGGCTCAACATAAACACTATAAATTCAAATTATGTACATGCACACACGTGTGGAAAATATGTGTGAGTTTCGGCGCGATACGAATTTATGCTGCCGAGAGATGAGAAACGGGCCTGGTGCGAGTTACGTGCTACGTACGGTTCTCGCTTAGGTCATTTTTTTTTGCGTTCCGTATCTCTTCTAATGTTGAAAGATCGCTGCTGTAATCGGAATAAAAAAAAATAACAGAAATAACGACCGATTCGTCGAGGAATAATGAATGTTTGTGCGCGATCGGACACGTTTATGAATAAACGATCGGTGGCGGAGAAGCCGCCAGAGAGAGAGAGAGAGAGAGCGAACGAACGATCATATTTTTGAAATCATATCGAACATTCCACTTCTTGTGAAAATCTGTAAGATAGAATCGATTTGTCCACACGTCGTAGTCGTAGTGTATATTGGAATAAACGAAAAGGTCCGCGCCGAACAACGCGATGGGCAGCAACCGGCACGACTCTTTATCCGCGATTCGTTTAAACCGTCGTAACAGTCCTCGTCGCTGTAAATTAATCTGTCATCAATTCTGATTAGATCTTCTACTATTTGTCAAGGTTCATAAATATACCGTTCTGAAATTATCCGAGTACAGAATTAATTTCTATTAGAGCTCTGTCCGACGTGAAAACGTTTTCTGTGCAACAAAACATTCCATATCTAAAAAGTGCACGTTCGAACTTAATTCTTTTATAATGTTTTGTATTATTCGCATCTGTATTCGTATCTTGACTCTTTTTAGTCATAAAACTCCGTACGTATCGAAAACTAACACGATCTAATATCAACGTTTTTCGGTCCGCCATATTTTCGCCGTCTGAGACAGTATCGAATACGGCGTCGTGTTTAGCTTGTATTCATTTACTATTTCAGCATCTAACCAATGTACGACAACATATTTATATTAGTAAATTTATACTTAACACAGTATTAATGTATGAAGAATGTCTTATTATCGTTTATATTTTATAATTAGTCACTGTTCGATATCTTTTAGAACATTCTCTGACGCGCAATTCATGCTTTTCTCTCGCATGTTTAGCACGTCTCTTTTCTTCCATCTACTGTTATATGTTCCTAATGTCCACCGATTCAGCGGTATCACACGCTTTTAATTCACCAAAATGTCCAGAAAACCATTTGACGGTACGCGATTCGAGTGAAGTACGAGTGATAGATCCATGTGCCCGACATTCAGTACTCGAAAGCACTGGATAACAGTACCAGTGATCTGCATTTCTTAAATACATTAAGTTCTTCGTCTATGAATCCATTACTACAAACTATCATTTGATCGCTATTCCCGATCAGACGACAGACGTTTGTTTTATCCGAACTGTTTTCAAATTACCAATTTTCTCACAAGGGAAACGAAAAGAAGCTTCCATAAAGGATATACGGTGTTAATAATACGATAAATATTCTCGTAATCGTTAACATCGTTTACACTTTGATGTAAACTCATGTGTAACGGTGGTCTTGACATAGGAGCGGTTGGGAACGAACGGGGATTCCGTGTCAGATTTGATATAGGAGTGTAAAGGGTTAAAACGTATCGTATCAGTTTCACAGATGAGGCACGCTGAGCACATAGGCGACAATCGAAACTAATCGATAATGATTTGTGGAATATTTTTAAAAGTGAATTTGGGCAATGTCGGATTCTTATTCTGTTGTATCATTTTAATGATATGTGTCTAGTTTAGTATGGAATATGAGAACGCTTTTTTGAATTGCACTTCATTAAATTCTTCCGTATTTTTCTGTTGGATTTTCGTTCTGTTTATCCAGTGTGTTTCTTACGACATGTTCGATATTTCTTTTTATATTCAAAGTCTATATTTCTTTGTCAACGAAAAAAAAATGGCTGTGATATTTGCTAGTACGATTCAGGTGACTAGATGATTTCCCCGACAAACCTTTTCCATAAATTTAAATTTTTAGTCCATCGGTGGATTCGTTCAAATCGACACTCACTGCGACATCCATGTGTCGAGGAATCACTTTATTCAACGATATCTTAATATAAAAAAAGCTCATAAGTAACAATCAGACATTGTCAGTAATGAATTAGTGAACATTTGTTTGTGGGACGGGAAAAGAATGCGTTTGTGGTGATAACAGTGGAGAAAGTTTAAACGTCGCATACGATTCATTCCATATATTTGATTTTTATTATAACATTTCGATTTTCGCATGCACATTAACCGTTGAAGACTCCGTCCGAATCCAGTATTGAATACAAACGTATAGGTCCGTCCGGCATGTTTAATTTTCGAAATCTGTTCGTCGCGCGTCCGTTGCAATCGAAAGTCTCCGACTCTGTCGATTTATCGTCCGTCGAATTTCGATTCAACCTGTTTCGCCCATCGCCCGAATTAGCGCACACTTGTCGAAACTTAATTAGTAAGTGAATCTGAGTGCCGTGCGCGGATTCCGAGCCGACGGGTTTTTTGATTGACAGCAGCGGTAGTGCCGGCGGTGTCGGCGGGGGTGTTGTTCGCGCGTCCCCATGCCCGACGGGCGGGTGGGCCGGCCGGCCGGCCGGCTCGCTCGGTCGATCAGTCGATCGCACGGACGGAGGAGTTCACCGCGCGGAGCAATAAAATTCAATAAATGTGTCTGTTCGCTTTATATACACAATCAAATGCCGCTTATCAAATTACAACATCATGAGTCGGACGGGAATCGAATTGAATAAACGAAATATTTTATATACAACAAATACATATATACGGGTACGTCAAACGATCTGATTCAATCTTGTCTTTTATATACATGCACACGTCGATCTATACATGTGTGTGTGTATATATATATAACCTCGTGCACGTCAGTACGAACGAATACACACACACGCGCGCGCGCGCGTGTGCGGTCAGACCGGGCATCGAACGCACGACTAACGAAATGTCGAACTCAATTTCGGTCGTCCACGTCGTCTAATGCGTTCAATTGTAACTGTATAAGTTTACGCGGACGGACGTTCAGCCGTACAGCGGATACATTTGTTTTTGTCTCGTCCTCTTCGCGCAAGGAGAAAAAAACCGCACGAGGGATGTTTGTAGATTTTTCGGAACGGATATTCGGGATTTCGATCGATCCGAAACGCCGGCAGCTGACGAGATTATCGAGCCGCGGCGGGGGGGAAAAAAACCCCGGCCGCGTAGAACACTTCAGAGCAACACTGTCGGAGCGTTTCAGAACCGACGAGAAGAACGCGATCGAATCGGGCAGCCGGCGCGCGCGCTTTTTCATTCGTGAACGCGGCAATCCGGACCTGCGTGTATTAATTATATCGGCCGTTAATTACCGACGAAACGGTGAGACATTGTGCTCGGAACATGAGGCCGCGGTGTCCCCGAGTGGTGCGCGCACAATGGACGAAGAATAAACGGGCGCTGAGACGTCGTCGTCGTTACACCTTTTCATGTTTGACGAGTGCTCGTCCGCGTGTACCGTTAATGAGACCGGCGGCGGCTACGGTGGCGGCGGCTGCTCACGACGACGAACATCAAATGGAAATAAATAAATAGGGAGAACACACACACAGACACACGCGGTAGAGGGATTGGTTCGTGGTCCGTGGAACAATGAGAGCGACGGCCGCTGCTGCGAGTGACGGGTTGCCTCTCTTCACCTATCTCGAGTTCGACACGCTGAACCGGAAGAGAGATTGCAGCGCGCGCAATATATGGACTCATACTGACATTTCGGCAAATTAAGCACACTCTGTTTTTCTCATCGATGATAATGATAAATAAATATCGATACGTATAGATTTTCAATCGGCAACGGGACGAAATCACATGCACGTGAAAGGAAACAATCTTTCGATACTGTTAAGTGGATGGAAACGACGAACTAGCGAATAATATTACACGTGTGTAATCGACATATATTTTATTAAATTCTAATCCTTCAAATACGGATAAAATTTTACAACTCTGCCGTCTTTCGGAACATCCCTATAAAATAAATAAATAAAAATATTCGTTATGCCCTGAATATGCTGATCCTGTTTACGCTACATTCTTCTTTGTCAAAGGCTCGATCACTCCAAAAAATATTTTCTTTGTTAGATTTCTAGTATGGAAAAAATATTTAGAAATGCGTGTCTACTGTGTTAGGAAAATTTTATTCTTTTTCTTTCCGCATAAAAATAAAACAGGATGCGAACGTGTATTTTTGCATCCTTACAAAAAATGAAAACGTATTGTAACGGAACATGAACTCTATTTATTTTGTATAAATATGAAGTGCTGTAATTTATAAACTCTTCGAGAACGTACAGAAAATGTTACTTCACTGATAAATTCTTCTCGGAACACTGATTCACGGGTACTTTAAATATCAGGCGTCGATGAGCGACATCTGATGAACAGATTCGATCCAAAAACGCGGTCCAGAAAAAAAGAGTTCCAAAAACAAACAACGGTTTTATACTGGTGTCACTGATATCTGTTTTCAGTCTATACCTTGAACATTTTTACACAGATAAGTGATCGATTCAACATACTGTGATGAAATATCTGCATCTTATATTTATTTCACATCTTCAGCATAAGTGCTACCATAGTCCATGAATGGATAGTTCGTATGCACTTTGGATTCTTGTAGCAAGACACATGTTGTAATCCATTTGTTCTAAGACAACAGTCATATTTTCTGTTCAAATCACGTGGAATGTAAGAGTATAATTGCAAGTGTCGATACCTGTGATTCAGCGATACTCCTTGACATCTTACATGTCGTGCGTTTATAACCGAAGAAATAATTTTCGAAACGTGGAAAGAATTTCAATGTCTCTTTGAACAGAAATATTTTAGCATATTTTTTTCAATTTAGAAATTCGATCATAACGATCAGTCAATTTGTTTAAACGTACAAATTGTATGTATGTGTATATATATATATATATTCATCAAAAAGGACCATATTTCTGAAATTGCTCACTCCGCGAAGAGTCCACGCTCGCAAAAAAAATCCACATTAAAATAATGTCTAGTTTTCGCGTTTCCATCATCCATTTTTTATGAAACGAATGTAATATTTCGTACGGGATCCTGTCCTGGCGATAAATTTACGACACACTCGACTGAATTGTTAGAACACATACATACATACATACATTCATAAATATATATATATATATATATATATATATATATATATATATATAATATCATAAGAAGAACATATAATAATGTATATTCATAAAGTGAATAAATGCATGGGAGTATGTGTAAATATGTAAGTGCTCTTTCTAAGGTATTTCATTCGCCATTATATCGCCATATGTATTACGCGTTAGGTCATATACTGATATATTATTATCATACGCACGCACGCATACATATATATACATACATATATATATATATATATATATACATACATATATATATATATATATATATATATATATATATATATATATATATATATATATATATATATATATATGTATATATATATATATATATATATATATATATATATATATATATATATAACATACACAATAATAATATATATCTACGCGACAATAAATACTAGACAAAAAAGTGGTTTAAATATGTGAGAGCAGAAATATATATTTTTGTTAGCCATTTTTCAAAAGTTATACCACTCTCGCATATATATGAATGACTTAAAAGTCTCTGAATCTATTTCAGACTGGCTCTTAATTCTTGTTAACTTGTTCTGACAAGAACAAAGATTGTGCGTGGAACCTGCCATCGATAGTGAGTAAACAATCACTCTTACGATTACTCGGATCCTTAACTTTTTACTCCGCCGTTCAATCACGTGTTGTGTTCCTTGAAGTTTCAAAAATGATTTCCTACTGGAAAACTGGCAGCGTTTTCATCAAGTTCGAACAAATAGTCTGTCGTTTTAATCGTACGTTCTTATATTCTACGTTTGATACCACACACTTATTCAATATTGTACAACACAATATTAATTCAATATTACATTTTATTTGCATTGTCTGTTGAATTTCCATACTGTTTACATGTTGTTGTCTCGGCGCTTTTTATTATTTAAGATCAGTTGTATACCTGCTGCTGCTCTCTCCTAGATGTATAGCAGATACTTGCTCTGCAGACACTGATTCTGAAGGATGGTAACCGCCAGGATGATATATCAGTCGATTTTTTGATCCCCGCCGTATCTGTCTTCGTGTGTCATGTTCAGTTAATTTTACATATTTAATATATCTTCTTTTTAAATTGGAATATTTTACAATTTAACTACTCGGCATGAACAGATCTTTGAAAAGGACTAACTAATTCGACAATATAACAAGCAAATTTTCCAACAACTATGTTTCTAGTTATCGTGCATTTCTTTACATTTCTGCTGATGTTTCCATGTGAAATTAGTCGACGCAAAACTGAATAATCTTTAGAAATTAAATAACATTCATATCAATTATCATTACTCCTCATCTCATCGTGCAAACGAATCAATCAGACCGATTAGACATTGAATCGTCGTTCCCTTTTAATTGATTTTTGATTCACCTGTATATCCTTACGTTGGAATCGTTATTCAAAGGATTACCTCTAGGGAGACCTGTACGAAATACATGACCTGATATCGGTCTTAATAATGGAAAAATAAGATTTTTTTTACAGAACACTCGGAAATGAATCGATTCCACTGAGTGTTGTACATTTTATCTATTGAAAGTACAAATGACCTGAAATTTATGGTAGACGGGCGCAGTCCTCGTACATAAAACTGATTGAATGGGGGTAATTTTTCATAGGCAAGATATATATATATATATATATATATATATATATATATATATATATATATATATATATATATATATATCTGTCTGTGTGTGTGTGTGTAGGTATGTGTGCATGTGTAAGAATGTTTTACGAATTTTTAAAAGTAAAAAGTTAATCGAAAAAGTAATTTCGCTGAAAGTAATTAATAAAGATTAAGATCGAAAGGTAAACATGTGTGCGTTTCGAGCGAGACAACAGTGTGTGATGAGATCATGCGGTGATCAATTACACGATTAACTCCTCAAAACATTATCCGTGTATCGAGCGGTCGAAATTAATTTTTGCCGCCGCTGCTAAAGGACAGTGCGGAGCACGACACGTTTATTTATCATTGCTTCCGTGAAGAAATCATATATATATATATATATATATATATATATATATATATATATATATATATATTAAAAAAAAAAACGTGCACAGAAACAAACCCTCTGTGGTTTTGTTGTTGTTGTCGTTGTTCTACCTCAATCGCCGGAATCCTGTCATCGTTCCGTTGTTTTTATTCGTTTCGAATATTTCATGAAAATTTTAATGATTGATAATGAAAAGAAACATACGTTACAACTGAAGACACGCCTTTTCAAATAATTATCTGGTTTCTGTAGCTGCAGCTTTACGTTTCGAAGCTGAAATGTGGAACGTTTAGATGGTTTCGAATGTAGAATGTTGTGTATACTGATTTTATTATATATATATATATATATATATATATATATATATATATATATATATATATATATATATATATATATAAAGAAAGAGAGAGGGAACTGAATCGATATTTGCAACATATGAGATTTTGAGAGAATCGAATTCTTACAGGCATGAATTTAACAAATAATGTAAATTGTATGTTTGAAACACTTTTGGAAAATTAAATTATAAGATAAATTTATTTATTTATTTCTCTTTCTTTTTATGAAAAGAATGATCAAGCGTTTGAAATTTAATTAGAAAATTAAAGAAGCGCAGCGCAGATTCTTTATTTTTTCATAGAAGCTTTAGTCCGTACAAAATATTTCATCCTCTTATGTTAAATTCGCTACTTTACTCAGTTTTCAAGAAGAGATTGAAGACAGAAATCAGTAAGATCGTTGCTTTTCGGAATTTCTTTTTTTTTCTGTGTCGCGTTTTCGAGTTTTGTGTTGACATTCTTTCAAAATTGTCCATCATTTGTCCGAAATTTAAAGTATCCACGAATCGATATTTTGTCTTCTGTTTCAATGTCTTTCTTTTAACTCGAATTTTTCGATCAGGTGCGACTTAGGAAAAATGTTAGGACTCCTGCTACCAGACTTGCTTAAAACACTTACTACTCTGTTTCAGTGTAGGTGGAATATCTTAGTCGTTGCTGTTTTCGATTTTTCTCCATATTGTTTTTCATCCATTACACCTACCTACCACACGTTGCACTTACTTCTGTTTATAAAAATTACTTCATTCGAACATTCTGCTGATTTATTTTTGTACGTTAACAATGTATCTCATCTCTTTTGTCTATTATCTTTTCGTTTTTTTTTCTTTTTGATAATCATCAGATTCACACTTACCGTTTATGCTGTAACGCCAACTTTTTTTTTAATTTACTGTGAAATATTTCGCAAACAATTTATTTTCCAACAGTGTCTTCAAACTGCATAGATATTCTAATAGAAGTTTTGAAATGATTATCTTTCTAAACATGTATTATCATTCTTCTCTCTCTACAGTTTTTTTTTTATTATGGCCAAAATCCACTTTCACAAATGACATCTTCGCTCGCGCACAACGTGCATTATTCCTGATCAAAAATGGTCGTTAAATGTTGATTATTGCTTGTGCGTATTTCAATCGTTTAACAGTTCGTCGCAGAACCTGTTCCGGTTTCGTACGGTAAATAAGAATCCATTCCACTCCGACATCGAAATTTAACATCTACTACGACTGTTTTGAACGTCTTGTCTGTGGTTTTACATTTCTGTATTATATGTCAGGACTATTTCTCAGTATATTAATCATTTTTTCGAATCGATTCTCTTTTCTTGTGTAATTAAATTGTTATATATATATATATATATATATATATATATATATATATATATATTGAAAAGTTTTTGTTGTTTTTCCGTACATTCTGAAAAAATCTACTAATAAAATGAATCACTACAAGAACGCACATACTGCTGGTACAGACCAGTTCAATATTAGTGCATAAAGTGTGTTGGAAACAATCTAGACGGACCGGAAATTCCTGTGTTTATCAGCGTTCGAGTACTTTTTTCTCGCCGTATTCTGGATTGTGAAAAGGTTGTTTGTGCATATATATATATATATATACAACACATAGGATAACATGTATTTATTATTGAAATGAATACTAGAATTTTTAAATACGAATATATTTTTTTAATGTAAACGATTCATAAACGAAAACTCGAAACGATAGTAATACGCCGGTTGAAAAAATACATACATACATACATATATATATATATATATATATATATATGTATGTATGTATAAGCGGAAAAAACGGGCCCGTTTCCCAAAATGCAATGAACCTGTACTAGATAAATCTTTCGAATTGCAAATTTGTTTTCGTTCAACTGCCATTTTATTATCAACAGCTGTGTTTCATTGCTTTGCTTGATGGCAATTATTTCACTTCTTCAAATTGTTTTTGTTCGCCGGGTGCACGAGCACACGCACGCACCCACACACACACATTTGTACAAACACGCGCGCGCGCGTCCAGGCATGAGAGCGGGCGGAACGGGCGATTTCGATTCCGGCCCGGCGATCGCTTCCCGTGTAAATTTCTGGCTGTAAAAATTGCACACTCGTCAGTATTCGGGACGGTGCGTCGGCGGCGCGACCTCCCCGCTTATCATTTTTCGATTTGAATCTTTTTATCGTCGGAACTTCAGTGAGGTCGACGGTACCGGGAGGACTCATCGTGCCGACGAAAGATTCCACATAGATAGAGCTCTATAGTCTACGAATCGTAGCAACGTTGTTTCATTACAAAATCGACGGTGTCTTATTGGTAATTTTCAACAGATATCTCATTACGCTGATTAATATTTTCTTTTCTATCGAAACACAATACCGAGAAGCGTTAACAGTCGAATCGGCACACGTCAAAGCCCTTATTTTCAGATTGATAATTCGCATGCAAAGAAACATTAAACACGAGTCGGAATACGGTTATGCAACTGTGAACTTAGTTCACTTTTACAGATGGCGCTTTCACTGATCCCACGAATCACAAGAAGGTTTTCCGATCGAAAACGTTCAGTAATTGATTGTTGATCATTCTTGTTGATTGCGATTAATAGGAATGATATTAATAAGAATTAAATGCGATTGCCGATTAAACGCATTTCGTTGGCGTTTCGATTATCTTCGAAACGCTGTGATACAAAAGAGTTAAACACGAATTTAATTTGCCTGTGCGAGATGGTGTCCCCGTCTAGTAACTGATTTTTCATTCGAATAAAGGACAAGATTTAATCTTGACGGTGTGTGAAAGAAAATCAATTCGCTCCTTTCGGATTTTATAGGAAATTCGTGGATATCTTCAATGGAAATTGCGCTCTCGCACAAATCAGCTGACGCGTATTTCGTCGTGTGCGTGAACAAACCGAATTTTCATTATTAGAGACACAGATTCGATTTTCTCGCGCCGTTCAATGGGTTATATCTAAGTTTAGGGTACGATAATGAACGTCGAATTAAAAAAAATATTTACCTAAAAAAGAAACACGGACGAACGAATCGCATTTAGAGTTCCCTTTATTCTTATTCGACACCAGCTATGCGCAATAGCGATTTGAAAACTGTCACATATTATCTCTACTCGCCTGTATACAGCGCCGATATTGATTTCCGCAAGCGAATTTTCCGCTCGATTCACACAAGTCACGATCGAAAATATTCAATGATCGACAATCGATCTGTTTTGATTGTTACTTATGTGCGATCCGATGACGATACCGCCGTCATCGCCGGATCTCGCTAAGGTAAATATCTGCTTGGCAGTAGCTTGTTCACATGCGGATCCGTCGACACCGGTACACTTTTGAAAAGAGCAGCAGCACACGTTGTGGTGTCTATCGTCCGTTTTTATTCGTCGGAACACATTCATTTTATTGCGTTATTTTCATCGGACATCGATGAAAGATGCCATCATGAAGTGTGCGTGTGTTTACACGTTCCTGTACGACGACGATGATCGGGAACATGAGTGCACGCGCACGGTCGTTGTGTATCCATGAAGTCATTCTGGAGAAACGTCGTCGTTCCAACCTTCACTCGTATACTTTATGGCCGAAAGACGTGACTAATCGCACTCATTGATTTCAAAACAATTCGACTGATTAGCAACAACGGATCCGACATTCGATTCGACTGCGTCGTAAACATTATGACTCTCTATGCATGGACCGACGTCGTGTTTAGAGTTTGTTCGTGCTGTTGCTGTTTTGTGTCCAAGTACTATTTCATCCGGGTTTTCATGTTCTTCGAAAAATTACATCGCATATAGTTGTGTTTAGTAAGAGATTCTATCAACGTGCCGCTCGATTAATTCAAAATTAAAGTGTGGCGAATGTTTAAAGTATATATATAACTATATTTGCGTTCTTGTTCGAATATCATCTCAGAATAGTCTGTCGGTTTATATATAAACTCAATTGTTAAAAATTATACATTGAATTGACAAGTCATCAGCATTCAGAATAAATTTCAACTAATTCAAACACGCTCTCTGTCCCTCTGTATTTTCTACCGTTTATCGTTTCTTCATTGCATCCCACATAACCTGTCTGCTGAGTATGTCTCTTTCTTTGCTAAGCGAAAATATACTGTAATACCGTGCTTCATAAACTTCTTCCCGACATTTTCTTGAGACGAAATTTTGACAGTGAGCGTCCGCTAATACAGAATACGATTTCAAAGAATTGAATTTCTCTTAACATTTCCTTCCACTTATCAGCGCTCCGCGCTCGACCGTAATCTTTACACGATCCGCATTTTAAGGACCACAGTTATGAAACGACCACCTCATTCCGAATGTGAGTACACGAAATAGAATCTCTTCTATTGTGTTTCACCCTTCCGTAATTGAGACCCGCCGTCGTTATGTCTCTTGACATTCTAAGTCACGTCTTACGTCGCACCACCGATCAGTAGACCAGACTGCTTTCGTACCATTCAGAGAGAGAAAAAACGATAAGTTGATTTTTTATTTTTAAAATCGTCTCTCAACCGCACCGCCAGTAAGTGCGGCCGAAACGTTTTTTTTATTTCTTTTTGTCGAGGAAAAAAATCGCTTCGTTTTTTGTCGTCTTTAATCATCGTTTTTCCAAGTAAAACGACGACCCAGCGGTGGTATGAGAGCAGTTTCTGTTTTTATAACATATTTTTTCAGTTAAGTACACAGAGAAGAAGTGTATTTGTAAATGGAATTATAATTTTCACTCGATACACATGCATGTGTGTATCCATGTCTCTCTCTCTCATTATATAAATATATATATATATTCGTAATGGTAAGAAAACAAACAATAATGAAAGATAAATAAAGAAGAGCGCGACAGTAAAAATCGGTCGTTAAACGATTTAACGTTTTATAATGCGCTCCGCCATCGTCTCCGTCGTCGCCGTCGTCGAACAAGAACAATGCGAGCGGAGGAGCAGAGCGACGTCAAGCGTATCATGTTCCCCGTCCCGTTCAATATCGCGCTCGCTCGCGAGAGGTGTACGTTTACGTGTACACACGTCCCGTAATGAACATTCGCGGGTTCGTATCCCGTTCGCGCACATATATCCCGTGTCGGATTGCTCACAGACATTCTGGAACTGGATACGTGCTCCAAATTAACATACCGTCGCTCTTGTGACGACGACGACGACGACGTATCGGCGACACGAGCTCGCGTCCCACACTGCACGGTGGAGCTTTTAATACGAAGACGACGATATGAGATGCGTGCGTGTGTGTGTGTGTGTCTATAACGGCGTTAAACACTAGTCTGATCGTCTTACGCGTCTACGTTTGTACTTTAATCGGTTAGCTGAGATATTCGTTTGAACGAGCTGTTTCGAAATCGGAGCCTTTGATCGAATTCTCGATCCGGAACGCTTCTTCTTTTTAAATATTCTTCGAGTGTCGAGTCGTTTTGAAAATCGAAGTTTCCGGTTCGCGCGTACGTCCTATATACGTTATTAAAAAAAAAGAAAAAAAAAACAAATATATTTTCTATTCGCCTCCGTCAGACTCTCTCGTCTTGTCTCACACACGAATTAAACATAAAAAGTGAAACGAATCTTTGAAATTATAAAACCGTTATGAATGAACAGGAGGACAACGCGTTCGATTTCTTTCCGTTCGACGCGGACATAAACGAAATCATCGAAAAATGAGTATTTGTGATCAACAAACAATACTCTGAGATCTTGATACCTCTAAATAACTCTAGTTATCATAATCTGTTTTGGTTGCTTAGTGTAAATCTCAATGTAAATAAATCTTCCAATTCAACGAATAATGTACTTGAATTCAATTGGAATGCGCGTATTTATCCCGTATTTTATTTAGAAGACTGAAAAGTCTGTGTTAGAATGAGTCGTGTGTTTCTTTTTGTTTAGATGATCGGCAAACAAAATATGTAAAAAAAAATTCAACCCGCATTCTGGAATTGTAGCTACGTTCTTTTTCACTTATTTCAAAAATTACTTTTTCTCCGTTCAAACACGATCAGCGTGTTCTCTTATTGATAATTTTCAGTAGTTTACTGTAATTTATAGGAGAATCGATCGAAAAAGTGATGTCCATCCTTTAGAAAAATCTGTACATTTGCGTTTAGATTTTTCTGTATCTTAGTTCATTGAAAATGACGCCATCGCCATTGAAATGTTCACGAGCGGCAATCAAAATAATCAACTCTTGATAATTTTTGGTTAGTTTTTTTTTATCGTCCGCGGAGTGAGTGAAAATTGGTTCGTGAAAGGCTAGAGTTCTTTATAGTATAATCTTCAAAAAATTCTAATCGTTAATTTCGATCCTAACGAACCAAGTATCCGACTGTAGAGATACTCAGGAGACAAAACAGTCTGATCGTTTATTTTTGGACGTTACACTCTGAATCAGAAAGTACTTGTTCAATATTTTAAGATATTTTAAATATTGAACGAAGTTTGTTTTTTTTTCTAAAGAAACAAAATTTTCCCAATAGCTTCAACATAGATTATCTTCCGTTGAAGCGTTCAGTTTTGAATTCTAATCGCAGTCTAACTTATTTTTGTTCCGAAGCCAAAACGGATTAGACGTACAAAAATGGACCGGTGGACAGTGCAGACCATCGTCCGTCCCTACGCTCTCTCTGTTTTCGATGCAGTGATATCCGCCTCGAACCGTTTTCCGGGACAGTGGCTGGAAATAACAGTAGCTGCAAGCACTTGTAACAGATCGTTGTAGATCGTATCGGAAACCACTTTGCTCCCAACCCGCCGCCGGTGTACGTTTTATCTCGAGATGCAAAGCTCGTTTGTGAGAAAACGAGACGACTTGACAAACGTTTGCGCATAAATACACACACACACACACACACTTTCGAAATTTAATTCAGTGTATTATTATCCGACGCATTCCTGCGATCTGTGCGCGCGCGTCTCCCGTGTCAATTCTCCCGGTTCAACGGTGTTCGATTACCAAAGGTGTCGTCGTAATGAGAGTCACAGAGTTTGCGGAGATCAATTCGCCGACGGCGCGCGATGCCGAGAGAGAGATTCCACGGATTGTTATATAATTCAAACGACTGTGTTTGGTTTCGAAACGACGGCGAACATGATACGTCTGACGCAGTTTCACTACGTCCCGGCTTATGTGTGTGTGTGTGTGTGTGTGTGTGAGTTTGTGCGAGACGTGTTCTCTCGAAGATACGATCCGGTTCGAGTACTGTAAATCATTTCAGTTTAACGTGTTCGAATTCGGTGTACATGTTCGATGGAGAAAACGATTTTCTTTATTAAATGCTCCGCTAACGATTTCAAGGCGCGGAGGAATCGTACATCTCTCAATTATCACAATGTCGTTTGCGTGCAGACTGTCTTTTTCGCGTGGAGACAGTTTCGATTATCCATCTAGTGACATCAACGCGTCAGAAGAGCAAAACGTCGCGCATCCAAAGAAGAACGAACAGCACAGTCATTTGTTCGATTCGCGGCATCGAGCTCGATGCAGACTTATTGCCCGGATTCGCGTCGGCACATTAATCGAACACGATTTCGGATGACACATATCTCTCTCTCAGTCGGACGCGTAAGCATCCGCGCAAATATTGACACACGGATAGATGTGTAACAGAAGAAACATTACGGTGGCGTTCGGTCGTCCGCGCGCGCGCCTCGTGCACGCGCTGAAATCGTTCCGTCGTTTTATCAGTTTAACGTTTTTATTTGCGGACGCAGACCCACCGTAACAGTTGATCACCGGTGTTGAATAGTGCTAACGGACGCGCCTCGTTCGAAACCGAACAGTTTTCATCATTCAGACATACCTGAACCTCTATTCTCATGCCAGCACCTGTATATTTCTCTGTGACACTTTTTCTGTATTAAGATGCAAGGAAGTAGTGCACGGTATTCAAGGATCATCGCTTCGTTTGTTTTGCATATATATATATAATATATATATATATATATATATATATATATATATATATATATATATTGCTTTATTTTTGATAGTTATTAAGTATTAACTAAATAAGATTGAAAACAAGCAATATATGTCCCAACAACGTCTTGCAATACTATCAATATACTCCAGAAAAAATGGGATTCATTTGTCGTCCATGTAAGAAAGAAATTTCAATAAAAATACAAACAAATCTGGCTTAGCGTTAAATTAACGTTCTTTCTGTATAACGTTCCGCGACTTAACAAGTGTTAGAACTTAGTGAAACACGGGAACGAAAATTATTTTCACTATTTTGAAAAATGATCCGTGCGTGAACTAATGACGAACAGAGTATTCGAAGAAAAAACACATATTAAAAACGGAACAAACCTGCGAAACAGTAATACATTCTCAAAGAGAATAAATGAACATATATGAGGTTTTGTTTTACACTTTTATAGTCTGCATCGTAATCAAAAGACACCGTTTTCTTTTAAGATTCCGTTTATTACGAGTATGTACTTAGCGATATCGAATAAGTCGGTTCGTGGAAACTATTGAGCGTGTCATCTGAAAAGTATGTGAGAAACTGTAGAATAATCTTTGAAAAGATATCGTCTTCCATTCGATTAGAGATCGAATATAGCACAAAAGAAGGCCGATCAAACTTCTTTCTTATAAAGGAATGTTCTGATCGCTGATAGTGTACTTAATTTAGTTTATTCTTCTGCGCAGGTGCATTTTTCACTCGCTTTACAAATTACAAAAAAAAAAAAAAAAATGTTTCCGATCAAAAATGCTAAATAATGCTTGTTTATTGTTCGAATTTCGATTGTACTGCAATCGTCCTAAAAGTGCTACTGTACAGAAAAATAGTATTCCGACAATAGCAGAGTCCCGATTGAAATTCACGTATTGAAAACGATATTAACTGTTTTACATTTTGATTGAAAGAAATTATAGTGTGCGTTATAAATGAATAATTCTTTTCTGAAAGTGAATTGAGCCCACGGAACTAAAACTATTAATGTCGATGCTGTATTCTTCTCTGTCCTTACTTTATCGAATTATAATTACGAGACAGAGTATATGAGCGCTGTGTGTAATATCGTGCGATAATAATTCATTTGTGAAAACGAATTTATAGTCCACGCGTTGAAAGTCGATGTAAACACACGGAGTGAAATTGATTTCATAATCTATAAAATTATATTAACATTAATTATCGGATTAGTTGATGAATAGTTTGTGTCAACAAATTAACAGAGTTCCATAAAAACGAACAGCGTTATTTGTCTCGAACGTCGATATTGAATCTATTTTATTTGGAGGTCTAATTGACAAAACACGCTTAAATGTTTGTTTTCTTCGGTAGCTCCACTCGGATATATCTGTTTTTTTTAAAAAAAAAAGACATCCCAGATAAAACGGCGAAAGCAGAGTTAGTCAATTAACATCAACGTCAAGAATTTCGAATCAGTACGAAGATTGATACCGGTGATCAGGATCGTAAGCCCCACGGTACAATGACGGCACACAAGGCACCCAACACCCGAAAGCTAGAAAACGTCGAGCAGATTTTCTTCTATTAAAAGAAACAAATCCACATTTTCATAGTTCACGCCCACTATGTAAATGGGGGAGTAAGAGTACGTATTCGATACTTCAGTTTGATCATCCACTTTGCTGTTACGAACAGCGTATATCATCAACCGAGCGCCTGGAATATTTGATACGTCTGAATGATTGATGCGGATAGAGTGGGTATTTTTTTTAAAAAAAGAGAAGAACGATTCATCCATTCGAAAATGTCTGATGGATAAGTGAAGAGTGTCCCAGTGAAATTAGGTCGAAACGACGCTGTACTGGCGACGCGTTTCGGACACTTTTGCGACACACACACACACACACATAGCTCGGAAGGCAAACGTGAAATGGAAAAACATCCGAGGCGTCATCGATGACAACACCGGCACGTCGACTAATTCGCAACACCGTCAGATAATGTGTGACATTAATCCGACGAAATGTTATGCATTGAATTTTTGTGCTGTCGTATTCACACGCCCGTCCATCGAGCAGCTGCTCTGCTGTGCATTGTGCCGTAATGCACTGTCAGTGCAGGTACGTAATGACAACATCAACAACAGGTAACACAACATTTACATGCTGCATTACGGATCGCACGAGATGCATATCAATTTAATGTGTGTACCCCAGCGTGCGCAAATGCACACATTGCACACGTATGTACATTTAAATACGTACGTACATACAATGTGTGTATGTGTGTGTGTGTATATATGTTTCGTACAGATATTTTTCTAATCCGTGTGCATCCACATACTTATTTTATTTCTGCCTGCACAAACTTCTATACGTGCATTACATACATACACATGCGTGTATATATATATATATATAACGGGTGCGCCAGTCGAGCGAGACGTTTTCAAACCAGGGCTTATTCACTTACTGTTTGAGCGAGTGGATAAAATTAATCAGATATTCATGACCATTTAGTAAACATGGAGCTTTCGTTGTGAAATCGTTTTGCAAAAGTGGCGAGTCCTGTTAAAACTGCACAACGGCTATTTTGTAATTGTAATAACACACCGATCGCCGATGCCATCGATGTGTGTGGATTCAGACGGTTGAAAACACTGGCCTGACATTAAATTCGAAGCATCAAGAAGAACAGTAAGAGAGTCAGAAAATATTGACCGTGTTAGAGTTGCTGTAAACAACATTCCTGACACGCAAGAATTCATTCGATGTGTCCACAAATTACACGGTTCCGGCGAGACGGGGCGGCAAGTCATACCGCTAGGAGCGTCCATGGCCGCTGTAGCAGCGCGCTTTCCGAACCGCGTCGTTTCCAAAAAATGGAGATGTTGTTTGGCCAGCAAGATCTGCAGATTCGACGGCGTGTGATCATTGTCTTTGGGGTTATCCAGTTTTATATTGATCGTACACACGCTACCATTGAACTTCCATTTTTTTTAAAAAAAAAAAAAAAACAAAAAGTAATTGCGACGATTCGACCGGATGTGTCAAGACGTACAATGGAAAAATTCCAAATAAGATTACAGGAATGCGTACGCCGAAATGGTTGTCGTCATCTATCGAATGTTGTTTTTTTAAAAAAAAATGAAATGGCCCCATATATCTAACAAGAATATGTAAACAAAATTATGTAAAAATAAACATTCATTTAATTATTGCGTTTGGAAATGTTCCCGTTTCTCTAAAATAAGTAGCGCACCTTGTGTGTGTGTATATATATATATACACACACACACAACCACCGTGTGCACGATGGCGCTCCGCGCCGAGCGCGCCGACGACTCCGGGTAATAGCGTCCGCGTATGACGTTTTGAATATTTTACGTCCGGACAGTCAGTGCGCGCCGAACGTCTGCTCGCATTTTTTAATGCCCGCTGATAAATGTATCTGACACTAAATAATATTTCATATATTTCCGTCGTTACAACTTTAATTTTTGACATTTGACAGAACTGCTGGCGTTCATTCCGCACCGCTGTCAGTGTTGAACGGCCGGCCGACGGACCGAGCGACCTAGCTAGCTCTAGCTAGCTGCTGGCGGTCGGCGTCGTTTTTATGCGGATCCACTGACGTGCCGTTATGTGCCACAGTCTCGAATATTAATAGGCCCGCGCCTATATTAATACGTACGTGTGCGTGTACGCACCGATGCGGGGATCGCTCGAGAGAGAAAAGTGTAACCGGATAGATCCGGACGCACTGAAGAACGAACGCCGAGCGTGTGCGGAGTCCGTTCTTTGTCTCGCTCGATTCTCGATATATCGTTTTGTCGTCCCGTCCAGTATTGTGTTATTGCCTTTGTGATTGACGAGAACCACTGGTCCAGTACCGTTTGTATGGTTTTTTTTTTTAAAAAAAGAAAACTGTATTAATACAGGTACTCATCTAATTAAGTCATTATTATAGTCGCATTTTTATTTATAAAACCGCATTGGAAAAAAAACATACGATGTAGAGAATTGAACACTGTTTGGAATGATGTGTACAACAATGTAGGTTTTTGTACAGCCATCGCACAAATATTTAGGATTGTTCGAACGCGTGCAGCTTTTACTGTCAAAAATCCTCGCTTTTAATTAAGTCGCCATTATAGCCGTATTTATTTATGAAAAATTCTGAAAAAAAAACACGATGTAGAAAATTGAACACTCTTTCGAATAATGTACAACGATGTAGGGTTTTGTAGATCCGTCGAAATCAAGACAGTCTCAGAAAACTTTCTTTGTTCCCGGGTCTTACACTTTTTTAAATTTAATTTTTTTTACTTCGTTATCTAACCGACAATGTACAAAAACGTTCTTTAAATTCATAATGCTGTTTTGGTATTGCGGATCAGTACTCTTTAACGGATGTATTGTCGATTTATTCCTCGAACCGTACTGTTTTCTAATCATAAATGTTTGATTTTACGCGTCGACGTGGAGGAAATTTGGAACATCTTGTGATTGATTCGGCGGTAGTGGTGCAAAGTTAGCACCGCCGTACGATCCAATAATCAAAATTCAGCAAACGTCATTATTAATCCTAGAGTGAAGAAAGCAATATAGCCTTAACGACGTTTATCTCAGCCACAGACTGAGGAGTGCCTTATTGGTAGGTTCACTCATATACGATTTGATAAGATTTCGAGTGTATCTCTTAAGTAGTGCTCGGAGATAATACTGCGTGCAGTGTCAAGTTTTAAGAAAAAAGAAAACAACATTCATTGATTCTTCCGTTTTAATTCAGGCCCAATGAAAAGTCAGTCGCTCTTTAAACTCTTATTTGATGTTGAAATGTTTCTGAAATCGAAACTAGAATAACTTGAAATTGTACTCGTGCTCTTTCTTGAAACATCATCAAGTTACTGTAGTGAGAGAGACTTGAATTAAATGGTTTTTTGATGGCAGCCGACTTGTCGTGTAAACTTACTGTTTAAACAGGCTTGAAACTTGTCAGTTGAGCGACCCTTTTTTGCTTTGTTCGAATCGTAATTTTAAAAAGATCTTTGGACGCAGCACTAAACTAATATCTCGTTGTTTCTTGATAATCGTACAGAATTGAATGTATGTGTTATCTTTCGCATTTTGTCAACAACGGATAAATATATGCGTTTAAGTGATCACACGTGAAATTCGAAATGTATTTTAATCAATCGAATTCGTCAGTAATTGTCTCTCGTACTACTAGAAATTCATTTCGCTTTCTTAGATCGAAACAGAAAATTCACAGCAAAAGGTGTATGGTTTTTTTTTTAAACGGGCGCGGTATAAAAAAAATAGTGTTCCGTTGCTGTTCGTCTGTATATTTTTCCAACAGTTTTTTTTCTGTTTGTTTGTTTTGAAAGCAGCTCTCCCGTTTATGTCGCAAAGAAGAGCGGGAATCAACCGTTCCTCCGATCGTTCGCACCGCACATCTTCTACTTTCTGCCGTGCACTCAGCACGGGTCTCCGTGTCCCTGTATCCGCCGTACGTGCGGATCGTCGTCGTCTTGTTTTTTGCTCTCGGTCCGTTCGCACTATTTGCAAGACTTTCATTACGATATCTATCGATTCGCTCACACACACACACACACACATCGATTCGGCTCGATCCTTTGTGAGCACGTAACCGATAATCGTGAATACCACCTACCGGCGGCTGAAAACACACGAGCGAGGAGCGTGGCGGAGTGCGGGAGTCGACGTGCTGCTGCTGCTGCTGCGCCACGTTACAAGTTTTAAACGTATTCAAAACGACTAATTCCACTTGGCGGCAGTAAGTTATTGACTGCTCTTCGAGAACTCACTCATTTCACTACCAAATAAACATTTAATCTGTATTCAAAACGTATCGAATGAAATGCATAGTAATTGGTACAAGTTTCAAAATGAAATTAGCTTTGTAGTTGTGTAGTTGTGCGAGGCGGGAGGGGGGGCGGAGGCGGGGGTATTCCCCCGAGACCGGTCCTCTCCTAACGCACATACGCACGTAGCTGTGTATATGTATATATATATATATATATATATATATATATATATATATGTATGTATATATGTATATATAGGGATGTATATTTACGGGCTCGAGCGCGCTTCTCCGTAATAAATTATATGCGACATTCGCTGTGCAAATATCTTTTTTATTATCAAGGTGAACGCGGTTCTTTTTCTCACCTAGTTTCATACTCAACGCCTTTTTGTTATCACTGCGGGTACTTTCTGTGCCGTAACGTTTAAGATTATACGAATGTCGCCATCGTGGTGTGTGTGTGTGTGTGTCAGAACAGGTCGACGTTGAATGAGTCCGGTTGAAATTTAATCATTATTTCTTTTGTCTGCTCTTCGATGACATGTAAACGAGTGTTGACGTTTTGTATACGGCACGTTTGACATTTTTTCGTGCGACGTCTGTTCAGAAGAGTCGAGTCTGATATATTTTCCTGTACGTCCGTTTTTAATTACGGTCGGAGTAGTCTAAAAGAAATCTTAACAAACGACGAACAGAAACTAGTCGAGAATCGTTTAAATCGCAGAGAAACGATTTTGTACTTTTTTTTTTTTGGAAATTGCAGCAAAGAAAATGCTAAACATCTCTGTTTCATTCACAGCGTTTGAAATACAGAATAGCTGGTGATACGCGCATGTAAAAGGAACGCACTTGGTCTTTAATAAAAATGTTATAAAATAAGTTTATTTAGCCTTTATCTCGTTCGGCGAAATATCTCATAGTGTTCTCATTGTCCTGTTTATTTGAACGCGATATTTTCTTCTACGTTTCATCGTTTTAACGAAAAGTTGTCTCATTCGAAATGTAAAATATAAGAAAATTACAGATTTGTTAATCAGTGTGTTTTGTACTCGACACAAAGTGTTCTATTAGTTTTTCGCCGTACAGTTAGACTCGAGAGGATTGCTCAGGAATAAATCTATGTATGTAGATTAATCCGACAATTTTTATAAATTAAAATGGGACATGGTACGAAAGTATAAACTATGGCATGGAATTCTTACAAGAATATATATATATATATATATTAAAAAAAAAAAAAAAAAAAAAACAAAAATAGTGTATAGAAGTGCTTCAGAATGAGGTTTGGCTCCCTTAAATAACCGATTTCGGCTCGCCGAATGAAATATGTTCACTGGAATTTCAATCGACGTGTATCGATTTGATCAGATCTCAAAATAGATTCGACTCGTTATAATATTATTTTTTACTATCTGAAGTGTACACGTATTCGGTATCGATTAAATTCCAATAAAGCTGAGAATAGACACTGAGTTCTCTCTTGAAACACAACTCGTACAAACGAGTATATGTTCGCGTTTGTTTTTGATTTGTTTAATCGGTCGGTGGCACAACAATCCCTCTAATCGTTGAACGTTTCAAAGAATATTCAATTGTAGTCTGAACGGAAATCGCATAGAAATCGTATATAAATTTCCGATATATTCAACAGAAATTGATTATGTTTAAAAGGCATTGTCGACAACAGCTCTAAAACCATTCTAAATAGAAGTTCTGTGTCTGTAAATCAATTCGAACCATCTGAAACGAATTCATATTTCAGATTAACGATCAGAAATGGAACTAAGTGAATCGACTGTCTCGATTAATTCCGTTTCATTCTATCTGCTGTTCGACAATGATACAGTCTAAATGCCGGATGCATCCTTTCCGTTTTTTGTTGTCCGCCTGCACGGCGGTCGTTCTTTGTATCTTCTTTACTCGCAGTTTTTTTTTATACCGTTCTTCGAAAAAATAAACACGAATCGCCCGTGTGAGCGTTAAAAAATAAAACAGAGGCTGAGAATGCCATCTCTCGCGGCGATTGAACTTTCGAACACTGCACTTAAAAATATCGACCGGTTCGACGGACAGACACGGAAAAATAAAACAAAACAAGAGTAGAAACGAGTGCGGTCCACCCGCCGACGCACTTTCCGTCACAAGTGTGTGCGTGCGTGTGTGCGTCGCCTATAAAGTTCATCCGTCGCACCGTGTTTTCAGTTGGTCGAACGTTGTGTTCATTTCATTATCGTCTCTTTTATGCGGCTCTTTTATTTTCCGCCCGCACACGTCCGGTAATCCACACACGTGGATTTCTTGCGGACGAGTGCGTCTTAATCCCGGCCGTGGACGCGACGTGGGGCGGACGCGCGACGGCGACGGCGGGGCCCGTTTTATGTATCGCACGCGTGTGTGCGACGCCGTCGCCGGCCCCTCGACACACGGCGAAGATGGAATTAAATAGACGGGCGGCGGCGGCGGCGGCGCTGTGGGGACGGCCGCCGTCTGCGATGTCTGAGATGATGTTCCGTACGTGTCGAGTCCATGAGAACGTTTCGACGTCATGCACGATGACATCTAGTGGACACACACACACACGCGCGCGCTCAAGAGGACGGCAGAGACACACAGAGGGATGATGCACACGCACGGATACGACGAAGCAGAGTCGGACGCGTACGGGTGATCATTTATTCGTCGAACAGGTGAGACGTATTCGAAGTCGGCAGGAAGCGTTCTCGCCGGAAAGGCGAACCGCCGTCCGTTTCACTCTTAGCAGACATGCTTGAAAATTATTCTCTCTACGACACGAGAAAAATCGGAACGGCGGTCCGTCTTAGATGAGAATTGCAGGCGAATCTAAAAAACCCCCGTACACGATTTTAGTCGCTTATGAATACGAAAGGACGATTGGAAATTAACAACCGTGACAGTGGAAGATTGAAAAATATGTTAAACCGTCGTATTTCGTGTTCGTTCGAGACGACAAAGTTTTATATTCTACTACTGTCTACCACGAGTGTGTCGAAGTAAAGTGAACACAATGATATGTGATGTGCGTTGCAAGGGTGTTCTGATTTTCTAGGGGAGTTCTCACTCGTCGAGTGCCGATTAATTCCTTACACTTTACGTCCGATTCGTTCATCGAGATCGTTTTTGACGACGATGGATCTCTGGCGAGAGCGTGTTGACAGCGGTGTGACGCATCCGGTCCGTCCGACAATGTCGCAGTGCGGCCGCCCGTCCGTCGGTCGGTCGGTCCGTCCGTCCGTCCGGCCGTCTGTGCGCACTCAATCGGATGACAGAAGGACGTTTATTATCATCGGCAGCGGCGTGGCGCGTGGATTATTTTAGTTTGCACCCACGTACGGACGCCGTTGTGTGTGCGTCCGTGCGTGCGTGCGTGCGTGTGTGTTTGTGTACGGTAGTTGCGAACCGTTATTGTTCTATCGATTAGAGATTTTGTTTGAACACCGTGACTCCGATGTTTGTTTTGTGATTTGCTAAACGTCATGTTTATTCCGTAATGACTGTTTCCCCCGCGGTCGCCGCCCCCCGCACGCACGCTCGCCCGCCCGTCCTGCGGTTTTAATAGCATTATAATGAGGAATAACGTATATACATATTTAAAGATAAACACACATATCGGATTGCGTGCGCGCCGTCTCGCTCCCACTCGGACGCACTCTCTGTCTGTCCGTTCTGTACACACATCGTTTTGTGTTGTGTCGGTTCGGACTCGGCGCACGTAAAGCTTCCCGCCGGGGTGCATGTCGATCGGCGACGACGACGACGACGCGACCGGCGGACGGGATCGTTGACTCGGACCGATTTTCGAAAATCTCAGAACGACTCTATCGAGGATTGGATTCGGACAGAACGTTAGAGAAGCGCACGCACGCACGCATCCCTCCGCGATAGTAATTCGGTCGCTCGCTCGCTTTTTGCATTTCTTGTTACTCCTTAAAGAAAACGAACTCTCTGATATTTCTTGCAGTGTTTCCAATGTTACATTTACACACTTCATTTTGTCACCAACTTCGAATTGTAATGTCTATACACCATGTATATATTATATATATATATATATATAATGTGTGTGTGTGTGTGTGTGTAAACGTTGGCCGCGTATTATTTCGGATTTAACGAATCGTGTCGAGCACACAGCACAAATGTTGAAATATATTTAACGACAGATGAAAAATGAATCCGAAAACATGTCTGTTCGGATGCCCTGTTGTTATAATATCCTCTGACTTTACGTGTTATCCGCACCGGATATAATATAAGAGAAGAATGGTGATATCACTTCCATCTATGCGACGACGATTTCTCAACATCGTACGAACATATATATATAAATACATACGTTTATATACATACACATGGCATGTGTATATATGATGTGTCTATATATATGTTGGTGTGTGTAGCAAGATGGACATTTTATGACATTTCTTGATACAGCTCAAACGAAATGTGGTTGTTTTCTCTTCTTCTAAAGCATTTCGATTAAACAGAAATATCTACGTATAGCTCAAATGAAAAACTTGTCTACTTATTTCACCTCCTTTAAATATATATATATATATATATATATATATATATATATATATATATATATATATATATATACGAAACGAATCTATAAAATAAGTTCAGTTTGGTTTCCACAAAAGAAATGTTAACAAAATATTTCTTCTCTGTTACACTTTCATATATATATATATATATATATATATTAAGCGAATTCTCGTAATGTTCGTCTTCGACTTTCGTCATTTTTTATATTATTCTACAACCTTTTAAATTCATTCGTTGAAACAATATGTGCGGAAACGACTGTTGTCTTAATCTCGCCGAGGTGTTTACATGTCATCACGTCGAATCGACGTATCGAATATTTAAAGAAAGAAAGACACGGTGGTTAGTTAAAGATCGGGGATTTTAGGGTTAAAATTATCTTATTTTCCGATAACGTCAATCGTCAAACGTTATAGAATCGAGTGTGCTCACGTGACATTGCATCTGATCATTGTCTTCACCGTAACGTTCTGAGAGTGCTGTCATCGTATAGTATTCTGATCAAAAATGTTCGTGCAGTATCAGCTGTGAATTTATTTTCGACCAGCTGAAGACGAACAAGACAACGTAAAAAGGTACAGAAGTTCTGTTCGTATTTTTCTGTACCTCAACTCACTGATAACAGATAAAACTCCGTCGAAATACACGTAAGCAACAATGAAATATTATCAATAATCACTAATTGTGAATAGTTTTGCTCGGATCGTTCGTGAATGAAATAATTCATTTCTAAAAATAGTTTCTCAAATTTGAACATAGTTGGACGTCCATTGAATTACAACTTTATTAAGGATTTTCCTGGTGTAGGATCGACGATTACACCGATATAAGTAAATTGTCGATCCAGACAAATTAAGATCTACGTTTTCAACCTCGAAATAATATCCAATGAACTGATCGTCACACGAGAGTCGAGTGTTTTAAATGTTGTAAGACTTCGAACTGTCGAGAAAATTTGTATTTTAAGAGAATGTCCGCAACATTATTCACAGTTAAAATTATAATTGTCCGGTTTCTTTATCTGCGATTCCCATCGATATGTTATCGTTATCGTTTCAGATCAGACATCTGTTCCGAACTACATATACTCACTGTTCTTATTTACAGTTGTCTATAATTAAGACTGTGTGTGTGTGTCCGTTGACATGTTCGTCAGAAAATGAACAGTTTGAATCGATATTTTTTTATAACGAGTTCTGAATGTCGCCCCGGTGCCGTTTCCTGTGCCCGAAAACAAAAAAAAAGATACACAGACATACAGATGAAACCGTTTTTCATAAACACACACACACACACACACAGAGACATCGAATAAAACATTTTTCCGAGATCCGATCGACAAACATTCAGTACATGTCGAACGGAACACAGAGCACGTTCTATTCCCGCAGGGCGCATTAATTTCTACTTAACCTTAAGTAAATATCTCGATTTGGAAAAACACGATTCGAAGTGAATCGAACGACGCCAATTAATTATTCAATCGGTCGAAACGTTCCATCGACACCGTACGGACATAAAAATGTCGTACGACGAGTGAAAAGATTAAGGAACGACGGCCGCAGCGCGACGTCGCCGCCGATCTGGACACAGATTAACCGAATAATTATAATAAAAGTCGGACTCGTGTTTGTGAAAAATTAACACGCATTAATCAAACGGGGAACGCGCTCTACAAACATACACATGTACGCATTTATTTATGCGCGTTTCATACATATATATATATATATATATATATATATATATATATATATATATATATATATGTACATATTTAAAGTTTTAGAGAGGGTTTCGTGACCTGGCACATATATGCCGGCCGGACGGCTGGGACGTCGACTGTACGGCTTAAATACATATTACATATAATCAACGTGTAAGTGAAAACTAAATTTGATTGCTAATTACTTTTGATACGAATATTTTTCCATGCGAGCGAAAAAAACACCTTATACGAAAATCCGACACGCCTGTACACAAACGCAGGAGGCAACAGCAACGTGCATACATCGACACACAACACACATACATATATATATATATATATATATATATATGTGCGTGTGTCGATGTATAAGGATATTCTCAGCGGAAAAAAACGTACATAGGAAACCTATTTTCCCGTGAAAATTAGTAGCAACAGTTTGAATATTTCAACGGAAACTCAACTGTTGAATTCTCGACATATTGTTACTGCATAAACTTTTCAATCGGATTGTAATTAAAACTGTATGTGTGATAATACAGTTCATATAAAAAAAAAAAAACTAATACGGATTTCGGATGAAAATACCGTCGTAAATCTCGGTCTGTTGAATCGCTACGAAACGTATCATCATCGGTTGTCGAAGAGAAGACGGAACAGAGAGACGGGAACTCGTTTTAGTTTCTTCGATAATGTTCGTCGGCCTTGTCTAATCTCAAATTAACTGTATTCGGTCGGAATATGAGTCGAATTAAGTTTAGCATAGAATAAATCTCAAATAACCGAAATATAGAATGTGTATAGATAATTATTTAGTCGTTGATACATCGAAACAATATAAGTGCTTTTCTGAAGATTAGTTTCTTTATTAACGGCTTCTTCTATCGCTATTAAATAAAATATAATATCATTAACGAATGAGTGTATAACATCAGTATTCAGAAAAATATTTTCAGATTTCGAAAAGATGGATATATACATATATATATATATATATATATATATATATATATATATATATATATATATATATATATGGGACTTAAGGGCGCGTCGACAGCTAAGATTATTAACGCCCGAACGAATTCAAATACTAATTATTGAGCGAATGGAAGAGAATTAAACAATTTAAAAGTTTTCTATCGGAGAAAATCGTCCAGTAATATCAAAAAAGATGCGAATATTTTTCCTATCGCTGCATGTAATGGCAAGTAGAAAGGACAGCCTCTTGAAACATAACTGAATCGGAACATTGTTAAAGTCTTTGGTCATTCCGCATACTATTCTGATCGTAATGCTATCCGATTACAACTTATCCATTTCATTATAATAGTTTCTCAGCCGAGCTTGAATTCACGTACACAAATGAATTTTTCACTCAACGCCGGATATTTTTTATTTAAAAATGTTCAGTAATTGATTGTTGCTTATGCGTGTTCCGATCAAGATGTCCATCATCCGCATAGTGCCAGGTGCACAAAAATCTGTTCGCGAGAAACACAGTACCTGTACTATGAGAAAGTAAGATACGAAAGGAAAAAGACCACTAAGATAATAGTTACTTCTTTTATTCGCATAGTAGTGAATTAGTAGAATATTACACAAGTTGAAACGATTTGTTTTTATTTCCGTGTGCGCCTTATTGTATTCTTCTGTTCGAATGCTCGACGACGGATCAGGAAAAATATTTTTAGAGATTCGTAAGGCGAATGTTTCGTGTAAAAAGTTCTCGTGCTTGGAATCTGCTCGATTCGTTTAGGTTATGTTTAGTAATGGTCTTAATTGTTTTTCTATATCTATTGCCTGGGTCTTTTTTGGTTTTTTAAGCATCAAGCTGTCCGAACGGGTCAAATTGAAATATGGCGATAGTAGACCGAGTATTGAAAGGGAACCGATACATTCGCTTATCAGAAAGCCTAATTAAAACGAATAACTTCATTCAGTGCTTCGAAAACAGTGTCGCCATTAAAAAGTCAACGCGCCTAATGTCTATAATCACTCCACGACCTCCTTATGAGATACAATTTCGAACGATTTTCATTCTGTACAGATCATCAATTGAATACTGTTGAAAGCAATTTCAATCCGACCCACACACACACATACACACAACACGATGCAACGTACTGGAAAACAAATCGGCTGACAAGTCTTACATTTCAGTTTAATTAATACGACGGCATACACCCATTCTTATAAACAAAAGTATAAATAACGTAAAACAAAACAAATTGAGTCAGAGAAGCGCGATTCGAACGAAAAATGGATATGTATGGGGATATCCGTTATACGGCGTTTCACCGCCAAACGTTTCATAGTTTTATATGAATGTTTTTGCATTGCAACTTAATTAATCAGCTTTTCTGCGAAGCAAGTCTTCACGGAATGCCTTCGATCTATATTTAAATAGGTACATAAAAACACACACACACATATATATATATATATATATATATATATATATATATATATATATATATTCGTGTACAATGAATATTGTTTTCAACTTTGACCCATTCCTTAATGTATACATATGTACAAATGATATATATATATATATATGTATGTATGTATGTGTGTGTGTAAAATTCATGTTATTTATGTGTGTGTGTGTGTGTGTGTACGTTTCTAGATCGGATTCCACTGACGCGTAGAAGTAGACACAGAACGGTACCAGTGCGTGCCTCGCACGACGTACCGACCGCACAAACCGAGGAATTTTGCTGCACTGAGTAATACAGGGGTGGTCTGATAAACTGTACGAAACTACCCCGTTCGAATAAAGTACGTACACGTCAAACGAGCGCACCTGTCCTGTCGGTATATAGAACGCCGCCGCGGCACGTAGTCGGGCAATCTTAATGCCCGATCTGCCGGTTATTATGACTGTAATTGGCGCGCCTCTGATCGCATCGGATCCGATCGAATCCGATGGGTGGGTAGCGCGCCGATTTCGTACGGTTTCGCACGCACGTGTGTGCGAATACGCGCCACGTCGACGGCGGGTGGGTGATGGAGTGTGTGAGATGTCGGATGTTGAACCCCGGTCGCCCGATCCGCGATCCGTCGGATGTCTCGCTAGATCTTGCGACTAGATCGTACGGATCCGTCGACACGAAATCTGATGATATAGTTCGGTTTTTTTTACAATTACACTTCGCTTCCCTTTCTCATTTCGATTTTCGACGAAGCCGTTCTCTTCCTTTAATCTTCATAGAATCGGATGGAAAGACAGATGCAAAAACGTTAATTCAGTAAGGAGAAGAAGACGTTGTGTCTGTCGCTTATATGTCTCTGGTCTAGTGTTCGAAGCATCCCCGTTTCAAAATTATCAGTTTTGATTAGTGGGGGGAACTCGTGTGATTAAATACATTTGTTCTTTGTTTCACGTACGAGTTTTCTTTCTCCATACTCCTCCACAAACAATTCTCATCATAGAAATGTTCAATATTTGATTATTGTTTATTTTAATAATAGTTTAAGACACATTTGGATGGCAACGTTGTTATCATTATTAGAGTGTTTATAGTACTCGAAACAGAAATTTTCTATTTCTCTATATTGATAATACATTTGACGTGTAATAAATAATATAATGGTAAAACGATTCTTTAAACAATTATTGGTCTGTATATATATATATATATATATATATATATATACAGAAAGAGAGAGAGAGATAGAGACATAATGAAACATAATTAATAAAATAATGTCTCTTTAATTGTATATTTTTCGATAGAGATCCCATCATTCTTAATGCACCAATGTGCTGGAAAATCTTTTCCAGGAAAAAATATTTTTACACACGTGTGGGCTATGTAGCTAAAATCTAAAAGTATAATTGTTATTTTCATGTGCTTATATATATATATATGCGTTTTCTTATATATTTTGTTTTCATTTTAAGAAAACTCATCTAATCACTCTATTTTTTTCTTTGCAGGTAAGCGTTCTACTCTGTTTGTGATTTAACATCTTCGTACGATTGGTAAGTGAAATTCGACTGCTAATAATAATGTTTCCGTTTCGACAGTTTAATATTTTTGAATGTATGCTATTACATGCACTGAAACTATTCAAATTCAAACGGGTTCGGTTAATTCTGACATATTTTCAATTTCGCAATTGATTCGAAATCGTACCGCTACTCAGCAGAGTTTCTGTCGCTGCGATTAGATACTGAAACAAAATATAGTTCTTTATCTACGATAATCCGTAGTGTTGGTCACTTGGATTCTTTAGGCCGCGTCGAGAGTCGTCTTTTTGTGACATTGAGGTCTTGTCAGAAGAAAAGTTAAGCTTTGCTCTAGCCTGACTCGAGTTGTTTTCACGAATCGTCAAAACGAAACAGCGCGCTTCCGTCCGTCCGTTCTGTCTGCACGTGTCCGCGCCTACTTCACGTACTGCTGTCGCGCCGTGCCGGTGCCTCTTGTCGGTTGGATCGACTATATTACAGTAGACTCGCAACACAGTGAATTTATTGAATGTGTATGATAGTAATTCATTAGTCGACGAGCAGTCCCGCTGACGTTCCTGCGCGCCGAAACCTCTGCGGACATCTTTCGCCGACGACTCCACGCCGTATGCCGAAAAGTTCATGCGGCTCGTCGGCACGGCTCATTGATTTTCTTTCGTTCATTGTTCGCCGTTATTGGAAATTTGCACAGGCGTTTTTCCTGTACACCCGCGCGCGCATACACACGCACACGTACGACGGTGTACACCGTTTCGCAGGACACGGAGCGCGACGACCGTGCGTTTTCTACTAATAATCGTCGTACGGTGCGCGTAATCGTTCCGATAGAACACCACTTCTGGAGGCCGGAAGCGTATTATATGGTTTATGTGCGGCGGCGTATCTGTCTCTTAGTAAGCGGTCGACGGCGGCGCGTATTTAGGTGGGGGGGGGGGCGGCGGCAGTTGATTTCGAAGGCGCGCACGGAACACCTGGCAGAGTCGGTCGTAACGCGGACCGTCGATGCTCCTTCGCACTGTTCTCGACACGCTTCTTCTTCCCTTCCGACATTCGTCTCGATCGGCGCGTGTCGACTGGTCTCTTGAATCGACGTAATAGAGACGGTCCAGCGTTGTAACTCGAACACAACCAGCCGACTGAAACGCAGTATAGTGAATTCCAATTAGATTCTAGACCTCTTTTGACGTTGACTTTTTACAGTTCGGTCGCTTTACGAAATTCGGACAGGATTTCTCTGTCAGTCAAAATACAAGCATTGCATAAAATAATGTACGGATGTGTCTGTGTGAGTCATTAATGGAAATTCAATGTTTGTTCGTTTGAAAAACTCTCGAGATGGACCTGTAAAGCGCTCTGTTCGCGATTTATGAGATTTAAAGTCGCAGCGGAAGTCCTCGAGAAAATGCTGCCTTCAATTAGCACTCTTTTTTTTACAAAAAAAACGCGTGTTAAATGCTCAAATCGTCTTCTATTGAAAATTGATATTAATTCTTGGACGCGACGAAAAGTCACACACGGCCGTATATGATAAGTTAGGCGTGTGTAGTCCAATATTGTATTATTTTTTCTCGTTGAACGCTCGCCCCTTATTACCGTATCTTGAGAATTTTTCCATAGTGTCTTTCCAAAATAGCACCGATCGGTAATCTGGTTCGTCGAGACAAATCGATGTTAAATAATGTACAGAAAATCAAAGTACCTGAGATATATTTCGATTTATTGAAGCGGAGCGACGAGCGAGCATGCGGCTGCATACTCGGTTTTGCGGATCGTACGAAAATGTCCCGGATTCGTCTCGTCTTGTCGATAATAAACGTTTTCGGTGAAGAGTACTGAAGACAATTCCTCGTCGCTCTGTACGACAGTCGATCAGTTTTTCGCCGACGTGTCATGACACAGAGAATCGAACGGAATATTCAGCGGGGAACAGCGACAGAGTGCACGCGTCTCCATCGTCGAATGACATCGCGACTCTTTCAGAATGAACGTCGTCGATATCGACAGAAAACTAATTGTCGTGCCGTAGAACGAGCTCGTCACGTCACACATACGAATCCGACACCGCGGAATAATGGCGTCATAGAATATTTAATACACGCTTTTCGAGGAAATTGATAAGCTATGCACGGTTCTCCGTCCGTCCGTCCGTCCAAGATATACATTCAGGCACACGTTTACTTTCAGTCATCCATCCATCCATACATACATACATGTGTGTGTGTGCGCATTTACAAGTGTTTGCGTTGCGTCGTTTAACGGCCGCTTTGTCGCATTGGAACGGATTCGCACACAGCGTACAATAGACACGACGGCGCTCCTCGAGACACACGGGGCGGCGAGGTGACGTCTTTAATTGATTCCTCCGTTGATCGCACATCGTCCCGTCGAGAATTTATCGCCGTTAATAATAGCGCCGAGTGCGACGGCTGCGGCGCCCGCAACGAACGATAGCACCGGAGCGCGTGTCGCTCCAACGCCGAACCGACGGCCGCCGCCGCCGCGTCAAATCGCTATATTGACCGGAATCAGAATCCGTGTGTATATTCCGGCGAATTACCGGCGACATGCTATCAGGCGATTACGTATTTACAGTGACGCCCCCGTGCTTAAACGGAACGAAAGTTGACGACTAATTACGGTAGCGCGAACACGCCGTCTGCGTCCGACGCTCGACACACACACACACACACACACACAGTCGGAAATATAATCGGTCAGTTTTGTGAATTAGTTTGCTTTCTCCGAATCTCGTCGAATTCGTGGAATCACTCTTTGCCGATTTTTTTTTCTTCTTTTATTGCCGCCTCGGTTCGTACTCAGTTCACAGACTGGCTGGCGAACGCGGGTTTGTTCGTTTGTGAGTTGGTTTACAGGAAAGTTTCGTCGTTTCGAAAGTCATTTTTCTTTAACTCGTACCCTCTTGTCTGTATCTGTTTTGAGATATTCTGACCGGCTTCGAGGCACGGAATTTAGAATTTTGAGATTGTCTGATAAACTCGTTGTAATCTTCTGTATTTGACACACTTACTGTCGTAGAAAGGGACGTATGAATAATCCACAAGGGAAATAATTACACGCCCAAAAGGTATTGTAAATATTGTCGTCTTAGTCTTCGTCATTTTGGGGCAAACAAATGTCGATTCTCCGACAGTAATTTTAACACGAGTGCCAGTGTTATGATCTTCAACATCACCCATAAATTAGTCTTTGAGATATATAATGAAACGCATATAGAAACTACTTAAAACCAGCACACGTTTGGTAGACAAAAACTATTACGGTGCTATAAACGAATTCGTTGTATTGTTTTCATTATATCTCTTTCAGAACATACAATCTATAGTTTCCGTTACCAGAAAACCTCCCGGACTGTACATATGTAGAATCATAAAATGTTTAATAATCAAAAAATATATAAATAAATCAGTTCTGAAACGATTACTGCTCTATGCTCGTCGGACTCTGTGCTGCTTTAAACAAAAAAAAAATATCAATTATACAACAAACTATTCATTGAAAATTATGAAAACACAATGTCGAAACCGTTTATCTTGTCAATAAAACAGATATGATTTTTTTTGTCACTGCAAGCATATGTATGTGCGTTGTAAATAGATCCGCTGACAGTCATTTTTATTATTATTTCGATATCATCGTCATTCCGCGGCGTTCGAATAGAATTGACTGTGGCGGCGGCGGCAGTAGCAGTCGTTCGACGAGGAATGAATGTTGCTGAAAGCCAGCATAAAACTAAGCGAGCGCATTGTGCAGTCGACATCGAGCGGTCTTACAAAAAAAATTGTTTCGGAACATATCCGCCTGTTTCCGGAAATCGTTTCTTCTTCCGTTCCACAGACTGCTAAATGCTTTCTTGTCAGAAATGTTCGATGAATCGTTAATGATTGTTTCTTATGCGCATCGCCTTCGGGCCGTCGTCGATTTTTTTTCGAATTTGAAAATTCCGTTTTCTAATGGCGTCCCCTATCCCGTTGTGTTATGTGCATCGATGTCGCCGCGATTGTCGGCTCTCGTGTTCAGACGCGCCGCTCGCAGCAGACCGACTGTTTAATCCGATAATGCAGCGCTCGACTCACCCGAGACCGGGAGAACATAATCATCCAGTCTCACCGCGTTAATTAAACAACGCGAATCGCACGGTGCACGGAGCTTTCGCCGAATGAATACAGGTGGGCGCCGCGCTCCCGTCCGCCGTTTTTCCCGCCAAAACGGTTCGTCCTCCCGCTCGACCGGTCGCGCCGCCGTAAAAAACTCAACGTGCGTCGGTGGCACGGCGTCGGATCGCACGTGCGAGTACGAGCCACCGCCGAAACGCACGGACGGACGGTTTATTATTAATGAACGTTCGCTCGTAAATATTAAACGCGTATCCTGTGCGTGTGTGTGTGTGTGTGTGGATGAGCAGGAGCGACTGTAGCAGCAGCGCGCAGTCATTCGCAGACTGTGTGTATATATAATCGGTGGAAAACGCGAGTTCAAACATTAATGCGATTAAATTAAAACAATATTTCCTGATTAGCGCTCGTCGCGGCGCAGCGCTAATAACTCTGCCGCAGGATAATTTCTAAAACGACGACGGTCGGAGAAAGAAATTAACGCGCGGCGCCGCCGCGAACGGCAACAGCAAACAACAAGAAGACACGGCCGACAAACAGAACGTAACCGAATCAGCGAATAAACGGAACAGACTCTCTGTTGCGGCCGTTGTTTGTTCGTTCGTTCGTTTGTTTGTTTGTTTTTTTTTTCTCTCCATATTATCCGCTCCTTCCGCGTTTTGTAATTTGATTTTAACAATAGATGGCTCGGTAATGTATCCGCACAGACACACACACACACATTCGTTTGTAAATACGCGAGAAAGAGGTGCGAGCGGCGGCGGACGCAAGGTAGAAGAGGTGGATGCCGGTCGTATTCGGTACGCCGATTGTTTTTTACTACCCGTTTCGTTCGCCAGAAGGTGATAAATACCGACGGCACGTGGGAAAAAAGATGCAGAGCGTACGCGACAATAAGGCAGGAACGAGAGAACGAACGGGAGGATCGGAACGCTGCGTGCGTGTTTGTGTGTATGAATAGCGAGGTCCTTGACGCTGTGTGTGTGTACGTCGGACACGTCCGTTCGCTACCGTCGTCGTCGCCGTCGCGGTCCTCCTCGCCAGGTATTCCAGTTCGGAACCGATAATTAATGTTTATAACCGTTCGATGCGAAAGCGCCCAGAGATTGCATGTAAAATTTATAAACACGTTTGAACCCGTGCAGAGATTTCAGCGGAACGGAACTCTGATTCGAATGAAATTAGTGTTATGACAGATTTTATGTTCCGAAGAATTATCTTCGCGGAGGAGATGCATGCTGTTAATCTCTGTAATTCGATTTCGTCGGAACGAAATTAAAGTATTCTTTTTCGATTCAACTCACCGAATTTTCCGTCGGTTCTTTCGGCGTTCGCGTTTCCTCTCCCTAACGGACTTCTCTTACCGTTTTCAAAACGCTCTACCAGTTCAGCTCAGGGTTATGAAACGGGGCAGCCAGTTCAACTGTTCTCGAGGACTTGAAAATAATTTACCGATATTGTTTTATTTTATTTTAAAATTTATTATTCTCCACGTTCGTCTAAATTTATTTGAATTTTCGACACGAAAATTATATGAAAATACATTCGTCATTCACACTATCGATCCTCATACTCGATTCGTCGTTCTCGTGTATCGTTTACAGTGTTACTAGAGATGTATCGTCGTTCATCGATTTGCTTGATCGGTTCTCATTTGAATCGATTGACCAGTTTCAGACACAGAACCGTCTTCTTGGCACTGTAACCAATATCCGTACACAAATCAATTTTTCCATTCACATTTGATTGATGCTTTTGCGCATTTCGATCGAGACTTAACTTTTTCGAGTAGTCCGAAAACATTCAAAATGAGACTGATGGCTGTTTCGATACAAACTTTATTTACATGTATCGCCTTGTTACTCGCTCTTTAGTTGCTCGCGTTACTTAAATAAAGGAAGAAGTATAAAAATTATAACATTTATTCACATTATAACTGTTTCTAGAAATCGGTTTTTGTCGATTGCAAACGACCGCATTCTCATCACTAAATTGTTTTTTTTTTTTTAAAAAAAAAAAGCATACGAAGAATACTTTCGTTGTTCGCATCCAAACACACTGTTACATTGTAATCCGACTGTATAAAATCAGGATCGGCAAGCAAGCATGCATGTACATGCGAATGCAGTCAGCACACACGTCGAGAATTGTTCGGCGGTTATACGACAGCTCGTATCTTTTCGTATCGCAGAGGAGTGAGTGAATGTCGTACAGAGAAGACCGCTCCTCTTTTAAATGTTACACAGAAGTGATGAGAAAATAAAGACCTCGCCGACGTGTTTAATTCTCGGCACGTCCGTCAATAATTTAATTAATATGTAATTATCGATACACGTCGACATTCAATCTCGACGATAGCCAAGGCCGGGCATTTTTTTTCCGTCGTCGGTTCTTTAATTAATTTACAAACCCGTCAATTACGAATGCACTGCTGAAAAGATCATCCGCCGCCGCTGACGAACCACATCAGCGATGCTGCTGGCCGACAGAGACGACTGCGACGAGGAAGCAGAAGGTCGCCCGCCAGGCACGGAGATTTTCCGTTCGGTCGCGAATAAACGAACGACACACGGTGTGTGTGTGTGTGTGCGTGCGTGCATACGCGTCGTGTAATTGATACGAGGGAGAGACACGTTCGGTGTATGATCGATGCGGTCGCTCGCGCCAAAACAAACATCGATTATCATAAACAAATCGGACACGTTTTCGCTTTCGGATTTCGGGGCGTGTCCGGCGTGCGACCGAGCCGCGCGCTATCCTTGAGAGTGCGGTCACTCCGACGTGTGGGCAGCATCGCTCGCATGCCGCCCGGACTTAATTGGAAACTTACTGTTTCGGTATCGAGCACCACCTAAAATGTGTGCGGTAGTCTCTCTCTCGACGGATCTTGATCGATTGTACGGTTATGATTTATGTGTGCTCGGAAACGGGCGCGGTTTCGGCTCCGCTATCCGTTAACCGAGTGAGCCGCTCGAACAGAAAAACGTCCTCTTCTTTCCTCGCCGTAGTTTTGAGCATATTCGAGTTCGACTCGTCGTCCGATAGCAATGCGGGAGTGCGTCTTACGAATAGTCTTTGTCTGCGAGCTGTGAACGTGACAGAGTTGACACGGTTGTTCCAACGCTGCGATCGAAAAATGTTTCAATAATCTCCATCGAAAATGTCGATTGATTTGATTGCCTCATAAACATGTTTTCATCGTCCCCGGAGCGTGTTGACGGTACATGAAAATGTCAAAAGAATCGAACGATCTATAGCAGTCGATAATCGATTTTTAACGGTATCCGATCGGGGAAGTAATAGAGGTAGAGTTTGTGTCGATTCAGTCGAAAATTCATATGTGAAAACGATAGAACTGTCATGAGAACAACCACGAGCCGTTCAAAAAGAAGTCCAGTGATGATGAATGCGATCGCAGCGTGTCGAAACTATAAAGTTCTCTCATGGTGTTTGTCCGTACTTGAATATGTTCGGTTCGAATCGACTGAAAAAGAAATATCAAATTCGTTTCTGATCCTTGCAGTCCGAGTCGATTGTTTCCAATCCTTTTTGCCGCGTTAAAAAGTTGTCTGTATAAATGTCGCGACATTAACGAAGCCTCGGTGAAAGCACCGATCGATCGATGAATTAACAACGAATCGATCTTCATTTCCTTCACCTTACGATTTCCACGCAGGCATCGATTACCGTTCGAATATTTTAACAAAATGTTCACATTTCCGTCGACCGAAGGAGACGATTCCTCTTTCATCCAGAAACTGGCGCATTATCTTGAAACAACATTCCATCCGCATTCTGATCAAACGCCCATAATCTACACACGAACATAGAATCGTCGTTTACAGATTCTTCCGGCGAGCGAGCAGCGCAACGCGATCTTAATCACACGGCGATTTCTTCGTTTCAGTGCCGTTCGTGAAGGCACGCATTCGAAAAATGGACTCGTTAATTTCCGAACCCGTTTTTTTTTGTCTTTACTAACGAAACGGAAAAATAGTAATAATTTCGCAAATTATAAGCCGAACGAGTACGTTTTTCATCGAGTCGTTATTTTCTCTGCTCGTAGAACTTTCTTATTAGACAGAATCGCCTGATTAAACGTCCCTCGTCGGGGATTAAATTAAAAGGAGTCAAATGAGACGTCACTAAAGAGCACAACACTGTACAATACTCACAGGCGCATGCAAATATATATATATATATATATATATATATATATATATATATATGTGTGTGTGTGTGTGTGTGTGTGTGTTTGTGGCCGTATGTACTTTTTAATCCAGTTCAGAGGTCGTGCTGCGTCCTGAAGGATTAGATAGACAGACATGCGAAACGATCCGAACGCGTTTTTTTTATTCAAATGAAATTAAATGAAGTGAAAAAAGAAAACAGCGAACGCGATTATTTCATAACCACAACGGGAGCGAGCAGCACGCACGGTTTACTTCTTGTTCTGTTCAAATAGTAAATTACAGGACGCAACGCGCATCAAAAAAAAAATAATGAAACTGAAGCGCCGGTCGCGACACACAGACGTGTGTGTGCGTGTGTGTAGATCAAATGAAATGAAATGCCACGTCGATAGAGCGGGCCGCATATCTTGTACGGACGTCCATCTAATTCACAAAAGACAGTACACGCACACGTATGCGTATACAGGGGAGTTCTGTTATCGAAGTATTCACTATCTCCGAATCGTTGATGTTAAGTAGTTGACAACCGATAGAGGTATATTAAAGATTTATGGAAAAAAAATAATCTTCGCCGTATGGAAATGGTTGGAGGTGCTTGGGAGGAGCGCTTAGTTCAGTTGAAGAGTGGTCGAACGGGAAAAAATTATACCGTGTTACTGGAGGTATTGAAAACGCTATAAAGTTATTATGGAATCGGTTTGAAAGTCAGGGAGAAGGAGTGGAGATTCGCGAAGTTGACGAAAACGATCAAAACGTGTACAACATTTATATATATTTAAATCGATTGCCGGATTAGAATAGATAGAAGAGAACACGATGAAAATATTTGAAGGAGATAATAAATGAAATCGCTACAAACACATCCGATCTACTTTGGGGATGATGTAATTGTCGTTCGTCGAAACGCGCATAGAGAACAATCAAAAACTATCACTTTTTATTGACAGAACGTTTCCGATCAGGAAAAATGTATGTGGTTTGTAGATCGGATTCAATTGCGAAATTGATCTCTCGTGTGTTTGTCGTGGCTGTGAAGAGGCAGATAAGAAAGCGAGGAGTTTCCGTGTTACGGAAACATTTTATCAGAAAGAAATTTAACCGACAGACAATATCTGATTCACACTTTGGTGATTTGAAAACCGGTATCAGGTCGACGATATTTTTCCGTTGAATATAAAATAAGAGTTGTTCAGTTTTTGTTTTTCTCATAAAGTCACAGTCAGTCTTGTATCTCAGGTAGGAGGACTTTTAGACCGCACCACTCGCATATAGTATATCTGAACGTGTGTGTGTGTGTGTGTGTGTTGTACGTGACAGATGTACTCGAAGACGACGACGTCTCACGACCAATTACACACATCGCATTATGCGATGAATAACGGACGTACATCGACGGGCGGATGAGACAATGGCGAACGGGGGGTGTAAACAAAACAGAGCACAACAAAACAAAACAAAGAAAAAAAAACACACAAAACGCGACGATAACAAAAGGACGTACGAGGCGAAAAAAGAAAGTGCTGCTTTTTCGTGCGACTCGCGTTCTCTCCCGCCGCTCCGCCGCGTTGTTTTTTTTCATTTCATTTCGGTCGTCGTCGGCCGTCATTGCCGCCGAGCGAGTTTTATGTCCCGGGCGCAAGAAGCGTCCACTCTAATTGGGTGCGCGGCGAAGAAGTTCGCGAAGAGTTCAAACAGTTCGAACGATCGGGGATGGACGGTGTGTGTTGTTCGTTTCCATTGTCCCGGCGACGGCGGGTTTTTCTACGCGCGGCGTAGAGCAGCGGTAGTCGTGGTGCGCGCCGAAGAGGTTTATTTCGCGGCGCCGCTCGTCGTTCGTTTCGATACGGTTTTTTTTTCCGCTCACGACGACAGGTAAACGTTCCGCGAAGAAATGTCATAATGTGCAATAATTGTCAGAGGAAGACAATCGATACGACGTAAGCGCTTTTTCAAGTGCACGAGAGGCGGTCGTCGTCTCATTGCGGACTCATCACTATCGTGCAGATGTGTGTGCACCGTGTGTTTCTTTATTGTTTTTTTATAAATTGAGAAACAGCGGGTCAGAGTTCAGAATGTACGGTATTCGTCGTTAGGGCAGGGAGAGACCCGTTCGTAGGTACGAACGCGAGTCATGAAATAGAGGTCGTCGTCGTCACGGAGATCCGTATCGTTCACGTCTGAAATTTCAGATTGTGAAGAGAACAAATATATATGCTGGTTTGTTATAAGCAAAGTTAATCACGGCCAAAGATCAAGATAAATATCGGTTGTGCGGGCCTTGGCGCCCCGGGACAGTGATCGCAGCACGACTTCTCTCTGACATCTATATCACAAGACATGCATGCTACATCTGAAATCCGCGAAAAATAAATGGTGCAGAAACTACCTGAAATCTTTCTTTAATGAAGTATCGTGACAGGCGATGAAAAATGGATACTGCTGTAAGCTCTCATCAACAGCAAAGCGCGGTTTACGCTCGAAAAGGGGAATCTCGTCTGTTTTCGGCGGGATATGCGCGGCGGTGTCGCGTTCACTTTCGACTGTTGGAAAACAATCCGACGATTAGTGCAGATTGTCTATCGTCGACGGCTTTCAACGTTAAATTCAGAGTTAATTAAGAAAAAAAAAACGTGCTGTCGAGATTAGTGAACGTTACGAGGTCTTGTTCTGCCGTGATGATGCCTAGGCCACACACGTCGACCGAAGTGACTGTCGTGTACTTCCGCCGCCACACTTTCTGAATTTTTTGTCGGGGAAAAATTAAACGAGAGAGAGAGAGAGAGAGACGAAGTCGAAAGATCAGTTTCCAGCTTTCTTGCCCTTCAATGAACGAGCTGAAAGTCTACCAGTGGTGACATGTCAATAAGTTGTCGATAATGAAAGAAGAATACTTCGTTGAATGAATTGTGTTCTACTTGTCTCGTTTCAAAATGTCACAAAACTAACTGTATGCCCGAATTTACGGGCTGACCGACCACACGTGCACATATTTATTCACGTCCGATCACGGCAGTGACCGATAGGGAAAAAGCACGTGCGGGTGGGGTGGCGTCCGCATAATAACGAACGGATTTAAGACAATGTTCGAAGCGCTGTTCCGATTTCATAGCGGCCACTCGAGATCCAATCCGGACTAAAAATACAGTCGGCGGGGTGGGAACACGAGACGCGTTCGCGTCTACTATTCTGGACGTGTGGCGAACTCCGTCGGATCGCTTACACTTTTAGACGGTTCGCGGCCGGATGAATCATCCGTTTGAAATTGAACAGCCGATCGGAACCGACTGATTTATCGTTCCGAAAATAGTTAGTAGGCACGGTCGTACGTTCCGTCGAGTTATCGATCTCTCGTTACTCTCCGACCCGCGACATGTGTTTATTCGAAGTGCAGCGCGCGTGGGCAGGCGGCGTGGAAACTTTATTCGGGTGCACTTTCGTAAACGGACCCCCGTGCCCGCGCGGCGCGCAGAAGAGCGTTCCCGACGACTCGAAATACACGACGATCGCCGTGCGCTTATCCGTACGGATTTAGATATTTATGCGATTATTTCGAAAGTACGAAATCACTGTGTTTACTCGGCGAATAATCGAGCACACGCGTACGCCATCGGCTCTCGCAGTCGGCTGCCAAGAAAAACACGCCGTTTGTTCCCGCTCGGCAGTCAAATGATCTCGATAGAATTTCATGTTCTTCCAGTAGAATCGTGAACAGCTTTTTTCTTTCGATCGCCGCTTTGCATCGAGTCGGTGCGAAAATAATTGCGGTTTTTGTACGTATAAAGACGCACACATCTCGGTTAAAAATTATATTCATGAATCAAAATGAGGACCGTTGGCGTGCACACGTTTATGCCGACGGGAAACGAGTTTGTTTATCGTTTGGACCGGAACTCATTGTTTCAGAGAAGTAACTTTTAAAACAGATATGTTTTTCAATCGTTTAGCGTAAAAAAAAACGATACTCCGCTCGCATTATGCATCCCCGTTTATTATCCGAAGCAGTGTTTCGCCAGGAATAGTACACTGGATCACAAACCGGTACCGAATTCAAGAGAATAAACGAATTTATTTCCGGTCCGCATTTACATTTTTAACTTCTGAACACACTAGAGCCGTGCTACATTTTTTTTCTTCGTTTCGTCGATAACGCAATCGATTACCTACCACCGTTCCCAACACGTGTGTGAATGTTATCGCAGAAAATGCGTCTTTCTGACTCGTCTGCGCGCAAATATAATTTTCCGAATTTATTTACAGCACACGGCCGAGCGACTGACCCACATATCGGACGTGTTTACTTAGGTTCGGCGCGGCGAAATGAAAAATGCATATCGGCGACTCGAATGTGTGTGTGCGTGCGTGCATGCATCTCTGCAACTCGACGCACATTCTTAGAAACCGGAGTTATTGTTGTTGTTGTGCTGATATCTAATTTTGGGAAGAAATTCGTATCGTCGTCTATCTGTTAAACAGAAATGTCTTGTCGTACGATTGTCGTCGTGTTCCGTTAGATACACTTCCGAGAATCAGAGTGCGGGTTAAACTCGATGAAAAAATATCGAATCCCGATCGTCAGAATATTTCAATCGATTAAATCGGTGCGCGCAGTGCGTGTTTCTTTAAAAGAGAGACCAATCGATTCCGTACGGTCACAAAGGTCTATGTGTACGGCGGCTAATAATAAAAAAAGATTATTTTAAGATATTGATTTTTATGATACCTAAAAAGAGATATGAAATATCTATTTATAGCTTATTCAGAACGAGTGAAACGGTATAACTGACATTAAATGACCACGGAATTGTTTTGCTCTATCTTGTGTCCAATGCACTGTTTTATTATCAGGTTGTCAGGAAAATAGTAGCGGTTCTTGTTTTCTGAAGTCGAAACTTTATTTTTTTTTCAACGAGAGTGTCATTTCGCCGTGTTCACATTTTAATATCATTGTAAAGTGCATTCCTCGGTCTGCATATTGGTAAGGTCGATTTTGATTTTATTGTTAATTTTGCTTTAAATTCGGCTATTGAATTAAATATGAAAGGGAGGCAAATGAGAGCAATCGTTTGGTATCAAAACGGGCGGTAAAGAGGCAGAAGCCGCTCGTAAATCAAACGACGCTTTCGGTGCGGGTACCGATGAGTACTCTGTAAATGTGTCGAATCCTATGGTCAGTACTGCGATTGGTGGAACCATTTGAAGATCTAACGTATATAATGTCGAGGATGTAATTTTTATCCGTGCACGTTTTAGAGTCGGCCATCTTTGTGCTTCATGTAGAGTACTATCGAGAATTACTTTCGGTTCGTTCCGAACGTGTCCGATTCGGTCCCACTTGCAGAGATGAAATAGGCTCGTTTTCTGATATCGTGCTGCAACGTTCGTTAACTGACGGGAGGCATTGCGATAGACGTGTTATTTATGTGACGAACAAAGGTCTTCCCGGGCGCACGAATGTCCGTGCACCTCGCGCGACATGATTCGACGCACGCACGAAAGCAAACGTACAAGAATCAGATCGTTCGGTCCCCGCGCGTCGTTTTGCAGAACGCACGTCGACAGACCGGGCCGTCGATTCGCGCGAGAGGAGGCCGTCGTCGAACCGACGCCCCGGCACCGGAGTTCGAGACGTGCGGCCGCGTCGCCGTCGTCGTCGGCGAGACCGGGCGCGTCGCAATTGCGGATCGCTTAAATTCGCGAGGGGGGAGGTGGCGGCGGCGGCGGCGCGACGCCGGCGTCGGTGCTTTCACGAATTGGTTTTATTTATTCATCGTCGGATATTTCGGAAAAAAATCACCCACATTCATGGGACGTGAGCGCGCTCGGTCGCTTCCACCGCGAGCAGTCGTTTTATATATCGCACCTCCATTTCTTACACGTACTAAAATATCTCGCTGCGTGTACCTTTATATTAGTTGAACGGTCGATGCGCATATCTCTCACGTCCCGAGGTAAATACTTTATCACATATAAGTGCACGTATGTATATTATGTGCTCGCGCACACGCACCGGTAATACAAATATTTATGTGCTCGGATCTGTTCGAGCGTGCGAATTTCGAGACGTGTCCGGATCGAAGAAGAAGCGCCGCTCGAAATTACAGCCGGGACGAATTCGTACTTGTCGGGAAACGAACAGTGACGAAACGTCCGCGTTTCGATGATATCAGACAACGTGCCGATAATTTATCGCGAACGTCGGCGATAAACAGCTCTCTACGTGTATTACATATCGACGTGTCGGCGGCGGTCGGAATCGTGCGGCGGGGCGACGGGTGCGCGGCTCCAGGAGGGCGCCGCCGCTCCAGGAGCGCGCCGCCGGTCGTTCCGGGCCGTGGCGCGCGCGTCACGAGCGCGACCGGAACGGAATCGATGCCCGGCTCTGCGATTCTCTCGTTCTGTCGTTCACACTGAACAATTTCATGTCTGTAGATGGATCGAGAGTATCTCGAACGGTACGTCGACCGCTTAAGTAGCGAACGACGCTTCGAAGTCGACGGAGACACACGGGGAAACCGTGAAAAGCGCGAAACACCGAAAACACTTCGACACTCGGAGTAGACAGTTCAGCGTACAAGTAACAGGGAACGAAGCTACTAGTGAGAGGGTGTCTGCAGAGGAACTCTGACGTTTCGTCGGTTTAACTGCGTGGAAAGGCAAAGAAAAATATTTCACTTCTTAACGAAAACCAAGAGCAATTCGACAAAGAGTTGATTTAGAGGAATCCCCCATGTTCAATACTTTCGTTTTTCTCAATTATTAAGTATATAAATTTATTAGAATAAAATCCATCATGCGACGGTGTCTTAATCGCAATCCTTCGGGCGAAAGGATGAAAAGTGGTTTCCGACGTACGATCACAAGTACATACGTGCGTGGGCTTAATCAAAATGGAAGAAACTGGATGATAGAGAATTAGAGAATTAAATTTCTGAATCGTGATAGAAAACACACTAGAAATATTTTATACGATAAAGTATCTGTGAAGCAGTGTTATTTACGAGGGATGTAAATCTATTGATTTCAACTCGTTCTACAGACAATTTTTCGTTATCGTTTGTTGTCCAAAACGCTGACGAATGACCGTTTTCTCAGTGAGCAAACCTTTTATGAATCCTATTGAACGATGTATGAACTTTAAGTTACAGAAATTTTCTTTTTTCCCGAATTCTTTTAATTTTTCATTAAGGCCGCTTTGTTTAACAGAATGTTTTTTTTTAATTTAAAAACTTTAACGATTTCATAAACAGGAAAAAAACATTTAATCAGAAAGAATAGTTGTCACTTTACAAGTTTTTTTCCCTTATGATAACAGTAGTACGTTTTACAAGCTTTAATAGTGAACATGTGTATATATATATATATATATATATATATATATATATATATATGTATGTACGTATATATAGAGAGAGAGACAGATAGATATGTACTCTGTGTGTGTATGGAAATAGATATGAGTCTATTTGCGCATGAATTCGTATCTGTACTTACACAGTAAAGACAGAAGAATGCAACGATCAATATCGACGTGTGGCTATTATACAGCGAACGAGCGAAAAAAATAAAATAAAAATAAAACGCCCCCTGTTTAACGGCAATATGTGGCGAGAGAGTGCACCACGTCGCCGTATTAATATATTACATCCGCTCCGAACGGACAGTAAACAAACAGTACAACAACGAAATCTCGACACAAAAGCAATAATTCACGTTTGATTCATTCCGCCAGCAGTCCGGCGTTCTTTTATGTGTGTGTGTCTCTGTGTGTGTGTGTATGTTTTTTTTTCGATCTGTCGCAAGTCAATTGCTCGAAATGGACAGAAAGCTTGCAGCATTAACGAACGAATGGAAAGTTCTTGTACAAACGGGCGTGTCGCGCGCGCTTACTAGAAACGTAAAAAGTTTTTTCGGGGGGTTTCCAACGGCGATAAACTAGGATATCGTGAAACGCTTCCTGTTTTGTGTAACTGTGAGATGTTTTTGACGGAAATTACGAAGCCGTAAAACATAAAAAATAAAACATAAAAATAAAATATAAACGGAAAAACAGATATGGACATCGAGCGATAGACGAACCAAATCAGGGTAATAATACAAATGCAACGAATAAACCGATGATCAATTCTTAACTGCAGTCTAACGTTAATGAATCAACATCTCGGAGTGAATTGAAATGTCTAAACTAGCGATTTCAACGAGAAAAGAAACGACAGGGATGGCTGCCGCACCAGCGTCGTCACACTACTTTATTAAAATCAGATCACCGATTCCCAAATGTTAAATCTTGACTGATATGTAATTGTTAACTTCCAAATACACACTCTATTTGTAAGTAGTAAGTTTTATCGAGAAGCATATCGATGAAACGAAAAATTCACAATATATAATAAAAAACGAGACTAGTCGAAAAACTGTTTTCGACGAAATCCTTGAAACATTTTATCATAAATACTCTCTCTGTACGTACAATAATACACATGCCCGCATATCCACGTAATGTGTGTGTGTGTGTGTGTATGCATATTTATTATACTATAAACGAGCATACATAATGAATAGAATCTTCGTTTACGTGCAATAACTTCTTACACTTGACATTTATTTACAAGCGTACATAATTTAAAAGTCGTTAATTGCCACGAATTCGATTATCGAATATCAACAGGACACGACATCAGAACATCTGTACGACGGTGTGTGCGTGTGTATCGGTGTGTGTGTGTGTGTGTGTGTGTTCCTTTGATCCATAAATCGTTCGAGATGGAGAAAAGGAGCTGTCGAGTCGACAGTTATAACAATATTATACATACACACATGTGTACATGTGTATATATATATATACACGTACACACACACACACACACACACACGTACATGCAAAGGCACGTCTGTGTGTATGTGTGCGAATGGGATGGGTGCGCGTGCTATACGGTAATCGGTTCACACCCACATGCGGTCGAGGTCGTCAACAGGTGCGACGTGATCATCGCGAGCCGTGTTTACCACCGAAACGATTGCGAAAGACGTTCGAGAGATTACGACGACGGGACATAAATACCGACCTGTTAAGATATTACACACACATACACGTAGGTACGTACACGGATATAGGAGCTACATCGATACGAACGGACGGACGTGTGTGTGTGTGTGCGCGCGTATGCGAACGAAGATACGATACGAGCGAACGGAAAATGTCCCGTAATGAGATACGGGGACTCGCTTATATATGTCGGTGGTTCGGTGTTGTGCGGGAACCGAACGGGGAATTATTTAACGCGGCGGATCCCGTTTCGGAGTAATTTCGAATGATCGACGGGACGAGTCGACGGACGTGCGGCGGTGTATCGTGAGAACGTCTCCGGGTTCGCTGTCGTTTCAAAACATACACACACACACATATGTATATATATATACTACAAATAAATTCAAGTAAATGCTTTTTGTAAAAAAACAAACTATTTATTGTTACTTGCGTGGATCGGTTTCACGCACAATCCCTATCAACTTCTTGAGGCGCTAATGACTTTAGACCTTAAACCCCAAATAATTAATTAACTGGACGCACTTACATCAGTGTCACACGATAGTTCGTGAGACCACGAAATCATGCTTAACAAAGAGAAAACGAAAACAATATTATCAACAAATCCTCTTGCACACAGAGTCGATATGCAGCTACTCTTGGTCCACCGTTTAAACGACGATTCTCGTTATTCTATCCTGGAAGAGAGAGATGGCTTCTCGGTCGTACGAGTAATCAGTAATCCACCGATGCACTGACTTTGTCATCGTAGGAGAATTTAAAAGAAGAATACGGCAGAGTGCCCGTACCCATGCGTTCGGTTTTAGTTATCGGCGGTTTATCGCGACCCGAAAATATTAGATGAAAAATCCCAGGAATGAACGTAAAAATGCATTTAGACTGCTCTGAGTATGTATACAAGATATTGTTCGTTTCTCCGTCGTCCGTCGTGGATTAAGCTAAAATATCTAAATTTCCATTCGTTAGACAGAGACAGAGGGAGGGAGAGAGTCAACACAAGTATAATAATGTGCAGTGCATTTTATTGAAGTGAAACTTTTGTAGCGAGGGTAGATCGTGCGTAACAGGGCATTAAATTTTAATCGTGGGGCGGAGATTACGGAAGCGGTGGGTAAAAGTTGAGTTTTCTGTGCCGTCGACGAGTACTGTATCGGCGGATTGTATTTCAACGCCCGATGCACGTCGAGTGAGGAGACATCGCGAAAGGAAAAGAGCAGAAAAGCCTCCCAAAATACCCGAAAGCGCAGCGCAATGTGCGGCGGACATATCGACAACGGAAGAGAGCGTTGCGCGAGAGTGGTGGTGGTTCTCCGGCAGGACTTCTGTCACCGGGACGGCTGTTGACAGTGGTGCTCGACCTGTAGATCTAAAAACAATTGTGAAAGGTCCACAGCACCGGGAACTAACTACCAGCAATCGGCCGACGATAAATGCAAGCGAACTCGATATATCTTGTACGGTAATTTCAGTCGTCATACAAATATGCTCGTAGAGTATTTAGAAAAAAAACATTATTATTTTCATTGAACGGAAAATATAGCTTTCTTCATAGAAATTAACAGTGACACGCCACTGTTATATTCTTATACTCGTCGCGTACAAGTTTCACTTTTACCGCGTTTCGGTTTTCCACGCATATTTTTTTATTCGATATCGGCGATGTCTCGTAGTACATTTTACCACTTATTCCGCATTCTCGAGAACTGGACAGCTGGTAAGGTGTGCGTACGTATGTACCTCTCGAATCGCTCCGCCCGTAATCTCCCTCGTAATCTCACGCACTGAATCCACGCATAAACGATCATCGTATTCACGAGTGAAAGCGTATTAATAGCAACCGAGAAATAGTCTACGCATTAAAATCGAACAGAACCGTTTTAATAGAATATGTTCACTTGTAAGTTCGTTTGTGTGTAATCTGTTTCTGCTCGTCTGTTCGCATACGGAATAGACGGAAACATTGAAAGAAACCAGAAGTCGCGACGACGGCGGTCCGTTCTCGTCTGTAAAAATAAATAATCGTAAAACGCGCGCGCGGGGTCTCTCTTTTGCCAGGCCGTCTGTTTAAATCGATCGTCGACGATCGACGCGTCACGTCCACATGGAATAGAGGTTAAGAGGCGTGTATGTTCGTATGTGGTTTATAAAAATAGTAATTGGATTGATGAAACTTTGACGGGTCGTCGTCGTCGTCGTCGTCTGTTTCGTTCCGGTCCTAACGCCGCGCCGATTTCGTTGTTCGACAGAGGCGGCGGCCTGTCCGCTTTCCATACACGCGCTTACAAAAATCCACTCCGAATAACCGATTCAAATGTACAAAAGTCGAAAAAAAAGAAAGCGCGAAACGTGCGTAGTAGACCCGCCGCCGTCTGACATTCTCACGGAGCGGCGGCGTGCTCGTTCGACGCGTTCTTTTTTCATTCCTCCCGTATCGAAAACGGCTGAACAAGTCCGCAACGATGTTGATCCGGAAACCGAGCCGTACCGTCCGAGCGTTTCCGTTACACAACGAGCACCCCTTCCGGGAAACGTCGTGATGCGCGTTTTTCGTCGAACGGAGCGCAACGCAACGCCGTCCGCTCAGAAGAACCGGCGGCGGATGAATGGACGGACGGGCGGATGGATGGAACACGGTCGAACACGGTGTCTGAAGCTTAAACGAACGTCTATTGTTGTACAGGGCTGTTCTCGTATTTTTATTCGTTTAATCGCTCACCTGTTGCCAGAGAAAAAAACAACACGCCGTGCGTTTCTGTTCGTAACTCGGATAGTGAACCTCGGTTCACATTTTTATGACAGGGGCTCCGTCTGATACCCCCTTAATAAATTTATTCTAAACATCGACATTGAGTGATGTATTAAGTCGATGACAGTAAACAGAAAAGAGACACGAGTGAAGCGAATTACACGCCTCGACTTATATATTCTTTGTTCGATCAAAGATGATCGATTAATCGATCATCACCTTCTTCACTGACATTTAATTAATGCTTCTCATTATGGACGTATATTTCCTTATTTGACTTTCCAATATTCTTGAAATTGTACACGAAGATAGAGAGGATGAACGAACGTGTGTTTTTTTCTATCGAGATGTACAAAAAATGCACGAAAGCGAACGCGTGACGAAACGTCGATAAATGAATGTTATGCCGCGGTTATTATGATGCATGATGCATTCGCGATGATTTAATGGCATAGAAACGTACGGTGATCGGACAATAACAGCAGCAGCAGATCGACAATAACCGCGAGACGAGTCCCCCCCCCCTCCCCGACGATGCGGTCGCGATACGCGGGTTCGACCGCGGAAAGAATCGCCGCGCACACGCCGAATCGAATCGCGGACGGCGGCAGCGAGCGAGCGAGCAAATCCGGCGATGCTCTCATACGAGAATAATTTCTATTTATAGCTGACGATTATTGCTCACCGTCGTCGTCGTCGTCGTTGTTCTGTGTTGGGAAAACATTCGAGATGTTTTCACGACACTAAACACAAACATTGCCTAAGAAAAGTCATCGCGCGTCATCGTCTATTTTGTAACGGAATAGTGGAGCGAGGACTGTGGAAGAGATATCCGACGCGTGTTAACGAGACACACCGTCGTCCTCGGGCGTTCGTTCTCGAACAATCGAAGAATCTCTGATAGTCTACGTACCGTTTGTTGTTCAACCTTGAACCAAAATACGTGTGTTCGTGTCGACGACGACGAAGTGTGTTTCTCGTCGCGTACGTGCGTATAAAGCGGCCGGTCCGATCTGCACGGACTGAAATCGATTACGACTCTGTAGAAAAATGTTTCAATTCCTATAAACACACACACACTCACGTCTCGCACGAGTAGTTTTTATTTTTGTTTATGGCGAGAGTGCTTGGGAACGGTTTCGATTCTCAGTTATGAATAAGATGCACTGAAAAACGTTGATATAATTGTCTCGCGACAAGCTCAGTACCGATGAAAGTATATTTTTTAGCAGAAAGTAACATCGGATTTATAAATCATTAATGTCGGTGTATCATTTATGCATGTGTATATATATATATATATATATATATATATATATATATATATATATATATATATATATATCGGTTAGAAACATTACGCTCTTCCAGTGATAGCGAGCTTGCCGTAAGACCGTCTTGAAAAGTCCGAAAATTAAAAATACATGTTCGGTTCGGTCTCGAACGCTTCCAGTGAAGGAAGATATTTCTCCCGGGCTGCGCCGCTGCACAGTTTCGATCCGCTGGTCGGATTCCTTCCGCCCGATAATGATATTCGACGTCGGCCGACCGCAATCAACTCCGCATGCCTTCCGCGGACCGTATCTAACATAATGCACTATTAGCGCATTCGTTATTTATGAATCCACGCCGACGGCCGCCACCGTCAGTCTCCATCACTTCCACATTCACACCCAAAACACGGACACATAATGTTCGTGGGTGTGTGTGTGTTTGCGTGTATATATATATATGTATGTATATTTTACACGCACACATGCACACTTGCACAAGTAAACAGTTATCTCCTCCACCGGCCGCGATATAATTTAAACATGATGTCATACAATTTATCATAATGAATGCAGAATTTCTTCCCGGTTATTTTACAAAACAACATGACGCGCCGTCTCGAATTTATATTCAAACAAATGTCTGTTAAATTAAGGAGAACTGTATGCGTACACATACTCATGAACCATTTGTTTACTCGCGCACCCCCGCACACACACGGCCACCACACAAACGCGCTCCATCTCTGCGAAATATCGAAACGGTACAAAGAAATTCGATGCAGTCTTCGTTCAGGTTTTATTCGTTTGTGCGTCCTCGATCGCCAGCATCAAAACAAAGTTATTTTCAAGAAGCATTCATTTTGTTTGCAGTCTTTTTTAAATAAAATGTAAGACTTCCTCCTTCTACACAGTACAGTCCTGGCTTTTGCTGAATTCACTTTCACAAGTGGATTCTTTTTTTGATTCCACAGATTGTTTGAGTTTTTCTAGTCAAAAATGTTTACTAAATCGCTATTCGCGATCCCTCGAAGTCGTTCTGTCTGTTCGTGCTCTGAAGATGATGGTGTATCGGCATCGAAACAGCAACAGACAATAAATATTTATTGCATGTGTTTGAGAAGAACACTGGTTAGGTTTTGTCACATGCAAACAAATAAATTGCGCAGATTGTGTTTCACAATGTTCAGTAACGTCAGTAACGTTCGATCAGGATTGAAACGATTCGAATGTTGGAAAATGATGAACGCTGCCCTACGCTCTACGTGCAGACAATAAAAGAGATAGACACTCTTTTCTCGACTTTTTATACATCCGACGGACTTGAGGAGTATCTGAGGAGATATTTTATACGAAAAACAAATTAAATCGCTAGTTTTTAATAGTGACTGATTGCCTTACTAATATGTTATGAGTGATTGACTTTTCAAGTGTAATCTGTTGATGAATGAATGAACCGAAAACGTATATTTATTTATAAAAATATTAGAAATAATCAAAAGACGTTTTATGTAAAGTAGAACAAAATGTAACGTTATGGAGGGGGGGGGGGACTCTATCGGAGGATGTGATTTTTTTTTTGATATTTTAATAAAACGACTCCGGAGATAAATTAACGACCCGATCGCAGATTCGCAGCGCTGTTCAGATTATCGTCGAATCCTTTGTGTGCACGCGCGCGCGCGCGCACACACACACGCACGAGTGTACAATACACCTCGTCCCCGCGTGAATCATAGTTTTGTCGGACGCGGCTGTCGTCGCTCTGCGCCGCACTTATAATTTATGTTCTAGTATTATTTTATGAACTCGTATTGTTTATGAAAATGACTTAAATCTTTATTGCTACCGACAATGCGGTCGTACAAATATTGTTTAAAAGTTGATAAGATCTTAATTAAAACACACACTGGCGTTTCATTAAGACCGGGGGGAGCCATCGCTCGCCGACCGCCGCCGCTTTGTTCGATTGCGGCGCGTGTGCGTTCCGTATCTGCGGGTCGCCGCTTCTTCTTCATAAAGTCGCGGTTAATTTACATACGAATCTTAATTAAACAAACAATATCCCGCGGACGCACGTATATGCGTATTGTGTGTGCGTGCGTGTGTGTGTGTACGTGTGTGTACGTTAACTCGTCCGATAGAGGCGAACGAATCCAGAATGCTTCGGTCGCTCCGTCGTCCGTTTCCTATTCTGTTCTGTACGGAAATCGCTCGACTCCCGCACGTCCTCGGACCGACGTTTAATTCTTTTTCCGATCGGCGCGTAGAGACGCGCGAACAAATGATTCGCAATCGTGTCCCGATGCGGTCGCACCGCGTGCGTTGCTATTTCTTATTCTCTATGGCGAGAGAAGCTGCCGCCGACGTATTCGCCCGCACTGCACGGGAATGTCGAGTCTTCGGGCACGGTGTTCGTTTTGTTCTAGAGCCGGCGGACGGTCGATCGACGACGACGTGGAACTATTTCGTTTATGCACGATTTCGAGCGCCCTTAGTGTCTATAAGTTTATATATTTGAATATCGACGGATTTCGCGAAAATCTACACACAGTTGACGGTCGGTTGGTTATTTTCGTTTTAGGGCGCTTCGACACCTAAGGACGTTGGCGCCCGAACGCAGATTATAATTAAAAAACACACCCCCATTTGCGAACTTGGTTTTGAATCAGCCTTTATACATACATACATATATATATATATATATATATATATATATATATATACATATATATATATATATATATATATATATATATATATATATATATATAACGAATTCGCGCCTATAACGAACAGATGTCTACATCGTTTCAATTCATACACACTTCGATACGAGCAGCCACGTTCACAAGTGAACTGTACCCTCATACCGCAAATCGAAAAACCTTTCTCATCAGAATTTTTTTTAATAAATAATCATTGATCGTTATTTATGCGAATTTCTGTGACGATATCGCCATCCTCAGAGCATTAGAAGTATGATGGAACTTCCGTCGAAATTAACATTAGCAACAATCAAAAACGATCAGTCTAATGAACATTCTTAATCAGAAAAATCGTATGGATTTTGGGATAAGATAGAACCTCATTTATGAAGTGAATTCGATCGAGCACGTTGCTGAAACTGTATTGCCACAAATATCACATTTGCTGTGAGCTCATTTCACAAATATACCGATCGGTTTTCATAAGCGGCAATCTCGATATTTGGAACAGACAGAGGAGTGTTATCCTGTCATACCGTTGATCGTGTACATTTCTTTTCGTTCTGATGTTGTTTTAAAAAATACATGTGTGTGCAGACGTGTCGAATAGCGAGCTGAAGTGCAAGTATATGTGTTTTTATATCGTGCAGGTATTCTGGTATGCGATCAAATATTCTCGTACACGAACACATACACACACGTTGATATAGTGTTAATATCGCTCGCCCCCTGCGGCGTGCGGCGATCACAATAGAGCCAATTTTCCGCGATGCCGTCCACTTAGCGATGCAGCAGGTTCGATGTTATTAGCGGACGCTTCGGACGTCGACGGCGACGACGACAGCAACAACAACAGCAGCAACGCGACAATAATCGAATGAAAGACGGGAGAAGGAAACCGAACGCGCGCGGTCAGAGCGTCCATTAGGTCGACACTGTGTCGTGACGGGCATAAACGTGTCGATTGTTAAACGAGCCCTGACACAGTTTAAGGACGGATTCTGTTTTTTTTTTTTTTTTTTTTTTTTTATTACTACTATTATCGTTATTCCGTCGTTACGGTTAAGTGCGACGCGTTCGTTTGAAATTCAATGTCGAAAGAGTACTGTTTTTTGAACAGTGTGAGGAGAGCTCGAAGAAAACGCTCGATGGAATCAAAACCGCGATTTCTATCGCTCGGTCCTGTGTTGATTTAATGCAGAGATACGAGTTTCTGCGGTAATTAATCCGCGGTGTGTCGAGGATCTAAACGAACTAATTATTTCTGTAGGCCGTCGAGGTTTTTAAATCGTTCCGATCTAGGAGCAGCAATGGATGTCATCGGAATGTGGTTATTCGCAAGGAGTACTATTGTGATTTGTAGATGGTTATTTGCGGTTTAAGGGCGCGCCGGCAGCTCGGGTCACTAGTGCCGGAGGAAACTTAGTCTTCATCTTTTAAGAGACATAAAACAATTAGTGTGAACCGATTGCGCTTCAGTCGCGATCGATGAGACCTCGACGACTTCACTGTTGAACGTAATTTGATCGGAAAAAAGCTTCACAAAGTATCTGATGTGTTGTAGTTTATCAGTTTTTCGGACTTATCTCTGTCGATGAAATAACATCTATCGTACGAAAGACACGCTAACAAGTAATACTGGACCGTGTAGTAGAACAGACTGGACACACGGACCGTTCGCAAAAATAATAAATTCGCCCGAACCGCCTATAATAAGATTATATATGTATATATATTCGTTTTGGTCTGATCGCGTTACCAGCCCAGCAAACCGTTCGCTCTCGATTCGTCGCGGAGCGTCGGTCTGTCGTGGAAATACTGTTCTAAATCGTACACGCTTTGTTTCTTTCTGTTGCAGAGGCGAAATGCAGAGAGGACGAATTCCAATGTAAGAGCGGTAGGTGTATTGCAAACTACCTAAGATGCAACTTCGTCATGGAGTGTTCGGAAGGCGAAGACGAGCAGGGATGCCGTAAGTTGTGTTTCTCATTCCACGTTCTGTGCATTGTTGTTTTCGGTTCGACGATCCGTTCGAAATCTGTCGAACGGCCTTGCGAGTCGGTAAGCGTCGGCGTCGCGGATCGTTCCCGCATCCGAGCGACCGGCCGACCGACCGTTGCACCGCCGCAGTGTTACACTCGCATTTTGGTCCAGGCTGATGTGTGTGTATACATGTACACTGTGTACATAGAGAGATCCCGTAGACCGATAGTAACTCCTGTCGGTAGTAGAGTAGCATTTGTTGTTATTCTGGTATCTGTGTATGCATTAACAGCGCCCCCGTTTGTATTTTGTAGTTGTTTCGTTTGTCCTTCATCTATCTGGTTATGTGTATTTTTCTCTTTGTAAATATCTGTAAATATACACGAGCCACTGTACATATCGCCGGCTCGAACTGAAAACGTCCGAAGTGACGGGTATAATAATGCGCACACGCACTTGAAGCGCACCGCATCCTAAACACTCGACTCGTTCGATCTTTGAGGAATCACGCGTGGCTACCGATGAGAAAATATGTATACACTTACGGTAACGAGTCCCCGTTGCATATTGTCGTACGTGGGTAGACGCCGTACGGATGTTTTCGTTTTCGGTAGCCACGCACGTGTGATACTTCAGAATCGAACTGTAGCAAATGCAATATGTAAATAGTATCGAAGTCGCGAATAGAGCGATGTGGCTCTGATCTGTCGTGCATTCCGACATTCTGTACAGAGTGTTGTATCGCGAATGCCTCTCCGATGAACGTTAATTTCTAATTGAAGAGCAGCCGCCGGTGCATTTAAAAGTTCCACGCGAATTTCGATCGTTTATTAAAATTACACACTAGCTTTTCAGTTCCAATTTTGATCGTAGGAGGCAAAAAAAAAACGTCGCGCTCTTCTCTTATACGATACAAAATGTAATTCCTTTGAAAATAGATATGAATGTGCGCTTTCCGTGCGAGTTCACTTTTATAAATGTCGGTGTATTTTCCGAACATCGAACATGTGTAAATAATGATAAGGAAAGAAATTTGCGGAGTCGTTTCGGCCCGATCGAAACACTTCTGGTATCCGCATGAATTTTTTTGCACGGCACTTCAGACAATCACATCGTTTCATTCGATCGATCCGGTAATTAATTCGCGAGGAAACGCTGGGTGTTGTACACTTTCGACATTGTGACACGTCGTGTACTCGTTTTCCGCGAATAATTCTTTTAGATTTTTTCGTTCATCATGGTCGATTCACGCGATCACATCGGTGGTGTTTTAGTACGTATTTTTGAATTTCCTTCCTCCGATTTCGGTTCATCGAAAATATCATCGTCGGGGCGATCCCGTAACGACGTTTTTTTTGTTGTTTTTTTTTTTTTTCTTAATTTCACTCAATTAAAAGAACCGAACGAGACGAGAACGCGATACGAGCTCCTCCCACGTTCCGACAATAGTTGTTAAACTTCGAACGTTAATGTGGGAATGAAATGCGGAACCCGCTGAAGGGAACGGCCGGCCGACCGATGCTTTCCCGGTAATTAGTCAAATCATATCGTAATTATCGATATGATGTTTATAATGAGATCGGTTTTTATGCGTTGTTAGCGACGCTGAGCAGTGGATAATGGCCGCGCCGAATCGAATGTTAAGAGCCTCGTCTAGTGAAATCGCGTTAAAGTCGATCCGGCCGCATTTTTAATTACGGAAAACGGACGGGAGTCGATCTCGCTTGACGGACGGGAGTCGCGCGCGCCTCGAAGAAACGGTCGCCGGCGAAGAAGTCGAATCATTTGAATTTTCAGTCGACGTGCATTTTCTGTACGTTTTACTGGCTAGCGAAGTTTTTAATTTTTTCAAACTAAATAGTCGTTTCCGATATCACACACGTGTGTATATATATATATATATATATATATATATATATATATATATATATATATATACATCCATGCGTGCACATAATTTGGAATTTGCATTATGAATTTGATAGAAATTCAATAGAAAAATTAACGAGAAATTTGTACCGTGAATTGGTGAAAAAAGTCACGACTCCGTGTATCCGGAAACGGCAGCGAATCCTTACGGATACCGTGCGATAAACTTAACGTTCGCTTAAGAAATTTGAAACGACGATCCCGACTGTCAGTCGGTCAGTGCCCGTTTGAAATGTCGACTCTGTGCATTGCAATCGTATGAAAATCGCATTGATTCGGGCGATGCAGGGTTTCGTCTGCGAAGAATCAGCACCGACGATGATATTCTCGACCGACCGATCCTATGCTGTTTCTGTACATATTTTATGGTTTTGTGTACGCATACGTTTGTGACGTGGACTCGTGGAAAAATCCTGCTGAAGCGATTTCGGTCGACGTTCAATGTAGATGGTGTCGGGTTAATTTCGCCGGTTACGTGCGAGTTAAGTCGGAACGAGTGTTGAGAGATAGACGGACGCGGCCGCCGCCGATCAGGATTTTTCGACAGTCCACGTCGGTCCTCCGGTTGTCTCTGTTTTCGTGCCGTACATGTGTCCGTGTACGTGCCGTAGAACGTAGTCAATCAGTAGTGTGTAGTGAAGCGCGTTTAGCGTGGATAGAGAATTAAAAACACATTCGTATGGCATGTGGTTGTGGTTGTTAGCGTGTTTGGCTGACGAGTTCGCGTGTGCGCACGGTGAGTGCATCGAGGCCACGTTGCGATGCGACGGCCGCGCCGACTGTCCAGACGGCTCGGACGAGGACAGGTGTGAGCCGACGACGACGCGTCCGACACCGCCGACAGGTGAATAACAGCAACGTTTCCACTAGAAACTTAACACTCGACACGCACGCACTCTCGCCCACACACACACACACGGTGCTCTAGTCGAGTGAAATCTTTGATTTCTATCGTTCAAAAATTTCACACTGAAGAAAATAATCAGAAATCGAAACGATGGAAGCGATGTAAAGTAGACATAAATATTTAATTGTTTTGCTACTGTAAAATGATCGTATCGTAAAGCGCAACGCGACGCTGTCCTGTTAGCATGGAGCCATTGATAATCAAAGCTCAATTCTCAGTCGACACGAAGCCGTCGTCCACATTGCTGTTATAAAAAGAAATACTATTTACTTTGTAAAAAAAAAAACAACAACAACAAACCGGAACAAATTCCCTGTTACGACCTTTCAGTACTTACATTTTTGGACTGCCGAAGAGTCCATCCTCGTAATCCACAGACCAAAAAAATCTTGCTCTCACAAATGAATCTATTTACTCACCTTACAAATCACAAAAAGAAATCTGATCGAAAGTCCTTAATAAATAATCCTTAATAACTTTTGATTACTGTCCACGGTCATTTCCATGGACGTTAACGCCCCGAGGACGATGGCATCGACGTCAAAACTCTCTTCGGCAATGAAAGTCACGAATATGTATTTTTTGAACGTTTCTATCGAAACTTTCGACTGTTTCGAGTAGGAAATTCATTTGTGAATGTGAATTGGTCGCGGTTTCTGGGTTATTTTCTACCAAGATCTCGTTTTGTCCCTTTCGACGAGTTCAAGCCTCGAACAAGAAAATCATTTAGCTCTCTCATCGTGATTAAATGTGCATCATTAGTTAAAGATTTAAATCTAAAGTATTTCCTATCGTCACGTCTCCATTGATTCTCTGATAATAAATTTAAATCCGGTTGAAACTGGTATGTCTTTGCTATGGGATGTGTTTGTCGAGTCCTGTTCCAAAATGTAAGGAAATTACTATGAACACATCACCCCCGCCACGTACAGAATTGTTCGATAACAAATTCTCAGCAGATCTTCGAAGCACTGCCGTACACTGATACAAAAATGCGCTGGAAGATTAGACATAGTTTTCTCACTCCCATAAATAGGGATTTTTTCCTGATTTCTTCTCGTGCGAATTTCGACGACAGTGCGCTCTTGTTCTTAGAACAAGCCGAGATGTAAAAAAATACTTTTTCTTCGCGTTATCACTGTGAGAATGATGGCAACGCCGCCGACGTGCACGTAACGAAACGGTTAAGAAAATAACCAGCTATCATTTACCGAGTCTATTTTACGATTTTGATCTCTGATTGTTTTCTGCTCACACACACACAGACACGTCCGCACACGTACAGAAACACACACTTGCGTATTAAATTTAAATTTCAAACGTCACAAGTGATCCGCGTACATAGAAAACGAAATAATTTCGGCATCGGTGTCGATGTCCGCCCAAAAATTAAAAAACAAAAAAAGCCAGCGACGCTCGGATGTGAACGGACATGAAACGCGCCTCGATCCGACACTGCAGTCCGGCGGGTAAATCACGTAATCTACTTTGTACGCCATAAGTATTTTATTAAAAGGGTGCTACATATACATATATAACATATATGTATGTATCCGTACGCTTGCTTGCGCGCACGCTTTATTTATTTATTAATTCGCCTGTTGTTTGTTGTTGCGCTTCTTGAATCGCATGTACGTACATAAAAGATCGGGGCTTGTAGACAAAACCACGTCTCGATGTGCGTACATCTGCTTCGCTTTCTCTCTCTCGTCCTTTCTTCCCTACACATTTATATAGATGTAAAATTGCATAATATCGTAACTGGTCTGCTCTGACATATATGCATGCGCCGCTTACTACTATTAGGCATGTTTCGTCAGTGTGACGACGACGTGCATATTGTGTAGTGTTTGAAATATTATTATTGTTATTATTTTCGATATGAATACGAACTGGTAAGTGATTGAAAACTGTACGTTAATATATTTTTTTGTCGTTCGATCGTAAACAGATTCGATCGGACACGTTTGTTGTATTATATGTATATATCTGTGGGTGACATGAACGAGAAGTGGCGAATGAACACACGTTAGACGATTCTCGTTCTGTCTTTCATTACACTTGAATATGTCGAACGACCTCGGAGCACTTGACGTGAAAATCAGTTCGTGATCGATGGAACCGTAAACCAGAGCGGTCCACATAAAATTGTAAAACGTTGTGATGTAGTCGGCGTGGTTTCACCACCGGCTGTGTTGTCTTCGATCTACTGCTCTGTTAAGTGTCTGACGAGCACATATGATGACTGTTCCGAAACGTACAATGTTTTCGCAAATAATTTTTTCTCTGGCTGCACAAAAAAGAATCTAACCAAGAATGTTTGATAAACGATGCAATATTTTCGATCGTTTCCTATATAGTCGTTTCTATCGTAAGCGCCGTCATCCCTAGCGTAAGAATGTCTGCTTCGTTTTGTTTTTACTTGAGCACACCGACGATGACGACATCATCGCCATCGAAATATGTACGAGCAGCAATTAGAAACGATCGGCGTTCACTTATTGTTCATTTTTCGGTGAAAATAAATGCTTGTGCTCTGTGTAATGGGTGATAAATGTATCTATGAAAGTGAATTTAGTCATAGTGACACAACTGTATTGTGTGTTAAATATTCTGGGGTGCTCGTCATGTGCTTAGATGCGTCATATCTGGGGACTGTACCAAAGTCGAAAGAGCGGATAACTCGACTTCGTCTCGTACGATTACGGTACATTGCACGTTTCTAGTTTCGAAAAAAGATCCCGACAGATTATGTGTACCTTGTACATAAACACGCACAACATACATTCGCCGAGTGAGAATCCGTTCGTTTTTCATTCAACCCATACGAACGATTTCGTTTCCGCACATCTCTCACATTCGACCTAAATACGTTAACACTTGAAACGTCCAACAATCGTTTCGACGATGAACAATATATAAGCAAACGAAGTGTAATGAAAGACGACGAGAGGAGTAGATACACACACACACACACACACACACACACGTAGCGCCGAATTGCCTACCGCGAATCTCGCACCGCTAACGCCTGTTGCACCGTGCACGTATCTAAAACCAATATTTATATTACTACAGCTCTGTTCTATCTGCGACGCTTCACGGACGGACTCCATTTGTTTTAGTTCAATGTATTTTTGACCCAAATTTTCGCCGCACATGCAGTTCATTCGCTTGCACACACACACACACACATTTATATATTATATTGTAATAAAATGTGCACAAATATATATATATATATATATATATATATATATATATATATATATATAATTTAATGATTTTCCCGAACGGAGATTGAATCGAGCGTTAATTTGTAAATACAATATTTATTTTATAATTATCCGTATGTACATTTGTGTGAGATTACGTTAATGCGATGTTAATTGAAAGTTTTTTTTTATCATCATAAATAATACATAATCTTGCTGAAAATTACCGGATGAATTATTTATTCAAAACTAAATATAGAGTTCAAATTTAATTATATGATAAATAAGTTCCGTCCGCTCGGTGTGTTTGCTGTGTAAAAAACACACAGACGTACACATTGTTTTTGTGCGCTCGTGTACGTATGGAAAATAAAAAAAAAAAAAAAAAAAAAACGATTTTCTCGACGGTCGATAATTAAGTGAAATCAATTAGCATCGTTTGCTTAACGTGATCCATCATCCTCTCCAGTTGTCGGCAGATCGATGCGAATCGTCGTTTGGCTACATAAAAGATCCGCCGGTGTGAAACACTTAACGGCATTAACGTGATTTTTTTCCCGCCGAGAAGTGTTCGAAACTGTTAATATGTTCAGCAATTGTCGGCGATCGCGTTCCATCTGTCGAATGTGCGCGCAAGAGAAACGAAACGCAGCTGGGAAATAAACCGTACGGTGCAGAAATCTCGAGGTGTGCGCGCGGCAGTAGGTGGGCGTCGCGTTTAAGTTTTTCGAATCGAAAAATCGTTAAGTCGCGACAGAAATAAATACCCGTTAAGTGTTTCACCGAGCGTTCGTATCCCGTCGAACGGCCATCGATGTCGATCGAAAACCGGACAGCCGTTAAGGGCTTTGCTCGCTTCTTGTTTTATTTTTTTCGCATGCGGAAAATACTGTACTGTAGAATGTGGACAACGCGCTTGCACACCGATCCCCAACACCGTATCCGACTGACGAACAGTTCACTCGAAGAATCGTCTCGTCGATCGTACGAACAATCAACAGTTACGTCTTCTCGAATCGCTCTTTTTTTGAAGTGAAACTATCCTTGGCGACGGTTAACCCGTCTGCGCGCGTCGCAAAATCTCGAAACGTCTCGACGCGACATTACCGAGAGAGAGGAGACTAGATTGTCTGTGACATTTTTAAATTGTCAATCTTCAAACGCCGCCTACGCCTAGAGATCTCGCCGAGTCCGTTCTCCGACGCCCTAATATTTTATTTCTCTCGGAAATCTGGCTCGACAATGAAGATAACATGCGCCCTCATGCCCTCTTATAACCGTGTACCCGTCGCACAGAAGTTTCACTTCTACCGCGTTGTTCTCGACGCGGGCGCACAATGTTTTTCCAATTCTACGAACCTTCGCGCGCTGTGGAGCCGTAGTCGTGCGTTCTATTACGATTCACCATCGATGGTATTTGTTTTGAAATTTCTGATTAAAAAGACCATTATACCGAGGGTGAACAGTAATTATGACCGAAATGTATATTGATAAACACACATTTGTGTGCGCTGATGGAGTGCTCGATTTGAATTTTGGACGTTACGGTGCGGTGCTTCGGCCACATTTAACATAACAGTATTGTATTCGACCGCGAAGAAAAACTTCGAATTGATTTGGATATGAATACTTGTGAAAACCATTGTGTGCGTGTGTGTGTTTGTATTATATATACATACACACACGTACATACGTGCGCGCAACTGTTTATTTATGTAGCCAAAGAGACATGAAAGCTCGGTTTGTTTTGCCTGCATGAAGTCCGATCACACACACACACACACACACAGCAACAGGTGTACGTTTTTAGCGGTTAAGGTCGCCGAAGATTTTGTTTTGATTTTATGTCGAACATCGACCGAACTGTACGATGGTGTTTGTTGCATGTTTAGCCACGCGCAGCACGTGCATGCCAAACGAGTTCGCGTGCCAGACCGGCTCTTGCATTCCGATGCACAAGCGATGCGATCGCAAATACGATTGTCCCAACCTGGAAGATCGGTCCGACGAAAAGAATTGTCGTAAGTTTTTAGCACCAAATCAACAACAACAACAACAACAACGAATCGCCGTCGCTCAACATTTCGCATCTCTTTCACACGCATCTCCTTCGCACCTGACTCGACTGCTTGATTCTGCTCTTCTCATCTGTAGCACGTGTGTTCAGTAGTACTCTCTTTTCCGTAATCACTCTTCGTCGTAGAACGCACGGAACGTTTCCGCACTCTGTTTCCTGATTGTATATACATATATATATATATATATATATATATATACACATTTTTTGTTTGTTTTGTGTATTTTAGTGTCGACGTCTCGTCGTTCTCCTCTTCTCACAGTGTCGTTTCGTGCGTTGTCCCCACCTCTCGAACTGTTTCTTCGCATTTAAAACGTTCTTTTTTTATTTAATTCCTCGTTCGTGTTTCACGTAATTTGTTTTATCTATGATCGTTCTTGTAGATGTTAGTTTTTTTTTTACGCCCTCTCTCCTCACTATGTGCACCCGTTTACTCTCTCACTTCTCTGTTTCGAAATATTGTCACTTTTCTATTCGATGTCGATGTTTGTACTGTATTTCTCTCTCTCTCTCTCTAAAAAAATTAAAAAAAAAACATTCTCCGTGCGTTTCATCTCATGTAATACCGCATGGAACATCTTAGAAGCACGTAGTTCTAATTCTAATACAGAACGACGCCGACGCCAACTTCACAGCCGGTATTCTCGTTCGCGGACCGATTAATGCAATTCGTATTACGACGTACGTCGGACGCGTTGATTTTGAATTCGCGTTCGCGCGAAGGTGCCGCGTTCGCACTTGCATTTGCACCGCGGGGTTCGTTTTTCAAGCTTTTTTTTTCAATTCGACTCGCGATGCAATCGTGACGGGTCGATACTTCATGTAGGATTGTACCGATCGATTCCGCCTCATCGCGCATCGATCTCTCCACACAACCATCGAAGATCGTGTGCAGCACAGCACGCTTTTAAATATCGAAGTGCGCGTTCGGATACCGTTAAGTTAATTAAATGAACGTAAACGTGTGCAAATAATAACGAGTAAAACGTACGGACGAGTGACGGTTTATAAAAATCAATTACGCCATCCCTGTAAATGATGGACACGTTCGAATAAAGTACTGCCGCCGGTCGGTACCGATCAATGCGATATCTAATTGAATTCGAGCCGTCCTATCTAAATGTTATGATGAATATTATATAGATTATTTGTTCAATGTAATTTGGTTTCTCAATAATATACTGTCTATCTTAATCTTTTGAATATTCAGTATCGTTTTTTTTTTTCAAAAAACTGATAAACATCTTTCAGTGGATTAGACCCGAAATTCCATTTTAATTATGAATTTAAAGGTACATTGTAAAGAATACGTACATACATACATACATACATTCGTGTGTATATATATATATATATATATATATATATATATATATATATATATATATATAAAGTTTTCCTCGCACAAATAAAATTATAAGCACACGTGTATCGCTGGAATATTTTTAATAAAGTCTGTGCGGCGCGGTAAAAAGAATATCGAATGCTTATCCGAGCTAAATGTCAACCATAAAGTATGTTTAGAGAGCAAGTTTCGCGGCACACGGCGTTCGATATTACAATAAGCAACTAATTATAAACGATGGTCATTCGGAGCGTAAACAATACTTTGCGGGTGTGAAAAAGCAAGAACACGCGCCGTGATTGTTGCTCTCCCGACCCGTGAGCGAAACGGACCGCGTCGGCGTTTCCGCGGCGCGTTCGCGCCGATCGACCGTCGACGACGGATCGGTACAGTTCCACGTCCCGTGTCGCCGCGGACACGCGCGCTCGATCCACCGACTCGTGCGGTCCGGGTCGCGCGTTCGACGGCGTGAGGCGGCCGCGCCGGACGAGAATGCACGGCGTGCGCGTCGCTGTAGAATAATAGTCGTTGTCTCTCATCATCGTGTTCGTTTTCTCTGCTGTTCGTTGTTGATACGTCGATTCCCCCCGACCATGTTGAATTATGGGATGATTGTTGTTCGCAGCATGCACGGAAGACGATTTTCAATGCAACAACGGATTCTGTATTGCAAAATCGAAACGATGCGACGGTGTGAATCACTGCCAAGACCGATCAGACGAGGCTAATTGCACTTCCAGTATGGCATTCAAAATTTGCTTTATTTATTTATTTATTTTATATTGTTCTCGTTCCGGACGATGAAGATGTCTGTCTGTCGTCTCGCGTTTCGGTGACGGTAGCGCGGTCGAAACACGGATCTCAACTTCTTAAACGAACGACGACAGTAACGGTGGAGTAGTTGCTTTTTTTTCCTACGAATTGATTCTCTGTCGCCACGACGAACGGCACAGACATTCTCTCGATCGAACCGTTCGATGATCGACTCGTGCACGTTTCTATGGTAGTGTTCCGTCGACCTCGGAGCGTCGTCGACGCGTGTAGTACGTCGTCGCTCTAAGCGCGATGGCAGCGTCGTCGCCGTTTAAATGCGCACAGACTTAATCGGTCGACCCGATGGTTTTCGATCGGAAGATATCTGTGTGTCGTCGTCGTTCGGTGGGAGCCGAAAGTGCATTTAGTAGAGCCACCGAACACTGAACACCGGAGTAGCGACAGCTTTCTTTCGCGTTCGATCTCGCGAATCGAACGTTCGTCGTGGAGAGAGAGAGAGAGAGACATCTTCATCGTCGGACATGTTTGATAGTCGATAGCATGATTGCACTTCGAAATTTTTTCATTTTTGAAACGACTCTTCGAGCTTAAATATTTATTTTTGTCGGAACGTTCTTGTTCGGCATTTTATTTTTTTGCATTTGGAGTACACGCAAGTTTTTTTTTTATTTATTTGTTTATTTTCATTTTTGAAGGGCTAGAGTATGTTTATTTTTTTTCGCTTTATATACACGTGCACGCGTACAAACATATATGTGTGTATGTGTATATGTATATGTATATGTATGTGTATATATACACACATATATGTGTTTGTATGTGTGTTGGAAATGGGATTTTTCCGAGCTTTTGAACAGTTTGAATTTGTTTTTTTAACTGAGCCGAATAGGCCGCCGAGATCGACGTTTTCTCTAGGTAGGACTGGTTTCGGGTAAAACGTTCACATAGTCCGTCTGTAAATAGCATTGGAGTGCCGAGTAATTATTTAAGAGTCTAATTTTTGAAATGTCGTTTCGATCAGTGCCGGTTTTTTTTCATTTCGACCGGCGCGAGAGTCGATGAAAGTAGATACGTCACATAATTCAATATCAAAGTGATTGAAGCACGTTTTAATGTAATTCGATTTGTTTGTTTTTGTTTCGATTCCGTTTAGATTTTTTTCTTTTAAAAAATGAAATGAAAGAAAAGATATGATTGTTTTTTTTCCGAACGGGATAGTTTGAAATTTAAGCTCAAAAATGTATGCACAATGAAATTTTTCTATATGTACTTCTTCCTACTACTCTATCGAGCGAAGAATTCTCGGCCGGTGTCGACTGAACGGATTTTCTTCTAGAATCCGTAACTGCCGAATGTTTCAGTCGTGCACGCGTCGCGAAATTCACAGAGAGCCTCCTTCACAAATGAGTCGACGGCGGCGGGTCGCGTTGTTGACAATGTTCTGTGATTGAATTTTCGTCGGCGACGAGACATTCGGCCGCGCTGATGACGATTCTTCGCTCGCCTCCGAGACTCTCTGTTTCGCGGTCCGTCGTTCCGCCGGAACGGCCGGCCGCGTCCACGTCCGACGAACGTTAATTTCGAACGCCGTGCGTGCCTGTAGCCGGCGAGACGAGGTGCCCGCACGGCCAGTTCGCGTGTGCGGACAACACGCAGTGCGTCGACGAGCGTCTCCGTTGCGACTCGAACTACAACTGTCGCGACGGCTCCGACGAGCGCAACTGCCCGGAGAAGACGTGCTCGAGCGACCAGTTCCGCTGTCCGGACGGCACCTGTCTGAACATCGCGCAGCGGTGCGACGGCGCCGTCGACTGCCGCGGCGGAGAGGACGAGCACTCGTGCCGTGAGTATACATTTTATGCGTACGTGGTGCCGGTCGTGTTCGTGCCCGGCAACGTCGTGTTCTACGTCTATGGCCACGCGCCGTGCTACAACGTTCCGAAACAAGCACAGCGACGCGATCCGGAGTAGACGGAAGAGACGATCACGAGTGAGAGACGTGCTCCTCGATTGTGTTTGTGTCGATGCACTCTCTCGTCGATGCCTCCGGACGTGCACGCGCACGCAAATCTCTTCCTCGCTCGCCCCGCGCAAACCGTAGAACGCGCAAATGTCTGTTCGGAAATGTTCGATCGTCGATTCGGTCATCGCTCTCACGGGGCCGATACACTCCTAGAGAAGCATAAAAAAAATGTATCGTAGAGTCGTCTGAAGGAGACGACGGAATCGTTATCGAAATGCACATAGACAGCAGTCGACAATAATCGATGATCGAACGTTTCTATCAGGAATGATTTTCTTTTTAGAGTTTCTCGGCCGAGTGAAAAACTAATAAACTGTAAGTAAAGTTAGCCACACTGCCCGAATACTGAACTATTACGGTCGAGTACGCACGCGCACACGCAAATTTATCTTCAATTGTTATCGGTACACTACAGTGTCGAGCGTCCGACGCTCGAAAAAGTATTAAAAAAGCAGTTCACTACACTGTTTATCAAAAAATATGTAAATTCGTTTAGACTTGTATATCTAACTAATGAACCGGACAGATGTAAGAATTGAAATGATCGACGGACAACAATTATTTCACTGACACCTTGTTTCAATGCTACAAAAATCCGAACAGAGAAAATGTTCATAGGACACACCGAGATCATTCCGTACGGCGGCGGATGGTCGTGGAGGAGTATTTCGACAGTCGCCCCCAGCAGTAACCACGACTCACTGTATAATAGTGAACGTGTTCTCGTAGTACATTTCTTTTTTTTTTAATACGGACGTTCCGTGCGGATTTTACACCCGGACGACGTGTTTAAAAATTGTCCAAGACATCCCCCTCTTTGCGCGACGCAAACACAAGAAACGCGACGACTCTCTCGATGCATTCACAATCGCTTAATGTTTATCTAACCGTTTACGATTTAATTATTATTGGTTTTTTTTTTGTGGTATATCTACATGTGGTGCTAGTTGGTTTGATTTACTTTTATTACTATTATTACTTTATTTTTTTTTTTGTCGACTAGATCGGTTACAGGGAACAAAAGTATGTTTATCAGATTGTTTTGTTATTCTTAGAATGTATACAGTGGAAGAAGAAGAAGTGCCTTGTATGTTAATAAATAATGTTACACCGTTTATTGTTTTTTTTTTTATTATTATTATTACTATTACTATCGTTGTCGTTCTCAATCGATTTTTGTCACCGCACGATAATACACGCGCGGCGGCGGTGGTGGTGGGTCTCCGATGCTGTCGAATCACACGCATTAATAATGCATAATAAATGCATCGTGTGCTTGTAACTGCCGCAGATTATTCTCGTCTCGTAATTCTATCGATCTCTTTTGTGGCGTTTGTCGTCTCGTACCAAACTCGAGCACTGAGCTGAGATCGACAACGTTCGTTACCGATCCATGCGTCTATACCGCGGTGTTCGCTTTCAGGTCGGCACGGTGTCTGTCCATCGTCGCTCCACGACGACCGACAGCCGACGACCGTCCCGATCCGTGCGCCATTCCTGACGACGTCGTCGCCTCGATTAATCGTCACGTTGTCTGACGCGGTGTAGAGTGATCGCCGATCGAGTCGATTCCGTTGCCATTTCCGACATTAACCGCGTTATTGTCGCCTCGCGCTTCGAAATGTTCAACATAATGAATCTCTCTCTTCGTTTTTTCGCTAAACCCGTTCCGTTCTAATAATCTCCTCGTTCCGTCCGTTTCGTTAATTCGACTTTCAGTTATCATTTCCGGTGGGAGTAGTGTTCGTTTCGGTATCGTTCTCGTCGCGCCCGATAACGTGCGTGTCGCGAGCGAAACACTTGTTGCCGAAATCTCGCACGATCTTTCGATTGTATCTTTGTGCCGCCCGGCCGACGGCCGCTCGTTTCGTTCGTGTCAGAGGATTACGTAACGCGCGTTCGTTATGCACCCGAGATGCGCTCTAGCGTCGAAGGGCATCGTTCGACGTGACAGTAAAGCAGGTGTCGAAACGTGCGAATCCGTCGGACGATTAAGCAGATCTCTGTGCACGGCACGGTTTCGTTATTGTTGCAAAAGTGACGTGTGTCGTCGTCGATTGTCTCTCTTCGTTCGGATCGGCTGCACACGAAAGTGAAATCCGCGTGACCGAATTTTTTTCCTCATCGACGTGGTAAAACATGTTGTTGTTGTTAACCTCCACACCCCCTCCACACACACACACACGCGCGCGCACGCACGCTTCGTGTTCGTCCGGACGTGTGTATCCTTTCGTCGTCGTATTATCCTGTCGAAATACTCGATAAGGACATATCTAAGTGGGTCGTACGTTCACAGTAATTGGTTTTTTTTTCTGTCTGTTTAATCGTGCATCCGACTCGAACGTGTGAAACAATTAGATTTCTCGTAATCGCATCTCCGATCCGCCAGTCATTCCGTTCGGCTCGTAAATCTCATCGTCGCGACACGCCGTTGCGAAAGGAAAAAGAATATTATTTTAAACGTTCCATTGTGTGTGGCACTCGATCGTTCCTTCGACGATAGTGAATACGGCCGTGGCTCTTGAAATGTTGCCGTCTCCCCCGCGCGCCTGGCAGGTTCGCGGTCTCCTCGATTCAACGACCGGTTTCACCACCGTTCTCAAACTCACAACTTTTCTAAATCGCTTGCTACGGCAATTACAGAAAAGATGTGTGGCTTTTGTCGAGCTTCGCGAACGCGATCGCGTTTGTAATCATGTTGTCTTCTTCTTCCACGCAACTCATTAAGAATGACGTAATGGATCGAACCAGTGAAACTTAAAATTAAAACAGTGCATGTCGGTACGTTGTCCTGTTTATCTTCGTCCTTTTAGATCGTCGGAGCTTTTCGTGTTCACAACGCAGTGCTAGTTATGGCAGCTGCAGTCTTTAAACAGTTGTTAGAGAGTGAGAAAGAGCGTTATGATGATGTCTTCTCGTAAATGGCGCACGTGCGGAAGAGATTAGCGGTGGAAAAGAGGAACCGAGATCGGCGATCCGCCGGTCGAAACCGGCGTACTCGTCGTAACCCGTTGTTCTGTAAACGGCGCGACGGTAGTGTAGCGCTTCTCAGCGACGGCGAAGAACTTACTACGTCCGACTTACTGTTTCACTTTTCACTCTGTCCTCGGTTCTGTTTTCGTCTCGTTTCATTTTATCGCCGGCGTGCCGGTTGCTATTTAAATCGCCGTCATTTGAAGAATTGAAAATTAATCATTTATTCACTGCTGCCGCTATCGGCTGCGGAGTTGATTTGTCTTCTTTTAATACCGCCTTACGTCTCGTGCGTTTTCGTAAATAACAGCGCATTGTCTCCTACCTATTTCCGCGTGCGTGTACGTATGTGCGTATATATATATATATATATATATATATATATATATATATATATATAAGAGAAAGAGAAAAAATCCAATTTCGCAAATACGTTTATATTTTATAAATATATTTTGGTGTATTCTCGACTCGTCGAGCATCCGACCGTGTTTCGACATATAACAATAATAACGTGACGACATATTCGCAATAATAACGTGCAATGTTTTCTTTTCCGTAGCGTCGCCGTGCCCATCGAACTATTTCCACTGTCGGTCCGGCGAGTGCGTCGCGAGAAACCTCGTCTGCAACGGAGTGCGCAACTGCAGAGACGCCAGCGATGAAGAAGCGTGCGGTAAGTCGCGAAGCGGTCCGTCTTTACGGCCGGACACCGCTTTGTCGTAATGGAAAAGAGAGAGCACATTGGATTTTTCTTTGCTGTTTAGATCGCATTAATCGAATGGCTCGCTATTAATATTCGAGGGTTTTTTTTTAAGTAGAGGACACTGGCCAACGGACGCTTCCGAACGAGGAGACACTAACGTTTCCGGTACATGCATGCGTCGAGTAACAGAGCGGCGAATCCTCGATTTTATGAGAACAGTCGAATCGGAGAGGTTCTGTAACGACGCCTCCGTTCCAAAAGACGGAACGCCTTCGATCGGTCAGTCGTGAGATGGTGTGCGAGCGCGCGCGCGCGCACCGGCGTGCGAACATCATAAAATCGAAGTGTCGCCGCATTCCTTTACTCGCGAATGTCAATAGTACGAAACGAAATTAACCGAATAACACTTTACACGACGGAACGATCGTGATTTTCAATTGATCCGCTGACGTTGTTGAAACCAGTGGCTCGGGTTGAAATTCGTTTTCACGTTTTTAAAGCGACAAACGTTGAAAGAGACGCGTGTGAGGGTTCGACAGTCCTAGCGACTGACGACCAGACCGGACCGTTTTATCGAAATTCAGAGACGATTTTCAAGTCGCTCTGTCGAAGAATCGAAAGAGAAAAAAACCAACACGGCCGATATACTCCGAATCGTGCTTTTTACAATATCGATCGAAATTCCGTTTATGGATATAGTTTGTCTTACGCGTACTTTCAATGCTCACATAATTATGAAAACCAGTGTTCGTATCAAAGGGACGACGCTCGCATTCGTTCAGTTCGAAAATGTTACACGCGAGCCCCGCGCTTTTACTTTTTTTCTTTTTAATGTCGCGTTCGTTGCGAATCAAATCGTTCGGGAGAAGCTTACGATTCTTTCAATTTTCGATATCGGTCCGTGTGCGAACGCGCGCTCGCAGACACACAGAACGGCTAACGGTAACCGCACGGTGGTGTGATTCCGTTCGAGTCTCTAAAGCCAGTGTTCTTCGATTCTCGTTCTTAACGACCGAAGAACAATTGTATTTAGGAATTCGAACGAGTCGATTGTCGGCGACCGGCATGCAGAAGGGATAATACAATAACGATTAACCCCGTGGCACTAATACGAAAATTAATGGAGTTGTCTCGCAATGTTCTCGAACGCACGGTCGCGATGCAGCGCTCACTGTCGGCAATCGGCCGGCTTTCGTTCATCGCTGGAGACGACGACCAACCGTGCAGTACGTTTCTTGAAAGTATCCCGTTACAAAACGGCGTTTCTTCTTCTTCTTCTTCATCTTCTTCTGAACGCACACATTCGGAACATTGCTCGGTCGACTCCCGTGCGCGAGTCTCGATTCAACTCGAACGAAATCTGATCCATACTCGCTTCCCTCCTCTACGATCCGCACACCGTTCTGTTATTTTGCACCGCGCGTCTCTCTCCTGCGGCCGCACGGCGATCGAGCGGAGCGCGTTCGGTCTCGTTCGAAAATCGTCGACTCGTGCGACGGCGGTTAGTCGTCTCCGGCGGCATCTCTTCTTCGTTCGTGTGTCTGCCTCGCTCGACGCGCATCACCGTTCCTTCACCTCGATAAAATACGGCCGACGTTTGGCTTGCTTGCTTGCATGACGGACGACGGTGTAGGGCGGAAAGTGCACGCGGTACGCATCTGCCACGGCAACTTCTGGAGCTGCGAGGACGGCTCGAAGTGCATACATTTTCTCAGACGCTGCGACGGACGCCGCGACTGCGTCGACGGCAGCGACGAAACGTACAAGTGCCGGCACGAAATGTGGCAAAGAATCGTTAGTCCAGGTACACGGCGCGGACCGGATTCCGTTTGCGCGGGGAAAATGTCTCTTTTTGTCGACGCGCGTGTGTTCGTCTTGTGTTCTCGATGTCGGTCTCCTCCTCCTCCTCCGTTCTCCGTTCTTTCTCTCTTTCTCTATTTCGCGTCGCTCGGAATCGTTGCGTTTATTTTACGCGCAGACGAGGCGCGTACGCGGACGGGGAAGGATGTGCGTGCGGGTCGATCGTAGTGCGGCTCCTGAAATCGTTTTGAATCGAAACGTACTTGTCGATCCGACCGACCTCCTGCGACGGTTCGTCCAGAGAAGAGGACAAAAAGGATCGTGTCGTCTTTTCTTAAAAAAATACGCCGTCCCTTCCTTGTACGATTAACGTGACGGTAATGCGGCAAGACGATCGTTTCCGGAGTGTCGGTGGTTCATTAAGACTTCGATAACTCTCAAAATGATTTCAGATCGCTCACTTTCGAAAACCATGCGCATCGTTTTGCCGTGCGGACGCGTTGTTCGAGCGTGTATATCTCTGGCTCTCCTCTCTGTTCTTATACGAAACGAATTGATTGTACAATCTCACCGTTTCACTCTGTCTATTGTACGTCGTCGCGTGTTTCTGACACACTGTTAGTTTCTTCATTCCTGCCTTTTATTAAACACCGTACTGAAACTTGTATTTTACTCCCGTAACACGTCTATCGAACAGCAGAGTCTTCGGCTCTCCCGTTCCGATACAGTAAACTCGGTTGGCACAGAGAGTGTTTTTGTCTGCAAGTGTATCGATCGCGATATTTTTAATTATATTTCTTCGTTTTCTCGTAATGCACACCTAGTATTAAGGATTGACCTCGATGTTCGACTAATTGAACATCCCTCGTACGTACTACACCTTCGTAAACAGTAACTTTCATGAAAAGTATCGGCGATAGACTGAGTTTACTGCACCGGTGCGGAGAGTGTCGAAAAGAGGCACCGCGTCGGAAGCGTTAACGACGAACGGATCTCGGGAGAGATTTTTATTCCAAGTATGCGCTTTTTCGCTCCGCTACAAACGATTGCTGTCTACTAAATATCTAGGTGAATAACCGTGTCCGATTAATACATTATTTACTAACTGCTCGAACAGACACTAACATTAACGATAACACGTTTTAACGTATGTTTTTTTATTAATATTCATCGTACGATTATTTATTTACATTTGTATTTGTTTATTGGTATTATTTTTTTTCGGTACGGAACTCGTGCGAACATTTTTATAGTAAAAATTGTAATTGTGTGGAACGGACGCGAACGATGTCTCTCTTCTGCACTAGGAGAGATTTCATTGAATTCGGAAGCGTGTTTGTCGGTCTTTGAAATTAGGAAGATACATCGAATAGTTCCGAGTCGTATTTTTTGGAACGTTTCAAATGTCGACCGTGCACAGCGGCCGCACTCGCAACTGTCGTATTTCCGTGTCCGAGGCACGAGAAGCCGACGTTTTTTTTTCTGTTTCGTAACTGATCGTCGAGTGTGTATTGCGATCGAGTCGATCGAACCGACGTTTGCACGTTTTCCGTACGAATCTCGTTCCGTGTACACGTTTTTTTCCTCTCTCTCTCTCTCGTGTGTTAATATGTGTCGACGTGTGTCGTCAACAAGCGCCGTATTGTTTGTACTTCGAAATATTTTCATGTTTTGTTGCCGTCGTCTCGCCCGTTAGAGCCCACGTGCAATGAGAATCAGTTCACGTGCAGGAATGGCCAGTGCGTCAGCAAAGAATACATATGTGACAGTGTGCGAGACTGTTCCGACGGCTCTGACGAGCTGGACTGCGACGAGATTGTCGAGCCGACAGAAGGTAAGTCGTCCGGGGGCGGCCCGCGTCCCGTGTACATAATACACGCGCACCGTCAGTCCGATTCACGTGCATGTTTGTGAATTCGGCGAAAGGGACGTTCGCAGAGATAACAGTAACCGTAGCAGTAGTAGTAGTGGCAGTAGCGGCAGTAATGGTTGTGTGAAAAAAGACGAACGGAGTCGATGACAACGAGCAGCAGGACTGCGCGTGTCGTCGTTCTGTTCGCTGTCACGCTTCGGTTTTTTTTTCGTTTTCGTTTTCGTGTTTTGCTCTGTAGCGCGTGTTTGTTCGGTCGGCATCGATGAGTGTGTGTGTGCGCGCGCCGTCCTCTCGTACGGCGGCCTCTCGATGTCGAACAGACACCTAAATCGACGTGCGTAAGACAGAACTGCCGACGCGCCGAGATTCGCAGAGATCGAAAGTGGCTCGACGGAGATTAACACCTTCGGATCCGGCTACAGCCGAGCTCTCTCTCACTTCGTATACGTCGCTCTCTACACTACTCTGTTCGATCTCGTCTCGTTTTGTATCCATATGTATATTTTACAGAATTCGCCACCCGTCCCGCACCCCTTGTAAAATAGAAACGAAATGAAAACGTTTCGTTTTTTTTTTCTTTTTCTGCGAGTGGGTTTCACAATAAACGTTCGAATGCGTCGGTACACGAAATACTACGACTAGAGGTACGGTAAGCGTCGTGTCGATCTTCTATCGGCCCTCTTGAAAGTTCGCCGTCAGTGTACACGTTGAAATAAATTCAGAAACTGAAGAACGGAAAAAAGCACGCGCGGGTGCGAGAGTACTTTATCGATTTTCGGAGTACTTCTTGGCGACACTTCTGTGCGGTCTCTCCGCAAAACGCTGCACCCGTTACAAAAAATTCTATTTGTTTCCAGTCATCCAACTCGACGCGTTTATAATGAAATCCACACGTCAGATTTGTCCGTTTTAACCGAGTCGCGCGTTCAATTGTACATACATAGACGTGTCTAACCTGTATGTGTTATGTGTTTCTCTCTCTCTCTCTCACGCCGTCTCCTCCTCCTCATCCTCCTCCTCACGTCCCGCGCATCCGTGCCGTTCAGGTCCAGTCACGTGCCGTTCGAACGAATTCGATTGCGGCAACGGGCAGTGTATTCCCATGTCGCTCCGTTGCGACAAGCACTTCGACTGCGTCGACGGGAAGGACGAGCGCGACTGCGGGATCTGCAGCCCTGATCAGTTCCAGTGCGAGACCGGCGATTGCATTGACGAGCGCAAGAGGTGCGATCAGTCGAACGACTGTCCGGACGGCAGCGACGAGCTCGACTGCAGTAAGTCAACCGCCACCACCACCACCGCCGCCCCCGTATCACGAACTTATCGCCGCCCGTGGCACGGTCTCGCCCGCCGTGTCCGGGCCCCGTGCGCCACCGACGCCGTCCGCGATCCGAGGCGCGCGCGAAAACTTTCAGCCGGAACTTCAGCCGGACGCGTCCTAGATAGACAGACGTTAACCGATCGGACGATACGGCTCGGTCGTGTCTGTCGTCGTCTCTGTGCCTTGTCATCGCCGACGTGTCGGTCGGCGGTGACGTTCGTTTCCGTAAACTGTCCCGTTTAGTCTGCGAATTCGAGCCCAGACCACCCGTCGAAAGGAAATAAAAACCGTGTCAACGGATCGATCGAAGAGGACGGGCACGCTGTCGTGCGTACATTATCCTCGGAAATCGAAAACACGTGGCCCACGTCCGTCACGACGGATCCGAACTCGAGCGTGGCGACTCTTATTTTTCAGCTCGGACGTCGAATTCATTCACGTTTTCATCGCCGAGGCGAGATCTCGATATAACGCACGGTCGATTGTTGTTTTGTTGTTGTTGTTTTTTTCAATCGAGCAGATCATACAAAACGTTTTTGTATATTCGCCGTTCTGCTCTTAAAAATGCATTAAAATCGCTGCTGCCGGATGTCGGACGCAATGCTTACGGCGGTGAGCAGCGGTCCGTGAAACCTTAGTGGATATCAAGATGAAAAAATGCGTTATATCGAGACATCGCATTTCATCATCGGTTTTTTTTCTACCTTCCTAGCCATATAACTGATTAGTAGAACGTTTGCATTCCTTTTTTTTTTTAATTTTAATTTTAATCGATAAATTCTGTTCAACAGCACCGGATCGCAAATAAGTCATTTTTTCTATCGTGCACAAATCGGATGATGATCCTTACGGTATTTTTGTTCCGAGTTCAAATATAGAAACATTCAGGATGTCTCCATCGCAGTGCTTTAAAACAAAGTTGATAATATTTTTGAACGAGTTCCGTACAATTACTCGCACTTCTTTTCCGACATGTTTCATCGTTACGCTTCTCTTATATTTGTACAATTATAAAGATTTCTTCTTTTGTTGGAATTTCGTTCATGCATTGAGTTACTTTCCGATTATTTTTTTTGTTAAAAAAAAGAAAGAAGTTAAATATGCAAACATTTTTTTATTTTTTTTTCGAAAATAATTAATAGCCGGTCGGCCGCAGTCCTCTGCCCGGGAACAAGTGATTCTCGTTTCTTTGCTGTAATGAATGTTTTGTTCCTACTCGTTCCGTTCACAGATCAGTCAGTACAAGAACAGTTTGTTCAACAATCAGTGAAACTGTCGAACGATGGAGATATTCTGAGTGCCTTTTCTAGCCGTAAATGTATTTTAAAGAGAAATCGACTCGCGAACATCATAATTAATTATTAACAATCCTCGTCCGAATCCCCCCGTCCACGACGCACGAACACCGGAGAGATCCTAATGAAGAAGATCACCCGTGCACCTAACCTAACCTCATATCATTCGACACCACTAACGCCAATCGTGAATAACACACACACACAACTCTCGCACCCGTGACTAACACGCACGCACGCACGCGCGCGCGCCTCTCCGACGTCCGAGGCCGTCGTGCGTTCCTCTCGGCGCGTTCGTCTCCTCGCACGACGAACGTGTCCGCCGGCACACCGTGATCCCGTCGCACCCACTGAGCACCGCTATTCGTTTCGCAGAGTTTGAATGTCCTCCGGATCAGTTCCGTTGCGTCAGCGACGGACTGTGTCTGGACGCGCGTCGCAGGTGCGACGGTTCGCCGCAGTGCAGGGACGGATCCGACGAACAGAACTGCGACAAACCGCCGACCAGCAGTAGGTTTCTTTCCGTTATATTTTTGTTCTGTGTATCTTATTTTTGTTCTCTTCTCGAGCCGCCTTCTCGCACATCTACACTACGCATGTATACAGCAAGATTTGTTTACGCTTCGCTACGAACGACGCTCGAACGGATCTCCGCGTTCGCCGTCGTCTCTCTTCAGATTTCCTCGGACACGTCTGTTGTCTCTGTGTATATATATATACGTACATCTGTTTCTCGGTATCGCCACGTAGACGAGGTCGTCCGATGAACCGTCGCCGCTCGGAATGCCGTCGTCCGCGACGCGACGACTTCGACCTCGGTCGACAAGTCGAAAATCGACACGGCGCTCGGTGATGCCGTCGTCGAGACGTCGTTCGAGCCGCGACGATTTATCGGACGATGCCGTACTCAGTGTCGATCGAATATCCTCCTGTATATATTCGTGTCTCGTAGATAAATCCTGTCCGTAGTTTGTCTGTGTGTGTCTGTCTCTCGAGCCTTCAGCCTTCGCGGGAACAGTGGAACGATCTTCGTTCCTCGCGTGTGTTCCCTCGACCGCATTTAGAAGTCTGTCATGTCTGTCTCTGTAGAAAATCTCTTGTTTCCGCATTATGCATTCTCTAGTCACTCCGAGTTCTATTACAGACTTTACGAGTACGCAGCGCGCTGTACTTACAGAGTATCTTATCTTGCTTTCGTTCTGTCTGAATGGTCTCTTGAACCGTGTGTGCGCATTTGTTCCTTTTTGTACTTGCAGGCGATTTGACGACGTGCCGTGTGTTTTTTTTTTATATATAATATCCCTTGTACAGATCATAGATCATTCGACAACGCTGACTTTCAATTGTACAAACATTACAATATATATGTGTATATATATACATATATACATATATGTATATATGTGTATATATATATGTATATATATATGTATATATATATATATATATGTATATATATATATGTATATACATATATATATGTATGCATATATACATGTGCATATTTGCGTGTAGATATTTACCTGCAGCAGCAGTTCGCTTCAATCAATCAATCAGTGTTTATGTTTTATGTAATGTCATCCAGATACTCAATGACAAAACGTAATGAATTAAATGTTTGTTTATATGTTTGAACGTAGCAGAGAGTATACGTGCCTTTTGCTTAATTGACCGCTACGTCAGATGTCTGTGTGTGTGTGTGTTGGACGATGAAAAAGTTGAAAACACACTTTGCGACATGTGTGTGCTTCTCAGTCGTGTATGGGAGGCGGATACATGTTTGAAGGATTTGTGTGTGGCGTACGTCGTTGTGACTACACTTCCGTAACGCTGTTCCAACGGTAAATATTTTAATAAACGTTCAGACTCGCTGTAAACACAAGCTCGCATAAAAATATCAACAGGGAAAGGCGTGTCAGTTGATCGACGGTCGTGTGTGTATTGTTAGGCGAATACGCTGGGAAGAAAGTTCACATAGATCCACGGTTTATTTTTTTTTTTATTTTTTAGTCCGCTCATTCGAAGAGGAACGACAGTCCCGAGTGGTGGTCGTTCGGCTGTGTTTTGAGAGCGAGCGCGGTGGAATTAAAAACGTTCAAATAGAAGTAGAGAGAGAACAGTGTTTTATTTTACTTCGACCTGTTCTTCTTCTTCGACTGTAATCGTTAGATCTCGGATCGGAGAATAACGCCTCGTATATTTTTGTCGCGCTCGACTCTTTCGATAATCGACTCTTTTCCGGTTTTAAATTCGACGGTTTCGTTCGTTTGTCCAAAAAGCTGTCGTCTTGTCGAGACACGCGCGAGGTCTTATCTCATCTCGATTTCAATTCGAACGGGGTGCATCGTCGAGTTATTGCTCGTCGTAAACCGTGATCGAATGTAAGCTTTTTCGAACAACGTTCTCGTCTTAAGAAGTGCACACACGCGCGCCGTTAACCGAACGCAAGTCCAGTCGCACGAATTGCGGCTGGTCGTCGGAGGCGCGGACCTCTTTCGGACGGACCGTGTGAAATATTTTCGGCGTCGCGTCGCCTCGTCGCGTGTGAATGTGTTTTCGTCCGCAGTACTCCTCCTGTAAATATGTCAGCAGCGGCGCGCGCGCTTCTCAAGTCTCTTCTCTCGACGCGCTCTGTACATAGACGAACGGCGTAGCACTCCGTACGAGTCTGATATATATATATTGTGTATATTTTTCCGTTTTTCCGCTGTCGCCTCCGTTGTCGGGGCGGCGGCGACGCCTCTGTACATACACGAATGTTTCCTGCGTCGCTTCGACTCGTACCGTGCTGTTCGCACGATGCGACGGTATTAAAAACAGTGTCGATTCTTTTAGCGTGTCACTCGAATCAGTTCAAGTGCGAGAACGGACAGTGCATTTCGAACGAGTATCGCTGCGACGGTTACGACGACTGCGTCGATAATTCCGACGAGAAGAACTGCCGTGAGTATTCGAGCATGTTTTGTATGTTTTTTTTTTTTTTGTATTTTTCTTTCCCGTTCCTTTCCCCCTTCACTTTCGGACGCGGCCGGTCGGCCGGCGCCGACGGCCGCGTCGTCGTCGTCTCACTTCACGCCGATCGACACCGATCGCATCGTATCGATCGACGCGCCTCTGTCTCTACGTCGTTGCGCTCCTCTTCCACGTCCGCCCGACCCGCCGGATCGTGTCTGAAACGTGTCCGTTCGGTTTTACAGCGCAGCTGTGCCGGCCCGGCCAGATCCAGTGCGCCGACGATAAGTCGTGCATCAGCGAATCGCTCAAGTGCAACGGCGTCGACGACTGCTTCGACGGCTCGGACGAGTACAACTGCCCGACGACGACGACGGCGCCGCCGCCGCCACGCACGTGCGCGGGTCACGAACACACGTGCTCGGACGGTACGTGTCTCCAGAGGAGCCGCGTGTGCGACGGCGAGCGCGACTGCAGGGACGGCAGCGACGAGGTCGACTGTGGTGAGTAGATTGTCGTGTCGGCGCGATCGTGCCGATCGCCTCGGTTCGACAGACGATGATGATGATGATGATGGTCGCCGGCGAATGAACACCGTTCGCGCGACAGAAGGAAAACGGACATGGAAACGCGCACGCGCGCACACAAAGACGCACGCGCACGCACACACGCGCATACGCACACGCACACACACACACACAGCAGACACGCGCGAAACGAACGGTTTCAGGAACCGGCTCGCTCTGACTGAAGTTCGGCGCGGCGAAACGGTGTTTCGAATCACATTACCGGACAAAAGTGAAACGTCAAGCCGTGCACATCGTGTACGGGAGCGAATACAGCACTCTTTTTGTCCGGAAGCACTTGCAAATCGTCGGTTTTTGAGTGTCGACGCCGTCGTCTGGAGAACGGCGTGTCGCGTGGATACGGATCTCATTCGGCAAACAACGGCTCGCACGCTCGCCGCGTTTTCGCCGATTTTTCTAAATTAGATGCAAATAAGAAACGACGACACGAAGCTCGCCGTCGTCGTGAGCGCCGACTCGCCGCGGCCGAACCGTCGAGCGAACGTAGCGCGAGCGCGCGTGCGTGCGCGCGCGCTCGAACGGACGCGCGCGCGCGCCCGCCCGCCCGCCTGCCCGCCGCAACACGTATAAGAAGCAACTATATGAGAAATACTTTTGACGATCCCGTGAGGTGTGGTTGACACATCGCCGATCGCCCGTCAACGTCCGCCGGACCGCTCCGACGCGTTGTGTGTCGACGCGGAGGAGACGTTTCAGTGTTCCGACGGGTCGGCGTGCATTTCGGCAGCGCTGCGCTGCGACAGTTTCTACGACTGTAGGGACTTTTCTGACGAGCAGAACTGTTTCGGTTAGAACCCGTCGTTTTTTTCCCCGTTCTTTTTTTTTCTGTTCTCGATATGATTATACGTGCAGACAGTGTTTGTTTCCTGATTTATTTCGTAATATTATTATTATTATCAATTTTCTTTTCATTTGATCATTGTGTTTGGTGGACGTGATACGTATGGGAATTTTTTTGTGAAACTATCGATTGGTACGATTCGTTGTTTTGTTTTGTCTCGTCTCGTCTCGGCCCGAGCCCCCCGGAGTCGTTCTAGACGTCCGTCGTCGCGTATCGTCGTAGAGAGACGTTCTTCGCACGGAGGGGACGGACGGATGTCGACGTGACGGACCGAGAGCGAAGCTATCGCGCGCGTTCGACGACACTCTCTCATCGCAAACGGTTCATAAATTGTACACGGCAATGACATTCGTTCGGCATCGGTTCGGTCTCTAGTCACGTGTCGCAGAGAACCGGCCTTGCAAGAATTCTGTTCCGTATTCTGGACACGTTTCTTTTTTTTTACTATTTTAGTGCGCGGTTCCCGACGAGCACACGTCCCACGTCGGTGTGTGTCGTTCACACGCGTCCGACGCTCTTCGTCGAGTGAAAATTCTTTTAAAAGTTCGTCCGGAAGCAATCGCGCGAAATGGAAAGTTGTGCAGTTTTTGGTGGGGAAAACGCATATGCACTCTTTTCACACAAGACATCGGACCGATCCGTGCGTATTTTCGAGAGCCGAAATAGATGTTATAATAATCCAATGTACGGTGCTTTACATCTTAACGTGTGGTCCGGTCGAGTTACCCGGACTCGTGTCTTCCGTTACTGATTTTAAGTTTTAAGCTATCGACACACTGCGTAGCGTCCGTCTTTAGTTTGAAAATCTTTGAACAGTTGCCGGCAATGTACATCTGCGTTTATCGTTCGATTCGATTCCGACAGGCATCGTTCCGGTAGCTAATGACAGGCGCATATCCCATCGAGGGTGTATGTTTTCTTTTCGCGGTGCTCTTCGTTCCATGCGACATCATGATTTTTTTTTTTTAATTACCTGCCACGATGTAGTCAAGATAGGACCGCCGTGTAAACCGTGCGGATATTTGTTCACTGGCAACGATTAGTTTCACCTTCAGTCGTCTATTATTTACTTTCCATTTTCCGCGAGCGACGAGACACGGCGAGATAAATCGTATTATCCTTCGTCCTACATCCAGAATATTAGCGACAGCATCGTTGTCGACCTCAACGCCGCTCGTTACGCTTTGTCGTCGTTGATTCGTCGAAATCGCCTCTGAGCAATTCATGCATTTAATTTATGTGATTCGGCCGCGAACGCCACTTCATTTTTCCGTTACGAAGTTCGCGCTTTGTCGCGCTTCTTCCGATTATCGGTATTCGTCGTTTTCACGGCCCCCGATCGGCGTTTAACGGCAGTCGATGATGAAGCGGCGATTTGATTTGACGTGAAGCGCCGAGCGTGTCCATAAGTTGTTCTAGAAAAACCGTTTCGATAACGCGTGTAAACAGCCACGAACTCACGGATTGGTCTGATGACGACGATGATGTGAAAGCGTCCACCGGCCGCGCGTCGACAGAACTGTTCTCCCGTCACGTTCGACGTTCCGGAATAATAATAGGAAAAAAATGTAAAAACGATAGAAACGAATCCTCCGTGTGTGTGTGTGTCGGTTCGAAGGACGTCTCGCGGCGGATGCTCGAACGACTCTCCGTTCCTCCGATCCCACACCCCCGTTCGGAGCTGCTTACGGTGACTGGACTTGCGTAATATACTGAGTATTTTGATTATGATTCATTGTTGTTTTATTTTTTTGAATTCTTAGTGCAGGTATTTTTCTTGACAATGCGTTTTACAGGTAAAAGATTTGATTGATAGATAGATAGATAGGTAGATAGATAGATATGTGTGCGTTGTTACAGTAAAATAACGAATGGTACGGCAGCTACAGAGTGCGTTGTGTGTGGTGTTCGGAAATGACGTTTTTCGTTTTTCGTTCGAGATCGATGTGCGTGCGTACTTTTTTGTATTTGTATATTTATTGTCCGTGTATCGAGAACAACGTGTCTCCCCGTTTACATGTGCGTGTGCTCATTTGTCTGTCTCTCTGTTTGTTTTTAGTACCCCGATCGGAATACTACGGTACCGGTCGCGATCTAGCAGATCGGTAGATCGATACTCGCAGTAGTGTTGTTATATATACTATGTACACACATTTGTGATATTTATTTATTTATTTATTTACGTTTTGGTCCAGATGCATGATGTTTATTTTTTCCTTTTCGTGTTCTCGGTGTGTATTGTTTGGAGCCAGAGCATGGATGTGTTCTTTATTTTCGTTGGTCGATTTCGGACGTGTTCACGTTGAGTTTCGTTCATCGTCTAGTGAGATGTTGCGACGTCCGACGGACGCGCATTTAGTATCCGATCACCGATTTCGGACCGGTGTGTGTGTGTATCTTGTTGATTTATTTTTTTTTTTTTTTGGATGTTGCATATAGAAAGTAGCGCTGACTCGATTATTGTACTACATTTCATCCGTAGAAAGTATTATACGCATACATACGTATTTATAAATATATGTGTCGATATTGAAACGATTATATTTGAATGTATTTGGAGACGTGTTCGCTGTTCGTTTCTGGATATCGTGGAGTGCGTGCGTAATTGATTGCGAGGGCGCGAACGTTTAAGTTTCCGTTCGGATGGAACTTGTGGCGGTTGGTCGTTCGATGGAAATACTCTTGAGCGTGGGTCGAGAGACTCGATCGGTCTGAAGAGAGTACTACGTACGTACGGCGGTCGCGCTGACCCGCTCGATGCGCGCGAGTCGCCGAGGCACTCTGTTGTTCTCCGAACGCGACGAATCCGTTCCGACGACGCCCCCTTCGAATTTCATCGCGACGCCAGTACCGTCGTCTCTCGCACGTCGCCGCGACGCGCGCGTTCGCGTCGATCGACGCACGGCCGATTGGCATCGCGCGCGGTTGTAAATCGACGGCGTGTTATACTCTTCGTGTCGGGATTACATTTTCCTGTTCGTCCAGGACGGTTCACGAAACAGTCGTCATCTTCGTATCTCTCTAGTGTTTCTGGCGAGCTCTCTCTTCACGTTATAATGCTCCGTAGACTGTCTGTCTTATCCGTAACACATCGCAGAAAGTGCGGGATTCGAGCGTGTGCGATGGTGGATGGACGTTCGAGAAATATCTATGGATTTTTTCTCCGAGGGCTGTATATTTGAAGTGTCCGAACTACTCTCTGTTCGTCGCTTTTGTGAAGGGATCGAGGTTTGGTGTCAACAGGAGAAAAACACGATTGTTGTTGTTAATTTAATTTCTCTTCGTCTGTTCGACCGCATGATTCTGACCAGACGATTCACGTACGTCTTCGTTGATATGATAAAAATTAGTCTGCGATACTCCTCTGTCGTTAGTTTAATTCGTTCGCGTGAGAGGAGCTCTGTTTCACAATTACTTTTAAATATATTTATTTGCTACCGGATCCTCGATGTTTTCCGATTTGTCATCTGTTCTTCGCTCGTGTAATCACGCTCTCCGACGTTGATTCCTTGACTTCTTACTGAAATTTGAAAACGGTCCTTTGATATTCTTTGAAGTATTTTGTTTTTTTTTTTTTGTTTTTTACTCGAAACAAACGATTCAAGTATTATATTTTGTTCTGTGTAGGTTTGTGCGAAACTGTAATTTCCGGTATCAGTGCATTTCCCTTCGTCTACCCCGGATCAATTGTACGAGAAGAATTATCAACTCTTGACTCGCGTCGTTTCGTGAGATCGCGCGAATATTTTCAAAACGACGATACATTATTCAACGATAACCCTCTTACACGTTGCCGAAAATTCGATTAAAACAGTCTCGTCGATGACGACGCGTCATCGCTCTCGTCGACCGTTCAGACCGCATCGTGTCGTCCGAACGTGAGTCGCGTCCGCGCTGCGAGAGCAACAGAGTGACTCGAATTCGGTATCGGTGTGTTTCCACGACCGGACCACTCCTCGCACGCGGCATTTTTTCCCCTAACCGGACGTCCGACGATTCACACTCGTCGTCCGACTGCGATTCTCGTTTGCGCCTTGCGATGCGATGACGTCGCCGTCGAACGCGCACAGGTCGGACGACGAGACGTCGTCGTACGCCCGACAAAAGGGAAAACAGTGCGGCGTGCGATCGGCGAGTGCCGTTCATCGGAACCGCCGCCGCTCGTACGATCGTTGGAACGTTGTAGTAGACGCGCGGTGTTTTCCTCGTGATTTCACGCCGACGTCGCTCAGATTTCCATAGATCACCGCGCGGATCCGATCTGACCGCTTGTGTGTCGACCTGTAGGTTGCGCGAGGGACGAGTTCACTTGCCTGTCGGGCCAGTGCGTGCCGAACAGCGCCCGATGCAATTACCACTACGACTGCTTCGACGGATCCGACGAGAGGGACTGCGACCGCTTCACGACGACGACGACGACGACCGCGAGGCCGCCGCCGCCCTTCGTCTCGTGCCGACCCGGCGAGTGGAAGTGCAAGTCCGGCGAGTGTATACCGGTGTCGGCCGTGTGCAACAAACGGTTCGACTGTAACGACTATTCCGACGAGAGCAACTGCGGTAAGTGTCCCGAGTTCGATCGAGGTCCGTTTCACAGGGCACGCCGACGTCCGTCCCCCGTATCCTGCGTCCGCCTGTTCGCTCGTCGCTCACGAGGGAATCGACGGTGGTCGAGGCGCGGACGCCCCCGACGACGACGACGCACAGACGAGCGAACGCTTTTCTGCTTGCCGTCGGTTTCGATCGACCGACTTCTTTTCGCCGGATAATAATTCCGTCGGATCGGTCGCCGTGTGAAGAGAACGCGTCCGTATCGCAAAACGAGCACGGAAAACGTAACGACCGTGCGCGTTCGAGAGCAGCGACCGGCCGCCCGGTTGCGCCGTTCTGCAGCGGCGCCGCGTTCGTTCGCTTGTGGAACTTTCGCTGTTCGATCGGCGCGTTCCCTTTCACGACATTCGAAAAAAACGTTCGACGTTCAGACGCGCGCAAGAGACGTCCGAAGAATGCTCGTCCCGATCGACGCCGATTCCCTCGTGACGACGGTGTTCCCGAATAACCACCGCCGCAGTGTAGTGTCCGTCGCACGACGACGAGCCTCCGCGTAACAACAGCCCCGACACCGAATGTCCCGTCTCCGACGCCCTGCCCGCCACTCAAATCTATGTTGTGTATTTTTTTTTTCTCTTTTCAATTGTTGAAAACGCGCCGTCGATGCGAATCGATTAGATTACGAAAGCGGAAAACGGTGCCGGCACGGGTACTTCCGTTGCGAGAACGGACCGTGTATCGTGGACCACCTGCGCTGCAACGGAAAAGTCGACTGTCCGTATGACACGAGCGACGAGCTCGACTGCCCCTCTTATCCTCGTAAGACAGCTGTGCCTGTAGCGAATTCGCTAGAGGAGCATTTTTTATCCGCAAATAACACAAACTTAACAGCAAGACACTACTCTACTACTACTACTACTACTTAGTCAGATGATTATCGTTATTATTTTTACTGTTACGACGTTTGCATTCTAATGGTTCTCTGACGGACGATCGCGTGCGCCGCGAACGCAACGACCGGAGAGTGTTTTCGGCTCGTTCTTTTCAAGCGTGTACGTGTGTGTGTATATATATATATATATATATATGTGTATATTTATATATATATATATATATATATATATATATATATATATATGTATATTTATATATATATATATATATATATATATATGTATATATATATATATATATATATATATATATATATATATATATATATATATATATATATATATATGTATATAAATATATATATATGTATATATATATACACATATATATATATATATATATATATATATATATATATATATGTATATATTGGAACGTTATTCATCGACACGCACGGCCTTGTGCAAAAGGTGTGGGGCGAATGAGTCTCGGGGCGTCTTTTATTGTAGTTATCTTAGCGTCGATGATTCAGCAATGTTGCCGATCGATCGGTGGGAGGATTCATTGTGCGGCGAGCCTAAATCGAATGCATTTAATTGTCACCGAGCGGCGCGACTTGTCGATACGTTCTCCGTTTTGAACAAAGTAAATGTAAAAGCAGACACGTTTAGCTTTATGTATCATCGACAAAAGCATTGAAGACCGCGAATCACCACGAACCCGTTACGAATGGATAAACGATGTCGGAGCGCTGACGACCGTGAAAATTAAGAGGTCGTCCTAAGACCCGGTCGAGACTCCCGTCTTTCCCCACCTTCTCAAAATAAAATCGATACGAATCAACAACGCGCGTCCAAATCCGTTTGATCGTTGCGATCGGGAAATTGCGAGTCGACGTATCGATACGTAACGTTCGTTGAAAAGAAGAACAACAGTCGGACGGAGAGTCCGTCGCAGTACTTCGATCGGTGTGGCGTCGAAGGAACGCGAACCGTGCACGCGATCGTCTGTCATCCGAACAACGTGTAACCGCACCTCTTATTAAAACACCGACAAGAGCAACAACAGCATCAATAATAAATGTAATCGATCTAATTGAACAGAGAACCCCGGGAACATTAATCCGATAACAACTCGCTGAAATAATATACAAATAATTTTCATCTACATATTAATATATATATACATATACTAGCGGGTGAACGAAGAGAACGTCTAAAAATCCTAACCGTTCGGCGGATTCTCGTTGGGGAAGTGAATCGACTGTGGTCCAACGGCCAGCACGATACGTTGTTCGATTAAAATGAACATTTCTCGAGCCACTAGCGACACAGTTTAATTTCCTCTCTCTCTCTCTCTCATTTATGATCGCGACGAGAGCACGGTTCAACGTTCACGTTCTCCGCTTTCCGGTCGTTCGAATCGAAAGCGTCGCAGACGGTGAACGGAACTGTGTGTTCGGTTCGAAAGCGGCGTCGAGCGTTAAACCGTGGCCTCGTCGAACGTAACGATTTTATGCTAGATGGATGTTTTAAAAAAATCGCGTACGATCTAGAATGGCACGGCGGGCCGAAAGTCGAGCGAACTGTCGGCAAATTAAATCCCAGCGCTCGGAAGCGTTACAACAAAAAAAAAAAATAAAGAAAGAAAGAAAACGTTCCGTCGTACGGATCGTGTCGTTCGTCTGCGTGACACTCGTCGTAAGTCGCGTCGCTTAGATCCTCTGTGTCGTCGTTTTTGCGTCGATCGGTTATGAGAGAGCACACGCAAAACTGGACGAATTCGAGCAGGAACTAGGCGAGTGTGAAGAACGGCGACATATGCGATGCGATGCGATACGTTATCCTCATTTCTTATCGTATCTTTTAAATGTAAACCGGGGTCTGTCTAGTGGATCGTGTTTGAAATTTGCAACATTCTCGATTGAAACTTTCGGCCCGTTTCGTATGTATGAAAGCAGACGTGCCGTGGACGAGCACGCTGATGGCGTGCCTCTTCAGAGTCAACTCTCTTTTTTTTTTTGAAACATCCAAAATATTAACCGTAATGTGACTGATGACATAACACTGAAAATCGACATAACATGGTAAATAGGAAGAGTGTGTAGTACGCAGGGGTAGAATTAAAAACAGTACCGCCTTAATCAAATGACAGTTGCTATGATTATCTAGAGGGAGATGTGTGAACGCACTTGTTGAAACGAACCACCGTTCATCGCAACGACGACACGTACACGTTCGACGACGAGCGAGCCGCCGTAACTGATATTCATTCGATCGTGTAGTCGTTCGCTTCGCATCGTTACTGTATTGTGACATCTCGTCGGGATGTGCACGCGTCGTCGTCGTCGTCGTCGTACACCGATCGCGCAGGATTTTTCATAGAGCACCGTCGGCACGAGAACATCCCCCGATCGAGACGTGAAATGACGACACCGCCTCTTTCGTTTCCGCAAACCGGCGGCGATTGTTTCTCGCTCGAAAGACAGTTCGGTGTTCGATTATTAACCGTTTTTGATCGTCGCTCGTGCGGATCGTCTCGGTCATCGACACGATCACTCGCGAATGAATTAACAACTCGCGATGTCGTCGGCGACTAATAAATGAGGACAAGGATTAATTAGTGTGACCGTAGAACGTCGTATCGAGATTTCTTGCCAGACTAGACGAACGACACGTCGAGCGCGTCCGTGTCGATTCCACGTCACACGCCAGAATCGTTTTATGGAAAGTCCTGTGCATTCGAGTCGTCGTTGATGAATTCAGTTTGTTTCTAAATTAAAATGATTTTCATACACAAGAAAACCGCACATATATATATATATATGTATGTGTGTGTGTGTGTGTTTGTGAATGTATATAGAAAAATAATTGGAAAATTAACGCATCCATCGATTGTACATACATACATCGATCTATCTATCGCACTCTTACTAATCGAACGACTGAATTAACGTGTTAACACTGTACATAGCCGAGTTGCTCGACGGGTGACTCCGATGCATGAACCACCGTCACTGCGGAGAGAAAACTGACCGAATGTCTTTTGAACTGATTGCAGACACGCCGGACGGCAACTTGAACATCAAAACGTATCCGGACGACCAGAGCATCAAAGAGAGTGAGTACCTGTGTTTCGATATCTGTCTGTCTGTCTCTCTTCACCGTACTCTGTAATTAACGCATAAATGTAACCGCTGACGGGGGGGGGGTGTCTGTTCGAATCCGGCGGCGATCGTTCGCGGAGCGTGTCCGCTTTCGAGATTGTTTCTGTGCGGTTTTTTTTTCTTTTTTGAAAAAGATCTCGACCGCCGTCGTGTTTTCGATGAAAAGAGTGACACATTCGCGACAATCTCGCCGTCGGAGATGCGCGAACAGACATCCGATTTTATGTTGTGTACTTAAATTTTCGATGTGTAACACAGAAGATTCGGAGACATTTATGTGGATTTGATACAGCGAGAACGCATATCGGCGCTGTTGCTTCAACATGTATTTGCATATGCGCCTCTCTCGTATGTACGAGTGCGTGCGTGCGTGCGTGCGTGTGTGCACACGCACGCACGCACACTCGTCCATACGTATCGACGTTCATCAAACGTACGTCGTTCTCGCCCCGGCAACAGTCGATCGACACTGTTGCTGCTGTTGTTGTAACAATGTTCGCTTATTATTATTATTTTTTTTTTTTTGTATTAAACACGACAGTCGGTCGAAATGCAACCGAACACTAATACTGAATGTTTTTATTTATGTGTCACATTGTGTCCGATGCAGACGTTATAAGACAGGGTGAGTAAAAACCACACATTTACGTTTGCTGGAATGATGAATCACGTTCACGCGGACATTCTCTCTCCTTTTAATTTCATCCGTTCGTTTTTATTTTAAAACATGTTCGTTTATTATTATTATTATGGTGGAATGTGTGTTCTGTTTCTCTAGCACATTTTAAGTGGGTTTTTTTTTTAATTAATTTTATTCTCATTTGTAAAAATCCGTCTTATCATCGCACCGTCGTCAGTCATATCCTACTACTCGCGTAATATGTGCGCGGGGACCCCGTCCGAGATTGGGATTCCGTCCGTGGCGAACAGAGTCGCGCCGGAACGATGCCGTCATTGATTTCGTCCCCGTCACCGACGCTAGAAATTTGCGTAGCGGTTCGCCGTCGATACGCGCACGCCGGGTTTTTTTTGTCTTAAGACGTATGAAGTTCGTGGCGGTTGTGATTTCTACAGATCCGTTCGTTTAGAAAAAACGTTCCGCGTATCGAAACATCAGATCTATCCGGATATGATCTGACGGGGTCTATTTGAATACAGTGTTAGAATTAAATTTCGATGAAACGTTTTTTGTTTTTTTCAAAAAAAAAAAAAGAAAAAGACAGCAGCTGTAAACTCCCGTTCAGTTTACGTTCGTTTTCATGCGGGTTTCGGACGTCGCGTTCGGTTCGACGAGACGCGGTTAATTCCTTTTTCGAACGGATCACACATCGAATTCTAATCGACCTGCGCGCTCTTCGAGCGACACGCGGACCCCCCGCTCGCCGAGGACGATCGGACCGCAACCGCCGACTTCATCGGCTCCGAACGCGATCGGGAAAAAATCAGTAATCGTTCGACGTTTCGGTATGTGAATTCGACAGCGGTGCGTTTGCGAAACCGTCGCGTCGAAAACTGTCAGCTCGTGCGGTCCGTTCCTGTCGGCTAGGACTCTCCTTTCTTAAAAAATTGAAAATAAAAAAAAAACGCCAAGGAAAAATCGTGTTCACCTCATCCTCACTGTATATACAAATCCATCCAGAGTTTCAGCACGACTCGCCCCGATGAAAAATACGTGTTTACTTTCGTATGAACAACGTTTTGACAAGTACTACGCAAGTAAATGATTCTCTCTCACCATTCAAACAATTAAACGTACTGATCCACATCCGCCGTGTGTGTGTGTGTTTAATGATTTTTACATGTACAGAGCTCGATCATGTCCCCGCTTGACATACATCTCTTCTTCCTATTATTATTATAATTACTCGTTGTATTACGACAGTGATATAACGTTTGGTGTGTTACTCACGACTAAACATGCAGTTCGATTCTAAGCGCTATGTACATTGCGTGTTCCTGAACGCCGACGTGTGTTCAAGACATTGTTCTATGTGTGTGCGACGTGCGGAGGACGGCAGAAGCGATCGGACGACTTGCGATTCGAGAACGGACACTTTCGGATATTCAGGTGGCGCGTGCAGAATGGCGAGCGACACTCTTAATGAGTAGTGTGTGTGTGTGGAATCGTTTGTCGGACGCGCTCGGACGACGTCGACCGTCTGTCGCTCTTTGCACGCGTGACCTGTTGCTGTGTCGGCCCGAATTCCGCGATGAAGTGGAACCGATTCGCACGGACACGCTCCTCGGACGTCCACGGAGGATGATACGCGACAACGCTGACGGAAGTCGAGACGATTGTGTCGCTCACGGTACGCACTGAATTTCATGCGATGTTGTCCGCATCGTGTCCGTGTAACCACGAGCTGCACGCGCATCACCGTACTGCGGGTGAGATACTCGTCGGCTGATTTCTCGATTGTGTCCGATGATGTTTAATCGAAAAATGGAACTTGATCCGAGCCGCCCGATCGAGTGTGATTCGAGGACTTCGAATATGTGTACAAAATCATCGGATACTCCGCGCGAAACAACTTGTCTCGAATGCACGAGTCCGCGAATATTCCGAGCGTACGCTTCGTTTTCCTCTTCGGCGCTGAACGTGTCGCGCGTTTCGGTTCTCTTTTTCGATTCGGAATTCGAAGAACTTTAGAAACCGCGCCGATTTCAGGTTGTCCGATCGCCTCTGCCAGATTCTGTACGTGTGCGTAAGTAGTGTGTTCCTGTGTTGTAAATACGCTTGAAGTTAAGAATTAATAAAAAAGAGGACCGCTTGATTTGTTGTCTGTGTGTGTGTACGCTCGAGTGTGCGTTTTATTTTTGTACACGAGACGGCGTATCGCTTCGACGGTCGAAATGTGTTAACGCGGTGTGCGAGTGACGTTTTATCGCCCCTGTGACGAACACAAGTTTCTGTCACTTGGACGCGAATCGGTGCTTTTACAATGTGGAAAAATCGGCAGAGTGATTCCCGATACGATTTCTGTTCACTCTCGTCATATTTGGCAATTTCGGTTTTCCTATATTTTTATTGATATATATATATATATATATATATATATATATATATATATATATATATATATATATATATATATATATATATAAATATATATGCGCGTTTTGTTTCTGAATCGGATTGCGTTTCAAACACGAATGGAAATCTAATTGAAATAAACGATCAAACCGCGCGTTCATTGTCGACGATACAAGTGTCATCATCGCTTGTACTCGACGTCCGTCGCTAGTGCGAGATTCTGCTTCCGCGCTGACTCCTCGTTGCAATACGCCGTCTCGATCGACTTCCGAGCGATATATATATATATATATATATATATATATATATATATATATATATATATCGTGTACATTTCGTCGTCACTGTTCCGACACCACGACGGAACGTTTCTAAAACGCTTGACGGATGTGCAGGCCGAGAGGTAGTGTTCCAATGTCGCGACGAAGGTCCGATGCGCGTACGCGTACAGTGGGTGCGAGGAAACGGCATGCCGTTGCCGCCGAACTCGCGGGACGTCAACGGTCGCCTCGAGATGCCGAACATCCAGGTCGAACACAGCGGCGCCTACATCTGCGAGGCAGTCGGGTATCCGCCGTCGACGCCCGGCTCCAGGAAGTCCGTTCATCTCACCGTCGAGCCATGTAAGTACGAACGACGACGACGACGACACGTCCACGCGTGTCGAAGAGTGCCTCGGCGATCGTCCGATCGCTCGGCATTCGGTTCACGATGAATAAGTCTAATCGATTACGATCGGTCGACGCGGAGATCGTCGACGGCTCCGTTCGCCGATCGATTCGGAAGACTTCCCCCCCCCGGTCCGTCGATTCCTCCTCTCTCTCTCTCTAACACACGGTCGGGAAACGTGAAACTGAGACGCCGTTCTGTTGTGCGTTTAGCCAGCTCGGCACGAAAAGGGATCAAGTACTTCTCGCAACAGAATGTAGATTTCTCGTTGGCGAAGTACGGCGCGATGCCGCACATAGATTCCGAGTATTACGGACCAGGTACGAACGTCGAATGACGCCCGTTCGACACGAACGTTCACTGTGTTTTTAACTGTCTGTTTCTGTTCTGTTTCAATGTGTCGCGCTGCGGGATTTAAAATCGGTGAGTATCATCGGATCGGACGGACGCGCCCGCGCGACCGTTCGATCCCGTTTCGAAGCATTCGAGCTGCCGCGAGCTCTCTCCTTATTAGGTGCTGAGAACGTGAATGGAAAAAAAACTCATCATCTTTAGACGTAAAAACGACTTTTAAGTAGTTCGATACAGAAAACCGGACGTGAAAGTGTGTATATGAATGTCATTCGAAATAGCATTCGTTTAGGGCGACTCCGGCCGACGGACGGTCCGGTTCCGTCGATTTCCGATCCGTTCTCATCCGTTCTCACTCTCTCTTCGGTCTTCGCTCGTATCCCGGACGATTCTCCCGACTAGTCTCTCCGCGTCGCCGCGTCCTCTGATCTCTGTCTGTGCGCGTGTTCCAGATGTTCCACCGCCGACGCGCCCGACGACAGCTTGCGGTCTACACGAGGCCACGTGCGAGAACGGCGACTGCATCCCGAAACATCTGGTCTGCGACGGAAACTTCGACTGTTCGGACGGTTCGGACGAGACGAGATGCAGTGAGTGTCCGATTTCTGTCCTCCGTTCGACCGGGCCTTCGGACCCGTGTCGTCGGATGCGACGACGGAAGTCGATCTTCTCCGCGCGCGAGTAAAACGCTCGAACGATCGGCCCGCAGGTCTCCACGGATGCGAACCGAACGAATTCCGATGCGCGAACAAGAAGTGCGTGCTGAAGACGTGGCGGTGCGACTCGCAGGACGATTGCGGCGACGGCTCCGACGAGGCGGAGTGCGCGACGAACCCGCCGGGCAGTCCGTGTCTGTACCACGAGTTCCAGTGCAGGTCGGGCGACCAGTGCATACCGAAGACGTACCATTGCGATCTGCAGAAGGACTGTCTCGACAACAGCGACGAGATCGGGTGCTGTACGTATTGTCGAGCCCCCGGACGCACGGCGGTCGCGTCGCCGACGTGCCGCCGTACACCGTCCGCCCTCTCTCTCGTCCGCAGCGTCCGTCTACATTCAGAAGCCGCCGCCGCCGATGGTCGTGCTGAAGCCGGGCGACGTGATGGTCATCACGTGCACCGCCGTCGCCGTGCCGACGCCGGAGGTGATCTGGCGACTCAACTGGGGACACGTCCCGTCGAAGTGCAGCTACACGAGCGTCGACGGCGTCGGGACGCTCACGTGTCCGAACATACAGGTGAGTGGTGTGGTGTGGCGGCGTCGGCTCGCGATCCCGACGTGCCGTCGTGCACGGTCGTGACTCGCGGTCGTCGAACGATGCGCAGGAGAGCGACCAGGGCGCGTATTCGTGCGAGGCGATCAACATCCGCGGCTCCGTGTTCGCCGTGCCGGACACGATCCTCGTCGTCGAGATACCGAAGAAGGAGGAGGTCTGTCCGGCCGGATACTTCAACGACGACGCCAACGTGCCGTCCGAATGCATCTCGTGTTTCTGTTTCGGCGCGACGAGCGACTGCAAGTCCGCCGATCTGTTCACGTATCAGGTGAGTGTCGGCGGCGACGCTCCGGCCGTACGTCCGGATTCCGATTCGAACCGGTTCTTCTCGTCTCCGCAGCTGCCGCCGCCGTTCGACACGCACAAGGTCGTCGGCGTGCGAGTCGACTCCGGGGGCGGCGTCGAGGTGCGTGACGAGCCGATCTATCGCGGCGGCCAGCCGCGCATCACGCCGATCGACAGGTACGGAGTGCAGGCGCGGCTCCCGCACGCCGAGATCTCGCAGAACAACCTGTCGCCGTACTTCGCGCTGCCGGAAAATTATCACGGAAATCAGCTGAAGAGTTACGGCGGATACCTGAAATACACGATCCGTTACGAGGGGCACGGAAGACCGACGGACTCTCCCGACGTCATTCTGACAGTAAGAGACTGTTGTTTTTCGTAAGGAAAGCGCGCGCGCGCGCCTCGAAAGCGAGAAACGCTTCTCACGCTGTCGACTTCTAGGGCAACAACTACATACTGCTCCATAAGTCGAGGCGTCGTATCGATTCCGGTCGCGACACGAACATCTCCGTCCGCTTCTTCGACGGCGACTGGACGCTCCGTAGACCGGGCGAGCCGGAGAAGCAGGCGTCGCGTGCGGAGATCATGATGGCGCTCGCGTCCGTCGACAACATTCTGATCAAGATGTCGTACGTCGACGGCCCGCTGCTCGACACGACGATCAAGGACCTGCACATGGACTCGGCCGCGGTGCGGAACACCGGCCAGGGCCAGGCGTCGTTCGTCGAGGACTGCCGGTGTCCGGTCGGATACACGGGACTCTCCTGCGAGGTGAGGTCGCGCGACTCGACGACGTCCGTCGGCACACACACACGATCGACTGACCGACCCCGTACGATTTGTGTCCGTCTAGCAATGCGCGCCGGGCTACCAGCGCCATCTGTCCGGACCGTGGCTCGGAAAGTGTTACCGCGCGGAGACGGCCGAATGCAAGCCGGGAACGTACGGTAATCCGAACAGGGGCATCCCTTGCCAGCCGTGCCCGTGCCCGCACACGAGTCCCAGCAACCAGTGAGTACGATGCGAATATCTCGTCTCGCCGCGCGTCGCTCGCACGGCGACGCGGAGAGAACAGAGCACGTTCGGCGATGACTCCCAGAGACCGCGTATCTTTATTTTCGATTTTGTTCGCCCCGTAACTAGATTCGCGAGGACGTGTTCGCTCGGCAGCGACGGACAGGTGACCTGCGACTGCCCAGCAGGATACGTCGGCCGGCGGTGCGAGCGGTGCGCGCCCGGCTACACCGGGAATCCACTCCATCCCGGCGATTCTTGTAAGCCCGGCATCTGCAATCCGGACGGCTCGCTCCAACTGACGCCGGACGCCAGCGGAAACTGCATATGTAAAGTACGTATCGTCACTGTCCGCGCGTCGTCCGCCGCGGACCGATCGGTCGGTCGGTCGGTCGGTCGACGCGACGATAACATTCGAACTGATCTGAACCGCTTAACCGTTTTTCACGCTGCCCCCGACTCGCGTCGTTCCGGTAAGTGAGTAGCGCGAATGATACGCTTCGGCGTAAGCGACACAGCGTCCTTTTCCTCCTCCTCGTCGTTCACCGTACTCTCGCCGTGTCGCTGAGACGTTCTCCTCTCTCTTTTTCACAGAACTACGCCACCGGCCCGACTTGCGACCAATGCAAGGCGAACACGTTCCATCTGGCGGGCGACAACCAGTACGGCTGCATCGCGTGCTTCTGCATGGGCGTCACGAAACAGTGCTCGAGCTCGAACTGGTACAGGGACACGGTGGGTTTTCGCGTCGCGCGCGTCCGCATCGTCGCATCGGCACTCAAACACTGATCGGTTCGTTTATGCGACAACACAGCTCAGCACGGCGTTCACGCGCTCGAAACACGACTTCAAGATCGTCGACTTCCGCAAGAAGAATCGTCCGATCGAGGATGGCATCCGGCTCGACACGAACGCGCGCGAGATCGTCTTCGACGAGTTCTCGAGGCACAGCCCCGGCGTCTACTACTGGCGACTGCCGTCGCGATACCTCGGCGACAAGGTGACCTCGTACGGCGGATACCTCAACTACACGCTCCGGCACGTGCCGTTGCCGGGCGGCCAGAGCTCGAGGAACACCGCCGCGGACGTCGAGCTGATCAGCGTGAGTGGCGGAGCGGCGACGGTCTTCGGAACCGTCGACGTTCGTCTCTCTCTCCTCGCGTCACGTTCGAATGTCGAATGGACGACGACGAGAAACGGTCGCACGGGACGACACGAGATAACGGTCGTCGTTCTCGCTCTGACGCGCGACGATCCGAACTGGGACGGGCGGTCGAAGAGCGGACTTTCAACGCTCGCCTCGCGTCGTTCGTTGCGCATTCTGTCGGCTCTGTTTATGCGCGCGTCAGAGCGTCAGAACGTCGGTAATTCCGGTCGTTGTATTTCGATTAGGGTCGTCGTGCGCAAGCGGCCGCTTCGTTCGTCGTAGCGCACCCTTCACATTCGAACCGCAGCCGCCGAAATGGACCTTTTTCTTATTCTTTTTGCACGTCCGCAGGTCAACGACATCGGCATCAATCTGTTGTATTACGGCCGCGATCAACCGCAGCCCAACTCGGCGCAGTCGTTCAGCGTGCCGCTGCTCGAACAGTACTGGCAGAGGAGCGACGGCCAAACCGCCGACAGGGAGCACCTGCTCATGGCCTTGGCCGACCTCGAAAACATTCTGATCAAAGCGACGTACACGACGAACACCAGAGAGGCGGCGTAAGTACACGAGCGCCGCGGCCGTTTTCTTCCCGGCGCGCGCGCGACCGACAGACCTCTGACGTCGGGACGATCTCTCTGACAGGTTGATCTCCGTGTCGATGGACATCGCCGACGAGCGGAACGTCGGATCCGTGAGCCGCGCGCTCGAGGTCGAGCAGTGCTATTGTCCGGAAGGGTACCGGGGATTGTCGTGCGAGGACTGCGACGTCGGCTACACGAGAGCGTCCGAGGGTATTTACCTGGCGCTGTGCGAGCCGTGCCAGTGCAACGGACACTCGGACATCTGCGATCCCGAGTCGGGCGTGTGCGAGGTACGTGCGTGCGTGCGTGCGTGCGTGCGTCGGCGTTCTCGTCGACGGGGACACGCGATCGATCGGCCTTTTCGATTTCTAGAACTGTCGAGATCACACGACCGGCGACAACTGCCAAGAATGCACGGAAGGTTTCGAAGGGGACGCGACCGGCGGATCGCCGGGCGACTGCCGGCCGAAATCGACGCACCCGTGCCACTGCAACGCGACCGGCTCGATCAGTGATCTCTGCTCGGACGGCCAGTGCCAGTGCAAAGTAAGTTCGACGCCGTACATATATATATATATATATTATAGCAGCGGTCTCCTCTTCGTTCTGTCTGACGAGACGACGGCGCGGCGGCGGGGCGTGTGTAGTTCGCTCGTCGCCTTCTTAAATTTCGAGAGACAGGATCGAGACGTGTCGTCACGCTCGGCCGACGGCCCGCGGACGCCGAACGTGTAGTAGAGCCGCGCGATATTGGCTCGTCGATTCGAAAATGACGCGAAACCGGCACGGTGGCGACAACTCGTCGAATACACGACGTGTCGGGATCCGTCGAGTCGTATTTGTTAGGGACGGAACGGCGCGCGACGAACCGTCATTCGAATCGAACAGAGAGACGTTCCCTTTTTCTCGATCCGTACTCTCGGTTCCGTATGATTCGCTCGTAAGCACGCCTCGATTCGATTTTGAAAGCTGTGCACGTGCAGCTCGTTTTCGAAAGACAGAGGCGGGTGGCCGGACGCGGTCTCTATATGTGTCGGCGTTTTTCACCGTTTAGGAGAACGTCGAAGGACGCGCGTGCGACAGATGCCGCAGAGGAACGTACGCACTGTCGGCGACGAACCCGAAAGGCTGCACGGAATGCTTCTGTTCCGGCGTCACGACCGAATGCCACACTTCGAACCTGTACATGGAGCAAATCCCGATGCAGCTGATCGACGAGAACCACGGCTTCTCCCTGACCGACATGTAAGTGGTCGCGAGGCGCGCGCGCGCGCTCTCTCTCTCTCTCTCTCTCTCTCGACGAACCGTTCCGACGCCGACCGTCCGTCTGTTTTGTGTTGCGCAGGAACCGCAACGAGCACATCACGTCCGGCTTCGAGCTCAACGTCAAAATGAACGAGATCGGGATGACGTTCTCGCCGAGCAGCGCGTCGAAACGGTTCTACTGGTCGCTGCCGCCGGCGTTCACCGGAAACAAGGTCACGACGTACGGCGGAAGCCTGACGTACACGATCCGGTATCAGGACGCGCCCGGAAGCCGCCCGTCGCCCGACATGGACGTCGTGATGATCGGAAACGGCGTGACCGTTTACTACACGAGCGAGCTCGGCACGAACGACGACGACACGAAGGTGAGTGCGACCGCGTATTATTATGGTGTGCCGACGCCCTTAACGTGCCGCGCGCTCCGTCGGCTTGCAGAAGACCAAGTCGGTGCCGATCGCGACGACCGGCAACTGGCAGCGTCTCGATCACTACTCCGGTCCGCGGCCGGCGTCGCGCGAGGATCTCCTCACGGTGCTGTCGAACGTCGAATCGCTGCTGATCCGAGCGTCGCACGGCACGCAGACGTACGCCTCGTATCTGAGCGACGTGTTCCTCGACACGGCGTTGCCGCAGAACACCGGCCAGCCGCGCGCGACGCTCGTCGAGGCGTGCAGGTGCCCGAGAGGCTACAGGGGGACCAGCTGCGAGGTAAGGAACGATCGTGCGCGGCCGAGGACCGCGCGGCGGCGGTGCCTCACGCGTTCGCCCGTTCTCTCTGAACGTGCAGATGTGCGAGCTGGGCTACTACCGGGACGGCTCGTCGTCGTCTCCCGGACCGATGGGCAGCTGCCAGCGCTGTCCGTGCAACGGCAACGAACAGAGCTGCTCGATGGATTCGAGGAGGCAGGTCGTGTGCTCGTGCAAGCCGGGATACGGCGGACAGTACTGCGACGAAACAGGTGACGGTCCTTTTTCTTATGCCGCTCGCGATCCGATTTGTTTTCAGTGCGGCGGGGAGGGAGAGATTAGAACATCGTCGGCGGTCCTCGTGTGTGTATTGCACTTGTTTTTTTCCGTATCGACAGTAGGATTTTTACTGTTCGAGCCGCACGCGAACGCGTTTCGTATCTTCAGTTTGTCACGAACCTCGACACGTTTGCAAAATCGTGTTCGTTGCGTTTTCGCCGAACCGTGTCTTGCACCGCGTTCGAGTTCTCCGCACGCTCGGAATCGTCTACGGGGTAACGCGGGCGGGTTTACAGCGCGACAGTTCGATGGGAAAATTCCCGCCTTCGTCGTCCGTCACAGTGGCGGCGAATATTCGCCGAGGATGACGAGTCGCCGTGCACAAACTCCGACAAACTCCGATCGCCCTGAACAGACGATCGGCTGTTTTTTTTCCTCCGATCTCCGAACGTGTTCGCGCACGGTTCGCAACGTGCTGCGACTCGGTAACACAGGAAGAGCGTGTTTTTTTTCCGTGCGTCGCGCGCGCCTCTCTCGACACGTCGTCGACGGCCTCGATCCCGTACGGAATCGGTCTCGTCGCCGTCGCTCATCGTCGTCGGCCCTTCACACTCTGTTGACACGTCCGACAGGCGAACTGATGATGAAACTGACGCCGGCCCAGGTGTTCGCGTCGGTCGGCACGCCGGTAGTGTTCAACTGTTCGTACAGTAACGTCGAACCGATGGAGATTCTGTTCGTGGACGACTCGTCGCCGACGCCCGTCAGGGTGTGGTCGAGCGACGACACCGGCGGACAGTTTGAGAACGGCGGCTTCCGCACGTACCACACGCGGATGTGCGCGCGCCCGAGAGTCATCCAGTGCATCATCATGAACGGGGAACGTTACGAGATCGGGCTGTTGACGTCGCGAATGTATCCAGGTTTGACGGGGCGCAGCGAAGCGACGCACCGCCGCCGCCGCCGCCGCTATGCCGGCTTCGTGACGTGACGAACGGGTGCGGGGGGTCGCGGGTCTGGTTCTTCGGTGTGTCCACGTCGTGCGTGTTATCCCTGTCTCGTCCTGGGCGATACGCGCGGACGCGCTCCGTCGACCGGTCCGGTCGATCAGCGGACGTCCGTATCGCCGACCTCTGCCGCTGTACGGTCGGCAGCGGGGCGCCTGCACATGAACCGTAATCGTTCCGTTTGTCATCGTGCCTGTGTGTGTACGTCCGATTGTGTTCCGTGTCGACTATTCATTCTATTTAACGATCGTACACGTGTTCGGTGTTGGCGCATATCTGTTGTATAAACGTTGTTTTCTCTCTCCGCTGTATTTTCCGCACGAGCAAGTAATTTTACGTGGCGTCCGCTGGGGAAACGGCACTCTGTTCTTCGGATTAGGGGTAGAACCGTGTTGTTGTTTTTTTTTCTGTACGTTCGACGTGTTGTGTACGTATCTGAATGTAATTTATGTTCGGTGCAATGTGGGTGCGCGGCGCTTAGTTATCGAACGTCGTGCGTTCCTCTAGTGATTTATCGTTTAATGTCGCAGCGCCGCCGTACCCGGTGACGACGGTGTCGCCTCCGGAGAGCAGACCGCAGTACGGTCCAGATTCGCCGACGATCTCTGTCCGGATAACGAGTCCGTACATCGAGATCGTCAACGTCGGCAGCACGATCCGGCTACAGTGTTCAGGACAGTCGAAGATCACGTCGGTGAGTCCGCCGTCCGTACTCCCGTAGGGGAGTGCGAGGCGCGCAGCAGCAGCGGCCGTTTTGACTTCGCTCGTCGACTTTACAGAGCCCGGTCAGCGTACGCTGGTCGAAAATGCGCGGAGACATTCCTCGCGATCGTGGCTTCGACGACAGTCGCGGTCTGCTCGTCATCACCGACGTCATCGTCTCGGATTCCGGCACGTACGTTTGCCAGGCGAGCGACGAGCACAACGTCGTGCAAGACCAGGTCACGGTCACTGTCGGAGGTGAGCGATCGATCGCGTCGTAAGACAGCCCCCTACCCCCCTCGCCCTTAACGCACGTGTCAGAAATTCTCGAGCGCGCGCGCTCGCTCTAACGTAAACGGTTTTCTTTTTGCACGCTGCGTCCGTAGCGTTTCCGCCGAGCGTGATCGACGCGAAAGGTAAAGAGCGATTTTCATTTTTCGAGAGACGAATCCGATCGACGTGGTGCCGCGTGTGAACGAACACGGCCGACCCCGACGCTCGTGAATCTCGGAGCGCGATTCACGTTTATCGCACGTTCTTCGGATCGAGTCTGCGAAACCGTGCAAAAATCGCATCGAACGTCGACTGTCGACTGTCGAATGAACTCGAGACGATATTCACACCGGCTGCTCGCAGATTCGATCCGAATAACTCGCTCGATGAACGTAAGCCGAGCGTCAGATGTGGTGTCGGCCGCGCTCGTGTCCGAACAGTTCACACGGGGTCGAGACGCGGTGGGTTTCGAACAGAAAATCAATTGAAGTTCGTTCGTTCGCCTGTGCAGGATCACCGCCCGAGTCGCCGAGGGTTTCGATCTCGCCGCAGTACCTCGAAGTGTACGAGGGAGAACCGATCGAGGTGCGCTGTCAGGCGAGTGGAAATCCTGCGCCCACGATGCAGTGGACCAGCCTCACGAACAGACTCAACCCGGAAGTAAGTGCTTTTTCGTTCCGTCGCACCGTGACTCGAACGATTCTGCCGTACCGTCTGTAATAGTCCTCTGTGTGATCGTTCAATACTTACTGCTTGTATGAATCGACAGCACACGTTCGAAGACGGAATATTCCGCATTCCGCACGCGAGTAAATCCGACGAAGGAGAGTATCAGTGCAGAGCAGACAATTCGGCCGGCTCGGATAGTCAGAGGATTAGAATCATCCTGCAGACGCGTGCGACCCCGCCGCCGCCGCCGTCAAAGGTTCGTCCCTCACTCAGTTATCAGTTTTAGGGTCATTCTTCAGTGATGTACTCGGAGACACAACAGAGTATTCGACAGTTCAGATATACATATATATATGTATATATGTATATATGTTATGTATATATATATATATATATATATATATATATATATATATATATATATATATATATATATGTATATGTCCGGCACTATTTGAACATTGAAAGAGGCCGTGAGCGACATCAAAGTTAGTCGCCGCCCCGAACTTATTAATATATGTTCATCGATTATAAATTTATATTGGCGATCATTGTCGATAGAGTGAGTTCGATCGTAATACTTACTCATCGATCGATTTCAACTTGAAAGAGCGCCTCCTTTCGATCGAAAACGTGTAAATAGACGTCGCACGTTTACGAAGAGTTCGAACGTCCCGATCGTGGCGATAGCGACGTTCGGCGTCGTCATTTTCGAAGTGCCGAGCGTCGCGACATATCGCCGTCGTCGTGGCCCACAACAGCTTCTGCGAGAGGCGGGTGCGGCACGACGTCGTACAGTACTTTCGTCGTCTGCCCCCCTCCCCTCTTCCGGTCCGCGTTCCGTTGGCGAATTCGATCGGGGGTTGTTTTCTTTGTCGTGTGAAGAGCATATCCCGACGAATCGAATCCGCCGTTTGAAACGTGTCTCCGATCCGTTCTGTGCAGAGCATATCGATCAACCCGTCCCAATACAACGGACCGAGCGGGCAGCTGTTCACGTTGTCGTGCAACGCGCCGCGCAACGGCCAAGTGAAGATCGTGTGGACGCGCGCCGACGGGCCGCTGCCGTACGCGTCGACGCAGCGCGACGGGCTGCTCACCGTTTACGATCCGAAACCGGAGGATTCCGGCATCTACGTGTGCACGGTCGTCAACTTGTTCGGGCTGACCGGCACGAAGGACGTGAGGGTCACGATCACGTCGACGACGTAAGCGCGAAACGACGCGGCGCCGTCGCGACCCTTTACGACGTTCGGCTCGTTTCCAGAACGCCGCCGGTCATCCGCCTCGAGCCGGAGAGACAAACGATATCGCAGGGCACGACCGCGGAACTCAAGTGCGTCGTCACCGGCGATCCGGAGCCGACGGTCAAGTGGACGAAGGTCGGTGAGGAGTTCGGACCGCACATCCGTCAGCACGGGCAGGTGTTGAGGATCACGAACGCGCAGGTGTCGGACCGGGGCGTCTACGTCTGCGTCGCGACGAACGCCGGCGGATCGACGCAGTCTTCGGCGATCGTCGAGGTCGAACGTACGTTCATCACAGTATAATGCATACTCGTCGCCGTTCACCGACACGCACGCACGCAATCCTTACCGGACACAGAACAGAATCATCGTCGCGGACAAAAACCATTCATCGTGACAGACAGACAGCCAGACAGACAGAACGTCCGTCGCGTGCACCTATATATTTCGAAAAATCAGACGTGCTCGTTCGCGCCCGACCGATACACGACTATTGTTCTCGTTCGTAAAATCTCGGCAACGAATAGAGTGTAACGGGAGAAAGAGAAAAGAACGTAACGCTCGACTGAATCGCGACTTCGCACCGTGCAGCGGCGGCGGCGGCGGCGTCGTTCTCCGCATCGCCGTGAAACTCCGGACGCATGTTTGCTCTCTCTCTCTCTCTCTCTTTGCTCTTCTGTTCTTCGTTTTCCAGCCGCGATGTACGCTCGTATGTTGAAAAGAGAGAGTGGTGTCACTCGATACGGTCGTTCGACGCCGTTACTTGTCGTCGTCGTCGTCCCTGTGAGAACTCGTTTAATGTTAACGAACTTCGGTCGTTCGGAAGAATCGTTTCTTTTCTCTTCTCTTCGCCGTCTAGAACTCTATTCGAAAGACACGCCGCTCGGAATGTTCGAGAGTCGTCGTTAGTGTCGCACGGTGACGGTGACGGCTCTCGCGACCGCTCTCGTCAACTTTCGAATGTCGCACAGGTCGCGAGACGCCCGCTATCGAACTGTATCCGGAATCGCACCAGGTGGTCAATTTGGACGCGAGCGCGCTGCTTCAGTGCCGTGTCACGGCCGGCATTCCCGCGCCGACGATCGTCTGGTCGCGCGCCGACAATAAATTGATGACGAGCCGCACCGAAGAACTTCCCGGCGGCGTGCTCAGGTAAGCGGAACGGCCGACCGGCCGATCCCGGGGCGCGTGTCGTCCGTGTCGAGGGCGGCGCGTTCACGCTATGTTCCGGACCGTAGGTTCAACCGCATCACCGAGGAGGAAGCCGGCCAGTACGTGTGCCACGCCGAAAACACCGCAGGTAAAACGGACGCGACGGCGACGATAGAGGTGCAGTCGATGCCGAAGGTCACGATCTTGCCGAAGAGCGGTTCGATCGCCGTCAAGGAGGGACAACGATTGCACATGGAGTGCCGCACTACCGGAAATCCGCAACCGACGGCGGCGTGGTCGGCGATCGGCGACAGGCGCGCCTTCACGCCGTGAGCATAATACTTTTTCTCTGGTATTTTGTAGTCGACGGAAATAACCGTTCGGCCGTTCGTGTCGTTGCAGCGACTTAGCCGAACACGTGGCGGAAACGCCGCTGCTCGCCGTGTACGAAATCACGAGCGTGACGAGACGCGACGAGGGAACGTACGTTTGCACGGCGAGGAATGCGGCCGGCGTCGTCGAGGAGAGGGTGCAGGTCGTCGTCGAGGGCGACGACGACGACTACGACGACGACAACCCGGTCAGAGGCGACATCACGCGTACGTTTCGAGCAGGGCGTTTGTTTTTCGGACGGGTCGATAATCGAAACGCCGATTGCAGATAGCGGACGGGAGCCGGAGAGACCGACGCGCCCGACACGTCCGTACGAGCCGGTCGCCGAGGAGGACAGGAACTTCACGGTGCAGGTCGGCGGCCGTGCCGAGATGAGGTGCCGCACGTCGAGTGAGTCGTGTTCGCGTCTACGGCGGTGCGTATGTGCGTTCGCGTGAAATAATCGAACCCCCCCCCCCCTCGTGTGTCGGCAGGATACCACGAACAGCTGAAACTGTTGAAGTGGGAGCGCGCCGATCGCAAGAGCATGCCGACGGACTCGTACGAGCACGGTGGAATCTTGTACATCAACAACGTGAAGGAAGAAGCCGCCGGCGAGTACCACTGTTTGGGGATCGACACGGACGACAACATCCTGTTCGTGGTGAAGGCCGCACTGCGTGTCATCGGTACGTTGCGCGGTCGGACGGCGGACGGGCCTCGGTCGTCTCTCGCCGTCGTTTTTTTTCCTACGACCTCGCCGCGCGCACCTGATTCGAGCCGATCGGTTTCTTTTCCAGCACCGCCGCGCATCAGCCTGCATCCGACGCGCCAGTTCGTCAAACCCGGAGATAACGCGGTCATCCAGTGCACGGCGACCGGCGACCAGCCGATACAAGTCAGCTGGGCGGCCGTCGGACGCCCGTTGCCGAGGTCCGCGCAGATACGCGGCGGGCAGCTCACGTTCCGCGGCATCCAGCTGAGCGACGCGGGCCGCTACGTCTGCACGGCGAACAATCGGGCCGGCAGCGCGGAGGCCGTGTCGGACGTGATCGTCAACGGTGAGTTCGCGTCGTCGACGCCGTCGTTCGAACGACACGCTCGCTCGGTCTTATCGTGGAAACTCCGTCCGCAGGCGAGGTCCTCACGCCGTCCGTCTCGGCCGTGTACCGGGACCAGACCGCGTCCGTCGGTTCGTACGTCGAGCTCCACTGCGACGTCCACGGAATGCACACGCGCCCCCAGATACGCTGGCGCCGCGAGCGACAGCCGCTGCCGTACAACTCGGAGATCCGCGACGGCGTCTTGCACATCCGCAACATACAGCGGGCGGACGCCGGCCGCTACATATGCGAAATCGAAACGGACGACGGCCGCAAGAGCGACTACGTCAATCTCGTCGTCGACCGTGAGTCCGGCAGTTCATATTATTAAAGCTCGCGTGCGCCGAAACGGGCACGTCGGCCGACTCGATCGCGCGCGCCCAACCCCCCCCCTCCTCGCTCCCCCGTCCCGGTCACGATCCTCTCCGCACGCCGCCCGTACGGTCGGATAAATCGCTCGATCGCTCGCTCGCTCGTCCGTCCGACTCCGCGCCGGAGCACCGCAAACTCGACGATGCCTCCTGCGTCCCGCGAACGACGGTATCGCGAGAGCGGCGACGAGGCGCAAACGCCGCGCCCTTCACAGATCAATCACTCGAGCCGCTCGTCGTCTCGCACGACAAACGTTCGAACCGTTCGATGGGAAATTTTGTTTGCGCGCAAAAATACACACCGAAGACGATGATTTGTCTCTAAGAGATCGTAATTAAACGGCGTTTGCTATTGCAGACCTGTCTTATTAACCGTCGACGTGTACTCCGAACGTCGTTCGGATGTTTGTGGAAAAACGGCGCCGTCCCGTTTCATTGTCGCAGTGATCACGCGTACGTTTGCCGGACACGTTCCGTAATATCCACGAGTCGGAGTAATCGATTGCGATCGATCGATGTATCCGTGTTGCATCCTGTGTTTTTTTTTTCCAAGAGAAAAAAAAACCGACCGACACCCCAAACATAAATCTGCCCACGCTAATTACAACGTAGTCAAGAGTGATTATTGAACCGGTCGCTACAATCACTCTTTCATTTATTCTCATATACAGTATCGAAATATACACACTGCCTTAGTACATATGCACACATATATGTACGATTGAATATACTCGACAACATGTTTCGCTCTTTCAAAGACTGTCCGATGTTCGTAAAAAAAAACAGCGAGTAGTAGCCGGACGATTCGAACAGAGTCCGAACGAAAGAAACAGAGAATCGTATAGAAATGTGTACAGAGTACGTTTGAAAAGATGAAGTAACACTAAAATAATTCGCGTCTAGCGTGTGTGCGATTCGATCGTAAAATAAAAGAGTTGTCGAACTGAAGAGGGGTATAAAAATCAAAAACGGACCTCGTGTTCTCCGATCCGACTAGCATTTCTCGAATCGGACAGAATCGACATCGATCGACGGCGATTTTTTATTATATGGATGTTCGTCGAGGCGATTCTCGTGTCCACATTGTCTATGGCCAGTTGCCGCGACCGTCCGATCTTCTGATCGATCGTCCGAACTCGAGGAAACTCTTGAGGTCCGGCACTGTTGATCTGCAGATGCTGCAAGCCGAAACCGGTTGTGGAGGACGTGGACGCGGAATGACTTCGACGATTCTAACGGAATAAGTCAGTGAATGGGAGCCGCGCGAGGGGACGTGTGTCACGGTGACTGTTCGCGTCCGTAGGACTCTTTTTTTTTACGAACGACGACGGCGGCGACGGCCTGCGAAAGACGAAACAAATTGATCTTAGATTATAGCATTCACACTTCCGGTCCTTTGGTCCGACGTGCAATTATTCACATGTGAACTAGTCAAGTTGTAATTGATTTAGTTTCTCCCACGCTCCAGTGTTTTTTTTTTACTAACGCTTCGTTTGAATATATATATATCGCATATAGGAAATATTTTAAAACGTAATCAGTTTTTTTTTTGTCTGATAACACGTGTAAACAATTGATATATGTACTACTATCTAAGTATAATACACATAGTTTTGTTCTATGTAGGCTACATTCTCGATTTAACATGACAGTTTTTTGTCTATTTATGTCAAGATTTTTTTTTAAAAAAAAAGAACATGTCGGTTTCGTAGAACTGTAAGATTGTTTAGTTGTAAAACGAGTACTTTTTTGTCTCGAACTCGCATTATTATAAACTGAAAAAGAAAACATCCTTTTTGTTTTAATTACAGCTTCAGATTCATACACATGCATACATATACATATGATATATATATATATATATATATATATATATATATATGTATATACATATTTATATATATATATATATGTGTATATATATGTATATATATATATATATATATATACACATACATATACATATATATATATATATATACATACATACACATATATACATATATACAGTAATGAAATATATGTACACTAGAAGCAACCTTTATGTAGCAATAGAGTCGAATTTGAAATAAAAAAAGAAAACAAATAATAAAACCGACAGAAACGATTTGATCGTCTGGTCGTTTCACGCACAGACAAGACTGGACGAATCGACGAATTCGACTCCTCTGTTGTATAATCGTGACAAAGTCAAAATATATGTTACCCATTTTGTTTAGACTTACTGGGTGAGAACGTAAAGTGATTGAAATGAAATAATAAAAACGATAATAATAATAATAATACACTTTATTATGAGAAACATGCTTTGTATGTAATTCACAACACAAGCAGCAGGATCGTTCAGTTTTTCGTGTGACTGAATTCGTACGCTTTGTGAAACAAGTGCGGAGGAGTGGGTGGGTGTTGTGTGCGTCGTTCATTATCCCATTTTGTAGTTTTAGTTTGAGTAGCTCGTAGCGCTGTTGTTGTTGTTGTTTAGATTGTTTTCGAGTGCGGGATTTCGAGCAGTGCCGATTCAGCCGGTAAACGGTTTCGGTTTCTGTTTTTTTTTTCTTTTTTTTATTATTATTATTGTAGTCCGAAAGTTTAAAAGGGTACGCGTGCAGGTACGACCGAATCGAGACGGAAACGAAGAGTTGTGTGGAATCGACTCACGCCGAGACGTATTTCATTGCCTTCACATTTCGTCACACGCACCCGTTGTCGTACTGTAATGAAAGACAACATCGATTCCAATTTGCAGACGAATGCTGCCTCTGTTGTAATTTAATATCAGTAGGCGATTATCTACAGTGACTCTCAGAATCTCTCTCTCTCTCTCTCTCTCTCTCTCTCTATATATATATATATATATATATATATATATATATATATATATATATATATATTTATATAAATAATTCAAAGACACGTGCTAGCCACTTTTCTAGCGGGTAGATTGGGCAAACGTGAGACATTTTTGCGTCTTGCGATTAAAACCTTTTCGAATCACTGAAGACGTGAACTCAAAATTATTTGATACGCGAACAGGGTCATTTTCGGCTCCACTACCCTCAACCCTTTAACTAGATGTTGTCGCCTCGTCGACGCACGTTTATTCCGTTGTTGTAAAAACTTAAATGTCGATAGAACAACAGAGATACTTACCGGAATTCGGCACCGTCGTCGGTAGCTTGCGGGGGGGGGGGGCGAGCTTCTCCCGATCGCACAACGGGGTGGAAAACGGAAACGAATCCTGACAGAATTTCGTTCGTCGCTTTAGAATGTATCTCCGGTTATGATCCGGAAGTGATAGAGACATTAAAATAAACATAGGGGAGTTTTTTTTTTACTTTTCTGTTCTATTTCGAACCGATATCCAATGTCATCTCTCTACCGGTGAAAATAAATTCTGACAGAGTCGCTGTGGGGACAGTCGAGTAGCCCGGTTTTCGAATGTGAAGTCGAATAATTCTCAGCGGGGATGTTCGTTTCTTTTTCTTTTTTTTTGGAAAATATGAAAGCTCGTTCCGAAAATTCACCCGCCACTGTGCGAACATCTCCGCGCGACGTGTTCGTCCCCGATCCGCGAACTTCGGAAACAACTCGGATGTCGTCAGATGACCGCGTCGCCGCCTTCGATTCGATCGCGCCTGTGTATGCGAACCGACTGTAGCGGTTTGCGCCGGTAGCGTGTATTGTATTGATTTTAATTTTGATGTCTTATTTTTGTATTTTTTTTTTTTGTTTTTGTCGCCGCTTGTTTTTATGCATGCGTGTGACGCTCGTTGTCTTGTTCGAACGATTGTCGCGGAATACACGCGATCAGTGCGCGTGGTCCGCTGTCAAGTGCGCAAGTGCGAGCGCCACATGTGCTATCCGGTCGAAACGTACCCGTGCCAGGGGCCGAGGGAGCTCCGGCGCCCCAACGGATATCGGACGATCGCCGCTCCGGTCACGCGCCGTCGCCAGCGCCGCAACACACGTATTTAAAAAGAGATGCTACATATTATAAACGTTTGTCCGTCCCGTCTCTGTGTCTGTATGTATGTCCGTCCGTCCGCGTTGCATTGTTTGTGTCGTCCGTGTGTGTTTGTCCGTTTCAATTTATCGAAAGGAAGCTTCGTTTCGTCTCCGTTTACTGTGTTGTGTGCGTCGCATTCGCTGTGTTCTATAAAACTCCTCTCTCGCCGAATCTTTACTGAAAAAAAACAAACAAACAAACTTTCCTTTCCTCGCGCACAGACTCCGCCGTATCTTCGTCACTCGCTGTTCTGCACGACGGGAACGATCGCGTTCCCGTCGGCCGAACTCCTATTCAGTTTCCATTTCGATCGAATGTCCAGTTGACGGTTAAGAGGTGTAGCGGTCTTCGGGTTTGTAATCTCGACGCCGCTCGTATCCAAAACTACGTCGAATTAGAATAGTTCTCTCCTGATGAGAATCGGGCGCTGTCTCGCGATGACAATACTTTATTCTGCCGGATATTGTTGAAAAACGAATGTGCCGGTGCAGCGGGCGTACACGCCCCGATCCTCGTCGTTGGAAATAATAAATTGCGTTAAACTATATTATCTTTAAACGCACATTGGAACGATGAAATGGTTTCGAATTTAGCCGATGGACCGAACGTATTGTCTGTTGAGGAAATGTATTTCAAACACGTCGTCTGCTATTCTAGATACTCTTGTGAAAACCTTTTTCAAACATATAGTAGCGCTGCCGTCGATCGAAATACGCAAACTCACAATTACGTTTACCTCAGTTATATATATACACACACACACATACATTTGTAAATAAGTAGTGTAAATAAATATGCTTGTACTTACTGTAAGAAGGGCATCATTAATAATTGGTGCCCGTTATTGTAAAATTGTCGGGCTTGAACGGCGTTTGTAAAAATTTTGAAACAAAAATATCGTAATAGCCTCGTATTGATATTCTTGAAGTTTATTTTGCACTCTCGAACGTAGACAGAGTCGTGAAATGCTGGACTGGTGCGTGTATTTGTGTGTGTGTGTGGACGATTTGATCGGTGTGTTGATTTAAAAAAAAAAAAACGATGAAAAGAATTCCATATTTGATTTCAAAACAATCCACCCGACTAGTTCGGCGTCCGTAGTATCCGCATCCACCGCTACGTTTTATACAGCACGGCTGATGTAATTGAAAGTCTGTTTGTTCGGTCTCGTTATCTCCTTGATACGATTGTGAATTAAAAAAAAAAAAGTCGCACGTGTGTACAAAATCGGCTGTTCCATTAAGTGGTTGTCGTGAACGACGAGATACCGTTGTCTCGAAGATAGATTAATTTTTGTATACGGGGTGGTCCGAAAGTAAGGTTCCTGTTTTTTTGATTTTGAATACAAACGGGTTGTAAGATGTCACGTGTAGGTTCCATTTGCGCATGTATCCGACTTACCTTCCGATTTAGCAGTATATTCTGTAATAATAATATGTAAATGAACAACGAGTTCAAGCCGAGGTGTAAAAAGATATTTCGTGCGGACGCAGTCGTTGCTCGACGCAACGTCGTCTCGAATACACGTACTCTGGTTTACGTTCAGAAACCACACGCGTTGTACTGACGATATTGATTCGGCATCGCAGAGGCGCGCTCTCTCCGTTCTGTTGTGCGAGCAGGCGTTTAGTGTCCCGTACGATACGATCGTGAATGTTGTTCAGAGACATCCGATCGTCAACAGATCCGTTGTATCGGACACGTATGTGTACACACGATCTTCATGTGCACGAATGTGGCGATATCGTTGAAACTTCTTCAACGGCACGCGCACGTGCACTGTGTAACCGAAGGATCTTCGAACGCCCGTCCGAAACGAGCTCCTCCGATCACCGAGACGCGCGGCGCTCGCAGCTCGTGTGTCGGCATTTCCGTCGAATAGTCGAGATTTGTTTATGGCCATCGAAGTTCGTCGAGCGAAGCTCCAGAGTACCATCGAGGCCGCCTTCTTCCCGGCCTGGACCGTACGTGAAGGAGCGTGGACTGCTTTTCATGCGGTCGTCGCCGATGATCAGACGCGGGCGCTTCACTGTGGCCTCTTTTTTAAATAAAGACCGATATCCTCGAATTATGTCTTTTTGATCTTGATTCGGTATCGTAAGAGACTTCATTCTTACACCAGTTCGTACAAGCGCCCGCTTAGATGACGCTATTAAATAGATAAATTAAATACGAGGCGTGTATTGAATGAAGATGTGGAGACGTTATTTCACCGCCGAAGCTTCGACGACTGTGTACAAACAGGAACTACCGACGATAACTGAACGTTATTTGTGTGCATTCGAAATGAAAAAATGGAACTGGTCGTTTCTTGTATGTATGTGTGTGTATATATATATAGGTTGATTTAATTTAGGTTTCGACATGGAAGTATCAAAAAGGGGCGCAGTGGTTGAGAAAAGTCATGTTATTTTTTATTTAGTACTTTAGTTCAATTCAATACTAAAACACAATTCAACTAAAATAGTAAACGGGCGGTAACATGTTTTTTTAATACTTGCGTGTGAAATCCTAAATTGAATCAACCTATATATATATATATATATATATATATATATATATATATATATATATATATATATATATATATATATATATATATATATATATATATATATATATATATATATATATATATATACATACACACATATACATACAAAATGTGTGTATGATTGGACATGCATCACGTTTACGATAGAAAAAAGGTCGAGTAGAGGACGTAAAGAAAACAAAAGGCTCCTATATATTTTATTCAGCTCAAGTACATGAATTAAATCTTACTTAAATGGAGGCCGATCGCTTTGATTTCGCCAGCGTACATCCTATCGAAATTCAGCCAGGACTCGGAAAGTCCGGAACGCTGGTTTGTGATCCGTACGCGCCGTGGCCGCAGACCAGCAAGAGCACGTGACGTCCGGTTGCGTTTATGGCTCTCTCCGGTATGTGTGTCCTGCTGTTGTGACAACATCACAGTGCGATCCGACTCGACCGTGTCACATCTCACATCCCGATGCACGGATCGTGGGAATCGCGCCCGACGCCCGTTCCCATCGGGCGCTGCAGCCACGTACACTGACGGACGTTTCCACGAAGAAAGCGTATCGTCGTTGTAAAGTTGAACGGACGCGTCACCGCGTGACAGAACTCACAACGCCGTGTGCGTCGGTATCCAATCACTGCACTCGAAGAGACATCGATCTTCGCCGAGTCTTTTGTCTGTGTGTCGACGTTCTCTAAAGTCATGTTTTCGCACCGGGCGACGTCCGCTCGAACGCCGACCTCATATACGAATAAAAGACCATCCTGTCGATAAGTCGTCGTCGCCGTCGACGCGGGTGCCTCGGTGAAAACAGTGCTAGCGGGTCGGTTGCGTTCGCTCGACGTGCGACCGGGAGAAAAATCCGAACAAAAACGCAAATCGACCGACTGCAACCGTGTTACCGTCATTCGACGCCCGTCTTCTCACCTTTCCGCCTTCACATTGACGTTCCGTTTATTCTCCGTCCGAATTTAACTGTCGGCGAGATCGGATTCGTTTGAATTCTCGCAGACGTTTAATGTGCGGACTGTGAAAACAAACAAAGAGCGTTTTTATAGCACCGAATTCCGTGTGTATTTACCGAAATGCCGGGTCCGCTGCTTCTTCTCATTTCACACCCGATTTTGTGTGTGTGTGTGTGCGCGCGCGCCTGTCTGTGGCCTCCGTTGTAATGAACTCGATTTACGGGTGCCACATGACATATACAAACTTTTCAAGAATATCGAAATGTTATTGTTTCTGCTTTACGATTTCTACGCAAGGACACACACACACACACACGGATGTTATATATATATATATGTATGTGTGTGTGTGTTTTATATGCATGCACGACCTTTTCATTCGTTCCATTGACACGGACGTTAAAATAAAACAGATAAAAATTATGAAAAAAACGGCGAGGTCGTCACATAAATCGTCCTCTGACATAACAGCTTTGTTGCCAATTGACCTCTTAAATTATTTAAATGTACAGGAAGTGTGTGTGTGTGTGTGCTGTTTTTTTTATCAATTAAAACATCACATAAATATAAACTACTGATTTTAGAATATGTAATACGAAATTAATATATTAATTGTCTAGACAGACAGTTGTGATTGCATCAATATATTCATACGGCACTTGTGTAAATAATACACACGCGTGTACATACATATACATACATGAATAATTATTTATATATATATATATATATATATATATATATATATATATATATATATATATGTACATACGTACATAAAGTGTACTGCCTTCAGAGGACACAAACTTTTACAATTAATTTTAGGAAAAAACCATTCAAGAAAAAAAAATCGCGTTTTCACTCTTCGCAAGTTGCTCGAAACTCTTCTTAATCAAAATGTTCAATTATTGATCATCGTACGTTTTGATAGACTTTTATCTGTATTTCGATGACAATACCGTCGCATTCAGAGCGCCGAGATGCCGTTTTTTGGTGCTTTAAGTCAGTGTCCCAAAATTGACAGGTTTCATCAGATTCCAGACTTTTTGTTTGTCTGTAAAATTGCTATTTCTGATTTAACATATGATTTTCTGACTGTGTATACATATATATATATATATATATAACTTGATATATATAACTGAATTTTTTTTAAAAAAAACAACGATCGATGCTTCGCTGGACTTCTCTGGTCGGTACAGAAAAACTGTTCTAAAATTGATATTTCTGAAAACAATTCCGTGTTATTCTTGTATGTTTTCGAATGTTATTCTGTTCGTTAATAAAAATCAAATTGTTCGATTTTTTGCATTTCGATTAATTCGTCCAGCGAGCGGCCGAATACATAGAAAATCAATTTCAAATGTCCTCACGATAAACGAATCTCTTTTCGTATCATCCTCACGACTGAAAATCAGTGCGCCTCTTAAATCCGAGCCTCTCTGTTCGGTTCACTTCTTATCATCATTATACGTTTGTTTCGTTCGAATACGTTTTTAAAAGTACACTCTGTCTTTTATATATATATATATATATATATATGTACATCGTGACCTCAATTCTCGCGATTCTCCAGTTCGAACAGAGCAATCAACGCGTTTTACAATGCGATTCGGCGATTGTACGCGTTTGAACGGACAGAATATCCGTGCGTTCTGTCTTGTAAACACGCCGCCGCCCTCTTGTAATTGTAAAATGAGGAAAGGGTCTTCCTGTTTCGACAATTTTTATTACATGTTGCGTCGACTACACTTTTTTTTCATTTATTTTCCGTTCGGAATTCACGATAGCCTGTCTTAATTATGAATTGATACCATTTTAATTATTTTGCGATAATGTGCTAACTCTTTGACATGCACAAATGAAAATAGAATCATTCGTAACTGTAGTAGATTATTTTAATTTATTTCACTAGATAACAACAAGTTTTTAATTATTATTGTACGAATTTCTATCTGAAAGAAGTGATACGTGGCTGCGTGTGTGTGTGTGTATGTATACATACATATATATATATATATATATATATATATATATATTTGTGTATGTGTAAAAATATGCATACGTACATTTTTGATTCCTCCCCGTTCAATTAGATTTTGTAACTGCCAAAAATAGAAATAAAAAAAAAACATATTCAAAATTGGCAACGCACTTAATTATTTTTTCGTATTTCAATGCTTCGGAGTTGTGGATAGTCGAGTTATCGTTGTCAGAAATAGGTCACTTCCCACACACAAATCACACATTGTTCTTCCGAAATACAGTTCTGGAACGGTGATTAAATTCAGTTTCCCGAATGAACGCTTCGAGCACCTCGCATACTGCAAAAACAAAAAAATGTTTCTGATCAAAAATGTTCGATGGCTGATGGCGGCGATACCGTTGCAAAACTCATCCTGCGAGTGTTCGAAACCGCATAGACGGCAATGAAAGATGATCGACTTTTGAACATTCTTCGTATGAAAAGAATGTCCGGTTCGAATGGCTCTCGTGGATTCCAGTGGCCGATCCTTGTCCGTTTTCGTTGTCTGCCTTCGATTAGTTAACGTCTGTACGTAGGCTCGGCGCTCTCGAGATGAGATTACATCGTCGTAGAAGTGCGTGCCGTAAGGTGATCGATAATGATTTGTTGAACACTTTTGACCAGACGTTTTTTTGCGATTTGCGGTGTCGAGGAAGTGTGTTCGTTTGTGAAAGCGAATCTAGTGTCAGCATTCGAACTGCGCTGCAACAAAGTTTAATCATTGTTTCGCGTGTGGTGTGTTGTGTTTCAAGCGTCGTGGCTGAATAAGTTGTCCGATTCGCCTCGCAGATCGTACAAAATTCTAACGAAAAAAAACGTTCAACGATTTATTATTGGACGTTTTTGATTAGCTTTTCGAAGCTCGTAGAGCATCGGTATATATGGTAACGCATAAATGAACGCCACGATGGCCGAAAATCGATTTTCGATATGGAAAAAGTGCGTCGGGCGGAGAGATTATGGTTGATTGTACGAACCGGGCATCGATTTTACAAAAAAAAAATATATATATATACATATACATATATTATTTTCTCACCTCGCAATGATCGTCGATCGTTTTTGATTGACCGATAGCATCATCCTCGGACCGTTGACATATAGAAAAGTCGAGCGACAATTTCGAACGTACGCACTACTTTAATATTCTCTCTTGTTCGTTGCGTTGAATTCGCGCAGCAAACGCGCTCGACGCACGCACGCACTTATTAGCCGATCAAAGAGTCATCCATAATCGTGAAAGAGTTCACTCGTCAATAGTCGCTTCAATCGATCCAATATTGTAATCCCCGTGATCGACGACACGGAAAACTCCAATCGTTGCACACCTAGCAGCACTGCGGCGGACTCGAATACATTTGTATATCGGAGACGTAAAAACGTCGAAGTGTGTTGTAAAAAATGATGTGTGTGTGTGTGTGTCTATGCACGTATCCGTTCGTAAATCATCGACAGCTTGTAACCTGTCGCAGACAACAGACACTTTTCACACTTTTCTGTACTCGATCACTTTGTCCTGCGGTCCGGTATTTAAGCAACAGACAGACAGCAACAGTGCTTGCTGTCTGCGCATTCCGCAGAAGAACTGTCTGTCCATCCGCACGACACACACTGGCCGCCGCTACGTTTAAATTGATTTAAATAGCGGTGCAGCGATCGCGTTCAGTTGTTAATTCGTCGTCGCACAGTCGTCGAAATTTGCATGTACTTCGGCCGTGAGAAACACGCGTCACAGATTCGCCCCGTTTGTGCTCCTTCGTGTTCTTTTCATTTATACGAAATGTATGTATGTGTACTTTTATATATATATATATATATATATATATATATATATATATATATATATATATATATATATATATATATATATACACACACAGTCAAATATATTAAAGTAATCGTTTCCGGTGACTAAAGTTCATAATAATATAAATTATATTACAGTAATGGTTAAGTGAAGATAAACGCATCGTCTGTTTCGTACATTGTTTAATATTTGCCGATTAGTACTTTAGTATTTTCGCAACGCTTTCGCACTGTCAGGGGCGCTCGTTTAATTAGTTTTACTTCTGTCTTGTCGTAAAGAGAGCTATTGCCGTTCTGTACACTCGACTCGCACTTTATTACGACTTCTTTTGTATATTGTTTTGTCGTTCGTGTCGTTTCTATTTTTTTTTAAAAAAAAAAAAATAATCGAAATCGAGTAATGGTCCGCATATCTCATTCTAAATCGTTTGTTCTCCATTCGCAGATGGATCTGTTTTCGTGCGTGACTTATTATCTAATGCAGAATCGTACACGAAAACGGCTTCGGTGACAAATTTTCCTTTTGTGCTCGTTACCGACGTATCGTCGAAACCTTTTTCTCTATTCAATCGCACTGATTGTTCCGGCGACCGTTTACAAATCCAACAACCGTTTCGATGGTAGCTGCTAACCATATAATAAATCGTGCATTTCTTTTTTTTTTCGAAAAAAAGAAATGCACCTCTCGTTTATATTCGTTAGATTCGAATAGAGTGTCGGCTCGGTACTGAATAACGAACGTGTAATTAAAGTATGTTTTTTTTTTCCTCGCTCGACTAAACGGAACGAGATGCGAAACATAAGTTGCTCGATTGAAACTCGCGTCGCGTATTGCCAGCTCGTTGTTAGCATGTTTGTGCAAGCTCAGATGCCGATGTTTGCTCTTCCCTTACGTATTCTCGTGAGTTCTGTCGCTCTGCTCGTCCTACAGACACACTGTTCGTGCTGTGACTCGTCGACTCGCAGCACGGTTCGGCACTACCGTGACCACATTCACTTCCGCAAACGAATCTGCGTACAGCCCCGTAAACCAGAGCACGTTTTTCCGACCAGGAATGTTCGATAATCAATTACTGATCGTCTCGAATTGTTGCTTATTTGTATTTCAATGTCGGCTACTGTGTCGTCTTCGGAGCACTAACCGTACAGGAAACACCTTACACCTTATCTTCCTGCTATCTTCAGAATGCATCACTGTCGCAGCTTTCACGTGATTTACGATTTTTTTTTTTTTTTTGCTGTCGAAACTTCGCCGGTTTCTTTTTCATTTCCTCACCGTTCTAAATGTAAATCGTATTCGAAGAAGCTTGTACATCGGATACTAATTTTTATAATTTAATCACAGACGTATATTAAGCGTCTGAAAACGACTGTCCGTACTCTCTAGATCATAACAGAGCGGCGCCATCTTAAATTTGGCACATTTTAACACGAAAATCGTTATTTAACGTATAATGAAGATATCACTCGCAAACGAACTTCGAACAAGGTGCGCTGAACCGTCGCATCCTTTTTTGATATTCCATCGATCGACATTAACATAAATGAAGAAAACACATCAAATATAAATACTCATTTATATATATATATATATATATATATATATATATATATGTACACAATGACTTCATCCAATTAAAAATGTTATTAAACTAATAGGAAATTCGTAAAATGTAATGAAAACAAACATTTCGATTAACATAAACGATCGTCGGTAATTACACAAACACATTTCGATAAAGCCGCACAGATGACGTCGATGCAGTGAGGCGACGACGACGGAAAAAAAACGAGCGCGGTTTTAACAGACAGGAAAAGAAATCGTTTCTTTGATGTTCGTCGGACGCCGATGAAAAATTGTCATTCGCGATGAAGGAGACTGCACTCGAGTATCGATTCAATGATGTAATGAAACAGTTCTCGAATGCTGTATGTCGTGCATACGCATTCATGTATATATACATACATACATATATATATATACATATCATACATACATATATATATATAAGTGCAAGTGTGGGGGGGGACCTTGTTTTCTGTACAAATATGAAATGAATAAGGAAACGTCGTGAGAAAAGCAGACGTGAAATGCATATTCGGACTTTCAAATTATTTAAAAAACGATCACGTGCCATCTCAGGTATCGCATCGGAGACCTTCGCATTCGTATAAAGAAATGTGTACACTGCATCCGCGACCAATGTGCAAATAATAAGCGCACACATTGTCCGCGAATCGTTTAACATTTACAATTTACGTCGAGTTCACGAGCGATGTTGTTGTCAGCGTTAGTTCAATGTCATCGGTGGTGCATGCACGCGCGTGTGTACATGTATATGTATATATATACTGAATCGAGGAATAAATCTTCGCGCGCGGAGGAAAAATCGAGATCGATCGAATTCGTACAAATCAACACCCGACGAGTATCGTCGCCACTTTTTGTTCGGATTTTGAGAACACTTCGAGAATTCTGCACGGTGCAAAATGAAAAAAAGATGCGTCGTCCGTTTATATAAATCGGAATGGGACATTCTTATCGAATCGCTTCGTCATCGAACACCGAAGATGGTGGTAGCGTGCGGCGTGTGCTGTGTGTGCACGTACAGGGGACGAACTCGTAAGCCGTCGACCGAGAACGATTCTACGAAGCGAGGCGACCAGCGGACGCGAGTCCAGAGAAACGTGCGGCTATCGTTGCGCGGTCGTTCGATTCAGTTTTGAGGAGACGGCGAAACATCGTCCTCGCGCCACTCCTGCGAACCGCCATCGATATTTGTTTCGGTCGAGAGCGCTCTCAGAATTACACATCTGGAACGCACGACTCGAAATGGCGTCGCGTTCCTTCGTTCGCACGAAAGCATTCTTGTACAAATCACGGGGGTGTACTTTTCCTTTCTTTGCACTGTCATGTACATACACAATTATATATTTGTTCGTTTTCGTCTCTGCGATCGTGCTCTCTTTCTTCGCCACACGAGCAGATACATTCGCGCATATCATATGTATACATAACATATGTATATATATATATATATGTATGTATGTATATATATATATATATATATATATGTATGTATGTATGTATGTATGTATGTATGTATATATGTACATATATGTATACACATGACATGCGCACATTCGTTTCACGAATCAGCGGGTCGGTTTGATTTAGGCTCGCCGAACCCGCACCCTCCGCACACACCGCTGATACCGGTACTCGAAGTCGACGCGTCGCAGCCGTACGTGAGACTCGGCGACACGATCGATCTAACATGCAAAGGAATGAGACCCGGCTCGACGGTCACGTGGACGAAGCCGGGAAGCCGTCTGGCCGACAACTGTCAGACGAGCGACACGCTGCTCCGGATAAACTCCGTGAGACCGGAGAACGCCGGTATTTACAGGTGCGAGGCGAGGGATGACAGCGGCGTGTACGGCAAGAACTACGATTTGAACGTTGAAGGTAAATAAACGTCCTCGCTGTCGCGCGTCGTCTCCGTCGCGCGCCGTCCGTCCGTCCGTCCGTTCGTCCGGATCACAAACGTATATACGTATTTACACTCAAGTAGATCTCAGCGAGCAACCGACCCCGGAGGTGAAACCGGAGAACGAGCCGGTCGTGAAGATGGCGCCGTACGGATCGACGGTCATGCTCGACTGCACCTCGGACCTGCCGCCGCCCGTCACCTTCAAGTGGATCAAACAGAACGGAATGTTGCCGAAGAAGTCCGTCGAGCGGCACGTGCGTACCGAAGTCGGGGGTGGGAGCGCGGCGTCGGCCGGCTATAATCGCGTTCGCTCTCTTCTCGCATTGCAGTCGCAGCTTCAGATCGGCGACGTGACGGCGTCCGAGGCCGGCACGTACGTTTGCACGGCGACGAGCGGCGAGACGACGATGAACATCCCGATGGTCCTCGTCGTCACCGGCGTCGTCCCGTACTTCGCGCAAGCGCCGACGAGCTACATCTCTCTGCCGCCGCTCAAGGACGCGTACCTCGGCTTCAACATCGAGGTGTCGTTCAAGCCGGAGTCGCGAGACGGTGCGTTCCGACGGCCGCGCGCCGCGGCGCCGCGGACGACGACGCGAAACGTCTCACGCCCGCTCCGTTTCGCAGGTCTCGTCCTCTACGACAAGCACAGGTCGGTCGACTTCATCTCGCTGGCGCTCGTCAACGGGTATCCGGAGTTCAAGTTCGACTGCGGCTCCGGAGCGGCGGTCATCCGCAGCGCCGTGCCGGTCAGCCTAGGCGAATGGCACACGATCAAGGTGAGCGCGCTCCCTCGTCGTCGCACGCCCCTGGCGAACGAACCGAGCTCGAGCGCGACCGTGTCGTTGTTCCCAGATCCGCAGGTCGAAACGTGACGGGTTCATGTACGTCGACGACCACGGCCCGTACAGGGGCATGTCGCAGGGCAAGCATCAGGGGCTCGACATCACCGGACCGCTGTACGTCGGCGGGCTGCCCGACTACGACGACATGGATCCGAACTCGGGACCGAGGTCCGGCTTCGTCGGTGAGTGTCGTCGAACGGATCGGGCCGACGGACCGAGACACTGAAACGCCCCGCTACCGTCGTATTTTTCAGGTTGCATCAGCCGCCTGATCCTCAACAGGCAGGAGAACGACTTCATGAACGACGCGCTTCACAAAGAGGGCATAACGACGTGCGAGACGTGCGCGACGAGCCCGTGCAAGAACAGGGGCGTGTGCCAAGAATCGTTGACGAAGCACGGGTACCGCTGCCTGTGTCCGTCCGGATTCAGCGGCATCGACTGCGAGAAGATCGGCGAGTCGTGTTATCCGGGTCAGTTCGCGGCTCCTCGACACGTTCGGACCACAGAGAGGGGATGGAGGGGCGGGCGGACCTCCGTTCCCTGTCTGCGTCCGTGACTCGACGGTCGTCGTCGTCGTCGTTGCAGGTGCGTGCGGGAACGGCCGTTGCATCGACAAGGACGAGGGCTTCTCGTGCTACTGTCCGATGGGTAAGCTCGGCAGTCGGTGCGAGCGAGACGTGAACATCTACGAGCCGGCGTTCGCCGACGACGCGTACGTCGCGTACCCGACCCCGAAGCAGTCCCGTCGTCTGAAACTCGCGCTCAAGTTCAACGCGGCCGACCTGAAAGACGGCATCCTGCTGTATTGCGGCGAAGAGGACGGCGGCCACGGCGACTTCGCCAGTCTCGCGATCAAAGACAGGCATCTCGAGTTCAGATTCGATACGGGAGAAGGTCGGTATCCGTGCGCGCGCGCGCACGTCGATCGCTCTATCTATCTTCCGTGCTGTCTGTCGTTCAGGTCCGATCGTGATAAGGAGCGACAACGAGATCCCCGCGAACCAGTGGATAACCGTCTCCGCGAACAGGATGCTCGGCGAAGGAAAATTGATCGTGAACGGCGACACGCCGGTGTCCGGACGCGGAACCGGCCCTGCGAAGATGCTGAACCTGCACACTCCGCTGTACGTCGGCGGATACGACAGGGAACGTATACGCGTCAACGACGGCGTCGGCGTGACGAGGGGCTTCCAAGGATGTATCTCGGGGGTGAGCCGGCGGTCTCGTCGAAGATGCGCGTCGTCGTGCAGACGAGCCGGAACGGGACGCCGTGATCCGCGTGAACTCCTCTCCTGTTTCAGATCGAAGTGTCCGGCATGAACCTCGATCTCATCACGTCGGTCACGGACTCCGCGAACATACAGGACTGCAGCGAAGTCGATTTCCATCGGTCGCACAACGAGAGCGCGCGCGGCGGCGGTCACGGTCACGGCCACGGCCACGGAAACGGCGGACACGACACGAACGGGAAGAACGGCGGCGGCCACCGTAAGCAGTCGACGCCGGTGACGGCGTGCAGCGCGAACCCGTGTCTGAACAGCGGCGCCTGTTACCCGACGTCGCCGACGGACTACTCGTGCGCGTGCACGCAGGGATTCAGGTGAGGCGTCGACGCCGCTCGACTTGTCGGTCGCGACCGTGTTCGTTAATGTCGGCTCGTTTGCACAGCGGCCGCAACTGCGAAGTCCGACAGACGCTGTGCGAGAGCTTGCGTCCGTGCCAGAACGGCGGCACGTGCACCGGAACGGCGACCGTCTACAAGTGCAACTGCCCGCTCGGATACACCGGCACGAAGTGCGAACAACGTGAGTGCTCCGGCCGGAGCGTCCGCTCGCCGGACCCGGAAATTGAGAGCGACTGTCGATTTCCGCAGGTGCCGAGTTCACGTCCGAGGTGCACTTCTCCGGCGACGGCTACTTGGAGCTGAACAGGGAGATGCTGTCGCACGAGATATCCGACGAGAACGAAATCATCGCGCTCGACCTGTCGACGAACAAGAGCGACGGCCTCATCTTCTGGCACGGTCAGCCGCCGTCGACCGACGGCCGCGACCAGGACTACTTGAGTTTGGCCGGTGAGTGGCGCGCGCGGGCGGCGGCGCCGCGGGCGACCGGCGTGCCGTACTTATTCGCGGTTCGCGCTTTTCAGTCCGCGGCGGGTACGCCGAGTACAGCTGGGAGCTCGGCACCGGCCCCGCGACGATCGTGTACGACAAGGTCCGCCTCGACGACGGTCGCCGTCACGTCGTGATCCTGAAGCGGAAGAGCGAGTACGGCAGCATTGAGGTCGACGGAACGGACCCGATGTTCGGCAACTCGGACGGTCTGAGCGTGCTGCTCAATTGCGACGGAAACATTTATATCGGTGAGCTCTCGTCGCCGCGCGACTCGCGCCGCCGAACGTGCTTTTCATCATTGTTGTTGTTGTTGTTGTCGTTCGTCAGGCGGTGCGCCCGACGTCAGCCTGATGACCGGCGGAAGGTATTCTCAAGGATTCGACGGATGTATCCACGGTCTCGAGGTGCAGAACAGCCCGACGCTCGATCTGTACGACAAGGCCGTGTCGGGCGTCAACGTTAAAGGATGCACCAGGTAAAACGGTAACACTGTGTGTCGCGATAAGGGAGATTCGAAACGCGATGGGAAGCGGCCCGTCGTGCCGTCGGTTCCTTTTACATTGTCCCGTTTCGTGCGAGCCGCTTCGGCGGCGCTCGGAACGCACGTGCACGGGACGGCCCAAAAACTCCCGAGCCGTCGCGGAAAAATTCACGTTTTTCCTGCACGCGCTCGCCCGCCCGTCCGTCCTCGGCATCTAAATGTTTTCCGAAGGGGTCGAAGGCAGCGACTACTGCGCGCGCTCGCCGGTGATCAATTATCGCGGCGTGCGCGACAGCCACGGGCGGCCGAACTGATCTCTGACGTTCGGTTCCTTTCTGTCGACGTTCGACGATCAGATTAACTTCTTTCCTCAGCAAATCGATGTTTCGTCGAGTGATCATCATTAAAGTCGAACGTCGGCGAAGTCCGTTCGCCCGAAGAGTAACTTTGAACTGTCCGATCGTCGTGTACGACACGGGACGACGGAGTCACGGCGAACGGAATCCGCTTTCTATCCGATTTCATTTCGATTCGTCGTCGCGCTCTCTCGTGTTTTTATGAGAATTCGAGTCGCCGCCGCCGCCTCTGTGTTAGGTTTTTCCCTGATGTTTTTTTCGTTTTCTAAACACTTCTCGACTCGCTCTCGCCCGGACGAGTGCTGTGTTTTTAAACCGATGCGCGCGAGCGGAACACCGGATGTATAATCGGACGTACGATTATAGGTGAAACCGGTGCAGATGCCGCGGGGCGGGAGTTTTTGGACCACGCCGCGTGCGCGCATAACGGCGTGGTGTTTCTACGAACGTGTTACGTTGAAGGGGCGCCGATGCTCGTTCGTACATCTCTTTAAAATACCAGATCAGTAGCGTGCGTACGCGTCGGATCGATGTGTGGTTAGCGGGCGCGCGACGAGCGTTCTGTCGCGTCGTGTGTTGTCGTCCGGCCCGGAGGCTGACGACGCGCCGCCGTCGCGTTCCGTCGATCGGAACTCGGCGGCGGCGGCGGCGACGACGACGACGTGTTGAATTCGCTCGCGGGCGGACGGATCGTCTCGTCGCGCCGTCGTCCGTGCGCGCGCCCCCGCGCACCGTAAAATAACCGCTGCCGCCGTTTCTGTTTCGCTGCTCGCCGTTTCGGACGACGTGCGTGCACTTCGTACCGCGAAGGCCGAAGTGGATCCCGTCGTCGCTGATCCTGTTCTCGTCCGACCAATTCGACGTCTTCGAGCAACCGCCGCCCGTCAACATAATTCACCCGCTGCCGCCGAGAAGTAGCGCCGGCTCGACGTCGGCGACGTACGGCGCCGGCGCGCTCGCACCTGCCCTGTTGTTGTGCTGTCTAGTGATCGGGAATCCGGCGACGGCGGCGACGACGACGACGACGCTCGCCCCGTGCTCGCCGGTCGGCGTCACGCTGCTGACGGTCGCCGTCGCCGCGCCGTCGGTCGCGTGTTTGTTGCGTTTCTGTTGTGGCCGATGTTAATCGGCGGCGTCCCCTCCCCCGCCCCCGCTACCCCGACGAATAATAACTGTATTTCATGACGAGGCCATAAACGATTGTTATAAAGTAAATTTAATTGTTATGTTTTCTTTGTTTTCAATGAGACTGATCTAATTGGATATGTTACAAAGGTAAATATATCGACGTTGTTGCTTTTCTTCTTGCGGCGAGAGAGAGAGAGAGAGAGAGAGAGCGGATGCGCGGCAGGGCTACGGGCACGGTGCCCTCCTGCCCGCAAGGTCCGCGCGTGCAACTGTTGAAGTCGATCGAACCGCCGATCTAGTCGAGACTTTTCACCCCGCAGACCACTGAATATTTTCCGATCGAAGATATCGAGCAGGTCAGGTCGCGTCTTGTCTGCCCTCTTTGATCGTCGCTCATTCGGAGCGCCGCGTTGCAGAAGCATCTCTCTGCGCGTCGGCCGTCGATCGAGAGGGCCGTTTTTCCTCTCGCGCCGCGAAAGTGCGTGACGGCCGATAGTCGGTCGTTCGTCGGACGTGTTTTCAATCGGAAAATATTCTATGATTCGCGTGCGTGTCGAGTGAAAAGAACGGCCTCCGTTCGTGCGAGTGAATCTGGCTATTGTAGTAGCCGTTGTCGTGATCGTTCGTACGAGCGAAAGTGTTTATTCCGCTGCGGCCGAGCCGAGCGTTGAAGTTGAATTCGTCTCGTGCGCGTTTCGGAGCGATGCCGCCGCCGTCGGCGGCGGCGCGTAAACAGAACGATGCTCTTTTGTACACGCGTTCTCGGTCTGCAGATTCGCCCGCTCGTCCGCGCACTAAAGACGCCGGCGTCGCGACCGAAATCCACGCGAGCCGAATTCGTAGTCGTGTTCCGATCTGTATCGTAGCCGGCGACATCGTTCGCCGATCGTCGAACCGACGAGTTCGTCGATCGTCGAACGAGACGCTCGATCGCGTGCGCGCGTGTTCGTAGGCTTACGTACTCGATGTTATTTGCACCGCCTACTCCTCTGTCACCGTGTTTCTTTCTTTTTGCAGTTTATCCGACGATGACGACTTCGACAACCGTCTAGATGTTGTGAATTAATCAAATGCAAGCAATACCGTTACAAAATAAAAGAGTGAAATTTTAATATTAATTATAACGAGAGGTTTATTATCACCGTAGTCGATAACCGCATACGTTTGTAATGTAAAACGCTACGTGCACGTGTGTGCGTATATGTATATGTATATTTATATATATATACGTGTGTGTGTGTGAATATGTGAATGTCGAAGCCGTTCCGATAGATAAACGAGAAATATTTGAAAAACAGACTTACGTAGAGGGGATTCGATCGGTGAAGAAACGTAAAGAGGACGAACGGTTCGCGAAGAGAACACGGTCGAGCGACCGAGTGACGAATGTATGTAGTATGTGTTTCTTACGAACTACAGGTGATAATCACAATTGTTCTACTACTTTTACTATTACTATAATTATTATTATTACAGTTATTATTTGTTTAATGTCGATATTGACAAAGCATGTCCGTTGGATTATAGATATACGTATATACGTTACATGAACGAATATTTACGTAGACATACGTACGTGTACGTGTGTGTGTATATATATGTATGTACGTACGTACGTACGTGGATACGTATATATATGTACACACATCCCCCACAGTCATGTGTATGTGGCGTATACTTGTTACATATACTCGTCTATAATAGAGAAATGGACGATTTGAAAACGAATTTGTCATAACTCAACCTTATTTAATACTGCCATTTTTGCTTTATGATATATGCTGCCGATATTTTTTCGTTGTAATATTTTTAGTCAGATATGTATATTGTAATGTTTTTTAAAAGAAAATATAGGATTTTTAATGAATTTTTTAATTATAGTCATGTTCACTAAAATGGATGAATCGCTACTAACATCTGTGGAATTAATCACACAGAGACACGTGTGTGAGTGTGTGTGTGTATATGTATATGTATATATATATATATGTATATAATCCATATTGAAAATTTATTCTTTCGTTGAAAGTCCAGATGTATATGAGAAAATGATTTATTTAAACTGACTGGAAGTAGATCGATCGGTTGTAAACGATGAACAATATTCGTTCATCATTGAGTATTTGCCCCTGACGACTCACCCGAATCTTAATATGAATAGTTTTACTACGGTCTTAGAGAGACTTTAAATTCCTAATTTTGTTTTAACTGAGTTTTGTTTCAAAAAATAATAGTCCTTTTAATATCTCGCATGAAAAAATTGTTTAATGATTTTTTTTTAAAAGAGTGCACTTTACCTTTTTTTTGTTTCATGTCCTGTGCACATGTACGAGTGTGTGTAATTATATAAGTGTGTATTTTTGTCTGTAAAGATTAGATATGACGAACGTTAATTTTTCTTTAGTTACTACAAAATATTACTCGTCTGACATGAACACGGTACACGTTTGTATATAAAAATAAATGCACAAATTATGTAAACAAATGAGAAAGTATGTGTGTGTGTGTATATACGACTATACGTGTATGTATATATTTGTATAATACAGGACAAAAATCAGTTCACTGAAAGTTTATGTGTGCGGTACACGATTGAAATAAACCGTTAAATGTAAAGCGATCGACTTACTTCCGAGCATGTTTAATCCTGTGATACTTTGTAACAGCGACAGGAATATCATCTTTCGTAAGTTTTTATCCGACCGGTAAACGCGGTCAAGTTCGTCGACGTTCGAATCGACACGATCGGAATCGTACCGTGGATTACTTGTAATTCCCTTCGGGATTCGATCGTTCTGTCGGGAACGTCGTTTTCGTCCGGTACTTATAACGGTACGGTATTTATTTCTTTTTTCGTATCGAGCCGATTTACGCGTACGGTTAATTCGATTTTTGCACCTTCGGTGTACGTACGTGTGCGTATATTCGTAACGTGTGTTTGTCGTGTACGTACGTATATGTGTAATGCAATCGCATATCTTTATTCGCACGATATCGGAATGTTTTTCCGATGAATGTTGAAATAAAATACAAGTACATATCGTCGATACTAGTTTAATCGATAAAATATAATATTAAAAAAATAAAAATATATGTTCGTACGAACGAGGAATTCTTTTAAAGAGCGACGAATAAACCGATTATATCGTGCGTGCGTGCGTGTACGCGCGCACGTACGTATAATGAAAAAAATATTTAAACGTAGACGAACGACGTTCGACTACTGTTTTTACGACACGATCCGCGGTTAAAAAATAAAATCGTACGAGCGGAACACGCGTTGAATAAATATTAATATTCACACCTCTCTATATTTTCATGTCTGGTACTAATAATGTAAAGAATGACGAATATATATTGTAAAAAGTGCATTTTCAATAACTTGACAATAACTATATTAATAAATAATGGAAACGAAAGAGACGAGGCGTTTTTCTTCCGCATCCTCCTCGACGTCGTGCTCGGCCGAACCTGTCGGATCGAAACGCCGTCGATCGGGGACGTGTCGTTTACGAGCGGCGTCCTCGATCGAGACGGTACGGAGCGGCTCGTTCGACGTCGGACGTTTTTCGATTTCGTTAACGGAGCGGCCGAAAGTTCGACGCGGCCCGTGATTATCGAACGGGACGAAGCACGTCGATCCTATCGTAAATAAAACCGAAAAAATTTTTTTAAAATTCCTATCGGATTCGAATCGAATGTTTTTTTAATTACTTATTTATTTGTGGTTTCGGTACGTGTATTTTGTTACTTCCAGGTTCCGATTTTCAACGTCGTGTTTACTTACACGAGCAAAAACAATGCGATTTATCTGTAATATATCGGTGTTCGACTCTATCGTAGCTACTCGAGTCCTGATAATGGTATTTTGAAATATGATCGATGCATTGGAATGCTAGTTGATATTGTTGAAACTAAATTCTATATTTAGGTACAGTATTCGTTTTTATGCAGGAATATGTATGTATACTCACATATAGATATATATATATTTGAGGTTATTTTTTTTATACAGTTGAAAATTTTTGTTTATCGGGTCTATTTTATTATTGGGTTTTAACCTTAAAATACAAAGTAATTCCCGGGACATACGTATATACAATTTCAACATGCGGTTTTCGCTTACGAGTACGACGATAATTTTTAAAAAACACATTCGTAGCGTTTCTACGACGGTTCACGACACGAATCGAAAGAAACGTTCGTCACGAAACACGACCGGTACGTACGGAGTTTGATATTCTCGTAGTCACGTCACGGGCGTACGCGCTCACAGCCGCAGCGGGATGTTAGGCCAGTACGACGGCTTCGTCTTCCGCACGTTGTCGTCGTAGCTGATCCGCATCGCCGTCTCGTACGCGAGAATCTTGCGATAGTCTTCTCCGTAGAGCGCCTCCATCGTCGCTTCGGAGACGGCCGTATCCGAGATGCGTTTCGACTCGGCGACGGCGTCGTCGTCGGTACTTTCGCGTTCGAGCTCGCGTTGCTTTTTCAATTCGGCCTTGTGCTTGGCACTGAGTTCCATAAACTTGATCCAATCTTCGTTCACCTCGAACTCGACAGATTCGTCGTCGTCGTCGGCCCTCTCCTGTGCGCGCCCTGCCGTACGTTTAAACACGGTGTCGCGGCCGTGCCTAGAGTGGCCGTGCACCGAAACATTTCTCGTGCGATCTTCATTGTGCGGGAGTCGTTCGGAGCACCGGTTCATCCCGCCGAACATTTGTCTGATTTGCTCGTGTAACAATTTGTTCTCGTATTCGAGAGATATCGCGTGTGACTTCCAATACGCTATTTGTTGTCTCAACTGCCATTCTTTCATGTTGATGTCACAGTGGGACTGAGACATTTTTTTTACGAGTGTGTTCATGCGTTTCGTCTTGAATCGACGTTTATATTTGACGGTTTCGACATACCGTCTACGTTTCGACGAGTTCGGCGATTCCCTATCGGATTTCTTACTAGAAAATGCAGTGAATTCGAGTACGTAACCCTCTTTCGACTGCTCGCCGTCCGCCATACCCGTCGGTTATATCGCGTTAACAAGTGTCAAATTAATCAGAGTAAATATCCCTAAGATTCATGTATGCTTATCAAAAATTATCAGCAAATGTCAATAAATGAAAAAGTGCATATCTCCTCGTACCTCACCCTTTTATTTATTGAATCGAGTTCGAGTATAGGTTAGGATTGTACCAGGTTTCATGTAACGTTATGTCTTTGAAAGCATAAAAACCATGTACGTAGGAAATTTTTTATCTTAGGGTTGTTTTGACATACATATCCACACACACGCACACACATATATATATATATATAAACGCATGTGTGCACACATCGCATACTCAGGCACACATATGCCGTGTATGCGTGCATGCACTGACACTTGTGCAATTGGCTTTCGGTAGTGTGTGTGTGTGTGCGCAAATAAATCATTTTCTTGCAATAAATTTATACATTTCTTTTATGCAGTTATACAGTAGCACTCTTTCAAAGCGATTGTGTACGTCATGTTCACATAATATCGAGTAAGATCGTTGAAAAGCGACAGTGGTTATAAAAGATATCAGTTGTGATGTAGAAGAGGATTTCTAGAACTCTTTCGCAACACAACCTATTCGAAACGAAACGTAATTTTGTAAAAGAAAACAACGGTTAAATTCGAACACAAACGTGTGGTAATGCATACAGTCTCGTGTGTTGTCCTGTCTGTTCACACACAGATAAAACCGTTATTTTTTTCTTTTTTAATATTTATTGAATGGAATGTAAGGGAGAGCTTTACATGACAATAACTTACTTCCCGCTTCGAACCCAGATCTATATTGATCGTCCGCCCCGCCTCGTGCTCCGGAACGTACGGAATGGCCGAAGCCGTCAATAACGTGAGTCGGAACGTGACCGTGCGTCCCGTACGTCCGTGACCGTCCGGTTTCGTCTTCTAGGACTGGGGCTGGCCGCAGTTCGAAGACCTGCTGATCTGTCCGGTGTGCTACAACGTGCCGATGGGCCCGATAAAGACGTGCGTGCGAGGTCATCACACGTGCGTGATGTGCAGGATGAAACTCGACAGGTGTCCGATGTGCAAGAGCACGTTGGCCGAGACGCGTAACTACGTGATGGAAGAGATCGTCACGAACCTGCAGAACATAAAGACGTCGATGACGAGGACCGACGTCGTCCCGGACCCGGCGCGCCCGAACGGCCCCGGCGCGATCGAGCCGAAGAAGAAGAGACGTTCGCTCGCGACGCCGCCGCAGTCGAAAGGCTCGTTCCCGTGCCGGATCTCCGGGTGCGGCGCGAACCTGCCGGTCTCGCGGATGCTCAACCACATCCGATACTTCCACGGAGACCGCCTGCACGAGGTCCGACGTCCCGGCGCGTCGGAGGCGCGGTCGACGCTCACGCGTTCGGTTTCTGCTTTCAGGGCGCGCTGAACGCCGACGGCGACACGTACACGCAGATGTGGGAGATCGCGTACGCGCCTTGCGAGAAGATCAACGCGATCAGAGTCGAGAAGACCGGCGCGTTCTTCCTCGTCGTCCACGTAAGCGCGAGACCGTCCGTGCGTCCGGTCCGGTCCGAAACGTTTCGGTTTCGTTTCAGATACTGCCGAACGAGGACGTCCGCATATTCATGCAGATGGTCGCGAGCCACACCCACGCGCAACAGTTCATGTACACGATCAAGCTGTCCGGAGACTGCGAGAGCATATACCACGTCGGAAGGGTGAGTGCCCGAACGTGTTTTCGTTTCGGTACGGTCTCGCGGACGCGGGTCCGATCGCGTCGGCGTCGGCCGGACGATCCGGTCGCCCGGGTCGTCCGGTCCGGCGCGCGCGTCGTCGAGAGACGACCGAGCGGACGCCTCGTCGACGACGATCTTCTCCGCGCGCTTCCGGTCACGCCGTGCGTCCTTTCCAGGTCATATCTTGCAGGGAGCCTTTCGATCAGGTCGTCGCGCGGAAACGTTGCCTCGTGTTGCTCGCCGAAGCGATGCGGGACGTCTGCGCGCCGAACGCGAATTTCAAGTGTCACATCTCTATCAGATACATAGGTCCGCCGGCAGGCGACACGCCCGCCGCACGGACGTGACGCGCGCGTCGCGCCGGTCGTCAGCACGCCCCGCCCGTCGCGGGACGCCGCGCTCGACGCGACCGCGTTCTCGTTTCGAACGCGGCCGTACGATTCTCGTCGACCGTACTTAGGTTTTAATCTGTAAATAAATTTTTATCGAAATAAAGAATAGAAAAAAAGAAAAAACTCGATCTTCGGTATCGTCGACCGGAGCTCCCCTTTCCGTTCCCGGCGGTGCCGAACGCGCGCGGACGGTACGGTCGGTCCGGCGGGAAACGAGACGGCGATCGGAGACGCGGCCGGAGTCCGTGCCGGACGACGAGCCCGCTCCGTCGTCCGTTTAACGCCGACGCTCGCCCTGAAAACGACGGTCGGGACAGGACGGGGGACAGAAAACACAGCCGCGGCCATTTTTCACCCTCGACTTTTATTTATCGCCGTTACATATCGGCTCCGCCGTACGTTCGACGTCGGCGCGTGTCTACGAAGCAGCGATCGTACGTAGATACGGCCGTACGTACGTCGAGAACAAAAACAAAATAATAAGTGAAACGCCAGCACCGAGAGAAAGTACCGACACGTGCGCGCGTTTGCCGTTCGCCGCGGGCAACGTCGCGAATAAATACAATCGTCCGTTCCTCGATACGAAACTCGACCGGTATGCGAAACCGCCGCCGCCGCTCACGCCGGCGTCTTCAGGTGGCGGCGCGCCGACGAGCGCACCGCGTCCCTCCTGATCTCGACGCTGCCGTAGCTGTGGCTGTACGGGCCTACGCCGAACGCGTCGCTGCCGCTCACGCTGCTCTCGGTCCGCGGCCACGCGCGCGACTTGTAGCTGTTGCACGCGATCAGGCTGTTCATCGCCGCGGGGCGACTGCGCTCGATCGAAATGCCGTTGCCGACCGTGCGGATCCTGCGTGCGGGCAGACAAACGGACGTGTCGAGTCGCCGCCGTGCCGAAAGTACATTTTCGATTCGTCGCGTTCGTCGGGCGCGGTCGCGGGGCGGAACGACGGTCGGACGAGAGCGATCGGCGGGAAGGAGGAACGGGCCGTGAAAGGCGAAGCACTGCAAAATCGACGGTTCCGCAGTCCGAGCTGTGAATCGTCGCGCGAATCGCCCGTGCGCTTCGTTCCGACGAAATCGCGCCGCCGCTCGTCCGCCCGGCCGCGCGCGCCTCCCCTCCCTCGCGCGAGCACCTGTGTAGCCGAACGTAGTGTTCGCGTGGCGAGAGGAACGCGCCGTCGTTCGTCGAAGGAACGCGCCGTCCGCTAGACCGAATCGTAAAAGCCACCGACCGGCGATTCGTCGCGAAAGCGGAACGTGTTCGCGTCCGACTCGCCGACGAACCGTTCGAACAGAAAACGTACGATGCCGGTATTACGTTTTGTGCGACGACGTCAACGAATTCCTCGACAGGAAACTGTCGTTGAGGTCGCCGTTCGGTACCGCCTTCACGTCTTCGGCGCTCGGCGCCGGTAACTCCGTGTAGCCCTTCTCGCTCTTTCCGCTCAGCACTATGAACACGACGACTACGAACGCCTGGAACAGATACGGTGTTTGAGCGCGCGCGCGCGGGCTCGTCGTCGGCCGGCGCGGCGCTGCGCGTCGATCTTTCGCCCGCCGGCGACGAAGGAGACAGGGCCGAGAGAGATCGACGCGCGTGTACGTACGACGAAGAGGTGCAGCGCGAATATGAACATGGACGCGTTCCGAAAGCCGATTCCGTCGTACAGGATCCCGCTGATCGACGGGCCGACGAACGCGCCGAACGCGAACGCGCTCGTCCAGAGCCCGGACACGAGCCCGAACGTCTCCAGGTTGTTGGGGAAGCCGTGGTCGCTGCGCAACGAACGGAAACGATCAGAGATCTGTCGCGTCGAGCGCGTCCGCCGACGTCTCGACGACCGACTTACACGCTCGTCCGCAGCGCGTCCGTGAACGACGCGACGAGCTGAGCAGCTATGCCGAGGCCGTGCAGCACGAGGCCGAGGATCGACACCGACAGGATTCTGGCGGGGGCGTAACACGTTACATGTGCGGCGGTGCGCGACGCGCTCGACCGCGCGCTACTCACGTGTCCATCGGCACGAACGGCGCCGGTCCGATGAGCGCGAACCCGAGCGCGACGAACACGCATCCGACGATCGTGCAGATCTTCGGCCGTATGTTCTTGTCGCACACCCATCCCCAGCCGGGCGCCGTGATCGCGTACGTGCCGCCGTTGATCACGAACATCAGACCGAGCACGACGGGCGACAGCTCGAAGCGGCGCAGGTGCGGCTCGAGCGTCGCCTGCAGGAACCCTATCGACATGCTCGTCACGACGATCGACAGGGCGGCGAGCGCGACGCCCGGGATGCGCAGCACGCGGAACACGGACGCTGCGAGCGAACGCGGAACGATCAGTCGCGGCGCGACGCGGCGCCTCGTCCGTCGGCTGCCGATGCCGGGCCGGACGAGCCGAGGCGCGCGCGCGCGCGCGTGCACACACAAAAAAACAGAAGCAATACTCACGTCCTTTCTCTTGGTCTTGCTCGCGCGCGCCGTGATCGGGGAGCACGAATCCGGTCATGATGGCCGCAAGAAACAGAGCGGTTCCCATCACTGCGAACGGCGTCGTGTACCCGCCGATCTGGTACAGCGCGCCGCCGACAGTCGGACCGACGATCAACCCGAGACCGAAGAACGTTTCCAGCGATGCCTGCGTGCGCGCGTGTGAGTATATACATGTATATATATATATATATATATGTATGTATATATATATATATATGTATATATATATATATATATATATATATATATATATATATGTGTGTGTGTATATATATATATATTTACACGCGCGCGCGCACGCACAAAATTATACATTTCCTTCAAGAACATGTAATGCATAAACAGACACAAGCTTTTTCTCATACAGCTCTCGGTCAGTATTGTTTTGTCTTCGTCTGAATAGATTATTGGAAAATGAAGTGAAAACAAGCTCGTCGATCGGCCGCGCCATCTATAGGGACGCATTAGCCAAAGTGCGTTCCCCGTTTCGGTATTAACTTGCGCAGTTTGTTTCCCCTCCGACAGAGAATTCCGTTACGAATGCAGTAGGTCGCGAGTGAAATTTTAAAAATCTGAACGACGATCGTCCGGTTTGAATCCCAGAGGTCGTCGGCGCGTGCGTTTCTTCCACAGTTTCGGTTTTCGTCATCGTCAGGTCGGCCCGTAAATAACGATAGATACAGGACCGTTCGAAGCCTGTCCGAAGAGCCCGAGACCGGCCGTAGAAGAGACGCGCCGCGCGGTTCGAAAAAAAGAAAAAAGCGGACAGCGAGCGCACAGCAAGACAACGTACAATGACGTTCGAACGACGAGGGTCCGCATCGATCCGTTCACGGTTAACGAATCCGTTCTCGACAAATCGAACCGGACGATCGCTGCCCGTGCGCCTTCACGATGCCGATGCTACTTACGAACGTCGTCGCGACGTTGTTCGGGAACTCCTTCGCGATGATTGCGAAACTGGCCGTGAGGAACGCCGCGTTGCCCATCGCCTCTATTATTCGAATGATGAAACTGAGGATGATGAATGGATAGTGGCCCTGGATTTTATCGAGCATCCTGAAACGAGTAAGAACGCGGCGTGTGTCCGTTGAAAGAGACCCGTTTCATAACACCTTCTTGTTCTAGACAGCGGCACAGCGGGAGGAAGCGGAAAGAGGGAACCGGTTTCACTCACCCGAACAGGATGGCGCATATCCCCGTCGTGTAGATGCCGCCGTTGAAGAGCGACTTCGGTCCGATTCTGTTCAAGTGTTGGCCGTACACCGGGCTGACGAGGAACACGACGAGTTCGAATACACCGAACACGAGGCCGTACTCGGTGGCGGTGGCGCCCTTCTTCTCTGCCTGCAAAACGAAAACGACGGTCGTGATCCGGGGTCGCTTCGACTGCGTTTCGTGTTCTTTCGACGCGCCGGGCCCGGTTCGCCTGCCGCCGATCGGACGCGCCCGCCCGCCGACGCAGGTCAGTCGCATTCAGTACTAGACTCGTTTTAAACGGATGTTTTCGATGTCGGGCCTCGTTGCCGTGTTTCGTAAACTTCTACACTGATAATCTATAGCGGCGATCCGCAATCAGACCTTTTGACTATTAAAACGGCAAAAATTCGAGACGCAATCGAAGTCTTCGACGAGCAGAGATTAAACATATTCTCTGTTTCGGCGAGTATAATGGCTGCCGTGCAGTTGTGTTGTTTTTCATTATGTATAAATACGATTTTAAAGTAATATTTTTTGTGTGGCTCCCGAACATTCGAAAATGTATGAAAAGTGTCGCGTGTGGGGCGCTCGGGCGGCCCTGTTTACATCGGGATAGTGAGCGGTAGAGTGCACCGGCCTACGTTTTCGTCTGGACCTCCCGACCGGCATCGACGGTTCGGTCCGTTTACACAAAGTGAGCGGTCCGGTAGAGAAGTGTTTTCGTTTTCGAGTTTAAAGCGAGCGACCGACGATCTCCGCAAACGAAAACAAGAACTTGTAAATACACGTTTCGCGCGCGACGACTCTGCTCCGCTGCAATAATTGCTGTAATTTTGCGGCCGGGCAATCGGCCAGTAGAGTGTACTCTATTCGATGTGTGCTGTCGACTCGACTCGACTCGCTACCGTCTCTAGTACCGCCGGTCTACGTTCAGTGTCACAAAGCGTCGACGTTGTGCCAGTAACGCGGTAATAGTGCCGACTCCGCCACCGTACTCTGTCGCCCACTCTCCCGATGTGAACGAGGTGTTATTCTCGGAGAAGTCGCCCACGCCTGTTCATAGATTCCCGTTCGTGGCTATCGCATAGACGACAGACTGGAACACGGCGTACAGTGCGCGGCGTAATACCTCCCTTATAACGCAAACACACAAACAACTCCGGGATCATCTTTCTTCTTCTTCTTCTTCTTTCGACAATTCGATTCGCGTTCGTGTGCTATACGTGCGCGTGCTTTCAACACTGGCGCCGTCGTTATCGGCACGGGACGAAAAATAATCGAATCTGTTGACGTTCGGTCGAATTAGAGCGGAATGTAGAACCGCAATCGAACGGGGGATTTTTTTTTTTGTTTTTAATCGTATCCGACGGCGAGCAACGTCGACCGACGGACGTGATCGTTTCTCAAAGGTCGGCCGGATTCATAATATCGTATCGTAGCGTCGTCCGATCGGAAATTATCTGCGGATTATTTAAAACCGAACAGTATTACGAAACGATGATAATTGTGCATTTATTTATGAAATGATGGAAACGCGTGTCGACACACACACACGCACAGTAGCGTTGAACGCACATGCACAAGAGTGTAAATTTTTAAACTACAACAGAAAAATAGAATGTTGACATAGAACGAGATAGTGTCTGTAGAGTTGATTGTGCGTCTCATAGGTCAGCGAGTTCGACATTCGTTTTTGGATCAGTAATTATATACATGTGTGTACATATATATATATGTATATGTATATATATGTATACACACACACACACACACGCACGCATGCATACAGATATTTTCGTGAATAAACGCCGAGACGAATACGTCTACACGAATAAACAACAAGAGCGTCATTTAAATATACAAATTTGTTCAAACAAATAGCGTCCACTTTGAAACAAACAAAGTCCACCGCGATAAAGACAATCAATCTAAACTGGTCAAATACCAATTATTATTTGCTGATAAAACTGTGTACATGTGTACAATTAGAGAGTGAGTGGATCTCGTCGACGACAAGACACTCGTCTGGCTCGAGCGATAACGGCGTTCGCGGTTCCGGCGCCCGTCCGTCCGTTCGGGGTTTTTTTTTTTTTTTTTTTTTTTTGTTCACGGCTGCGGGCGAAAAGAGCGACGGTGTGCGTCTCTCGGCCGGTTCGGAGTCGCGCCGTCGACCTGAAACGCCCTGTTCGTCGGACGTTTCCGGTATTCTCTTGATTCCTGGAACCGCTCGACGAAACAAATCCGAATTGTCGGATTTTTCTCCGTGTCGAACGTGTTCGCTCGCGTGAACGTCGGTCTCGGATGCGAAGGAAAAGAGCTTTACGGAAGTGATATCGTCTTCCGCCCTGTCCGTTATTGCGAGCCTGACGCCGGAGACGTCACCGCACTAGCAGCGCTGCTTTTGGCGATGTGAGTTCGGAGATTCAAACGCTGCTGTGCTTTCAGCAGAACCGTGCAAATAATGGAACCGATTCCGCCCCCCCCCCCTCGTCGAAAATCAGATAGAATTTTATCGGTCGTCGATGTTCAATTGAATTTAACGTTCGACACTTCACTAACGCAGCTCTGATCGCACTCGTATGCGTAGAAGCGGCTCTAATGCTAAAATGGGGATGATCGTAATATCGACCGGTTGAATTTTCGTGGAGAAATGAAAATACGCTCGCATTCGCCGCCCCGTTTCGTTCTGTACGGTGTACCCGAGATGTCGTACGTAACTGAACGTCTCGCCGGAGTGCGCGGCGTCGCTGTAATCGTACGTAACGACACGGTCGGCGAGAGGACGAGAGAGAAGGTGTCGAGGATGCACGTGGACGACACGGTGGTCGAACGAGTCGCATTGATTTTCTCTTCGGGCGAATCGGATAGGTGCGGCGATCGACGTCGGCCGACCCGACGATCGCACGGGCGTATTGCAAATATTTCAGTGACATCGTGATCGTTACGACGTTTGCCGGCCGACCGCGGTCGGGCGATCATATTTGACGAACGGACACGCGCGCGCTGCCGTGTCCACGCGCAGATCGGAACGAGAGACGAGCGAAACGTCCACGACCTACCTCCTGCGGATAGAACGGCGCCTGCAGCGAAACGCAGATCGCGTTGCAGAAGTCCGCGACGCTGATCACGATCAGTGTCAGCCACTGGCGTTTCGTGAAGTTCACCATTCTTTCGGCACGAAACGCGGCGACGGAACAAGAGTCGAATCGCGCGACTGGACACGCACGGCAGCGTCCGCTGTCGGTCCGGTCGTCGCACGACGTCACGCACGCACCGTCACACACACGCACGCACGCGCGAGCGTTCTCGTATCGCACGTCCCTTCGTACTGCTGTCGGTTTTCCTCCAACAGTCTGTCGAACTCGCGCACCGTCGACTGCCTTCTGCTCACTGGAACGGGGAGCGTGCACTGCAGTCGTCCCGATCGTTTCGACACAGCGTGTCCGACGAATGATAAATCTGTACGTGAATCGGTGCGATTAGATGTTTTTATACACATCGGCTGTGTGTGCGTGCGTGTGTGTGCGCGCGCGCGCGCGCGCGTTTGTATGTGTATTCGTATGTACACAAGAGATACGAGCGTCTACTACACACCGCCGCACGTACGTATACGTACACGTTATTTTGTATTCATTGAAATCCGTACGGCGGCCGGCAGAATATACGAGCACTTCATGGTATCAAATTCGACGCGGTCGCAGTGCGAAGAACCCCGCGCTTCTGTCTCGTTTCGGGAACGGAGAGATGCGACGACGGGCCGAAGACGACGACGAGATGTACGTTCGACTATTGCTCCAGTGTGACAAGTGAACACTGACCGAGCGACGGTACGTCCATCGTGCTCGGGTGTAGTCGACGGTCACGACACAAAGAGAATATCGCGAGGTTCACGGGCACAGTGTACGAGAGCACAACGCCGTTTCTCTACGTGCACTCTTACACACGTGGATGCGTCCGTGCAGCCATGCACACACACGCATATGCGGCGACGTATCAGATGCGTGTACGCGAATGACTTGTATGTATGTATGTATGTATGTATATATATATATATATATATATATATATATATATATATATATATATATATAAATTACGTGTACACTCGGTAGAGAAGAGGAACGAAGAAAAATGAAAATGGTCTATGCTCGCCATGTGGTTCGATTTCACTACGAGGTCTCTTTTTCTTAGCGGCTGATCGAAACAGATTCTTAGAGTACTCGGACATAGCATTTAAATAATTTATTTTTAAGAGAATCGTACGAACGTTCCTGTCTTTCGCTTGGACCGAGATTGAAATAGTCGATTTGTTGTAAATATATATATATATATATATATATATATATATATATATATATATATATATATATATATATATATATATATAAAACAGAGAACAAGGCGGTTGCGTAAACGATTGACCCGACTATAAAGTAGCTTTTTCATTGTACGCTTTGCCGCCATCGTCAGCATTGATATTGACTTGAAAAAGTGAAAATATACAAAATCTCCCGTAGAGATGTGTAGAAAATGTTAAAAACTTTCAGAAAAACTATAATTTGTTATTCGGAACGATTGGGGCGGGATCGAAGTGCTTTAAGGTCTGTTTCGATGTGAAACTGTTCGGGAATCTCCGATGGATCGTATTCGACGGGGGCTCGCGCAGAAAAAATCGTCAGCTTCGAGAAGGGGCGTGATTACCGTGCACGTCGGCACCGGGAGACGATTTCGAGGCGACGTGTGTGTACTTTTTCGATCGGGTCGTTCCGGCGACGTGCTTTCGTTCGTGCCGGCCGTGCGTCGGCCAGCGCCCCGGACACGAACCGCATCACGCGTCGACGACGGAATTTCCTCGACGTCTTCGTGCAAAGAAGACACGACGTACGCGCGTGCATCCGCACTGGCGGCGACCGCCCTCCTCGGCGGCGGTTCACGCGCGTACGCGCACGGACGGATACGTACACGCCGACGCTCACCGCGAACGCACCGATCGACCGACGGGACGAGTCCGGTGCGCGTCGCCGTCGAACAATCGTACGAGCGGTCGCGGATTGGCCCGCTCGTCGCCGAGCGAACGCGTGCCCGTCGGCCGTGCGTGCGAGTGGCGAGATGATCGCTCGAACGGAACCGTGCGGCCGCCGCGCCCCGGTCGTCGAAGGGGGCGCGAGCGACGGCCGACGCGAGGAGGAAGCGAGAACCGGGATCGCACGTTCCCGACCGGGGGAACCGAGCGCCCGACGTCGTTTCCGTTCGTTTCGTTTTCGTCGCACTTCGTTTTCGTTTCTCCGTCGTCGGTTTCGTGTTTCGACGACGTCGGTGCCGATCCGAGAAACGAAATCGGCAGTCGACGTCTCGACGTAACGTAAAACAACATCGAACCGTGTCCGAGCTCGCATCGAACGCATCGGAATTCATGCGTGCTTGCGTGCGCGCGCGCGCGTTGAGCAATTCAGACGGGCGGTCGGTAATCGACGACGGAGAAAAAAAACACGTGTCGCAGTAACGGTCGAGCGACCGCCAATCGCTTGTGTGCAGGCGGTCGCCGCACTGTAGTGCGGAGTTTGTGTAGATTTTCGGCTCATGCGATTCGACCCGCAGGTCAGCGAGCAGACACAGTGTCGCGTTGCCGTTGATAAGAGCGTGCTAGTGTCGCAGTCGTCGCGACAATTGACATCGCACTCTAACGCCGCGGCGGACGGTGTCGCACACTCGGCACAAACATACGCACGCACGCACACACACATTTATCGGCGTCCATTGACGAGTCGTACGTCCGACCGTCGGTCAAACTAATCGCACTTCTTACTCCATCTTTCTGCGTTCCACTAGTAAATAAGACCAATAAATCATACGTGTATCCATTCATATACAGTATGCTTATAAAAACACGCACACACACACATATATATATACACATATATATATACGCACACACACATGTGGATTAGATTTTTCCCTATTGATTTTTAACTTCAAAATAAACAGATTCTTTACACGAATCAAAGGCATATTTTGAATTTTGCCTCTCTCCCCCTCTCTCTCCATATATAATACACGCACACACACACACATATGTATTATACATGTCCTCTGTTCTGTATCTTATCCTACATCATGATATGTCCAACTTCAGGCTGTATTCCACCACTACCACTGCCCGTACGCCATGGGTCACAAGTCTCGTGCCCGACGCCGTCCAACATGCCGACGTACCCCGGAACGATTGTATATCGTACGCATATACATACGGAGTAATCTCGAGCCAGATGTACGGAGGCGGTGTGCCACATTTCGTAGCGTCGGTAACAGGTAAATTCCAATAACATACATTTCTTCTGTATTAATCTTAAGGATGCGGTTTCAAATGTTCCGTCAGAAAGTAATACGCACATCCGATAATAAATCCATGTACAGATTAAGTAATGCATGCCGGAAGAAATATAAATATATTCATTTTCATCGCTCTATCGTACAAACTCGTTCGACTGTTATTGAAATATCAATAATATACGCAGGCGTTAGACAGTGTCGTGTTCATGAGGACATCCAGCACAGAGTTATCTCCTATCTGTTGTGGACGGCGGCGATCGCCGTCAATTAGGTATCGACTGAAGTACTTAGACGATACGAAATTTGATCGGCGTGCCCTCGGTGAATCGAACTCATTATGAGAACGGAAATTTGTTTATGCGCTTTGGAAACGTATCGAAACACAGTTCCGACCCGCCGCCGACATTGAACGCTCTTAGCTTGTGATCGACGGGTGCGTATAGTTCGAAAATTCAGAGTGGTTTGAAAGAAAATGTGCTAGTCAGTGCGTTTTTCCTTTTTTTTAAATTTTTTTCCGTTGCCATGAATTTAAATAAACGTATTTTGAAGTAACGCGAGTCGGTTGCTGGTTTTAGAACCTTCCGAGATTGCTTTGAATACGGCGGTGAACTTCCTAAACCGTCTACGATAATAAAAACGTCGGTTCAGTGTCTTAGCAAACATTCTTAACAGATTTTTTTTCTGCACGTCGAGCGACGACGCTCTGAGGAGAGTCGATGGCATCGCCGTCAGAATCCACAACGGCAACAGTCAGTTATGATTTATTGGGCATTTTCAATCAGAAAATATACTCGTACCTCGTCTGTTGGGGAACAAAACGTTTATGAAAGTGTATCTGTCGCGAACGGGATCGCCTCGTTAGTTTAAATAAGAATCGTTCGAATTTTGAACACGGGAGGTGACGCACTTACCGCCATCCATCCCGTTCAGAGTACAACATACATTTGCAGTGCACGTCTTTGTTTCCGTTGTTGTCGGCCTGTTATGAAATTACCTATTATTTATTTTATACACATGTTAGTGTGTGTGTGTGTGTTTAAATACATTTACGTACAGAAATTATATATATATATATATATATATATATATATATATATATATATATATATATAAAATTTCCGTATTTATTTATATGTAAACACGAAAATAAAGTAAAACATCAGTACTAACTATTATATTACCATAAAAACAATACATAGATATAAAAACTTAATACATTTGTAAAAATTAACTTGTGGGTTTCGTGAGAGTATCTCATGATAATACATAATATGTATGTGTGTGTATATATATATATATATATATATATATATATATATATATATATATATATATATATATATATATATATAAAGTATATACACATATGTATATGTGTATATACACGATCGATTCGTGCTTCGATTCTATTCAAGAAATAAATACATTTGCAATGTGCGAGATTTCAACAAGTTTGAGACAGGAATGACAGAATTTGCACAATGTAGAAATACGTGCGACGGACAACGTTCGTTCAAGTGAGAGATTTGGTTAGAAAAAGCATTGGTCCTGAAAGTAAACATATATAGTGATGACTCGATGATAACGAGCTTTCGCCGACTCGAGCGCGAGCACTCGCGTCCGATGCACGCGGGCGAAGGTAACGGCGCAACGTGGGAAAAATGTAACGCATCTACGTGTCACTAACTAACAACTAGATACGTGCGTGCGTGCGTGCGTATCTTAGCGTTAAAACGCCGTCGCCTACACGCCTCGCAACCAAACGTTCAGCGGTATCTTCAGGAACGCACTGTTGAGGAACGCTTTGAAGTGTTTGGCGATGCTGTGCGACGCGGCCGGCTTCATTTCTTCGATTATCTCTTTGGCGTTGTTGTTCAGAAAGTTGTTCATCGCCGAACCTGCGACAGAAGTGTCTGCTGTTACTCACAGAACATTCAGAAGACGCGTGCCGTATTTACACCGATGGAGTGACTCGAACGAAATTAAAAAAAAAAAAAAAAAACACGCCGTCCTCAGTACAAACATCGTCATCGTGAGAGTCGATTGTATAGTAATGTCACGAGTGTACGTCAGATAATTTGCTGTCGCGAACGTTTGTACCCGGCATCGGTCGTACAGAGTGGACGTTAGATATCGCACGGAGACACACGGGGCCGGATAGTGCGAGTGAGTAGAAGAGAGGCGGAGTGTAAAGGAACGCCGGTCTTTTCCAGATCTACAAACGACACACTCGTCGGCCGTATCGAAAGTGCCCGATGTACAGAGGTTTACAAGATCGAAGAGGGCTGCGCGCGTACAACGGCTCGGACGTGCACGAGGCGACGTTCACGTGCACGTCGCTCTCCGATCGAAGGATCGCGTCTCTTAACGAGATCGATTCGTGCGACTGAAACCGCACGACCGTCGATTAGCACAGATCAACGAAGCGTTTATACGTGAACGCCGCTACGTCCGTCGCCCGCGATCCTCTCTCCGGACAGCGGTGGAGCGGTACCGAGGGGAGGACGCGTGCGACGCGCCGTTGCTTCCGACCGTGAGGATGCATCCTCCTCTGCCCGCGGAGAACGTCCGTAAACGGGCGGTCGCTACTCACCGATGATGTTTCCGTGATTGATGATGTCTCTGATCTTGAACCGCGACTTTTCCAGTTTGAAATCGACGAGCATCGTCTCGATCTTCATGAACCGGATGTTTTCGCTGTTCTTGACGATTTTTCCGCCGATGTCGACGACGGCGCTCACGTCGCCTGCAAAAACGACAGGTCGACACCGTTGAATAGTGAACGGAGGTGCCGCCGTAACGAGAATCGATCGTATCAGAGAGACAGAGAGAGAGAGAGAAGGGACGGTCACGAAGGAGATACGTACCGAATGCGGCCCAGAAGTCCCCCTTCGATCGTACGGGGAAGAGCAACACCTGACCGATCACCTCGTATTTTCCGCGGACTTCGATGCGCGGTATGTCGAGACCCATCGTTATCATCCAGTTCTTCAGGTCGGCCCTGCGACAGAACAACAAGTCACGGTTCATTACTGCGTGCGCGTTACGACCGGCGTCGTTCCGCCCGCGAGCGCGCCGCCCCTCCGTCGCGGACGATGCGCGTCCCGGCCGTCGGCGACTAGCCGAAACGACGGCCGATCTAGTGGCGACTCACTTGGTCTCGGTGACGGTGTAGTTGCTGGGACCTCGCACCGTCGTGTTGTCGAAGATCGCCTTCACGCGCACCGGACCGGCGTTGTTCTCCATGATGAGACGCTCGATGATCAGCGGATCGATCGACGGGACGTTCAGGTCGGACAGGCCGGCGACGAGGTACGGCCGTAGGTGGTTGAACGAGCGGAGGATGCACGAGTTAAGCTCGGGGTCGCTAGCATTGCACGGCAGGATGTATTCGGCTGTCGGAAGAAGAGAAAAAGAACAATCGTCGGACCGTCGTCGTGCCCGTGTCGCGACGACACGGGCGGGCGATTCTTTTAGAACGAAACCGCCCGTCGGCGAGCCGGTGTGATCGGGGAAACGGACACTTAATGTCGTTCGATCGGGAGGCACGAAGTAGTAACACGGGGACCGGTAGCGGCGACACGGGTCACTAACCGGTCTACGTTCTCGCCGGCCGTGGGTTCGAGGAGGAATTCGTTTGTGAAATTCGGTAAACTTGTCTCGCGGCGACGTTCGACCCACCGTTTATCGAAATAGTAACATGAGGATATCGAAAGATGCACTGCAACATGTGTGTACATAGTTGCGCTCTCACTATGTGTGTGTGTGTGTGTGTGTGTGTGTATACATACATAGATGTACACATGCATATATATATGGATAATCTAATGTGTACACACGACGTCGGCACATACTGTATTGTGAAACAGATTTTCGATTGCACATCAAGTGAAACCGTCCGAACGATAAAAAGTGCTCTAGGTTAAACGTTGACATCGTAAACCGTTGTTCGTAAATAAAATCGTAACGTCATCAGATGTTGACATTTTAATAGCAGCTCCTCGAATAATATTATCTATGCTAACGTTCACAATCGAACGTCACATCTCTGTTATGTGTACGTCTGAGAAATTTCTAATTAGCGACGTTTTCGTTTTTTTTTCTTTCTTTTTTTTATGTACGTACATATTATTTTTATTATTATTGTTAATGTTAATACGGTGACAGTTACGATGTGTGGAAAGTTTTTGCTGAGTACTTGGGTGCGATACATACATATATATATATATATATATATATATATATATATATATATATATATATATATATATGTGTGTGTGTATATGTATATACGCACACATACACACGAATGTGTGCTTGTGTTTATAGAAATGATTTCTTCGTCGTAATTAATTTCCCCGGAAAAAAAACAGTCATCTGGTTCAAATAGGGAAACGATTGGATTCGGCGAAATCGATATCGAATCACCGATCTATAACATCGTTTCGAGGGAGTGACAGGTGAAGCCGCCGCTCTCTGTGCACAAGAACTGGCGCGAGATCGTGTACCTCTGCATGTGTGTTGTGTCGGGCAGAGAGTGTGTGAGAGTGAGAGAGAGAGAAATTCGGTCGACCTAGAGCGTTAACTGTTACGTAATCGGACGTGTCAAACATGTTGTATAATCTGTCGTTACGTCACTTCCGCGCTGCGGACGGCCGATGCGAGATATGCGCGGCGGCGGCGGTCGTCGTACAACATTCCGGCTGGCGCAACAGAAAGTGAAAGCGGCCGCCGGCTACACGGCCGGCGCGCGGGCGAGATCTCCTCGATGTCCGGAATCCGGCTTGCGTCACACGAAAACATCTCGAACGAGAACGGCGTCTGCGAGGGGAGACGCGCGCGATCGATGCGCCCGACGCATTCTCTGTCACGGAGCGAGCCGTTCGTCGCGCCGAGAGTGGGCGGCGGAGTGTCTCGGGACGCCGTCGCTCCGCTGCAGTCGGACGTCTGCTCTCGTCGGCCGTTCGTTTCGGCACGTGCGCCGTTCGCTCGGACGGGTGTCGCGACCCGCAGGTGTGTTTCACAAGAACGTATCGGTCCGGCAGCGTCGTCGGTCTCGCCGACGCCCGTACGCGCGACCGGATCGAAACGGATTCGATTTCGAATCGGCCGCGGCGGGGATCTCGTGCCCGCGCGCGCGCCGCTCCTCGATCTTTCGCGACGGCGTCGCGCCTCTATCTTTCGTCCGTTCGCGACGGCGTCGCGCGAAACGAACGATTCCGATTCCGGGAAGCGCGGCGGTTTCTCTCGTCTCGTCGTCGTCATAAAAAATATCGTGTCGTACGTAACGGCTGTTATTCAACCGACCTACATTCGACAGGTGCGCGGCGAGAGAAAGACCGGCACGGATCGTGCTCCGCCGTGCGGAGGCAGCGCGCGCGCTCGAGCGACGAGGTGGTAGACGACGGGTTTTCGATCGGTCGGATCCGCCGTGCACTTCCTTGTCCAGGTCGCGCGCGTTGAAAGGAGGGGAAAAAGAACACTCCGAGAAGCGTGCGTGGCTCCGTTCAATCGAAATAGCGCCGGTTCGCACTCATTGTCAGCACAATTTACGCGCATTAAAGATTCGCCATGGTTCATGAAAAAGAAAATTCTCAGCTGAATGACGACAAGTCGTCGTATATTCCGGCGATGAGTTATTAACAGGCATTCGTTCGACGTCGGTCTCTCTCTCTCTCTCTCCCTCCGTAATTGAATTTGAATGGGGTTGAGCGCGTGTTCGTTCGACGTGACCTCATATGAAATGTGCATTCGTATCGAACTCCCTTTCATTTATTTCATTGCTCAATACTTTGAACCGCAGAATACGTTTCAATGAAACACACAGTATACATGACTGAAAGTGTACGTACGTAACAGTTTGCGAATATGTAACTGCGTTGCAGGCCGTGTTGTCCGTGTTGTTTTCGTTCTTTTCTCGATTGCTCGAGTTTCTGTTTCCGTTACTGGCGACGTCGCGTGCGCTGTCTTCGGACGGATTTTACATGAGCGTCGCCGAGCGACCGACCGGACGAAGACGATCGGGACAGAACTTGCACGGCACCGTATGAATAATGTAAAGGCAGTTATAATTTGTTAGGTGCCGGCAGTTTCATGCCGTGAAATCGTGCAGGACGCGTGCGTAGCTATCAGATTTTGTGGACTAAAGCAGCCGCCGACTGAAAATTATAATTGATTTTATTATGCAAGTTCTGTTCTGATCGTCTTCGTCGCCCGGTGACAGTCGTCTTCGACAGTCACCGGATGCATACGCTCGTGTCTCGATATCGAGCAATCAATTGCCGGCGCACACGTGTCCGTGGTGTGGTCTCGTTCAGAGTATTGGTCGTAGACTCATAACGGCACACCGTACCCGAAATGCATAAAAGTTGAATTGAATTCGTTATAGTCTCCCGATTAACCCCGTCACTGGCGAGCACCGCCGACAGAAACGTCTAACTCTTCCGTGTTCAGTATTTTTTTTTTTTATTTTATTTTCCGTCTCTTCGTTTAGCTCGTCGCAGATTGAGAACGATGAACAGGCACTTTCATGCGAAACGTGCCAGGTGTATGCGTTCAAAAACCAATTCTCTCTCTGTCCCGCAAGCGGGGAACAAAAATTCCGATCGGAAATGTCCAGTAAATCATTTTCGATCGTAGCCCATTTCGATGGCGATGCCTCCCCCCCCCCGGCGTCTTCAGAGCGCCGACGCGCGGAAAAATCTCTGTTTAAATCTGCATTGCAACACAGAGAGATAGGTATCGCTTTATGAACCGTTATTGTCATTGAACAAACGATTACAAACACACTATTATCGTTTAATCGTTTGTAAGGTAAAGAAAAGAATGTACGATTTTCTACTGAACATTATATGCGTGTTATATGAGCGATAGCTAAAAATTTAACTTTCTTCTTTCCAAGCGTACAGCAGAAATATTTCGGCGTTGAATATTTGATTCGATTTGATTCGAAAACTCTTCTATTGTTTTATATATTCGGAAATGTAAAAAATGTATCGCCGCAATTTAAATGGAAAGGATTCAGCAGGGCCGACGGAATCTATCGTGTATGCATACATGCATACATACATATATATATATATATATATATATATATATATATATATATATATATATATATATGTATATATATATATATGTATATATATATATATATATATATATATATATCCGTACATGTGAATGTGTCTGTTTATAAAATAGTCGATAGTGACGCATTTGTGTTTGGTGTGGAACGAAATTGAACGTCGTAAATTTATTCATTTAATTGACTTAATGAGCTGTTTTATAATTTTATCGATATTTAAAATGGGAAAAAAAACGTATTTTTATAAACAAAGAATGACGTTCGGTGTAGCGAGTACGATGGAAATCAAATGACAATAAACACTGCGGACAGTTTTTTTTTATGAATAATTTAATCGAAATGTCCTTCGGAACTTTCAGCAAACATTTGTCACCAAACAACAAAGTTTACCCGTTCGCCAGTGTTGTCGGCGTGCAATGAGGAAGAAACGTATTTGAATTTCACGAACGAACTCCTTCACACGTACGTGTGTGTGTGTGTTTTTGTATGCGATGCTTTATTCAAACAGTGTATATAATGGGCCGAGTGTTTGTTCTCGGTTGGAATTTCAATTTGTTTCAAAGTTCGGGTAAACCGAAGCGCAGATCGATTTGTATGTATGTATGTATATATATATATATGTATATGTATGTAGTCTGAAGGTATTTTCAACGAATAATTTATTCACGGATCGTGACACTTGTGAACAATTAATTTCTAACATGAGCATATTGTTCTCGACGCAGTTATCGTTTACAAAGGCGAAAAGTATCTACAAAATCGTCGCAGTGCGAAACTTGAACGCGAATCGCAACTCTGAGTGTGTCTTTTCGATTCATCGTTGGAAAATAATTAACAAATCGTAGGAGCCTGCGATCGGTTTACCGAGTACTTTCGTGAAAAGTACAGGTAGGATCACAACGTCGTCGCAAATAATACAGAGACTGATCGAATCGGGAAGCGCTGTGCTTACGACAAACAAAAAAAAATCGTCGCTTCGATGTCCGTAATACGTGTCGGACAATCGGCGTTTAATTTTTTTTACGGCTGCTGGTGACACGACACGACACGATCGCTGAATCTGAATAGAACGGAACACGGTTTTTTTCAATTGTGTCCCCATGACATAATGGTGATTAATTTTCACTGAAAATGAACGAAAATCGTATCTGATTTAAATTTTACGCACGCGTGTCTGTTCAGTCTCTGCCTCTCTCTCTCTCTCTCTCTCTCTTTATACATATATATATATATATATGTAGGTTCATTTTTAAGAAATATTAAAATTTGATTTTAGAAACTTGGAAGTATAAGCGCGATTGTTTTAATAACAAAATATATATTTATCGTTTGACTATTTAAGCGCTGTCGAGATTTTCAAGTGCCACAAACTAAAACTGAAATTAAATAATCAGTGGTTCGTCGTCGGTCTTCCATGTCCGAAATAATAATAAAAAAAAAACTGTTCCAAAATTGTCATTGAAGAGAATCTAGTTGTTTTTTTTTTTTATTTTTAAATGTTATTCTTTTCGATAATAGAAATTACGTTGTTTCTTTTTTTTTTTTGCACTTCAGTTGAATCAGTGAACAGGTCCGTTGATAAATAGAACGTTGTAATGCGCTTAAGGAGAAATAATCATTTTTTTTCATTTTCGATACATATATATATACATATACATACACATACATACATACACACATGATCTATTGTAGATTTTATACCTAAATTTAAATGAATCGAAAGTGGCCCAGTCTACATACTCTTATTTGTATTTCATATAATACGGTGTTAATTAATTCTAGTACGGTTCTTACTCGGATATTCAATTACATATAATGAATGGAAAACCAGTCAATAGAAAGAGTACTTATCGTTAAAAAAAACTTTTACTGAATAATTTCAATCGCATGTATCTCGACGATTCGTCTATTGCAACACGGACACATGAAGTATTTTTATATTCTTGTACGTGGAAAATGTTTCGGTTTATAGGACGATGCATGGGACGAGACTGTTCGAATGCGCGCATCTATCTTTTTCACAATCGGTCTAACTTTTTTGTGGCTACTACCAATGGAATATGTGTATATATATACGCGCACACACACGCACACTCGCGCGGATGCATGTGTAGTGCATGATTACATTACATAGCTATCGATTGTGTGCCGGGTTTATTAATTTCACACGCGTTGATTACGTTCGATCAGTAAGCAACAATGGTGACATTCGTCGTTTGAATCGACGACGACGACACGAACGGTTCTTGCCCGTTCGATTGTGCGACTAGCGTATATTCGTGAACACTTTTAATCATTTTATCTGACTCGCCGTGACAGACAGAACGATCTCGACGAGTGGGATACACACGCGTCCGAGGTGTGAATCGGCCGGTTCGTCGTTCGATTTTTCTTGCCACACGCCATGTCATTTGTCGATCGACGGAAGCGTCGTCGAAGATCGTTTCTGTCGTACGTAAGCACCTGGTGTGGTTCGGTGGACAGCGGTCGCCGCCGTCGACCGTTTATGGACGCAATGCTGTGCATCGGCACGCTCGTCATTGTTTGTCGCGGTCCGTGATTCGTGTCGTATTGTGACACGCGATCGATTCGAATGTAAAACCGTGCACGAGTGACACAATCGTGGACGAGACACTATTGTAACGCAACAGGTGCGACCATGTTTCAGAAACTGTAGCGGAGATGCCGACAACATTTTATATTTCGTGTCCATTTCTGTCGAATGCGCGCACTGCGTGCATGCCTCGCGACGTTTATATATATATATATATATATATATATATATATATATATATATATATATATATATATATTGTGTCCCGACGTTCACCACTCGGCCGTCTTCGAACTTCGATTGCTTATATTTTTCAAAGTGTCCTCTCCAAATTTCTTTTGTCCATAAGTTATCTGTTTATTTTTCTATTTCAAACGGAAAAGTCAGAATACGTCCTAATCAATGTATACTTACGTGTTACAAACTCGACCGGATCATCGCAGTGGACGGCGACGAGGAGTACGGCGAAAACCGCGCCGGTCACAATGACGACGTGACGCATTTTGTTATTGTCACTGTTGTCTGTGGTCGGTCGCTGCACTGTCGTCGGCTCGTTTATCTTGAAAAGCGGCAACGACAACGCCACCGTTCGACTCTGGCGTCGTCGCAGTCGTCGTCACAGTTATTATTATTATTGTTTATTGTTTATTATCGCTGTTGCGATCGTCGCGAATCGACGTGTCGCTCCGTTCGGAACGGCCGTTTAACGACGACGTCACTCGGAGCACTCGTACGGGACACGAACTCGGGCGCCGACGGCCGGACCGCGACGGTGCTCTGTGCGCGCTCCTCACTCGACACGACAATCAATCGACCGATATTCGTTCGCGTCGTTCGAACCAGTGCCGTGTCCGCTCGAATGCACGCGCAAAATGAACGTCGAACGTGTACGCCACACACATGCACACATACACATACACGCGCGCGCGCCGTCCTGTCCTATACAAATCAGTGAAAGTGATCGCCGCCGACCGTGTTTTATAATATGCACGGATTGCACAGGGAGGGGATAGAATTCGAACGACGGTGTCGTATTCGAACACGAAATCGTTCGTCTAGCGTACGGACCGTCCGCGTCGCTCTTTTCCACTGCTGCATTTTCGCAGTGACGTCAGATTATGGGATCGCCCGCATGCTTTTCCTCCCCGCACCGAACGTGCGTGCGTGTGTGTGCGTTCGCACGAGAACATGCACGCGTTTGTTGTCGTTCGTATTCGAGGGGCACCCGTCGAAATGCGCCCTCGTGAAAGGTCACACTTCGTTATGCACCGCGGATCGGGCGGTTCGTTCGCACCGTCGTCCGCCGAGACGTGCCCTCCTCGTTCTCTCGAGCGCGGCGTGTGAACGTAACGTCAGACCGGAAGAGACATGCGAGTCGGCATGATTTGTGTGCTGGAAGACGATTAATATGTATGAATTATGTCCGCGTCTCGTGACAGATTCGAATAATAAAGACGAGAGAAAAAAAAACACCGTACGTTTCAGATGCAACGACACGCGGCACATAAAAACGGATGAACTGCTCTTTGTTCGTCGTAACACTTTCATCTTTGTGTACGAACGTTTGTGTGTGTGTGCGTATAAATGTTTGTATCGGTTCTTTATGTCGACACGCGGCAGTACAGAGTCATGTGTGTTCGCTGAAATAAGAATGGCAGTTTGTTTGTTTGTTTGTTTTTTTCGTCGTCGTCGTTCGCACTTCCCGTTTCGAAAAAAGAGCGTGGCCGTAAAACCGTCGGCCACCGCACCGTTTTACATAACGGCCCCCCCCGCCGCTCGTTCTCGTCGAGCGGTCGACCGATTTTCGTGTGTTCCAGATTTGTCCATCGAATAGAGAATATGCATATCGAGCGATTAGATAACTCTCGACAGGCGTCACACACTGGCCGGCGGTCATGCCGCCGCCGCCGCCCGCGTACGTGCGGTCGCGACCGGAGCGACTCGTCGGCCGTTTCGCGCGGTTCCTGTCGCCGACGAAGCGCGCGCGCGCGCGTTTCTCCGCGACCGGTCCGGTCGGATCGCGGCGTCGCGGCTCCCGTCGTCCGCGGACCGCGAGTTCGACTCCGACGGTCGGCCGTTCGCCGCGATTCGTCGTGAACGCAAAACGTACACGCCGGCGATTAGGACGGGCGGCCCGTCGTGCGCGTCCGAGCGCCGGACGCCCGCGTGGCACCGTTTTCACGTGTAAATTCGTTTCTCCGCCGACGGACGACTGAAAAACGTTTCCGGTCGAACGTACGTTCGTTCGCGATCGTTCGCTTGTACGCGCCTCGATGGGCGCGACGCTTTCGTCTTCGGAGCGCGAAGATGCTGAAAAATCTGCCCGTCCCGTCGTCCGAGCCGAATCGTTACGATTCACACCGTACAGCACGGCCACTGATTCCGAAATCGAGTCACGCGCGAAACGCGCAGCGAGGATAATGCGGCCGTGTCGAATACGAACGAAAACAAGCAGAGTGGCATTGAACGCCCCTTAGACGGCGTGTCACGCCGATCATCGTCATCGACCAGAACGAGCAGTGACGACACGCCGAGTAATAATCGCAACGATTCGCTCGCCGTCTGTTCGACGAGACCGTTCTGAGGTGCGCCGACGCGCGTTCTCATACAGGCCCGCCGGTTCACGCTCCGGGCGTGAAACTCGCGCTTTCGCGGCGCCCCCTATCCGATCGGTGCGCGGGTGACGTCTCGGCCGCGTCGTCTCCGAGCGTGCGACGTGTCCTCGTCACGTCCGTCGTCGAGTATTCAGGTCACGGAGCGAACGCGTGCGACTGACCCACCGCCAGATCGATCCGCTATTCAAGTCGCAACCTTTGTGTTTGTTTTCATTATTGTCTCTGTTTTTTTTTTTTTTTTTTTTTTTTTTTTGTATTCAATCGGGCACGTGTGTCCGGTGCGCATTTTTCCGTGTAGCGAACACGCTCCACTGTCGACCGTCACTGACGAACGATCATTCATCTTCGATTACAGAGATGCGAACCAGTGCTTCTGGAAAAAGGTCAATACGTTTCGCAAATAATACACGTATGACACTGGACATTTAGGAATTTTATATCAACGTGTTGTGTTCGTATGTGTGAACAATGACGGTCACGCATCTGAAAACTTTTACAAGCATTGTGTACATGAATGTATATATATATATATAACAAATTCCAAAAACAAACGCTTTGTTTTTCACTGTTTCCCCTCGCCAGTCAACTCTAGAAAATCGTCACTGAACTGACCGTGACTCCAATACACTCCAATGCAATTGTAATGTTTGTGTTATATTTTTATTGTCAGTTTGAAATGTTCGACGGATTACCGCATGGGTTTTTTTTGCGAATGTTGCAAGAATCGAACGTAGATCGATTTTGGCGATTCGAACGCGCTTCAGTTGGAAAAAGAAATGTAAAATGCATGCTTTAATTCCGCTGTAATTGCATGATAGTGTTGCGAAATAAATATTCGTTCTGGTTGCAGTAGGAGACCGTTGTCCGTTTTAAGAACAAAATCGAATAGCGATTTTCAATTATCCGAGGCGAGTTCAATGATACACGATTTAGAAACAGCGAGGTTGGGCCGAACACCGCCTATTAACGACAGATTTATGTGCGAAACTTTGTTACAGCTCGACGAGAAATACCAGCGGCGTTCATAGTCTCCGGTAGGGTTCGACACCGTGGAGGTTAGAGGATACACTGATAAACAGGAGGAGACGGACACCGCACACTCGACGGTAAATGAAGTGAGATAAAATAAAAAAATAAAAAGATGTCAAAAAGTAATATTTTTTTAATGTAAATCATTGTCTGTCATAAGTACCCGTTCGTTCTCCTGTCCTCATTAGTGTGTACATATATATATATATATATATATATATATATATATATATATATATATATATATATATATATATATGTACAATGTGAGTGTGTAAAATTGTTATAAAGTAACATATGAGTATTTTACAATAGAAATACGTGCTCTGTTTCTGACAACTGGGATTGTCGAAAATCATGAAATGCCACGAACCCTGTGTGTTTCGAATCGTGGTAACGCTGAAATAATGTCGCAATTTGTTTGCTTCTCGTTTATTCCTTTGCAATTTTTATAAAAATCTGTGCGAAAACATGAAAAGAACCACGTCGAACATGTGAGACAGAAAAGACTAACCATACAGAAAATCGTGATGGATAATTGTATCATCACACACACGCATATATATATATATATATATATATATACACACATGTACATATACATGTATATGCAGGGTTAACATGTTTCAATCCAGCCAAAAGAGAACATTTGTCAGGTTAGCTTGAAGAGAAAAATAGCATTTGATACAAAAAAAAATACCATTCAATTTTGAAATGTTCTCATTTAAATCAATGTTAGTAGTACGATAAGAACTATTGGTTTTTTATTTATAACATTCTCCGCCACTACTTTATACATCATTTAAATGCGTTTCATCTCGGAGACAAATTTCATAAAATCCGTCATCGATCAGATTATTTTAAATTGTGTCGGGCCACTAAAATATCTGCAGTCGCGTCAAACAACAGTCTATTTCGTTAGTTCTAGACCGTTGACTGACTGTTCATTAAATTGAAAATTCTCTCCGTGTTTTGATTAAATGATAAATTAATATAATAGGAAAAAAAACCCTTAAAAATTCTCAAGATGGCCCGCACTCTATGTTTTTCGAAACGCTATTTTTTTTAATTAAAATTCGTCACCACATTGCACGGGAAGTTGACTGAAACTATAATATTGGTATTAAAAAGGTAAATTATGTTTACATTCAAACACACTAGTAGTTTTTCGAATTCATTCCATACAAAAAAAAGAGTAGAAAACAAAAAAAATGTAAAAAGTGTACAAAAGTTTGTTAGTCAAGAATAGTATTCGTATTTTTAAAAGAGGACGGATGATAAACCTGTATACGTATATGTGTATATATATATATATATATATATATACACACACATATACATACAGGTTTATCATCCGTACTCTTAAAAATACGAATACTATTCTTGACTAACAAACTTTTGTACACTATATTTTTGATAATCTAATGTAATTATATTGTGTGTATTTATATATATATATATATATATATATATATATATATATATATATATATGTATATATATATAATATAATATATATAATATAAATAAAACTCTCATCGTTTGTACATGGTTATCATAGAGTGAGTTATGTAACTGATTCGTCTCGGCCTCTGATCGGCTGTCGTGTGCTTGGCGTCCGATTGTGCGTCTCTTTATGTGTAGAAACGATTGTCTTTTACTTGAGAATGTAACGCATAACGTATACTAGAGGACAGACAAACAAACAATGCAAATATCAGTTCGATCTGTAGAAAAAGTGGTGACGGGTCCGGTCACGTTTAGAGTGATGCGAGGGTGAGTGCTATACGTGTGTAATTTTGTCAACCGGTCAGCCGTACTGTTCGAACGATTCCTGACACCTTGTTCCAGAATTGTCGGTAAGTGATATATAATATTTTTCTTCATTTGCATTCTACGTACATACATAAATACAAATGTGTGTGTGTGTACATATGTATGTATGTGTGTGTACACTATTCAATCAAATAATTAAACAGGTAGAGATCGTTATGTGCCTATTCATATTACTCGTGCACGACGAATGGCCTTTTCTGTTAACTTATACGTGTATCTGTAAATGTATCTATGTACTTATTAACCACGAATGCACTCCCGAAATCAAATATAGAATGTGCGATGTTCGTTGCGTGCGCCACGGGCTCGGCCGTGATGAAGAAGACATTAAAATCAGAATACAATGCGTTTCGTAATTTCGTTCGTGCCCGTACAATGCGAATCGTTTCGGTTTCGTCTATTTATAAGCGATCGGCCGTCCGGGCGCGTGTCGCCAAACTGTCATCAACAGCGGCGTTAAATCGTTACGAAATCGGTTTAATTTATTCCGCGGCCTTGATTTTTCCCCGACGCCAATTAGTTTAATTGGACGCGCGTAACTCTTGTTTGGAGCGTTCGGACTTTTTCAATGGAAATTGCACAGAACGTTCGTCGGTGTTTTTCGCTTGTCGAAGGGCGATTTCAGTTCCGATCTCCTTATTCTTTCGATATGCAAACATTCACTCGATTTTCTTGCATTTGATTTCATGGGTTTTATATTTATGTATATACATATATAATGAATACACACACACACACACCTCATGCATATAACTTATTGCACAGCATGTTTCGTTCGTGTACATACAGCATGACTTCTTTCAAATTATAGCTTTAAAATGAATATAGATTATCACGTTCATAATTCTGGATTATTTATGTTGTAATCATAAATTATCAATAAATTGCAGTATGTTACCAAACGCAGTATGGACAAAATGTGCGTTGTCGTGCAAGTCTATCGTTTCTTTTTTCCTACTTACAGAACACTCTCGTAAGATTTAAGATTCCATAAATTGTACAGGTCTGATTGAAATGAAACTAAATTATTTAGATTTTATACATACATACATATATATATATATATATATATATATATATATATATATATATATATATATATATATATATATATATACATATGCACACATTTATTTAAAAACGCGTTATAAAAATACATTCTCTTTCGTATACACTATTTATTTTCATTTATATTTTTAAAATGAATTTCGGCGACATTTGTAATGAAATAACGACGACGATGATGATGCTGATGCTAATGTGTGCTACTGACGACGTTCGTAGTGAACTGAACTATGGGGTAATTTCGTCCGGGGTGCACGCTGGCGACAGATCGTGCCGTGGGAACGCACGTGGGACGTCCGGCTCTTGTCCGACTGGCGCCGAGACAACTCAGTCGTCGACGAGCCACAGGTCCGTCGGCATCTTGCTGAATATATTGTTGATGAGACCCTTGAAGATGGCCGATAAACTCTCTCCGATGCTGTCGCTCAGCTCGGCGATCACCTCGACGCCGTTCTGGTTCAGGAAATTGTTGACCGTCACGCCTGACGAACAGAAAGAGAAAGAGGATGAAAAGACGCCGCGTCGATTCGTGATACGAACGCCCGCCCACTCACCGAGCACTTTGTTGCCGTTGAACAGGTTGTCGAGGCGGATGCTCATCGCGCCGACCTTGAACGTCACCTTCATGTCGGTGACGCGCATTATTTCGCGCCCTTCGTCGCGATAGAAGTCGATGTCCGTCGCGACGATCGTCCGAACGTCCTTCAGCAGCAGCTTGCAGTCGCCGCTTCCGACGAGCGGCAGCACGAGGATCTTCCCTTTCAGATCGTACTTCGAATCGATGTCGAGCACGGGGAGGTCTATTCCGAAGTTGTACTTCTTCTTCGCGATGTTCATTCTGAAATCGATACGCACACGTTGGGAACGCGTTCGGCGTCGACGGCGACGATCGATAAGTAGCAGGGGAGCTCGGTCGGCGACAGAATGTGCGTGTGCGTGCGTGTGTGTGTGTGTGTGTGCGTGTCGATTCTCCGAAGCGCGTTTTCGACAGCCCGATTCCGTCGTCGTTTCGAAGACGTCGACACTCGGATCGCGTCCGCTCGAACGGTCCGAATTCGAACCGAACCACGTATCGAAATGCCCGTCTGGGCGGATAACCAGACGGCGTGTATTCCGCGGGTCCGCGTCGGTCTCCGTGCGCCGCTAGCGTTTCGACGAGCGATCGTTCCGTCGCAATTCGAGTGTCAGTCGAGCGAACGTGTAAACGGTCCGTGTAGTGGTGTGTGCGCACTCACTCGGAAAACGTCGGATACGCCTTGGACGGGCCGTGTACGACCAGGTCGTGCAGGCTGCCGCCGAGCGTCACAGCGCCGGATCCCTTGTTCACGCTCACTTTGTCCAGTAGCAGCGGCTCGAACTTCTCGACGTTGATTATCGGGATACCTGGAAAGAAACGTGTCATCACTCGCGCGCGCGCGCGCATGCGCGCGTGAATCGTAACGGTCGCGATTTTGTGTAGATCGCCGAACGGCCGACGCCGTTTCGAGAATCGCGATCGTTCGCACGCGTCCGACACGGCGGCGCGTCTTCGCGACTCGCGTTCCCCGATCCGGGCGAACGACGACGTCGAGGTGGACGGCGATATAGAGGAGGCCGCGCTTCGAATCGCGCCGAGCTAACGAGTCGTCGTGCCACGCAACCGCGCCGACGATCTCTCCACGCGCACGGTTTCTCCCCCTAATCCGGTCGCCGGTCGTTCTCGCTTCCTCGTTCGCCGCCGCATCGTGCGCGTTTCGTCACGGCGCGACTTTCTATTATCGCACCGATTCTTCGCGAGTCGCTTCGGCCTCGCGCGAACGTGTCTGTCGGTCGGTCATCGTCGCTCGCAGCAGATTCGGATATTCGCGCGACGCGCGGATCACTTTCATCGTTCGATCCGGCGCGCACGGAACGCGGCCGCGCGTCGTCGCCAGATTCACTTTCGACTCGGCGCACACTCGATCGACAATGAACATCGGAACATGCACAGGATCGCATACCTTTGGCGAGTTGCGGGAACATTTCCGTGAAGAGGTCGTTCAGACATTCGTTCAGTTTCGGATCACTTTTCCTGCATGTCCTCAGCCAGGCCGCTGAAAACAGTTCGACATGATTTTAGTTTCCGACTCGACAAACACACAGACAGTCGGCTATGCATCGACGCGCGCGCGCAGGCACATCGCGTGAAAATCTCACGAGAACATCGAAATCGCCATCGAAAGACGGAACGAATTACGATGAGACATTCGAATGTTTCTCAGAGAAGCGGACACGACGCAGATACGAAGCGAACAATATTCGAAAGACTCGAGCACTCACGCTTCTCCTTCAGTAGTGGCGCCGTGTTCGTTTGATTCTTCAGAGAGAACGCCGCCGAAGTGTCGATCATAGAGACGGACACGGCGACGGCGACGAGCGACGCGCACAGCGCGCTCGGTGTCGGCGTCATCTCGCTCTCGTCGGGGCGGTACTCGCTCCCCTCGCCGCCGCGGACGCGTCCCGGTCGGTCGTCGAACGGACGCAGGTGGGATCCGCGGCGATGTGCGCGGCTCGAACGGAGAAAAGACGGTCGGTCGGCGGGACGTGGAGCGCGACGGGTCGTTCGCGTTCAGCGCCGTCGCAAAAACACACACCGCGTGCACGGAACGCTCGTCCAGACAGACAGACGGACGGACGGACGGACGGACGCGCTCTGACGACGTGTCCGATTGACGAACGAACGAACGAGCGGACGAACGAACCGATCGGCTCGAGATGGAACGGCGCTCTCGTAATCGATCGTCGTTTTCGACACGACGAAATTTCTTCGTTGAAATTTCCACTCGGCACGAGTCGGCGCGAAAGTGGCCTCTATGCGATACGGACACTCGGTCGAATGCGTTCGCTCGCCGTTGGAACGCACGCACGCACATGCTTGCAATAGTGAAAGCGAATTCTCGTTTCATTATTTGTTTACACATTCTTCAGATCACATCTCTCGACGTTCGCGCGCGCGCGCACACGTACGTATGCACACACATACGTATGCATACACATATATATGTGTATACGTGCATGTGTGTTTGTGTGCATGCATAAGGTTGTCTTCTTACAAGAAATGGCACTGTTGGACCAATTCACAGTTAATACTGAATTCTAGGTCAGTGTCCGCGAAAATGTTTGCTTCTCAACGATATGCTTGGTTAGTATTAGCTCTGTTGTAGTAAGACATTTAAATGTTCTTGTGCAACATGTTAATTCGTTGCAAGTATATATATATATATATATATATATATATATATATATATATATATATATATATATATATATATATGTATGTATATATATATATATACATATATATACATATATATGTATATATAACGTCTGTTCGTTGCAAACGCAGTCTATAACCGTTTCGAGCACGTCAGCAAATATCATTGAAATACAAAGATTGCCGTCTTCACGGACCGTACACATACACACACACACACACGTTCACTATTCGCCCGTAATCCCCGGCTCGTCTGACTTTCATCGCGTTCAGAGTTTACATTCCGAATACTCGAATAACATTAAAAAACAATTACACGAATAATCTGTCGAACGTTTTCTTCGATATGTCAGGAGGGTGTAAGGCCGTCGCCGTCGGTGCATATGTATGTACTGCTATCTGACCTGTTACCGTAGATACGCCAATCGTACATCGGTACATTTCACATTTTGTCATCTCTCGGAGAAGATCAAGCACGTTCAGCGCGTTGTACTGACAATGTTCGTCGTCCTCCTCGACCGTTCGACTGCACGTACTCCGCACGGAAAGGACACTCGGACGATCGAGAAGGACGACGAACATTGTCAGTACAACGCGCTGAACGTGCTTCATCTTCATTGAACAGAATATGTCATATTTCTATATCGAAATTTTAAAATGAATACTCGACAGTTAATATAGTGCTATTAAATCCATTAAAAGAAATCGTTTCTTCTATAAATATTTTTTAATATTTCTTAAAACAGACACTCCCCATTCATATGTCTCAATCGATCTGGCCTTACGATATATATATATATATATATATATATATATATATATATATATATATATATATATATATTCAATATATGTCTTTGTACGTATTTAGTAAAATTTAGGCATCCCTTTCAATCATCGAACAGTATGTAAAATATCCACACTCGTCGACATGGTAAATAAATTCGTTTCGAAGAATTTTATCAATATATCTCCTAGAATCATTTTTATAGCTATGTGTTTTATTTACTATACATATGTATATATACACATACGTACGTTTGTGCATTCTAGCGATGATTATTGAATAATAAAACAGTACATTAATTCCGCGAAACAATGCACGGCAAGGAAACGGTGGTGTAATGTGAAACGATTGCGTAAAACATGTTCATTCGTATATAAAATATTTATTCTTATTATGTACACAGAATACCGCAAACACTTCAAAATGTATATTATTTTATTTGTGTGTGTGTGTGTGTGTGTGCGTGAGTGCATTTTCAATTTTCCTACATAGTCGGTCGACTTCGGCTAAACTCGCGCCGGCACTGTCGTCACGGCGGCAACAGTTCGTTGATCGGATACTTGTGGTAGATCTTGTTCGACAGCTTCTTGAAGAGGCTCGCGATCGTGTCCTCCAGCACGGGCTTGATCTCGTTCGCCACGTTCTTCCAGTTATCGTTCAAGAATAGATTCATCGCGTCGCCTGTAACGTGAAACGAGAACAGGTTGTTAAAGGCGCGTGCGTGCCGCACGAGCTTCCTTTTGGATTTTGGGCGGCAGACGTCCGCGTATCGGACGGCATTCGATACACAATAGGACTGTGCGTTTATCGCGAGGGGCGCGCCGCCTTAGTCTAGAACGTTCGTAATCTTTTCGGGGCGAAGCCGATCGCGCGCCCGTGCGAAACGGCGCGCCGCTCGATTCTTATCGTCGGCCTCGCTCGTCGCAACAAACGTGAACACCGCGATCGCCGGTCGACGTTCCGTCCGCGCGCCGGCGATAAAAATCGCACGGGGCGCGGTTTCCGTCGCAGCGTCGGCGGACGGGCGGGGGCCGCGGCCGCGACCGCGCCGGAACTCGTACCGCGCGTCGTCCCGTGCAGGGAGACAGAACGCTCCGCTCTTACCCATTTCCTGGTCGCCGTTGAACAGGTCGTCGAGTTGTACGCTCGCGTGCCCTATGTTGAACTCGACGAAGAAATCCTTGACGTTGATGAACTTTTCGCCGTTTCTGTCGATCTGTTCGCTCTGCATCGTGATCGTCGCGTCGATGTTCGCTGCGAAAAGTACGAGAAAGGTTCACGTGAGAGAGCGGCGGCTTCGCGCGCGGCACGCGTCCGCTTCCGTCGAGACGGCCGCGCTGTCGCGTCGCCGACACGATTAACCGTTCTCGATTGTGTCGGCCGAACGAAAGCTTCTGCGGCCGAGAACGCTCGAGCGATTCGAAAAATGCGAGCTTTACGTTCGCGGTCAGACGTTTTGTCGCCGCACGGCGCGGAGAGTTTATTTCCTTTTTGCATTCGTGCACAATGGAAGCGCTCGCTTCTATTGCGCATGCGAAAATGCATAGCGACTGCAAAGAAAACGTAAGGACAAAACTTCAAAGATCAAGTACGCGTTCTCGTATTCCTCTCGAATGACGAAACGTTCTCGAGGCTCTTTGTTTTCTTTACACTTTCAACTAGACTTTGTATTGTATTGCTATAATTAATTACAGCTAGTAAGCGCGATAGGTTCTTACTTAATGTGTATGGAACAATTTATAGAGGGGAAAAAAAAACCCGTCCGACCGCTTGTACAGCCCGCGGCGGTCGATATATTATTCTGTCAATAGACACACACACACACACACATACGTCGTGTATGCACATGGAAGTAAACAAACGCGCACGCATATATATATATATATATATATATATATATATATATATATATATATAAAATTAAAATGATGTAAATAATTACTATTTAATTGTTTGTCATTTGTCGGGCATTCGAATCGCCAGCATTTATGATTTATGTCGAGGTGAGCCGCAACAAGCTGAACAAACATCCATAGGTGTACTCACTGTAATTGCCACGGCTGAAACCACTGCCAGAAATCGGGAGCATCAGAATACGGCCGTCCATCGTGTATGTGCTAGTCATGTACAGATGCGGAATCCACAGTTTGATCCTCACTCTCTCTTTATCCAAATCGATTCTGAAATTAACCGGATCTTTGCATGTGTGCGTATGTACATGTACACATGTGCAACGACAATGAGTGACGCGAAATCGATTATTAAATTATTGTCGCTCCGAGAAGCGGCATCGTCGCGCGCCGTGCACTTAACGGACGCCGAGACGTCGCCGCAGACGGCCGACACACACGTTGACGTTGCGATTGACGTTCCCCGTGGGCGTCGACGTCCGCGTCTCGAGACGCGTCCGCGCGTCTCGCGCACACCCGTGGCCGACCGTCGATTTCGTCGGTCGCGCCGCGACGACGCGAATCGGACCGAAAACGAGCACCGCCACGACCCCCCCCCCGGGACTCACTTGACGGACTTGAGCGTGAAATTCGACGGGCCGTACACCTTGATGTCGTTGTACGTCGAACGCACGCTGACGGCGCCCGTGCCCTGGTCGAGTATCACCTCGGGAATTTCGAGCGGCTCGCACGGCGGTATCCCGAACTCGGGAACGCCCTGCGCGAGCAGCGGACGCAGCAGCTCGACGCTCTCCTTCACGCACTCGTTCAGCTTCGGATCGGAGCGGTGGCACACCTTCAGGAACGCCGCTGCACGGAAACAGAAACGAGACGTGTTCGACGACGACGGGGACGCGCGCCGAGCGGAGCGACGGCCGAGATGTCGCTGCGACACCGGCGTCGGTCCGCGTCGGGCGACGTGTCCGTGAACTCACGCAGGGTCCTCTCGGCGGTCGTCCTGCATCGAATTCGCGTCGCGAGACCGACGAGGAGCATCCATCCGAGCGCGCCGCTCGTCGAGAACTTCGGCCACATCGTTGCGGCCGGCTGTGCACGTGGAACTGAGCCGACGGCGGGCCGCGGCGCGCGCCTATATCGCTCGAAAATCTGATGACTGTACGGAATCTGTGTCGCGGCGACCGACGAAATGTGCTGAGCCAGGGCGGGGCGAGGCGGCGGCCGTGTCGTCACACGTCGCGCGGCAAACGTGCCGACGCGACGGTTTTTTCCTCTGTGTTTTCTATAGCGCGACTGTCGTTCGTAACGCTGAATGTTATTGTTATTAGAAAACGCTTGTTGTTGTTGTCGTCGTCGTCGTCGTCATTTAATTGTCGACATCGGACGCGCGACCGCAACTGGGTCACGATAACAAACGCGATAAACGCTGACTCTCGTCCCACTTTCGCTGCCGGTCTGTCTATAAAAACGACGCCGCGTCGCCGGTTCTCGGAGAGACACCGTTCCGCGCGTTCGCGTGCGACACCGACGGACGCCGCGCACGGCGCCGAGCGGACCGCGTTCGCTCGGAGCGGCGGCGGCCCGCGACGCGCGAGTACGCTTCAGCGACGAGACGGCTCGCGTCGGACTCGGCCGCGGCGTCTTCCGGTCCCCGCGTTCGACATTCTACCGATCCGTCTCGTTCATCCGAAAGCGGCGAGCCGTGTTCCTCGCGGCGGCGCGGGGACTCGAACAGGACTCGTCACGTCCGAATTCACGAAACCGTGAACGCCGACGGGACACGGCGGTGTCGGCCGTTCGACCGCAGCGCGCTCTCGGATCGTTCCCGTTTCGAGAGCGAACGCGCGGCCCGCGGACGGCGCCCGCGCCCGTGTTTCGCGCCGTCAGACCTGTAAGTAAGTGCGACGGCATCGACGGGTCCCGAGGCGGCGACGTCGCGGACGATCGCGTACGTGTGTCCGTGCACTAGAAATATTCGAGAGTTCTCTCCGGAAATTCGAAAAGTACCGTGAGCTGCTGCACGCAAGGTGTCGGGGTGCCGTTTTCGGCGACCGCACGTTACGCGACATATGCGTTTCAGAAGGTGCACGTCACGCGCTCACACACACACACGTCCGTGTATGTCTCGTCTCTGTGTGCAAACAACACATCAAATAATTAGCAATTACGTCAATGAATAACAATTAAGTAAGAGATGTAAAACAAATTTTAAGACGCACTGACCTTGTTTTTAGACGATCGAGCCTTGGCAGCACTTTTTGCAACGAGAATCACACGTCGGTGTGTGTGTGTGTGTGTTTGTACAGATCTATACAAATCTGTACGCATTCACATGTGTGTGTGTGTGTGTGTGTGTCGTATCTATAGAAATTGATAAATAACAAACAAGTAATGTAAAAAAAAAATAATATGCGTCTTCGATGTGCATTTCAATACTCGCCTACACACACACACACACACACACAGACAGACAGATCGTACGTCCGACGTATAAAACCTGTCCGATAATCGAACATGACACGCAGTACAAATACATCACGGGATCGTGAACGTCCACGTTGTCTCGTCCTTGACTATTCATAATTACAATTAATTGTCGCGTCAATTAATTGTCGTTAAATAATCGTCGTCGATCCGCGCCCGCCGTCTCCGCACCGTTCGGAACGAGTCCGATAACGCGTCGTCCCGCCCGACAGTCCCGATGCCGCGGCCGACGAGCATGTTCCAGAGAGGCGTCCGCCCGCTCCTGCCGCTGTGCCTGGTGCTGGGCGCGCTCGCGCACGTCGCCCTCGCCAAAAAACTGCGTGAGTAGATCGAGCCGCGGCCGAATGATCGGACCGCTCGACGATTCGAGCGACCCGCGGAGGACCGGCAATTATTTTCACATCCGCACCATTGGCTTTTCATACATGTGTGTCTGTGTGTGTTTTCTTGACCGATTCTGTACGGGAAAAGATCCGTTTCTTCTTCTCGTTTACAATCACGACGTTTCATAGAACGTTTTACAGTCGTCGAACACTTCATTGCAAGTAGTGCGTTGTAGATTGTGCCGATGCAAAATCATAACATTGTTCTCGTTCACCGGATCATTCTACGTCCATCGCTGCTCAATTTCAATAATCCGATAGTTACAGTATGTCTCTTAACGCGCGTGTATATGTGTGTGTATATATGTATATATATATATATATATATATATATATATATATATATATATATATATATATACATATACACACACACATACACACCTGTATCCTACAGCGTCGTACGTAACGCCGTGCAGGCTGAACGACGCCGACGTCGGCAAATGCATCGCCGAAGAGATGAAAAAGTGTCTGCCGCGCCACGAACGCGGCATCCCCGAGCTCAACATCCCGCCGTTCGATCCGATGAGGGTGCCGTCGATCGAGCTCGAGCACGGCGGCGGCACGGCCGTCACATTCAAGGCGACATTCAAAGATCTAATCCTGATCGGCATCAAACACGTCAACATCAACGACGTCCGCTTCGACACGAAGGCGGTCAAGTTCGACCTCGACCTGTCGTTCCCGACGTTCGACATCGAGTCCGACTACAAGATCTCCGGTAAAATTCTGCTCGTGCCGTTCGACGGTTCCGGTCGCTTCTTCGGCAACTGCAGTAAGCGTCGCGTCTCATCACATACATATACATACATATATATATATATATATATATATATATATATATATATATATATATATATATGTGCACGTGACGGAACGCGTGTCGGTTTGCAGCGAACGTGAATGCGAAGGTGTACATGACTGGCGATTACGACACGAGGAACAACAAAAAGTACATGAAGCTGCACGACAACAAAACGATAAAGCTGACGATCGGCAACTCAAAGTTGCACTTCGACAATCTGTTCAGAGGTAATCGGGAACTGAACGACAACACGAACCAGCTGCTCAATGAGAACGCGAAGGAGATCATCGACGAGGTGACGCCGGTGATAGAGGAGGCCGTCGGCGGCGTCGTGTTCGGGCTGATCAAGCGGCTCCTGGACGAGTTCGCCGTCGACGAGCTGTTCGTCGTCGACGGGTGATCCGGACGGAGGTCCGCGCGCGGCCCGCCGACGCATCCGCAGTTGTGTGCGTGTCTCTCTGTGCGTGCGAGTGTGTATTTTTTTTAGCGTGCGCATGTGAATTTAGTAGAAGAAATCCGTTTTGTAATTATCACATGTGTCGAAACCGACAATGAAATAAACGATGGAAAAGTACAATATTGCTCGTTTCACATTCGACACGTTCTGTCCCTCTCTCGGTCTCTCACCATAAACAATTACTCTTCTCGATTGAAATGTATAACGTACGCATATATACATATACATATACATACATATACATATACATACATATACATATATATATATATATATATATATATATATATATTATTAAACTTATCGTCGATATTTATTGAAGCGTCGAGCGACTGGCTAATTGATTCGCAGTATTTAATAGCGTACAACAGCTTCGCAAGCAAACTAAACGTACAAATCCCTCTATTCGTCAATTATATTTGTACTCTGGACGAAAGTACATCGTTCTCATCGCTACATATGTAATTTTTATGCGGTGTTTCTTTTTGTTAAAAAAAAAAGAAATAGCCGGATAAGAGGTTTTTGTTCTCAACTTACTTTAGACGGCAGTTTCTCTTCGCATTAAATTTCAGTTATATTTCTGTTTGGTCGAATAGTTACACAACAGAAATGTGTCAGGAGTACTCGGAGGAATAAATTTAGTCTGATCTAATGAAGTTAATTGAATGATGCGTGCGTGCGTGTGTATATATATATATATATATATACACATGTATATTGTTCCGATTCGGCGGACGACCAATTACACGCGAATAAAAGGATTGCGTAGTTGAACAGATAAACTTTATCGTATGTTAGGTTACACAATGAGTAACAGTGAAAAATATATATACAGAAATGGAAATATGGATGCTACAGTGGAGCACGGCGTCGACACTGCAGTCCGTGGCGGTTCTTGTTGTAGTGTTCCGACGCGGGGTGTGCGATCTCTCTTATAAATCCGATTGCGTCTCGATTGCTGCTGCGTTTTTTATTTTGTTCCGCCCGTGATGCACCATTGTCGCTAGTCGTCGTCGTGTCGATGCATAGCGGTGCTTGAGCGGTGCCGAACACATACGACATGGCGGTGCATCGAAGACGGTCAATTGTTACACAGCGGAAAGGTGGGTGTGAGTGTGCGCACCGGTCTCGGGATTACAAGAATCCCGAACAATATATGTATATATATATAAATAAATAGTCCGTAGTTTATATATTGTAACTGACTAGGAAAGGACGCCAACGTGGTCGACTCGAACCGCTCGAGGGCCCGTGGGCCGGTAGGTAGTGACCCGTCGTAGTTTATGTCACCTTGACCTTTCGATGCGGTCGTTCGGGAGAGAACGCGGCTCGAAGACGACCCCCGTCAGTGTCGGTCGCCGCGCGGCGCATGTCGAGCGAGCGATCGGCACAGTCGCTTAGGCAAGGCGACCGGAGCGCCGCGGGTCCGGGTCGTCGTGCTCCTCTTGTCGGATTTGGTTTTTCGTAATCTATGTTGTTATAAGAATTTTTCGATACACTTTTATTGTTGTTTTTTTTTTGCAACAATGTCGTCTGAAAATCGATTCTACGCTAATTTCATTATTTTTTATTTCGTCGGTCGTTTAAAAACGCGCGCACACTTTTGTGTTCGCGAGAGAACATTGATTGCAAATCGACCGCAGTCACGCAAACTTGAATTCAGTGCAGAGCGGTGCAACGTGACAGACTCGAACGGAATGTCGCTCGTATCGCCCGGCACCGACGCACCCTCGACACCGGAAGCTTCGAGCCGCGTTCTCTCCCGAACGACCCGGAAACGCATCGAACGGTCACATAGGAGACATAAACCGGGAACACGACTGCGTACGAGCCCGCGGGCGCTCGAGCGGTTCGAGTCTCCCACGTTGGCGCCGTCTCATTGTGAGTCGTCGACGAGTGATCGACGATCGGTAGAAAAAACGTTCCCATAACGATTTTCGTGGCGATCGTTGTCCTTTTTATTTCCTTCTGCTCTCCGCACGCCCGTACCGGTTTCGACGCGTGCGCGACACATTGAAATAAATTTTAAATGACTGCCGTTCGATAACGCCGTGCATGCAACACGTCCATAATACGCCCGATGTAATCTCCACATCTATAGACTTTCTACACAGAAATGCGACTTGTTTGTATATATATATATATATATACACATACACACACACATTTCTCTGCAAGATGTTCGATCTCGACCTTTTGTTTACCGAATAGATTGAAAGACAAAAATGCAGCGATGCGATTCTATATTGAAAAAGGATTGGATTTGCGCAAACGCGATAAAAACCGAACGGACATTTGAAAAAATATACAAATTTTAGGATACACTTTTTATTTAGCGCATAGAAATGCCGCGAGGTGATCGATGGTATCATTGATTGTTTTATGGGACTCGATCGTTTCGACAATTTATAAACGATTCAAGTTAATATTCAAACACGATCCGGGTGTTTGTACGTTGATACTGAAGATTTGCGGCGATGGTTCGTTTCGGTTCGTTCGTTCGCTACAAAATATGCGCGCGTGTGTGTGTGTGTCCTCGTGTTTCTGTTGGAAAGCTTCACGGCACGATTATTTCACGCGCGTCGATGTTACGCAGAACCCTTCCGACGACTTTCTTGATTATTTTCTCGTGTTGTGCTTGTATGGCCGGAAACAGCGCGTCGAGTATTTCGTTATAGTTTTGATTAATTAGTTCCGACAGTGCCGAGCCTGTCGACAAAAAAAGAACATTACGAGACGTTTACATAAGTACGCATTTTCTTCCTTCAGGTTGTATTAAATTAAACGAAAATAAATTATATATATATATATATATACACACACACAGGGTTTTCCAATAAGGAAGCAACTGTTCAATTTGAAATCAAAAACACAGAATTTGCGCTGAAATTTCAAGTCTCTTTAATGTAAATACTAGTTGGCTGTATGCGGTTTATGAACGTGTAAAACGACATCGTGTAAGCGACCGCCGCGCGCTCTCTCACAAGAAAAACCGTTCTTTTGTTAAAATTCTTCAATAGCATCCGCACACAACTCGGGCTCTGTCTCACCGACGACTCTTCGGATTTCATTCTTTAGTCGGGAAATTGTTATAGGATTATTGGCGCGTGCACATGTCGTTTAACGTGACTCCCAAGAAAGCAGTCCGACGCGACCGGACGCGACCTGGAAGTTTCGTCCTCGATAAATCAATTGTTGCGCCGGCCGTGCGGCCTGCCGCGCCGTGTGGTCCCGCTGGAAACACTTGTCCTCCGGACCGACGGCGTCCAAATTCAGCCACACAAGAAATTCGTTAGTTATTGCTTGACGAGCCCGATTTTCCAAAAATTAAGGGTCAATGACTCCACCGGACCGACAAGCACACAAAGCGTTGGCGTTTCTCCGTCTCCCACCGATTCGGCCTCCTCGAATTCACTCACTAATCGAAGAATGGACGAGTGCGTCGAGAATAAACATCGCGAACGATTTACGAACAGTATTTTTCATAGAACGGCCGCTTTCATAACACGATTCTGTTCTTCATTGCGTCGTTTCGTTGTATACGAAGCCGTTTTTAGTGTCGAATATGTTCATGTAATTCCATTGTCGAATGAAAGTTATGTATAGTGAATTGTAAACGACGACTGAAAACATATACTTACACACACACACACACACAATTCAAAAAACAACTGTACGTTCCTGATCTTATGTATAAAAATATGTGCATGTGTGTGATTCTCCGTCGAATGATTCGAATTCGATATCGTTCCGTTTTCAGGTAACGAACAGAGAAATCGCACCGTTAAAAATCAATAGACGGACTGAACGTGATCTCGGCGCTTTCAATTAATTTCCACCCTGCTGATATGGTAATTGCAGTAGATAAGTTACTAGTACAAAACAGAACCCGAACTAGAATATTGAACAGAGCTTCGAATATAATTGTGGAACTACTATAAGTCTGTGATCGACGCCGGTCGTCGATTGTTCAAAAACGCCATTATTTTCCGAAACGGTGCGTGTCGAATGCTGCTCGCTGCTTAAGTGGATTTCGCAACGGTCGAATTAAAAGTGAAACATTGGAAATGCCCCTAGAGTCGAGACGAGACGTCGAACTCGAGTGTGGAACGCGAACGGGTGGGATTTTTGAGAGAAAAATTGTCGGAATCTGACACGTTCCGAGGTACGGCCGTGTTGTCACTTTACGTTTCTGATCTTGTGTGTATGCACGTATTCATATATGTAACGATTCTCGTTCGGACGACACGAATTCGTCGTCGTTCCGTTCTCAGAGAACAAACAAAGAAATCGTATCGTTCGAGATCAACAGATTGACTGGACGTGATTTCGGTTTTCGGTTCGTCTCGTGTCTGCTGGATAAATTAACGGCCCGAAATCGAATCGGAGACAGAACGTCGAACAGCACCGACATCGAATGTGATTGTCGGCCGCTGCTGCAAACCGTGCATTTATTCTGGGGGCACGCGTCGTCTCGTGTCGATTGCAGTCGTCTTTGAATGCAAGCACAAACCCGGTTTGCAGGTCGTTTTTTTTTAAATTTATTATCGATTGTCCCTGATGATAAATAACGCGCACACTGTTTTAAAACATATTCATAGGCGGCAGAATAAATTTGGACGCCGCTCGGTTTTCGACCGAATTCCGATCGGAGCCGACCGATGTTTGTTAGCGGTCGTCGAGTGTTGAAAATCGCCATCATTTTCTGGAACGGTGCGTGTCGAATCGTCCTCCCTGCTTGAATGGATGTCGCAACGGTGGAATTAACAGTGAATCATTGGAAATGTTCTTAAGATCATGACGAAATATCGAATTGCATTGTCGAGTGAAGACAAGCGGATTTTTTTTTTTTAAAAAAAAAAACATCGAAGTTTCATTCTTTTAAGGTACGGTCGTGTCACCTTATGTTACTAATCGTACGTGTAAATATGTTCATGTAATGATTTTCCGTGCAATGTTTCTAATTCGTAATTGTTTTATTTTCAGAGAACAAATAAGTTGTATCGGGTGCATGTGGATAAATTAATGGTCGAAAATCGAATCGGGGCTAGGAAGTCGAACAACAACATCGAACATAATTGTCGACTGCTGCAAACTGTGCGTTTATTCTCTGTGTAATTCTATTCTGGAGGTACGTGTCGTCTAATCTGTTATTATTTGTCTGTCTTCTTTAAAAAAAAAAAATCCGGACTTCGTTTTCAAGGAACATTTTTGAAACGACGTCGAGCTACCCACTGACTTCGAGGATACATTGGATTTGTTGTGGGGACGAGGTGATGTGTGTGTGTGTGTGTGTGATGACCGCCGTCTGTCCGCGTCGCGTGTCCGGTCGGTTCCGCGTGTATCTTTGTTTTTTTTCCCAATCTCGGCAGCGGATGTCGGTTCATTGTTTCGTCCCGAAATATCACAGATCTGGCTCCCGTGTCCAGATCTCGGTTCCGGATCACCGGTGGAACGATGGATGCTGCTGCTGCTGCATCTGTGGGTACTGAGTATTTTCTTCAAAATGCAAGAGTAAAAAACAGATCCACACGGATTCAGTGATTTGTTTGGCGTTGGCCCGTTCGATTGAATTTCAAGTAAATTTTCTGTTTGTTTCCAACTTACAACTCGCTCGATATATTTAACGTAGCTTGGTTCGAAGTCATTAAAATTATTTGTTTTTTAATAAATTGATAATAAGTAAGCATCTTTTTGAAAGTAGATCATTGGCTTATTTGTGATGAATCTTCATTAAATTCTTTGATCGAACGAGAGTCCTGAATGAATAGTTTTTAGGATTTTCGTGTTTCTTATATGATTTTAAACATCGTCGGAACAGAAACGCCCCCCCCCCGTACCATTTTTAAAATTCTTGATAAGGTTTGTAAATTTCATTCATTTTTCTATGATTTTTTTTTTATGAATTTCTGCAGATTCCTTGACTTAGCTTTGCTTTGTAGATTAAATTTTCGATAAATTTGCATACCTCTTGCAGTAGTGTTTGCTTTTTTGACAATTAGTTTCAGTTCTTTGTCCAGAATTTAAATATTAGATTATTCCAGCCTCAGAGAACGGTAAATTATTTTTGAATTTTTTTGTTTTCAATTTGTTTTAAAGTCGTGCACTACGTCCATTTAGATTTTTTTTTCTAATTTAGATAATTGATTCCATCTTTGTCACGTGCCGTTCATAACTCTGTTCTGCGATAAACACAGAAAAAAATTTCCAACGGCCATATCCCTGTTGCGGTCGTTTCGATGTTTATTTCTTCCGAAAACAGCTATCTGCGTCGTGATATCCTCGCAGCAGCGCATCTTGAAGTTCTTTTCGAACCGTTCGTCCGTCTCTCACGCCGGCTCGGTTCGGTCCGCGACGCCGGTTCGGTCCCCGCTGTCGATCACGTTTACAAAACGACTCGAAACCGTCCGTTCGTGTCGTTTTTGTTTAAAAAATAAATTCCTAATGTTTCCGTCTAGGACAGAGTGTTTTTTTTATAGATGTGTCTGTGCGCGAAAAGTAGTAAAAACAGTGTCGAGTCTCGTTCGAATCTTCGAGTGCGTCGTCGACCTCCTGTCCAGGTGGCCCGCACGGGGCGCGCGCGCAACGAGGCTCTGCAGGAGGGAGGCACCCGGGAGTGTTTGCTTTTTGATCGTCAGATCGGACGTACGACCGTCCGACAAAAAATAGTATACAGTAGATTCGTTTCAATCGAGTGTTCTGCGGTTCCTGTCCGAGATGGTGATGGCGATGGCGAGGGAGAGCAGACCAGTGAGCAGATCTGAGAGGGAGAGAGAGAGAGAGAATAAAGAGCGCGTCGCACTCAATCACAGGTTTAGTATGTCTGTATTTTTTGCAGGTGAAGAGGGGTTTAGTTAAGCATTATTAGAACTGTTCGTTGTCGCGGATATTTGTCGTATGTCAGCTTTGAACCCGCGTTTTTCTCTCGTGCTAGGGGTTTCAGTCGCGCATCGAAAAGGGAGGGACTCGTCGTCTGGAGTAGTCTCGCCTAAGCGCCTAGCGTATAAGAGACGTTGCGACTCCCGACGGTGGAACGGCAGGGCGTGACCTGCCCCGGCACCCGTGCTGTCGATGCGGGCACTCGCCTCAGCGGTCGCGCTGTCGAGCGATCCCCGCGCCAGCGCTCTTGTCGTCGAGCGGTCACCGTCCCTGTCCGACCATCGGCCGGATGAAAAGATATCGGCGACGAATGCAGGGGCGGGCCGGTCGCCGAAAGGTCGTGTGTCGGCCGGCCCGCAGTCCGACGTTTCTTAAAAACGTCCACTAGCTCAGGTCACTCTCGGTCACATCCGACACGGACTGTTTTAATCCCTTGACAGTCTGCTCGCAGAGCCGCGACCGTACCACGCCGACCGGCGTTCCGGAACGCGTGCGGTGCGATCGGACACATTCCCGGTGAAGTCACGAGCCGGGGTGCGTTCAGATCTCAACGCGTGCGCTTCGGTTCACCATTGCACCGGCGTACCACGGTCGATGCGCTTCCTCCGTGTTTTTTTTTTAGTCATTTACATTTTGCAGCCCGATCCTTCCGTCGACCGATCGGGTCACCCCCGCGAATCCGGCACGCTATCGATCCGTATCTAGCCGTGCATAAGAGGACACGTCCCGTACCCGACCGCGGCTAACCTTAGCTTCAGTCAGAGCCTCGGGTACAAATCAGGACCTGCGGGGTACCGTCGCCACGTTGTCTTCGGACGAAGCGTGCGCTGGGCGACGGCGGGAGGCCGGCCTCCCGTCCGTCCCCCATAAAGGTAGTCCGCAGGATTTAGGATTTGGTACGGGTCTTTCAGGTCGTCGTGTGAAACGCATCGAGGACGACGCGGGAATCTCGACGTGGGATTCAGAAGCGACGATCACGAGGTGGTGATTGCGGGTCAGTGGTGTTTTTGAACAAATCGTACAAACTCACACCGAAATGGTAAAAATAAATGATAAATGTTAACAAAAATGGGTGTGACGCAGGTGAACGGAGAAACAAACGATACGGTATGGACAGAATTGTAATGTCTCTGGGTGGTCTTGTAGAGTCTGCGCAATTGGAAAAGACGGAAAATCAATAATTGAATTGTTAAAGGAGAAAACCTGTAACGCTGCAGATACGATGTAACCTCAATATTGAAAAAAATGAAGGTACTCTGTTGTGTACGCCGTTGCACTATTAACAGCCACTTGCATACAAGTACGGGGTTTTCCGCAACTGTTCAATTTGAAATAAAACACACAGAATTTGCGCTGAAATTTCAAGTCTCTGTAATGTAAATACTAGTTGGCTGTATGCGGTTTATTACCGTGTAAAACGACATCGTGTGAGCGACCGCCGCGCGCTCTCTCACAAGAAAAACCGTTCTTTTGTTACATTTCTTCAAGTAACATCCGCGCACAACTCGGGCTCTGTCTCACCGACGACTCTTCGGATTTCATCTTTCAGGTCGGAAATTGTCTTTTTAAGATCATTGGCGCGTGCACATGTCGTTTAACGTGACTCGAAAGAACGTAGTCCGACGGTGTTGAATCGCACGATCTCGACGTGGCCAATTAATGCCTCCCATTCTGGAAATTACACGACCTGGAAGTTTCGTCCTCGATAAACCATTGTCGCGCCGGCCGTGCGGCCTGCCGCGCCGTGCGGTCCCGCGGGAAACACTTGTCCTCCGGACCGACGGCGTCCGATTCTGCTCAGGAAAATCGGTTATCGCGTTTCGATATCTTTTCTCATTCGCGGTAATTTCTTTATCGGGCTTCGGATTCTCGAGAAAGCAAGCGCCGATGACTCGGCCGGACCGAAGTGCGCGCCAAGCGGTCACTCTCTCCGTACGCATCGACCGCTCGACGATCGCCGTCCGGCTTTCTTCGCCCCGGATTTGCCCGTTAACGTGGCCAGTGAGCTCGAAATGGGCCGCGTCTCTGAAGATGGCTTCTTCAGAAAATCCGCATCGTTGTTCGAGTGCCCGGTTACCAGATCTGCGGCGCAGTGAACGATCTGCTCGTGTCGATTCCTTTTTTGTCGATTGAATCTTTTGAGCCCTCGAAAATGAATGCTCATGCAAAATACGGCACGCGGTCGTCGGCGAATCGTCGTCCGATTGACATTCCTGCCTCTCCCGACATGGTCTTTCGCGGACCGAGCGCCACGGACACGCGCTGGCGTTTCTCCGTCTCCCGCCGATCCGGCCTCCTCGAACTCGCTCGCTAATCGAAGAATTGTCGATTCGGATCGACGAGTGCGTCGAGAACGAACATCGCGAACGATTTACGAACGGTGTTTTTCATAGAACGACGGCTTTCATTACACGACTCTGTTGTTTCATTGCGTCGTTTTGTTACATACGAAGCCGTAGCCGAAAACGGCAACGTCGAGGCTTACCAAATGTGAAAAACACACACACACGGGTGTCAGTTTGACACCTGCGAAATATAACCTGTTGAAAAACTGCGTCCCTATTAGAAAACACATTATATACATATACATACATATATATATATATATATATATATATATATATATATGTATGTACATATATATATATATATATATATATATATATATATATATATATGTATGTACATATATATACATATATATATATATATGTATATTATATACAAACACATTTTATGCTATTGCACAATGTTGCTGCGTACGAACATGTTCGATGAGCTTTGAAATCGTGCGCATTACGATTGAGGTGTCGTATAAGCGATAGGCGCGTTTGACCGAATTTCGCTGTGATGTCCGCTTGTCACGGCCGTTGTTGATTTTTCAATAGTGGATTACAAACTTTATTTGGAATCCGGATTACATTGCGCGGCAATCTTTCGACGAACCATTCTCTATCGCAGACGAGTTCTTTTTTCATCGCACAGACCACGCCGCGATCTCTGCTCTCGGATTCTTCGATAGCTCCCAGAATCAGATCGGTCTGGCGTCGGATTTCGCACGATAGAACGATCGATAGAATAAGCGACGACCGAAAATAGTCACCGACAATCTATCGAGCGCTGTTAATCAACTGAACAGATTCGGTGTGGTTTGCCCATGTGGGTGTGTGACTCGTCTGTGAAGGCGGACCGAAACGCAGCTCGTCGGTCGACAGTTCGTTTTTTTTTTGCGAACCGTCGTTTCATCGCTCGATTTACACACACGCGCACGCGCGCGCGCACACGTCCGGTCACGAGGAGGGACATATAGAAGAGACACGGCGGCTGCGTGCGCGCGAACGATTTCGTTAAGGGACACAACTCACCGACGCTGTCGTACAGCGGATTCGTACTGACGATCGTCGTCCGTAGGCTGCCGCCGACGCGCAGGTCGCTCCGCACGTCGACGATTTCGAAACGAAGCCCGTCGTCGGTCTCGACCTCGGCGACCGTCGTCGAAATGTTCGCCTTCAGGCCGACTGGAAATTTCAACACTGGAACGCTCCGGTCGGTCGCGTTCGCCCGCCGTCTCGATCGAAGGATCCGGCGCGGTCGCGTTCGCGGAGTCCTCCCGGATCTTTCGGTTCGATTCGACGGACGCGCGACGGCGCGGGCGGCGTCCACCGCGCTCACCTATGTTCGTCGTCGATCGTCCTCGCACCGACGCCGCGACGCCGAGCGCGCGCGCGCGCACGTCAAACTTCATTACTAAACGCAGCGCGGGGAACGTCATCGTGATGTGTCCGGTAGAGTTCTGCGGCGTGTTCGCGACGAACCTGCGTGACGCGACACGTGCGTGCGAAACGAAAATGCCGTTAGTCGCCTGGCGGGCGGACGCGCGGGCTCGACCGGAACGTTTCCTTTCCGACGACGCGCCGCCAGCCCGCACGAATGCGGTCGGCGCCGATCGACGCCCTCGGCTCGGCGCCGCTCCGAGACGGCCTCGCGCGGAACGACGTCGCTCTCTCTCTCACTCACTCACTCGCCGTCGACACGATCGTCGCGGCGCCGCGTCTAAACGCGTCCGAGAGCGGATCCCGACGCGGGCCGCTCGGAGCGCGCGCCCGATCGAGAGCGTCGAACGCACGCCCACTACTTACGCGACATCGTCGACGTCGAAGTTCGAGAAGCCGTAGATGAGGATGTCGCGTAACGTCGCGTCGACGGCGACGCCGAACGCAGCGACCGCGCCGCTGATCTCGATCTTCGACAGTCGGAACGGATCGTGCGACGGGATCCGCACCGAGTCCAGTCCGCTCGCGAGGTACGGCCGCACGGCGCCGACGAGCCGACGGAAGCAACGGACGAACTCGGGGTCCGAGCGCGAGCACGTGGGGACGTCGTCCGCTGCGCGCACGCACACACACACAGACGGTGAACGGTCGTCGTTTTCGTCCGAGCCGGCGGTCGCGTCGCGCCGTGCGCGCGTCGGTCGTCCGGGGCCGGCGCTCGAACATCGGCGCACGGTTTCGTTCGATCGCAGAATCGTCGACCGCGCGCCGCGTCGCACGCGGAACGAACCCGGGCCGTGCGCGCGTACGGCGCTTCACACGTCGACATTTCTCCGACGACCGGTCCGGACGAAATTAACGGAAAGTAAACGCATTTAAATGAACGAGTTCGACTTACGCAGCTGCCTGGCCGAAGCACTGTAGACGACGGCGACTGCGACGACGGCGGCGATCGCGAGAGCACAACTGGTCGCCGAATTCGACATTTCCGTTCGAAATATTTAAAACGCGCACAAGCACTGGTGAAACAGTCTCGTCGACAGACCGCAAAGCGGTTCGTAATGAGAATCGAGACTTTTGAAAAAATTAAATTCGTCCCTCTTAATTTCTACAATTAACGTCGATTAGTGCCCACGCATACCTCTGCATATCCGAGTGCACGGTGCAAATGTGTGTGTGTGTGTGTATAAAACTCGTTGCGAATGAGCCGACGGTTATACGGCAAAATAACGAGTGCTAACATCCTTGAAAAAAGAGTGTTACATTGTGTTTTTAAGGTCTAAACTAATCTAAACAGTTTTTTTTTTATGTGTGTGTATGTGTATATACACACGTCTGTCACGCTGCTATGAGTATGTATAAGATTGTGTGCGTGTGTGTTTTTTGTGTGTTTTCGACGTGATTTCGCAACATTCGACGAATAAGTCGACCAATGGAGGTGCTTAGATATTAAACGTGTTGTAACATTTTTTTTGTTGTGCCGTTTACTACAAAACACTTCTGTTCGGACCGGTGAACTGATTGACAAATCACACAGGTGTTTCTGACTGAAACAAACAGAAAAAACAGACACACACACACACACACACACACACAGTCGTCGGTGTGGTTCTCGCCGTCGGTTACGGTGTTAGAATGTGATCGGCGGTGTTGAATCTGTTTCGGTCTTCGTCGCTCTCGCAATATATATATATATATATACGCTCCGTTCCGATCGACAATATGGACGCGAAACAGGACCCGTCGTCACCTTCGGCGCGACTACGTTCGGAACGTCGTGCTTGCACGTACATTTTTTTCCCGAACGGAAAGAAACGAGTTTTTGTACTTTTACTCGATCGTTTCTAGCGAGTGTCGGCGAATGACAGGCCGGACGAAGGAGATGGAGGGACGACTCGACTCGACTCAATCGAAATTACTCAATAATTCAATGTTTATATTTAAATCGTACGCATACAGACAATTAGCAAGCATCATACAATACAGATGTGCGTGTGTGTATATATATATATATATATATGTATACACACACACATCGTAACAAAATTTATCGTATTTATTTTTTTATGCAAGTTCGCACGCGCGCACGCACGCACGCACGGACGCCTGATGACGACAGCGGAATGTACGTTTCCAAAAAAAACATACAGTTCACTTCAAACGTGTCCGACCTACACATTCGTGCAGTTCACGTCGCTCTGCCGGAATAACGGCACGATTCGCAATGCGACCTCGCACGATCGATCGTCGCCGATCGCGTGCGCGAGACTAAGAGAAAATACACTTCGATTTCTCCGCCGTATCGTCGCACGTTCACTGCGATTCACTGCGATCGCCGTGTTTCGCGCGAGCGACGGCCACGAGCCCCGCACGACGCCCGAGTTGCGTCGAGCGGGCGTTTGTGCCGCGTTCGATCTTCGGATCGGCGTCCCGCTCTGTTCTGTCCCGTTCGTGCTCCATACGGTCGCATCGTGCGCGTGAACCGAGAGGAACCGTCGAGAGGAGGACGCGTTTCCGAATCGGGCCGCGAACGTCTGACCGTGGAATCGGCGTCTCGGTCGACGACGGAGAAGCGTCTCCTCTCCTCCGGCGGAGCGCGTCGGCGCCGCGCGCGCGCGCGCGTGCCTCCTGACGTCGTGCGATTCAATCCGTGAGTATCTCCTCCATCGGTATGGACGTGAACGCCCTGTTCGCTAACTTCTTCATGACGACGTCGTACGTGTCCTCGGCCAGCGGATACAGGATCTGCATGATCCTCTGCGGATTCTCGTTGAAGAGTCTTCCGACGGCCATCGCTGAAACACGAACGAAAGCGTCCGTCAGCGTCGTTCGTTCCGTCGACCGGCGCCGGACGCCGGAACGAACGGCGCGGCATATGGCGCACGCAACGTACCGGTCCTGACGTTCTGCGGATGCTCGCTCGTGATCAGCGCGCGGGCGTCGCCGACGCGTATCCTGCTCTTCAGTTTGTCGATCTTGAGATACTTGACGCCGTTCTTCTCGATCTGCTTCATCGAGCCGATCAACGCGACGCGTACGTTAGCTGCGGAAACAGACACAAGCGTGCGATCAGTCGCCGATTTGACGCGCCGCGCCGTGCGCGGCAGTCGGACGTACGTACTGAAATTTCCGACCGTGCCGCCCTTCCCTATCAACGGGATGCCGATGATTTCGCCCTCGATGTCGTACTGTGCCGAGAATCGCATTTTCGGATACAGGAGGTGCAGCTCTCCGCCCATTGTCGTCGGGTTCACTCTAGAAACGCACACGGAACGTTTATTCGCACGGCACGTGTATGTTGTATATACACACACACACGTGTCGTCCGCACGCGCGACGTTCGCGCGCGCGGCATATTCAAACGCGGTCGTCGCCGTCGCATTTTGCAATCGAATGTCTGCGCTCAACCGAATGGACAGATACGATTTACTTAGTACATTCGCCGACTACGTTTTCAATCTATTCGAATGATCAGCGTTCGCGTTTTCGTCAAAGTTGACATTCAATCGGCCGCTAGTTCGGAACACGCACGTATCTGTTTCTAGTATTCCGCTACACTACCCGCGGATGAATTATAATAAATATAGAAAACACGCGAAGTCGATCCGGTCGTTCGGTTTTTATAAGTTAAGACATGTGGAAACGAAATGCTTCGACGTGACAAACGATATTCAGCTGACACCTTATCGATATTACAATCGAACAGGTGTTTACGCAGACGAATTCTGTTCTCTTTTCGCTCTGTGAGTATTTGAATAATTTTTGTAGAAAAGTTTCATAGAAAAAAGTGCGGCGCCGACGTCCGTTCACCGTCATTTGAATCGCTACGAAACGAAAAATGTACTTGTCCCTGTTCATACTGCAATGTGTGGTAGAGAAAGTTCGAATATTTTATAATCTGTTGATCGTTACTATTGCGAAATCACGGAAATTAATAGATATAGAAACGTACTTATACATATATATATATATATATATATATATATATATATATATATATAAATATATGTAAATAGTATTAGTAAATATACCGGCTTAAGAGCTCCGATAACGAACAACGTTTCCATTTTTGTTAATCAATTCGATTTGTTTTTTCAGTCTAATCTTCAAAACCATTAATCTGTTTACATATATTTATAAGAATCGAGTTTTTTCGGGCATCAGAGTCTCTCTGGCAGATTAGACATTCACTAATTTGTTTTCAATGATTTTATAATTGAATACATACATACATACGTATATATATATATATATATATATATATATATATATATATATATATATATATACTAGTAATTTAAGACAACCGAGAACAGATACATAGAGGATGTGGAAATTTGAAAATGGATCAATAAAACCTAAAAGGGACAATAGAATCTGTAGTGGACGAAATTGATTTTTGGAAGAGACGTCGAATCTCCACCCCGTTCGTCGGCAGGACGTGCGCACCGTCGCCACCGACGCCGGCGCGCGCGTCGTAACCACCCTGACACGTCGAACGGCATCCGATTCGTGTTTATCCGTCGCACGCACGACATCTCGACAACGATGATTATTCGTCGGCGTCGTACGTTCGGTTCGTGCTCTAGAGGCGGCGAGTCCACGGAGAGGAAGCGTGCCGGCCGTTCACGATCCCGTGCGCGCGCGACGCGGGACCGACACGTGCGTCGACGCGCGCTTACTTGAGCCTCTCGACGACGAATTTCGAGAACTCGTCGGCCGTGATGTTCGACACGGTCGCCTTGACGCTGCTGCCGATCTGCAGCTGCCTGTTGACCTTCAGTTCCGGGACGACGAACGGCTCGAACGGCGGGATGTGCGCGCTCGGCCATCCTGCGGGCAGGTACGGCCGCAGCTTCTCGATCGCGCCCAGCATGCATGCGTCGACGTTCGGATCGAGACGCGAACAGCTCGGCACGTCGTCGGCTGTGACGGGGAACAGAGAAAAGCGTCGGTCAGCGAGCGTCGGAACGAGCGCGCGCGCGCTCGCGGAGATCGACGGCGCGCCGCACCGCCGCACCACCGGAGCGGGAAAGCTTCCGATCGTTCGCGAGACACGAGCCGAGAACGTGCTCCGAACGAGTCGCAATCCGTGTCGAGTCGTTCGGATCACGGCCGTCCGCAACTTTTTTCATCGGTGCCACTGTTTTTTTTATGCGTTTCGTAATACGGTGTGCGTGTGTGTGTATATATATATTATATATATAATTGTACATGCATTTATTATATACAATTATTCATTATTCAAATAACTAACTGACCTTCAATTTTTATATGTTTTGTTTCTTATTCGCTGCCTAATATGGTTCTATTTCAATTAGAATTCAATAAGTAACTAACATATACACACACACAAACATTTATATATATATATATATATATATACATGTGACCACTGACGATGATCTCATACAGTAAGTCATTGAACAAGCTCTGTTTCAATCAATAACAATTATAATAATGGACTGCGAGTAAGTAACAGACACACTGTCGAAAGTGATGAAATATTTTGTAAGCATGCAATGCGCTCGCGGCTCGGACTGCAATTATCGATGTAATTTCTCGTGTGCATAAAAGTGCACACGTCGATTTCACATCGACCGCACTGCACGATCGCGGACTGAGAGAGAGTGAGGGGGGGGGGACGTCGTCGTCGCTTCAACAGCATCGTGCCTTTCGTCGAGCCGAACTCGATACGGCGAAGTTGGAGATCTCGCTTAGTCGGCACGTGTTCGCCCGGTCCCCCGTCTAATGGGCCGATTGAAACGCAAAAATCGAACGGTGCCGTTTTCGTTACGTAGCAGAATGACATATTTACTTTCTTTTTCGCGGACGTAAATTTCAGAACGGCTGCTGTTTCGTTGGCGTTTTTTTTTTATTATTATTATTATTTATTTCGGACGTACGAGACCCGCGGACGATCGACGACCGTTTCGTCGATCGATTTTTGTTCGCGGCGGTCGGAAATCGCGACCGTGTGCACGAATTCAATGAGTTTCGTCGATTCCATTCGGATCGATCCGCGTCGCGGACCGTCGCCCGTCCGCGCCTCCGTCGATCGTGCGGCGCCGTGTCGTGTCCGGGACGCGAGACACGCTCTACGCAGCACGCTCGCGAAAGAAGCGTCCGTTTCCCGCACAACGATCGAATAGACGCACGCACGCACGCACGCACAGAGTGAAATGTAAATATTATCGAGACACTCACGCAACTGTTTGGCGACGCCGGGGTGCGCCGCGACGCACAGCAAGCAGATCGCGATCAGCATGCTCGTCGCTTCGATTCGATCCGACGTTTCTTTCTTCTCCCGTTCGTCGCGCTGTCTGTCGCGCTGCTCGTGTCCTGAACGCGATCCCCGACCGTGCGCTCGTCTATCGAACCGGCGGTATGGCGCTCTGGTACGATCGGAAGCGTGCGCGATATCTGCGTCGGTGCCGCGTCCCACTGCAGTGTGGCGACCGAGTCGAATGTGTTCGAAGCGACGAATGTCACGAACGTGCTCGGTGAAAAGTGAACGGCGGTGGATGCTGGCGAACTGGATCGGACAACGCTCTCGAGCGCGCGTTATATAACACCGTGCATGTCCGAACGTAAGCGCGCGCGCGCGCGCGTCCGAAAGGGAAAACGAGCGCGCGCGCTCGTTTCGACAGACGCAATGACGTTCTGTCATTATCGCCGTTCGCGTTCGCGATCGACGGTGAATGTTTTTTTTTCTTGCGCCACGACGACACGACGGATCGAGCGATCGGTCGTCAAGTCCGCAGTGGAACGACGTGCGGGCCGTTTCGCAACGTCGCGCGTTCGGTCGATCCGGCTCGAACGAAATGTCAACCGGGGACGCGAAACGATCGAATTTCACAACGCGTGCGCTCTTACGGCTTCGGGAGATTTTTCCCCCGAAGCATACAGACGAGACATATCGATTCGGATGTATCCGCGCACGTCGATATCTAGATCGTCGACGTAGAAGTGACACGGATCACCCCCACCCCCCCTCCCCCCGTCAGACGGAAGCGTACTGTTTCCGAGATGCGAGAGGAAATTGTAGATTGTGTTCTTTTGAAGAGGAGGATGTCGCGTGTCACTCTAATCTGCTCGAACGAGTTTCGTTCCGGTGACCGAAGTGCTCTGGGGCCGTCGACGAATTTCACAGCAGCGTGTGTGAGCTGCGGTGGGTTCAAAATAAAACACGTCTCACTAACAAACCGGTAGAATATATATATTTAAAAAAAAATCATATTTACATCTTTCAGCTTGGCTAATAATTTTTTTTTCTTAACAGCGGCCGAAGTGCAAATTACACTAAACTTATAGTAATACATTATATACTTAATAGTAATATAGAGAGCGAGAGAGAGAGAGAGAGAGTCCGTATCGTGTGCCCTTACAGATTGTTAAATACAAATATGCTTAAATGTTCGTCGAACAGTAGCCAAATGTTCTCCGTAATTTATAGAGCGCTTATAGCTCATCGGTGAAATAATAAATACACAGATGAGCGTGTAGTGTGGCGTTCGTGCAAGTCACGAACGAACAAGAAAGTAGTCCCACTACTCGGAACTGTATCGTTCGTGCGGTCGAGTAATTATCTGCATTTTCTTACGCGGCGTTCGTTCACGGGGGAGGCGCGATTACCGGTTCGCCCGTTCGGACGCGGAGACGGCGCGCGCGCGACCGCGACGCGTCGGCGGCGAGAGCGTCACGCCTTCGCCGGGAACAGCTCGTCGTACGGCAGGCGCGACGTGAGCGCGTTCGACGCGCTGACGAACCTCGCGGCCGTCGACACCTGCAGCGCCGGGGAGATCTCCTCCATGAACGCTTTCGAGTTCTCGTTGATGATCCGGTTGTACAGTCGGCTCAGCGTCGGATCGACGTTGAACAGGTTGCTCATGTACAGCTTCACGTCGCCGAACGTGAAGCGCATCTTGCCGCCGGTCATGTGCAGGTAGTCGACGCCGTCGCGGCTCACCTTCTCGCCTCTCAGCGACATGTCCGTGTGCTGGTTCGCTGGAAGTGCACGCGCCCGGCCGTGAGAGTGTGCGCGCGCGAGCGCCGATCGGGTGTTTTATTTATTTTTTTTTAAAAAAAAAAAAGAAAAAAAACACCGACACAGACGGGACGGCGTTCGCGTCATTCTTCGCGCCGGCGCCGCCGTCGGCGAAACGTCTAGCACGGTCCCGAGACACTGTCGCCGAGTCCGCACGCGCGAACGGACTCACCGTCCGTTTCGCGTGCGGCCTCGGGGAAACGTCCGACGACGCGCCGCGCGACTCGCGACCGCGGTGACGCGCGTCGCCGTTACCGAAAGTCCGACTTACGCAGCGTTCCGTTCACGGCGCCCTTCCCGCGTATCGGGATGCCGAATATCGTGATGCTCATGTTGTAGTTGCCGGTGAAGATCATCTCGTCGAACGACACGCTCATTTTGAACTCGTGCTTCGAAATGTCGGCGCTGGAAACGAACACGAGCGCGTCGTTAAAATCGTGCCGGCGGACGCGTCCGGCGCCCGATCTACGGTCCGCGCGAAACGGACGCGGACGCGGACGGGGACGGGGAGGGGGCGGACCGCCAGCGAATTCCGACTCGAGGAGTTATGCTGACGTGCGCGATCCGTCCCGTTCTCGTTTGTTTTGTTTCTTTCTTCTTTCGCTCCCTCGGTCTCGTTCGTTCCGATTTCTAGACACCGACGACTTTCGTGTCCGTGTAGCGGCGACCGCGGCCAGTACTCGTTTACTGAAACGTTAACAGGGCGAGAAACGCGAATCGCGCATCAGACTGGCGTCGTGTCAGCGGACGAGTTCAGGTGTTTGAAAACGCACGCGACGTGACGGTTATATCTCTCGAACGTTAAAGCGGTTCGATCGGCGGAGCGGCGCGCGCAGAAGACAGACGAAACAAAACGAGTCGATCTTCGGGTACGGACCTCGGTCTTCGGGCAAAAAAATATCAATCCGCTCGTCGGGCGAAACGGACGAGTCCGCGTCGTGAAATGCGGTCGACGAATGAAAGTGCACGCCGTCATGTGGTTGCGTCGATGGCGGGAGCGTGTACGGTCACGGACACGGTCGGACCGGGGCGTCCCGACGACACGGGCCGTCGCTGTGCGCACGCGCGTGCGTACGAACGCTGTACTTGCCTGAGACTGGTGATCTTAAAGTCGCCTATGCCGACGATGACGACGTCGCTGATGGTCGCGTCGATGTTGAAATTCGTCGGCCCGCGCTGGATCGTGAACGTCGGGATCCGCAGCGGCTCGGCGCCGATTATGTTGATCTCGGGCATGCCGACCTTGATGCGCGGCCTCAGCGTGTTGATGCTGCTCTCGATGCACTTGCCCAGCTCCGGGTCGTCCCTGCTGCACGTCGGCACGTAGTCGGCTGCGAATCGGACGGAACGAGCGCGTAAATCGGCAGCGAACTTACGGACGTCGGGGGGGGGGGTGCCGCTCGACGCGGGCGTCGCGCTCGTAATGACGCGCGCACGGTACGGGGGTGTCGTGCGCGTGTATCGCGTGCGAGCGCGGTGTCGCCCGCGCTCCATGCGATACGTGCACGGAGGAGGCGCGGCGCCGCGCAGGACCCGGCTGACTTTCACGCGGGCAGCAGCAGCGTCGGAGACGTCGTCCGAGAAAACGCTGATAACGTAGCGGCATCGGGATTCTCCGAACCGGTGGCGGTCGTTAACCGATAACCGATCGAATGGAAAGCACACGTCGCGCGCACAGCGTGCGACGAGATCTGCCGTCGGCCTTCGCGCACGCATAAACAGATGTCGAAACTGTCGCGCTGCTCGCCGCGTCGCGTCGTACCTCTCCGACCGATTTCATTAGAATGGAAATTTAGAAAAAGAAAACAACAACAACAACTTAATAATACGATAAACACGTCAGAAGCGAGTTTTTTTCAGCCGGTGTTGCAATAAAGGTCGACATTAATTCCGTGCGCGCGTGCGTGTGTGTACACGTCGCAATAGTAAATCAGCGTGCGCATTATATGTTACGAATATATGCGCGAGTCGCTCTGTCGCCAGCGTCGGCGACTATCAAACTCTGGACGACGTTCGTTTTTCGTCGTTCCGGCACCGAGAAAGTAAGCGAGTCCTCGGCGTCTTAAGGCGGTTTTTTTTGTTTGTTTTCTTTGCACAGCGGTGGCTCGGCCGGCCTCCGCGATTCTTTGAAACGCGCTACGAAGCGTCATCTATCGAAGCGAGACGTCTGAACGGACACGTGTCGGGAATCGATTCCACGAGCAGACTGGCCGTTCCTTATCTTCGAAATCGAATCGTCGACCGTGTACACACACACGCACTCACGCACACGCACGCACAACACTGTCGACGAGTGCGTGTTCCGGACGCACGCGTACACAGTGAAAATCGTGAACAAAGACGGACCGTACTCACGCAAATGTATGTCGCCTTCGCGCGCCCCCGCGCGGACGGACACCAGCATCGCGAACACGACGATCTTCGCACGCGTCGAACGCATTCTCGCAGGATGGCGTACGGCGGTGTGTGTGTGTGTGTGTGTGTGAGTGCGCGCACGTTGACGGAGGACGCTCGTGTCTGTCGCCGCCGAGGATGCTCGATCTGGAATGATCGCGGCTCGCCGCGCACGATCTCCTTTTAAATGCACTCGTTTTACCGACGCGACGCACGCACAGTGTGTGTGCGCGCGCGCTTTCCGTTTCTCTTCGCGGGTGACGGGGGCGCTCGACTCGCGGCGCGCCATTCGAATCTAATCGATTCGAATTATCTGCGCGCAAATGCATATATAATTGATAATGACTTACATGAAAGAGACGAACGCACAGACTTCGTTTCTGTCTTGCGACACGTCGCTCGCGCGATTCGGCACCTAATTGAATTCATGTGCGCGACCTTCTGCTTAATTACCGCAGAGGAAAAGTACCTTTTTTTTTGTCGTACTCGGTCCTGCCGACGAAACGTAACCGTCACGTGCCCGACAGATGCACGTTGCGTCGCGAGCGCGCTAATCGCCATGACGACGATGAGAGGAGCGATTGGCGCGATGTCGGACGCGTGCAGAACGCTCGCGTTCGGCCGCCGGCCGAATTCGAGCGCAGCTGCGGACTCGGACGCCGCCTCGACGTCCGTACGACGCGCGAGCGTCGCCGACGTCGTCGTCGTCGACGACGCGAGAAGAAGAACACGACGTGATGTACACGTAATCGCTCGTGGTCGTCGTCGCTAGAAATTAATTCTTATGCCGAACCGTGTTCGAAGTCTATCTGATCGCTTTCCCTTCGTTCGCAGCCGTGCAAAAAGCGGCGGACGACCGACGACAGGACATACAGGAGCCGTCGCATCGAGTTCTCGACGACGTTTATCGCGTTCCGAGGGCTCCGGACAGCGAGCCGCACATTAGCGTGACGAGCACAGATGGAAAAATACCCGTCGACCTGTATTATAAAAAAAAAAACACAATTCTCGGACACGCCTTCGTGTGTGTGTGTGTGTGTGTGTGTGACGTGGGTGAATGCCGTGCACTTCGGTCGCTGCAAGGTAACGCGCACGTATCTTAATCCATCGGTAAGTTCATCTGAGCGAGCGGGACGACTGTTCTCTCCGTATGCTCCTGTTATACGGACAGACGTCGACGTTTAATCCGTATATACGTTTTCTAGTATCGTCATCGCTCGCACCGCGGGTAAGAAACGGCACTACGATAGTCGAGCTGCTGCGAATAGTGTTTTGTGTTTCGAATAAATCCGTCCGAAGTTCTGTACGAACACACATTCAAACGTCGAGCGGAGAGAAGAGTGAGCATAGATTTCGATGGTGAACGTTGACATTCTCTCTCTCTCTCTCCTGTTGATGTTTATGAGCGTGCGTGCGTGTACATATATACATACATATACATACATACACATACATGTATATACATATATATATATATATATTTATACACACACACACACACATGTACATATGAACGCAAGAGATTCCAGTTCCCACGCTGTTAAATAGGCGACCACCTGTGATGGTCCAATAACCCGGCAGCGGACTGAACTCGAATCGAATCTCATCGCCTCACTACACAACGACATATTATTGTATGTTTCTTCCCCCCCCCCGGTCACCCTTCTATATTCGAAACGCACTCGGACCGTCTGTCGAACGAACGAAAGAAAATAGTCCAGAGATACGAGCATGATCGATGTCAATGTGTAACGGCAGCTGTCGTTCAAATTCGGTTAGCGTTTAAAACGGCGAAAAAGTAGAGCGGTCGGCTCGTCGATTCGCCAACGTGCCGGAATATCCGTCCGGCCTGTACGCGAACGTCGCCGCTGCTTCGTGCGAGATCGACTGTGTTCTCGACGTTGGCGACGGATCTCGGGCATCGCGTTTAGCGCGTTTACAAAACGCGGACGAGATCTCACGGATCGTCGATACTCGACGACGTCGTAGACAGAGCGTGCGAATCGATCGTCCGGATGTGCTTCCGCTCGTTTCGCAAATAAAAAAGAAACACACGCGCACACGATCCGAATCATTTCGCGCCGTCAGACGAATAGAAAGAGGTACAATCGTCGAACACGGCCAAACGCGCGGGTGTTGTCACCCCGAATGTATGACGGCGTCACGTCGGTAAGGGTTGCATTTCTGTGAACTTCGTAACGAGAACGATCGAACAGTCTCGTCGTACAGAAATAAAGAGCCCGCCTAACGTTAACATGACCTCCGCTGCTCGACTACCGGAGTACAGTGAGTGGAATGAGACAGCTTTGTTTTCGAAAGACGCCATAGTTTCGTCGGTAGTGCATAAAAGTACTGAGTCGATCGGGACATGGACGGATGTTGAATTCGGCAGATGTTTAACGGCACACATAACTGTCGTGCGAATCTCGTCGAAGACTCGCTCGTCCGCAATACATTAATAGAAACGGACAGAGGAATTTTAGAAGTAAGACCGGAGAACGCGCGCGTGTAGGCGAATATATATGTATATATATATATATATATATATATACGTGTCGTTCATTTCGAAAAAAATAATGATAATTAGTCAGGTTACCGTTACTGTTTCCTGCGGTCTGCACCCTAATCTCACGACACTAATTTTTTTTCGGTTGGTTTTTGGAAATTTGCCGTTCCGCTGTTTCTCCCCGTAGACTTCTTCGTTTCGTCCGCCGTTCGCACTGGATGCGTTCGTCTCGATCCGACCGACCGGCGTCCGGCCACCGTCGTTCGTTTCGACTCCTCTTAGTCTATCGACCGCCGTTCGTTTGTCCGGAAAAAAGCGAGAGGGAAGAGAGCGCGGCACCCGTGTCGAAAGAATGTCGCCCGCGTCGCGACGAAGTGCGACGGTTGAGTCCGCTCCGCGTTTCTTTGTCGCCAGTCTGTCTGACCGTTGATCGTTTTCGTCGCTCTTAAATCGTCGTACGGCTCCGTCGACTCGACTTTTCACTCGCGTCGACGCCGACGCCGCACGCCGCGGAGCCACGATCCGAAACCGAAATCCGCGTCGAGCGCACGTGCACACAGTCATTTTTCAACTTCGTAACCGCCGTTCGAGACTGAACTATCGGGAAAACGCCAACGAACCGCACGAACTCGCCTCGCCTCGGCGTTTCTCGCTCGATTCGCTTCGATTTTTCGGCCGGTACCTGAAACGGTTCGATCTCTATCGGAGATAATCGCACGGCGACAATAATATCTTTCGCTTTCTTCGCGCACTCGTCCATCGTTCAATTCGTGTCTTTTTTGTTCATCTCCTGACGTCGTTTGGAATTTTTCCTCCGGGCATCGAAACATCTCGATCAATTAACCACGGACATGGCCGTATCCGCGCATCCGTGACATATATATATATATATATATAAAGTGTGTGTGTGTGTGTGCAGACGCACACACACACACGCACGAGCGCGTCTATAAACGTAAACGTAATTACCATATGGATAATAATATGTTTACGTGTCGTGCAGTTTATGTAACTGTTCGCCTTCAATGTGAACGCGTTCGTAAGAAACGACGGAAAGAAACGAAACAAAAAAACGAGTAGGAAATAATTATCGGCGTTGCGGAAGTCGAGCGCACGTCAGTCCGTAAGGCCGACCGTGCTCGTTGTCGGTTTCAAATTACGCCTTGGCATTCGCTCGGACGATCGATTCGTGTGTTCGGCGTGTCACGATAGTCGTCGTACAGTGCGACACGAACGGCACGAGTCGGTTACTAAACCGATCACGGTCGAGATGTCGTCGAGCCGACGCGCTCGAACGTCACGACACCGAACGTGGACATCGATTCGCGACACGCTGAGAGTCGAGTTCGGGCGTCGTCGCGACGTCACGCATCGTTCTGTAGTTCTGTGTTTCTCGGGCGGAGCGAGATCTCGCCTTCCGGTTCGCCACGTTCGGTCCGTTCGTATTCGTAGCGAGACGTTTCCGCCGTCGGACGTTTCGATCTTCGACGCTGCCGAACGATATGCGGAATCGTGTCGCGGACGAGCCGAACGTGGACGCACGGTCCGACCGTCGTCGCTAGTCTCCACGCCCTCGCGACGAGATTCGGCATCGGCCTCGACGAGACGATCCGACCGACGTCCGACGTTCGCGGGAGACGGGATGCGATCGGGTAGCGATCGCGCGGGACGTGACGGGGAACACACGACGAAGCGTGCACGTTCAGTGATGCGTTTATTTTACTACACCCACGTTCAGTACAATTACAGAAACGATTATGTCATGCCCTATGTATTTTTATAATTCTACGGCTCGTGATCCCACTACGGATTGTCGGTCGAGATCGGGAGAGAGAGAGAGAGGGAGGGCGAGAGCACGTGTCTGCGCCCGAGCGACCGTCGGCCCGCTATGCGTACGGGGATCCCGACACAGATACGGGATAACACGCCGGGTGGCTGCTCGATCACCCTCTCCACTACCCCCCCCCCCGATCGACCGACACCGATGCGTGTACTAATTCTAACAGTGTCTGTTCACTCTTATCCTACGCGTTCCTCATGCAAACGAACTGTGATGTCCGCTGTGCGCGAATGCCGACGGGGAGCCGACGCGGCGCCGTCGACGTCTCCTCCGCTCGACCTCAGTTAGGGAACAGCTGACCGTACGAGAACGGCTGCACGATGTTGTTCGCCGTCTGCAGGAACACCCTCGCCAACGCTTTCTCGATGACCGGCAGCAGCTCGGTGACGAACGAGTCGAAGTTCGAGTTGATCGCTCCGTTGACGACCTCGCCTGCGGGCAGACAACGCGCGCCACCGGTGATTTCGAATTGCGATCGCGCGCGACTTTACGACGCGTCGCTCCCTCCGGTCCGAACGCGACGTCGCGGCGCGCCGGTCCGAGGACGTCGAATCGGCGCCGGCGAACGTCGCTCGATCCTCGACAGGGAGGAGGGGCGAAGAGCACGATCCGAACGGACGTCGGTTTTGTGACAGGTGACGGGAGGATCGGCTCGGCGCGCGGGACGATCCCGCCGCCGACGGCACCGGTCGCCGTCCGCGTCCTGCTGCCGTGACCGGGTCCGTCCGGGCGCGGCCGCGTCGAGCACGAGTTCGACAACGCACGAACTCGCCGAGCGTACGGATCCGCGAGGATCGCTGTTATGCCGACGTGTGCCGCTCCGGACGACGCGCGGCGTCTCGTCCTGCAGCGTACGAGAACGTATCGATTTCGATCCGTTCGATCGGCCGCGATCGTCGTCCACACGCTCGACACGCTCGGCGGTCCTCGCTGAATCGAATCGCGCTCGGATACCGGTTCTGTTCTCGTCTCTGACATGTCGTTGCGCGTTACACGCGTCCGTGTCCGCAACGACGGTCACGAGCGTTGCGCGACTTTAGAATCGCACTCTTGTCGCTCGATACGTGCGCGCGTGAAATTACACCCGACACGCCCCCACCCCCCCATAACGAACGATAAATCTAGAACGGGGCGCCAGATGGCATAACTGTTACACCGTACTGTTACTGACCGAGCACTTTCTCGCCTCCGAACAGATTGTCCAGCTGCACGTTCCCATTGCCGATCTTGATTTTGATCGTCATCGACGTATAACGCAGATACTCTTCGCCGTCTTTGTCGTAAACCTCGCCTAGGAGCACGACGCGCCCCTTACAGTTTGCTGAAAGAACAATTTCATAATACATATATATATATATATATATATATATATATATATATATATATATATATATATATATTTATGTATGTGTATGCATGCATGCGTGCGTGCGTTCAGAACGTGTGTACAGAGTTCCGGCGGTGTTCCGTTCTACGAGAGAGCGAACCGGCGGGGCTCCTCTTTGAAAATCGTGAGACGTCAAGTGTACTCGATCTTGTGCGTCGGTTGCGACTCACTGAAATTGCCGCGCATCGGTCCGTTCCCCTTGATCGGCAACAGTAGGATCTTTCCGTCGACTGCGTACTGCGCCTCGACGTACAGGTGTGGCAGCAGCACGTCGATGTCGTAACGTTGCGTCTCGACGTTAACCCTGCAACGAAGAGATTGTAGTGCTCGCCGAAGACGACGACGAAGACGACGACGACTCGCCGCGGGCGTGCTTCGCGACGCCGACAGGCAATAGTCGGGCCGAGCCTGCCGAAACGGACACGCTCCGGACAAACGGACGACGCGAGTAGCGCATGCGAATCCGTCCGTTCCCGATCCTGTTGCGATGCGCGCGAATCGACGAACAGACGTCGTGCCGTCCGGATCGGCGGAAATCGAATGACATGTTTTTCTCTCCCGAATCCTCCTCTCCTCGAATCTGTCGTCGTGTGACGCGTGCAATCGTACGAAATGTGCTTCTGGCTACTGGCGGCGGGGGGGACCTCGCAAATATTTACATTCCGGTCGTTTGTGCGTGCGTGCGAGCGCGCGCGTCGGTCCGATGTTTGCGGACGCGCGTGTCGACACTTTAATTGACAGAGGGACGCGCCCGGTCCGTCAGACGGTCGGCCGCCGATCGCGGCTTCGGTTGACCGATGGCATTGGCGACTCGCGCCCTCTGCGAGCCCGTTCGACGCGGCCGACGAAATGTGAACCGAAAGTCGATGGGTTCGTTTCTGTTCCTTCGCAGTCGTTCGAACGGCGAGCGGCGCGAACCGATCCGCACCGGTCCGCTCGACACGTTCGCAAAGAGAGGAGAAAGAGGAGAGTGTGCGTGCGAGAGAGAGAGAGTGACCGGGCGCTCCTGTCGCGCTGAGCGGCGCGGGCGCAGCGGCGACGTTCGCGCGCGCGATACTCACTTGAGTTTGCTGACGGCGAAGTCGCTAGCGCCGTACGCTCTGACTTTGTTCGCCGTGATGCGGAGGCCGGCCGTGTTCTCGGACGCGACGAGCTCATCGATCAGCAGCGGCTCCAGGCTCGGGATGCTGAACTCGGGCACGCCTGTAAAGAACGACCGTCAGCGCAGTCCGCGAGAGCGAGCGCTCGTCGCGCCGCGCGGCGAGCGCCGGGACGCTCGGAGTGCGCGCCGCGGCCGTCCGACAACGGACTCGCGTCTCGGATGAAGTCGGCGGCGGCGTCTGCCTCACGAGACGAGAACACTCACCTGTCATTAGGTACGGCTTGAGCGACACTGCCGACTCGATCACGCACCGCTCGAAATTCGAATCGCTCACGTGGCACACGTGAATGAAATCGGCTGAAACAAGGGGGATCGGATGAAGTCGTCGTCGTCGTCGTCGTCGTGCGCCGCGGCGTACTCCGGTGCGGAGTCCGTCGACGGCGACGACGACGACGATCCGGAACGAGCCGCGCAACGCGGTTATCGACGTCACGTTCGATAACTGCGCGTCGTCCCGACGGTCTTCTCCCTGCAGGGTCGGCCGCGAGTCGATCGACCGCAATGCGGAGAACGCGACGGAATACTGGACTCGCGATCCGACACGAAGAAGACGTCCGGGACGACGACGACGACGACGCACTTCGCAGACGGTCGGACGGCCGTAGAGTCCCGTTCACTTCTCGTTCTCTCTTCGTATGAAACGAGAACGCTTTCGCATCGTCGTCGTTATCGTCCCGTCCGTTTGTCTCGCGACGATGCAAAACATGCAAGCGATGCAAACGAGCGACTCGTCGAAACGTCGTTCGCCCGATCGGGACACCGCGGCCGACTTCGCTTCTTCTTCTTCTTCTCCTTCGTCACGTCCGCGTTCACGGGAACATCACTCCCGCGCGGGGATTTTCGATCGTTCGCCCGCCGACGTCGACTCTCGGAGCGAGGAGAACGAAAAGAAGCGTTCCTGTGTCGCGCGCCGCGTCCGCTCCGCTGCGACACGAACGGCGCGTACCGTTGCGCGGTCGTCGCGAGCGAGAGTGCGAGCGAGACCGGGCGACCGACTCGTGCGTTCGGCGCGCTCGACGCGCGCCCGTCGACGTCGGAGCCGGCGCGCACGCGCTCGGCCAGCGCTCGGCGTCGGACTCGCTCGCGCGCACGGAGGAATCGGGGCCGTTTCGACACGTCGGCATTTCGAACGCGCGTCCTCTTTCGACAGACACGGTCGGCGATTTCGCACACGCTCGACGGTCGCCCACGGCTACACGCTTGCGAAACGCCGACCGTGTCTGTCGCAACCGCGTTGACCTCATATAGCGTACGCTCGTGATCGTAAACGCGCGCCGCGCGGCGAAACGTTCGTTTGCGCGACCGCGTCAGAGGACGGCGATTCGCACGGACCGCGCCACAGGCGCTCCACGAGAGGCACGCCGAGTCGGCTCGTCATACGTTTGTGTTGTGTGTGTGTGTGTGTGTATATATATATATATATATATGTATATATTATATATGTATATATGTGCAATTTCCATCCCTAGTTGTTGTTCTCTTATCGACCTGTACACCCACGCATGTCCGTATAGTCTCGTGTATTCGCGAGCATTTAGTTGACGAACAGAAATTAAACACGTCGACGTGTACTGTGCGTACACGTACGAACTAACGAACGATTCGCCTGGATCGAATTCGTTAGTGAAATAGTCTCCGGGCATGTCTCCGGGCATGTTTCGCGACGGCATCGTGTGTGACGAGCGTGTCGAGAAGAACGGAAATTCAGAAATAAACACTGCCGGAACGCATCGGACGACAGACACGTTCGACGGACAGCAGACGCCGTCGTGCACATTCGAATCGACACGAGAACGAGGACGCCGCGTTCTCGTTATGCGGAGGCGGGCGGTGTTCACGAAATACTCACGGACATCCATCGCCGTCGACGCGCGGCCGCAGAGCGTCGTCCACAGCAGCAAAGCGACGAGGCCGCGCGACGCTCGCACGTCCATTTCGTGTCCACGGGTCGGAACGCGCCGGCCGCAGGCGACTGTCGTGGTGGCGGTGGCGGCGGTGCTTCGGCGAAACGACCGTGTCCGAGCGTCGATGAGCACGGACGGACGAATGAAACGACGGCGAGATTCGGTGCGACGCTCGCGTTCGGTTCCCGGGTCCAGACGTACGTATCGGTGCGCTCGTGTCTCGTCGTGTGTTCGCGCGCGTGCGGTCCTGTCGCGTGCCACGTTCGTTGCGAATGCGAACGCTCCGGTCGCAAATTCGTTTTTATATCGGACGGCGGCCGCGCGACGGTCGCTCGCGCCGACGTAGCGCCGATGACGACGGCGACAGGGCCGCACGCTCGGCCGGTGGTGGGATGCCGAAGGACGCGCGCGGTCCGAGCGATGCCCGTCGCCGCGCGCGCACGCACACACACGATGTCGATGCCACGAGCCGACGTCTCGCCGTCTCTGTCTGTATCGCGCGCGCGTCGCCGCTCCTCGTTCGGCGCGTGCCGCTCGCGCGCACGGTCGCCCGGGCGCGCGTCCGCCGGAGCACGCTGCCGGCGCCGGACGATCGATCGCGCGAGAGAGACGAGTGAAATTTTTCGACGGAGAGACGGTCGGACCGCGGCGTGAGAGCGATCCGTCGCGACGCGACCGATTCGCACGCGGCGCGTGTGCCGTGGCCACGTCTCGACGTCGGCACGACACGGGCGGGCGGGCGGACGGCCGACCGTGCGTCTCGGTTTCGCGACGACGGCGACGACGATGTGCGCGCGACCGTTGCGTCGTTCGAACGCGTCCGCCGGTCGCGTTGGACCGCCGGCGAGTCGCATCGCACGGCGAACAATAGAGGAGAAGAATCGAACGCGGTCGCGACGAAACGAAAACGGGGAAAAAAACAGTGTGAACGACGACGACGTCGACATGCGAGACCGATCGAATGTGTCGTGTATGCACGCACGTGCACGACACGCAGGCGCGCGCGCTCTCTCTCGCATGTTCGAGCGTCGCGGACGAGCGATCGCGTTCGAAAATGCGATTCGAATTCAACGCACGCACGCAAAGTACGACACGACAGCGCGCTGAAATGTTGACATAATACGATTGTCGTTTGGACTCGTCAAGGTTTATTATCATACTTGAAACAATGTCGACGATGTGTCATATTCGCACACGCGCCGGATCGGTGTCACAGGAAACTCTTGCACATTTCGTACGTACGTACGCGCACACGTGCGCATAGTGTGTACATATATATGTGTGTATACATATATATATATACATTTATATATACATATATATATATATATATATGCATACATTGATTTTGTTTCCGAAGGAAATAAAAATAAAACGAGCAGAGAGCGTAAGAGTCGCAAAGCGTGTCTATTCGGGACCGTCTCGTCGATATCGATGGCTCGTTCGATGACGAGAAGTCAATTGAAGCGTGAAAATTGGAATTCGTATCGATGAGACGCTTCGGCATTTAAGTCGCGTGTCGCATTCCGTTCGAAGAGAGAGGCGTTCGATCAGTGTGCGCTCTGCCTGTGGTGCTCGCCGACGGCAGCGAAGCGCGAGTTCCTGACGCCGAAGCGATCGAACGACTCGGGACGACGCGGAGAAATACAGAAACGCGAGTGCGTTCGGAATCGAAGCGAGAGAGACGAACAGACGATCACGACGGACGAGACAGTTCGAGACGTGGCGACGAGGGGAGCGATGCGTCCCGAACGGACGGAACGTGTCTCGGGGAGGAGAAGAAAGGAGAACGCGGAAAGAGACCGACGGACAGACACGGACGGGAACGTGAGAAAACCGATGAGACCGATGCGGTTTCGAAAGCGGCTCCGTCGGCCAGTCGATCGGAGGAGGCGGCCGCCGCTGATATTCGATCGACGAGGCTGTTTTCACACGGCACTCGGTGGACTGTAGCCTAGAGATTGGACGCCTAGAGTCGGGTTCGCCGAAATCGTCCTGAACAAATTCAAAAACAGACGACCGCGTGGTTTTAAGAAGACGTTTAAGAAAAAAACAGCGAGAAAAAATCGATTTCGAACACTGACGGTCGATGATGTTATTGTACACGATGATCCATTGAAATCGAGAGCGATCGCACACGAGACATGTTCGACGTACACTCTTATGCTCGGCACTCGTGTACGTGTGAATATATTCATCTACATATACACACATATATATATATATATATATATATATATATATATATATGCGAGTGTGCGCGCGCGCCGATCTCCTTCGAAATGATTTCTATTGCCTGTCTGTCGTGTTTACCCACTTTTAAATATTTACATCGTTCTGTATCCTGTCGCATCATTGAAATCGTTCGCCTACCTTATTCGTAAAGCGAAACTTCAGCGTCGAAGGCATATTCAGTTATTTTTTTTCTTTATTTTCTACTCGGAAAAGCATCTCTGTTCCGGGATGCGAGCCGCGCGCGTATCGATTTTCTCGGAACGAGCGTTCAGACGGACGCACGCCGAACACACCGCGACAAGTGATGGCGGCGCACGAGCCGCGCGCCGCTCGCTGTCGGATAAGAACGGACCCGGATTCGGGTCGATCGTTCGCTCTTCGAATTATCTGGAAAGTCGGTGGTAATTTTCGATCGGCAGTCGCCCTCGAGTCGCCTCGACCGTGATTGAAGATTTGCCGATCGGACAGCGAGTTTACATTCGAAGTGAATTATATTCCCGTCTGCTACGCACATGCACGTACGTGCACGCGACGTGGAAGAGGGAAAACAAAATAGTTTTCCAGGGCTGCAATCATCGATGTAGTTCTGAAAAAAGTATCGCGAGCCGAAGCGAAACGAGTGTCCGACAATTGCGTCTGACCATTGTTCATCCCATTGTGAAAACGTGCACGCACGCGACGTGCACACACACACACACACACACATTTCACATTTAACCGACTAATCGTCTCTCCCCCTCCGCCCGGTGGTCACGAACGATCGGCCGTTACATCACCGTCCGTCCACAGAACGCGATCCGCTAATGTAATGTTAACTTTTTTCTTTACAATCGGCAATTACTGAAATTATTTAATTATATACGTACGCGCTCACACACACACACACACACACAGGCTTTGTGTGTTTACATAAACGAGAATGTGTACACGCTCGCGCACATGCATATATATATACAAATATATAAATATGAAACGTTCAAGGGCGCTGACGTTCGGTTTTTCTCCTTCAATCGCAATGCATACAGTCAAATTGATACGTTCGGACAGAATGCGAACATGCACATTTTCTTTACCATTGTCTTCTCTCATATCGCCACGATTATCATTGTTATTGTTTACCGTTTTTCGTCCTTTCGTTTATAATTCGCTTTAACTCTAACGTGCGTTCGAATCGAATACTCGTTAGTGTTCACAGCCCGTCGTATCAATATATATATATATATATATATATATATATATATATATATATATATATTCGTTTTCGATCTTCGTGCCCGACGACAATTATAATCATACGTTTGTTTAGGAGAGTGGTACCGGTCCGATGGTACATAATTATATTTTGTACATTTTAAAATAGTTTCATTATTATTATTATTATTATTGTCATCGTCATCATCATCGAGGTACACTCGAATTCATACATCTCAAATTACTAAATCGCGTGTCTTATTGACTCACACACACACACAGTAGTGTTGTGTATATTCTTTGCTGACTGCCTGGCCTAGTGGCTGTTTGCAGTTTCGCTCGCCCTTGATTATTAGGATTATTCAAAATTTCTGCTTACATACACACACACAAAAATGTATATATGTGTGTATATATATATATATATATATATATATATATATATATGTGTGTGTGTGTGTGTATACATGTGTGTATATATATATATACATGTGTGTGTGTGTGTGCCTGCGTGCGCGCTAGGTGCACAAATTAATCCTGTGCCGCTCGTACGGGAAATCGTCAAAGCATCCCGCATTGTTTCTTACGGCTTTGCTCCATATGTCCTCGGTAAGTGACGAATCTCCCTTGTCGAAGAAAGATGGCGGCATCGTGTCGATGCATTCGTGACGAATATTCGGATCTCTTCCGCTGTTTTAGACTCTTTTGCATGTTTCACACGTCGCGGCGCGCGCCCCCGACGCCGTGCAAACCGTTCCGGCGGCTTCGGCGGCGCCTCTCGACTCTTCTCAACCGCAATGCGAGAAGCGTGCGATGTCTGTTGTGCGCCGCTCTTCGGACGCCGTCGCGACCGGTGCCGTTTCGTGGCGGCGCGCCGACCGCTCCGCAGAGACACGCGGTGTTCTCTGAACGTCGGCGGCCGACGACGACGACGACGAGACAATATTTCGATTCAAAACAGTGTCGCGATCGATTCGATTCGCGCCTGTGTCGTGCACCTGCGAGGCCGGCCGTCGGACGTCGTGCGATCGGCCTTCTTCGCTCACGTCGCAAACACGGGACATTTCTTGTTTCGCGTCCGTTTACGGATCGACTCGTAAGGACACGATCGTTCGTCGCGCCAGAACATGAATACTTATCGGCAGTTGATGCGCCGCACGTTCGTGTCTCGGACATTAGCGTTTATTATTGTTATTGTTATTGTCATTGTCATTACTCTGTTTCGATTCGTTTCGGAGACGGGAGCGTGTGTCTGTGTGCGCGCGTGCCGTTTTCGTTGCCGGCCGGCAAAGGGGAGCCTGAATCGTTTCCTGACGAGGTTACGTTCGACGAATCGTCGCCTAAACGCGCAGACACGTTCGTCGATAGAGAGTGTCGGCGGCGGTTCGGTCGTCCGCGCTGTTTTGCCAGTGTTTTCGATCAGCGTCTTATCCGGCGGTGCGTTCTCTCGCGGTCGTTCCGCTTACGTTTTTTCAGCCTCGTTCGAATCTTCGCGGCGTCCGTATTGGAGACTGAACGAAGAAAAGACGGTGATAAAAAGCGAGAAACTATTATATGTCGCCGTCGGCGTCAACGCGCGCATCGGTTTCGATCTCTGTCCGCGTGGAAGTCCGACACTTCGGCGCGTTCGTTTTCATCGAATGTCGCGGATATGTCGACGGTCACGAGCGGCGGACACGACCGCGGAAATTGAGTCCGGGACGAAACGTCGGTGCGGTGTCGCGAAGGTATTAGCACGCGGCGACGTGCTGGCTATCGGCGCCATCGCGAGCCACTTTCGAGAGGAACGGCTCGAAGGTCTCGTCGTCGGGCTCGCGGGAGAAAGATTTTCACCGGTTGTCGGCCGGGCGACAGCGCGCCAGGCTAAAGTGTTCGAGATGTCGGATTCGAGTCTCGCTCGGTCCGCGAAGTTTTCTCCCTCCGCCCGAATAATTGTTTAATGCATTTCATCGGAAAAACAATTACTTAAATAATGCTCCCTTGCGATACTTTTCCGCAGATTGAACGATTTGTTCGCGGGTTCCTTTCTGCATTATTTCGCAAACACATCCGCGTATTAAAGTGATCACGCGGTGTATTCCACGGAATAGTGTGTGTGGAGAAAGGTATAAAATTGCTTCATGGATACACCGCGTGATCACTTTAGTACGCGGATGTGTTTGCGAAATAATGCAGAAAAGAACCCGCGAACAAATCGTTCAATAGCCGGAAAAGTATCGCAAGGGAGCATTATTTAAGTAATTGTTTTTCCGATGAAATGCACTAAACAATTATTCGGGCGAAGAGTCGTGTAAGCTAGAGTCGAGTATCGAAGAAAATATGGTGCGGAAACTTTGGAGCCTTTTTTCTCGAAAACGGCTCGACGGTGCTAGAGCCAGTACGTTACTACATATATATATATATATATATATATATATATATATATATATATATATATATATATATTAATACCTCTCGGATACCGTACCACCGCTGCACGCAGTTTGGCCGCAAACTCAATTTCCGCGGTCGTGTCCACCCCGCCGTCAGATCTTGTCGACGTTCTGCAAACAGTACGCGCACGGTTCGGTCGTATCTCGCCGTCAATGATCCGTCGCCCGCCGTTAAAAGTTCGCCGTCGAACGTCGCCGAGACGTAATTTTCAAAATAATAAACGAGACACACTGCGACGAGCACGTCGCCTCGCGCGTTTGTATTCGACGGCGCCATCTCTACGACGCCGCTGTACACGTTGTTAGACAAATTCTAACTTATCGATACTTCGTCTGTCTATTTCGTTCCCCGGCCGAGGTTCGCTCGTTCGCTGTTAATGCTCTATCGTGGAGGATACGTTGTAACACCAGACCGCACACTTTCATTTCATCTCGTAATCACATACGTACCACACATGCATACACACATATAGATGTATGTATGTCAGTACATGGATCGATATGTGAATAGATGGATGATAGTGACCGACTCTACATGAGAGCAATGCTTGAACGTTATCGAAGATGCGAGATCTTGATACCATCTCTCCGGATAGATAATTAACTGCTGCTTGTTGAATTCATTGTTAATGTACTAGATTTTTGTCCTTCTTATGTATCTGAAAATACATACGCACACGTGTGTATATATATATATATATATATATATATATATATATATATATATATATGCATAATGAGAAATGGAAGACGAGCTAAGCAGCAGCGTAGTCGATCGCAAACCAAATTGCATTTTCACTTTTCCACGATTTGCATTCGCTTTGTCGAGACTGTTTGTTTGATTGGCAGAAATGAAAAATATTCCCTCACTATTAATATGCGACACGATGAATAATACAAACATATGTCTCGTTCACGTATCGATTTCGATTATATTACATCGATCGATCGGTACCATAGAGTCCTGTACATTCGAAATCGTTGTCTGCACAAGTAGATGATTTCGATTTAAACAGATCGTACGATCATTGTCGTCATATTCAGGCATTGGTGTGTGTATATATATATATATATATATATATATATATATATATATATATATATGTACATATATTCCATAAATGGATACGTCGCGCATTTATTGAAAGTCCAATACAAAACATGTTAACTGATTCCACGATCCTGATCGTCGATAAATCATAACTCGACTATAGTTGTAAACTTCATGGAGGAAAATAAAAACCGGCCAGAAACGATCATATGACGACTTTATGCGATTTCGATGGTGCAGTGTTCTGAACTCTCGAGTGTATCTCACGCTTCCATTGTTGTTTCGTAATTGATGCAGTGACTTTTTCTCAGAGAGAATACTGTTCAGAAGCAGTGCACACGTTCGAAATCGCTTCGCTCGTCCCCTCACTTCGACAAACTTACAAGCGATTCTGGTCGAATTGTGTCCGATTATCAATTCTAGCAAATTTCTTTTTTTCGACATACGGACATGTACATACATATATATACATACATATATATATATATATATATATATATATATATATATATATGTATATATATATAAAGAAACGGTAGGGAAGACAACAAATCAAATATCGACTGACACTAATGCAACAATAATAATTCTATATATATTTTTTAAGACAGATCAGCTCGTTTCACGCTCTCGGCATTAACGTCCCGTTGAAAGTAGACAATAAAAAAGCATGTGCGATTGTAATTCATTCTAATCGCTCTCCGCTCTATTAACATTTGAATTCATACTGACATACTGACATTTTCTATAAATCACCTCTTCAATTTCACTTCATCATACGATAGTTATAATTCATCCGGCGCTGAATTTATAGTTAATTTAATTTTTATTTCTTACAGTTTGTTTAATTACAGTATTTTTTCAATAAAAAAAAACATTATATATATATATATATATATATATATATATATATATATATATATATATATATATATATATATATCTTACAGTACTATGTGTATACACACAGATTCTTAACATTACTTTTCTAAGATAAATATACAGACCATTAATATTTATAAACTTTTTAAATCAAAGAATGTAGGAATATGTATGTGCTTACATATATATATATATATATATATATATATATATATATATATATATATATGTATATAAGACATGTTCACATGTCCCTACACTATCGTTAAATATTTTTGGATAAAATCACCAACTTATAATTAGTATGCGCACAGACACATGCGCGCGCGCACGTACGCGTGTGTACACACACACACACGTGTGCCACGTATCTTATACATAATGTGAATGATATGTACACAGTCGAGACGACGATGGAACCGTCACGTCCTCACGCTATCCACGCTTCGTACGGTATGTTCGCGAACAGGTTCTCCATGAAGTTCTTCATGATGCCGATCAGTTTGCTCTTCAGATCCGGTTTCATCTCCTTCAGCAGTTCCTGCGCGTTCGTATTGATGAAGAGGTTGAGTGCCGCCTCTGTGAAAATATCGCGACACATCACGAGACGTTACAATTTGATCGGACGATGTCTGGCCGATCGGCCTCGGGTGTCCGTCGAGGCGACCGTGTCGGAGGCGTGTGCCGCGCGCAAACGATCGTACAATGATACGAACGGCGGACTCTTTAGCGGCGGAGGAGCGTCGAACGTCGAATTTCAGGCGCGGTGAAAATTGATTTTCGAACGAGAAGTATTGTGTGTGTTGGGGGGGGGGGTAGGCGTCGTTTCCTCGCGCGGCGCTGTTGCGATGCATCCGGACGATCGTGCAGAAACGCGAAACGGAAAAAACGGCACGTCGATAGTCGAATCGATTTCGTGGCACCGTCCTCGGGTATTCCGTATCCGAGACGATGGGTAGACGCTCGTTTGAGGCCGCGCGCGCGAGCAGCGCGGAGAGGCACGGGCTCGTTTCTGTTCGTGCGATTGTGCAACGGTCGGCGGTTCTTGCGTATTTTTTTTTTTTTTTGAAAAAAAAGAAAGAAACGCGCGAGTCGAGGCCCGCCGACCGCTTTTACACGCGTCCGTGCTGTCCGCTTCCGTGCGTTCCGAACCGAAATCTGCACGTGTTCGACGGTGCCGAACTGAAAATGATCGTGCGAAGAAAGCGGAACGGACGCGTCGCGTTTCGAAGTAACGGGGTTTGTGCCGAAACGGAAACGAGATTCGCTCGAATTCGCCGCGCGACATGTATTGCGAGGGGGAGGGTGGGAGGAAAAAAACACACACACACACACACGTATCCGAAGAGAAAACAGACGCGAGCAGCGATCGACGATCTCGCCACGAATCAGTCGATGCGACAATGACAGATCCGCAATCGTTTCTGCGTGCCTCTGTCTCGCTCTCCTTGTCGTGTTGTGTGCACGAACGTGTAACGGCTCACAGTGTGTACTCGACTACCGCGTTCGAAAAGATTTCTCTCGGCATACCTTTCAAAACGGACACACTATATACATATATATATATATATATATATATATATATACATATATATATATATATATATATATATATATATATATACATATATATATATATATATATACATATATATATATATATATATATATATATATATATATGTATGTATATGCATACATGTATGCACACATGCCGATTCATAAACGAATACAGTCACAGTATAAGACGAATGGTACCTGCGCGGGTCAACAATGCTGACTTGTATTTTTCTTTGCTCGGTCGAGACCTGATATACAGTAATGAAGGCACACGTGTGCTTCATTAACTAACCAATTGCGTTGAGATAAGTTAAAGAAGTTGCACGCGAACCGTCGCATCGTAACGGTGCATTCGCGATGGACTCGCAAAGATAATGAGGCGTTTTTCATCTCATTCTACGCACGACGCGCCGTCGGCGCACACTCGCACCACGACGACACTTACAGACAGAGCATATTTCAGTGCTTCGGCGGCGTGTGTCGTTTGTTCCGTTTCCGTATTTTTAATCGGTCCGCTCGAGCTGGAAACAAACGACGACGACGACGACGACGACGACAATAACAACGGAAAGAATAACTGCCGCGCGACGACCGGCATTGCCGTTCCGAAGGGGCGCGCGCCCCGGCGACACGACGTCGACGCTCGTGCGATCGAACCGATCGATGGGCCGTTCAACGGACGAGAGCCGAACGACGGACAGCGTGTCGACGCGGCGTGAAATCTGCGCGACGTCTACCAGACGATACTTACGTAGCACAGTGTTCCCGTCGTGGACGTTCTCGACGCCCATCTTTATGTCACGGACGGTGAAGTCCATTTTCATTTTGTCGACACTCATGTATGTTTGTCCGTTTATTTTGTGCGGCAGCGCCTTGAAGTAGATCTTGACTTTGACGCCCTCTGTTGTAAACACGCCGGTCAGTGCACGCGGCAGATGCACATGCATGTGTGTATACACACACACGCGCGCGCGCGCGCGTGCGTACGTGCGGGATACGAACCGTACTCGCCCCAGTAGTCGCCGGCGCCGGACGCCTTCACCAGGATCAGCACGCCGCTCGATCGATACTTGGCCTTGGCGGTGATCCGCGGTATGAAGAACGTCAACTGGAACTGGTGCGTGTCGAGGTCGGACCTGTCGGAACGGATTCGTGAGACGTTACGTTACGGCGCGCGCGGCGCGCGACCACCGACCTGACGGCCGTCACCGTCATGTTGCTCACGCCGTACGCCTCGATGCTCTGGAAGCTCGCCCGGTAGCCGTCCGGGCCGGATCCGAGCGAGATGCCGATCTCGTCGATGATTATCGGCTCGACGTCCGCGACGCCCAGCTCCGGAATGCCGCGACGGAAGTGCTCGACGAGCACGTTCCCGCTGTTCCTCAGGCACTCGTCGACGGCCGGGTCGGCCTCGTAGCACCGCTGCACGAAGTAAGCTGCAACGCGACACGAAACGCTAGGTCCTTACGCTTCGGCGAAGTCGACTACGGGAGTGCGGAGGCGGCCGCGGTCCGACCGGCGGAGGTCGGTCGACCGTTCCGACCGAAATGCGCGGCGCTCGCTTCGGCCGCCCGTTTCGGGACGGACCGCGTTATGTCGACGGGACCGCGTTGTTTCGCGGGGTGAATTACCGACGCGACGAACGCGAAACGTCGCGGACGTCGACGAACCTCTCCGTCACGCGTGCGCGCGGTCGTCTGTGAATGTCTCGACGTGCGCGCGTGTGCTTTTTTCCCCGCGAAAGGGAAAAAAACACGCATACGTGCACGCGGCCCGCACGTACGTTCGGAGCGATTCGGATAAGAGTTTCGATCCGGATGCGCGATCGCAGCCGCACGGATCGACCTGGCGAGACGAGAAACGAGAAGAGGGAAAAAAACGACGACGACGACAACGGCAGAATTTCACTTTCGACCCGCTGCCGCGCAATAGAAAAACAAGCGCGCAAAGTAGAGATCGCGATGCGTTTTTTATTGTGTGTGTGTGTGTGTGTGTTTCTGTGCATCCGTCGAAAAAGGAACGAGGCCCGTGCGAGCAGCGTCCGAGGCGCGCGTCGAACGCGACACCACTTTCACTGAAAGTAGTCAATTACGCGTATTTTCCGCACACCGCATCCTCGTTCCGTCGTTTTCACTTTACGCTCGGATCGTTTTTTTGTCGTCGTGTTTTTTTTCCCCTTTCATTCCAGTTTGCACGAGTATCATATGGCGGCCGCGCGAGATCGCACGAACGCGTGCGTGCGCGCACGGAATGTTTCGGTGAAAATCAACGAGCCGGTGACGCGGCCGACAGAACGGGGATCTCGAATCGCGATTACGACGGCGTCGGATCGTAAAAGAGGCAAAAACGAAAGGAATCTCCGTGACGCACGGACACCTCGCGGCGCGTCCGGTCGCCCGTGCGGCGGACGCGCGTCCGCCGTCTCACGTCGACAGTCGGCGCGAACCGTTCCGAAGAACGACGTCGCCCGCCGACACGAAGGAATAAAAGGAGAAGACGACGACGAATCGTCTCTGTTTCGATTGTCTCCCGTTTTTCATTGTTTCGCGTGCCGTTCGTTCGCACTTCGACCCTCTCCCGACAGGATCGCGCCGTCTAGACGACGGCGGACATTTTTTTTTAATTTCATTTTCAAGTCGGTACGATCGAGCGCCGCTCGAGAGACTGTTCCTCGAGAGAATGTTCGGCCGATGCCGCAGCAGGTCGATACGTGGAGAATGTTCTCTCACTTCTCTTGGACTCTGCGACGAACGAATGAAAGTTTACGCGGCACGTCTATTGGGAGATGTGTTTTTTTTTTCACAAATCGTATATGTATATACACACCGCCATAACAATTTATAAATTCGATGGTGTAAATTCGGATATCGAGTCTCTCATACAGCTTGATATTCTAATAATTAAAAATTGGTCAAGAGTGAAATAAATATAGAGCAATAAAGAACAAAGATATTTTCACGCGCCCCGTGAAACTTGTTAATTTCGACAACTACAGATATGTATGTATATATATATATATATATATATATATATATATATATATATATATATATATATATATATATATATACACATATACATATACGTATATGTATATATATACACACACATATATACATACGCACACATACATATGCTTATACACACACTGGCGTCAGTTATTATAGAATTAGAATAGGAGCAGCAGTGCTCTCATCTCTGTATTCTGCTTACACCTGTTCGTGACGAGTAGGTGTTAATGAACTTTTCGTAAACGAACCGTCGATCGAACGAAGCGTACAAGTGGAACGCTGGATATATGTGTGTGTGCTGTGTGTATATACATATATATATATATATATATATATATATTCACTATGTAAACATTAGCAGGTATGTTTTGTTCCGTCGTGTGTGTGCGTGCGTGCGTGCGTGTGTGTGCGCGCACCGATTCGTTCGACCGACACAACGTGTTCACAGTTATCCTAACCTGCTGCCTCATGCGATCGTGTACGTTAACTGGGTTTGTGTGCTACTCGGCCCAACTGTTGTTTCGTCGGTCTCTGGCATCACCGTTCGCAAATAATGCAGTACCGTGCTCGCGCGCACGCACGCTTATGTCCCGTCGTAGGTAGATGCGTATAACGCAGAACAATACGAAAATAATGAAACGATTCGCATTCCGAGTACGTCGGGGCGGTTATGAGCGTAACGGTGCGACGTGATCGTTCCGATTTCTAAACAAGAACGGTCCGGGTCGAACGGACGGACGGACGGACGAACCTACATACGTTTGCGGCGTTGTTGTTGTTGTTGCGGAGGACGCGCGGGAACGATACGCCCCGAGCTCCGGTGCCGGGACCGCCGCACGTGAGCGTGCGGGCGGCACTTTTTGACGTTGACAGACCGTGTCCGGAAGGGACGATCGACGCGAGGACGGGACGTCGACGGCTTCGACGGCGCGTTGTCGCGCCGGAGCGCCCTGCGCCCCCGCGCTCGCATTCCTGTCGACATCGACGGGCAGTCGATCGTTCTCGGCCGGTCCGTTCGGTCCGAACCGGACGGGGTGCGACTGTGCCCGTTCGCTTATCGAATCGAACGCGACGTTTATAATATTATTCCGTTCGGATTTGAATATCGTTTGTGACGCGCGCGCGCGTGCTATGCGTGCATTTACACTACGATATACATGTGTATATATATAAATGAGCGCGCGTGTGCGTGCACACGTTCGGTACTCACGTTGGTATTGTGCGTCCGCTGCATTGCTCTGTCCGGTGACGGTGGGCGTCGTAAGTGCGGCGACGACGACGACGAGGAACGCCGCTCGCGCCCGCAACACCCGGCGAGTCTTCGGTACACAGATCGTCGACATCATCGTCATCGAGCGAATGTTTCGAGTGTCTCGTCGCCGAACGTCCGCTCGCTCTCTCTTGCTGTTCGACCGACCGACCGACCGATACTGAGCCGTCCGCGGCCGTGACTTTGACATTCGAGCGCACGCAGCTCGTCGTTCTTCGCTCGTCGACCCTCTCTCCGCGTGGATCGTTCCTCTCTCGCTCTCGTCGACGCTCCCGAGCGTCGGCGCTCGCTCTCTCTCTCTCTCTCTCTCTTTCTCTCTTCATCTCCCTCTCCCCACGTCGACGTGAAAGACGTGTCCGGGAATGTCGAAGCGAAGAGGCGACGACCGCTGTCATTGGTCGACTAGCGGTACACGGATCCGTCGCACGTACGCAACGCGCGGCCCGTGCTCGTTCGGGGAATGAACCGAGAACGGTCCTCGAACGCGCGCGCCTGCACGTCCTCGCCCACGTCGGGAGCGGACGGCCGCGTTTCGGCGTTTAAGGGACGCGCGCGACGTCCGGACACGCCTGACGCCCGTTCTCGGTCCGAAAGTGCGGACACTCGCGCTTCACTGGCGTCGTCGTCGTCTCGAAACACAGACCGTAAAACGTCCAGGGTTCGAACTACGATCGCTGTTATGCGAGCGTTCGTTTGTCGAGAAGAACCGTTTCCAAACGAAAAACACATCGGCGGAACAGTGTTCATCTGATCGCGCGCACTCGCCACGATCTCGATCGAGTCCTCGGCTCGGTTCGACGGCGACGTCGACGCGCGCGCGCACGCACTCTTTCCACGTCGGTCGAGCATCGGCGCTGGCCCGTTCCTTCCGCGCGATCGAGCGCCGCGCGAGGACGGACCGCCGTGCACAAATCAACGCACGTCGAAGCCGTACAGCGAGTTCACCTCCTCCTCGCCGTTCGGTGTGCTCGGCGCATACGTCGCCGCCGCCGTCGCCGTAAAATTTGAACGTTCGGCCGCGGCGCCGGCGCCGCGCTGCTTCCTCCTCCGCTGTGCCGTCGCGTACCACACCGCACAGCCGGACGCCGACACGAACGCGACGACGCCGCACGCGATCGCGACGATCGGCGCGACGCCGGACGTGTCCGACGCTTCGTCCGTTCCGTCGACGTCCGTCGCTTCCGCTCGGGGTGTCGTGGCCGCGCCGTCGGTGTCCTCGCGCTCGGCCGGAGCGCGGCGGCCGGACGAGTCCGCTTCGTCCGTTATCGCGGAGATCGACAACAGTTTCGAGCTCGTCGCGTCGGCGACGTGCAGGACGCAGCCGATGCTCTCGTAGTCGGAGATGTCCTTCACGGGAACAGTCAACGCGACCGTCGACGTCGGCCGGCTCCCGTTCGTGACGCGTTCGCTCGATATCGTGAGCGACGTCGACGTCGGCCCCGAGACGCGCCAGTCGACGCGCAGCGGCGCCGGCGAGAAGCCGTTGTACACCGCGCACGTCACGACCGCCCGCCCGCTCTCGTCGACCGCGAACGTCACGTCCGTCGCCGACAGCACGCACTGTAACTTCTCGTGCACGCTCACGTTCTGAACGGGCCGATACGACATCTGCCTCGGCTCCGCACACTTCGCGTCGACAGTGCGGCCGGGTCGCCACGGGAGGAACCTCCGCAGCCTGCAGTCGCAGATCAGCGGGTTGTCGAGCGCGGACAGGCGGCTCACGTTCGCCGCGTCCAGAAACACTTCGACGGACCGCAGCCGATTGCCGTCGACGAGTATCTCGGCGACGCCGCCGACGCCGAAGGCGTGCTCGTCGACTCCGCTTATCCGATTCGACGACAGGTCGACGTACGCGAGCGACCTCGCGCCGCCGAACACGTCGCGCTCGATCCGCACGAGCTCGTTGTTCCGCAGGTCGAGGTGCGCGAGGCGGTCGAGCCCGCGGAACGTCGCGCCGTCGAGCCGCGCGATCCGGTTGTCGCTGCAGTCGAGCACCGTCAGCGACGCGAGTCCGCGGAACGCGTCGCCGTCGATCGTCCGTATCGCGCAGTGGTCGAGGTCGAGGATCGACACGAACGACATCGACGCGAACGAGCGGGCGCGCAGCGTCGGGAAGCGGTTGTGCGACAGCCGCACCCTGTACAGCTGTCCGCTCCCGTCGACGACGACCGGCACGTCCGTGAGCGATCGGTTCACGCACGAGACGGTCGTGAAGATGCCGCCGTCGCACGTGCAGCGCGCCGGACACTCCTGGCCGGTGTCGACGAGCAGCGTCGCCGCGACGAGCACGCACACGGATACACGCGCGAGCGACATGTTCGGACGGCCGCGTGAGGAACGGACGCCGACTGCACTGCCGCCGCTGCGCACGTCGCACACGCCTTCGAACCGGCGGTGTCCGATCCACATCCGCCACTTGCGACACAATGTTTTTTCCGCGGTGTTGACGCATCGACCGCTGACGAACGAACGGAAATGACAGGATCCGATATCACTGACGCACACACACACACGCACACACACGCGTGCATGCTTCATTATCACCGCAGTATTATCCGGAGAATGTAACTGAATGTTATTATGAAATCCGTTGCTGTTGTACGCCGACAGCACGAACATGTGCTACGTCATGCGTGTGCGCGCACGCACGCACGCACGTCCGACGGGCACGGATGGCACGAGAATCAGTCGATGTTGAGACCGTATATCGAGTTGACTTCGTATTCGCCGTTCGGCACCGTTTCCGTCGTCGACGTTATCGCCCATTCGGCAGCCGAACGGCGGTCGGGCCGGCGGTCGACCGAGTCGACCGTTTCGTAGTCATTGTTGTCCGTCGAGCGGTCGTTTCTGTTCCGCCGTTTGACGACGTGCAATGCCGCGCAGGCGGAGATCGAGACGAGCGCCGCGACGCCGCAGACCGTCGCGACGATCGTCGCCGTTCCGGGGCTCGGATCGCCGTCCTCGTCGCTCGGCGCCGCGCGCCTTCGAGTCGCGTTCACGCGCAAATAGTACGTGACGTCGTCGACGCCGCAGACGATCTGCTCGCAACCGGCGGCCGGCGTCCGGTCCGCGGACCCGCGTCTCCGGACGCGGCCCGATCCCCGCAGCGGGCACCCGCCGTCCGCGTCCGACGCCGGAGCGGCGCCCGCCGGGCACGCGGCGTCCGCCGGCCCGCCGAGCCGGCCGTCGGCCAGACGGGTCGTCGCGCCCGTGAACGACGACCAGCAGTGCAGGTCCGTCGCGGACACGCCGGACACGCGGCGTCCGGCGGCGGCCGGCGGCCGGCCGCACGTCGCCGCCTTCGCGTCGACGCCGCGCGCGCGGATCCAGTCCCACAGCGGGATCAGGCCGCAGTCGCAGACGAGCCTGTTGTTCGCGAGCGTCAGAATTTGCAGTTTCGGAACGTGCGGAATGATCGCGAGGCGCGCGAGCCGATTGTTGTTCAGCGCGACGAGCGCGAGATTCGGATTGTTGCCGAAGCTGTCGGCGTGCACGCGTTCGATCTCGTTGTACGACAGATCGACGTGCTGCAGGCTGCGCAGGTCCCTGAACAGTCCGGCGTCGATCGCGCGCAGTCTGTTCTTGAAGAACACGACCCTCTCTATCGATTCGGTCGCGCGGAACAGAGTCGGGTCGAGCGCGACGAGGTCATTGTTGCTGCAGTAGAACACCTGCAGCGAGCGGAGGTCGCGGAGCGCGGCGCCGGCGACCGCGCTCACGCGACTGTAGCTGACGACGAGCACGCTCAGGTCCGGCAGCGACGCGAACGCGTGCTCGTCGATCGTCGTGAGCGCGTTCGACGACAGGTTCAGCTTTCGGAGCGTCGCCGGCAGCCCGGCCGGCACGGCGGTCAGCGACGCCGAGGCGCAGTCGGCCGCCGTTTCGTCGGGGCACGCGCACGCCTCCGGACACGTTCGCTCCTGTGCGGCGGCGGCGGCGGCGGAGGCGGAGGCGACGACGACGACGACGAAGGCGACGGCGACGGCGACGACGAACGGCACGAGCGATTTCAGCGACGGACGCGCAGACAATCGAACGCACGTCGTTTTCATTGTTCGCGTCGGAGCGCGCGGTCGACGCGTGCGCGTCGTCGCGGAGACGACGACGCTAGGATATCGAGAGGTCGAATCGCGAGCGGCGGCTCCTGCGCGCGCGTGCGCCTCCTCGGCGCTCGAGTCACCGCGCGGCGTGCATCTGTCTCTCTTTCGTACACGTCGTCGCGACGAAAACGAACGAACGGCGCGTGTAACGCCGGCGAACGCGGACGAGACAGCGGCAGACGGAGACGACAGTGGCACCGGTCGCTTGCCGTCGCGCGCGAAGACGACACGCGGCGAACTACGACGGTCGCCGTCCGCGACGGACATCGCGCGCGTTTTCGTCCGTGTCACGCGTACGATCTCGCCGCACTGTCACGAACGGGCGACTTTCGTTTCGGGTCTCTGTCACATTTATCGTTCGCTATAAATACGAATGAATCAGAGCGCGAGCGTGCCGCGCGCGCGACGGGGCGCGGCCAGAGCCGATAGCGATTGCGTTAAGGACGGCGCACACGGTGCGCGTTTCGACGCGACGCGCCCGACGAACCGAGCGGCCGGTCGGGCCGTGGACGCGACGACGCCCGAACCGGTCCCGTCCGGCCCGCCCGAATCGAACGCCGGCGGACGAAAGTTTCCCGCGCGGCCCTCGACTCGGCCTCGTCGTCCGCGCTCGCGTGCCGCGCCGGCGCTACGTCCGCCGTCCGTCTCGCGCATATTCGACGCGTTCGGACGTCGACGGCGATGATTCACCGTCGCGCCGCTCGACGTAAACGGCTTCGTCGGATATCTCTGATCGTCTACGGCGCCCTTCACTTTCGTCGATGATAATGATAATCACATTCGGTCACACTGTATTTCGTATCTCCGTGCCACTGTGCCCGCGCGGCCGACACACGATTATTCGCACGCGCGCATGTGTTTATGTGTGTGTGCGTGCGTGTGCATGCATATATATATACATGTATACATATAATATATTGCGACGTGTTCTGCGTCACTGTCTTCTGTGCCGTCTCAACACTCCGAGGACGATGGTGTCGCCCTCTAGATGCGCACGACAATCGACACGATTCGAAAGTAATCGGTTGGGGGGCGTGTGCGCTTCCACGCGTTCAGACCGACAGGCGTATCGGGTCGCGCTGTCCGTCCGAACGCGAAACGCGGTGCTGCGGGGCAGGCGGCAGTGTCTCGACTGTTCGTGCGTGCGTGCGTTTCGTTTGTGTTGTCCGGGAACGGTGCGTGTGACGCGCTGTCGTCTGCACGCGACGTTTTCTCCCGTCCGTTTGTCCGGTCTCGTGCGTCGTACGAACACGAGTCGCGGGAGCCTCGGCCGGCTCCCATCTTTCGAATCTACCTGTCGTACCTGTCGACTCGAATGAAACAAAGTGGAGGAGGAGGCCGAAATCAATGTTTATTTTCAAGTCACAATATACATGTGCGAACGTGCGCGCTCGCACGGCACGGCGCACGAATCGACTTCTCAACTACTCTACATTTGACCTACATCTAAGCGAAATTACAAAGAGGAAGAGCGTAGCGTGTACGTGAGTGTCCGTCGGCTAGGGCGGCGACTACGCCGGCACGAGGAACGTCTGCACGGGCACGTGCGTGAGCAATTTGTTCGCGATGCGCCGGAACTGCTCGGCCAGCTGCGACTGCAGCTGCGGCATCATCAGGTTCAGCACCTCGTGGCCGTTCTCGCGCAGGAACAGGTTCGTCGCCTCGACTGGAATCATAGGTAGCGCGGGTTCAAGTCGCGTGCGCGCTCGTTACGGCCCGACGAAGAACAATTTTAACGAGACTCACTGAGCACGCGGTTGTTGTTGAATATCTTCTTCACTTGCATGCCGACGCTCTTGATGACGAGCTTCACTTTCAGCGCCTCGACGTTCAGGTAGTTCTGACCGTCCTTCGGCGTGTTGCTCACGCTGCCGGTCAGCATCGCCGTGATCCCGTCTGTCGACGAAACACAAATGAACGTGCACGCGCGTCTGCCTGCGTGTCGCGGGGTGTCCGCGGGCCGACGCCGGTTCTGCAGAGCGTTACCGCGCGAATCGAACGCGAGGTCGACCGCCAGCCGGTGGCGATCGCGAGACACGCGCGGCCGGGACGGTCCGACCGGGGGCGGGTGGTCGGAGCGAGACACACGCATCGTTCTCGTGCGTTCCGACGTGAGGGCGTCTGCGGGGCGAGCGTGCGACCGCGGAAGATGGCAGGGCGCGTACCTAGAGCGGCGTGGAACGTCCCGTTCCCGCTCGCCGGCAGAATGATGAGGACGCCGCTACTCATGTACCTCGACTCGATCATCAGGTGCGGCATCTTGATCGTCGCCTCGAACGGCTTGCCGTTCTCGCTCAACCTGTACGACAACACGAGAACGCGGAACGTTAGCGACGACGGGCGAGGGGGACGCGCGCCGCGCGCCGCGCGACGTCGTCGCCTCTCACTTCAGCCGCGTGACAGTGAAGTTCGTCGCGCCGTACACGTCGAGCTCCTTGAGCGTGATCTTGTAGCCGTTCGGCCCGGTCGTCAGCGACAGCGACAAGTCGTCCATGCGGAACGGGTCGACGGTCGGCAGCTCGACGTCCGGTATGCCCTCCTTCAGGTACGGCCGCAGGTGGTGCAGAGCGGAGATCAGACAGGAAATCAGCTCCGGGTCGTTCTCGCGACACTGTTTGATGTACGGAGCTGCGATCGAGAGAGAGAGAGAGAGAGTGAGTGAACGCACGCGTCGGACATTGTCGCGCACGATTTGCAGTGACGATCCGGACGCAGCGTGCGCCGGATCGGCGAACGTCCGTCGACGACGCCGCTCGGCCGCTCGTACGCCCGCGTGCGCTTCTATTCGCGATTTAACATTTACGAACGCGGTTGTGATCGAGCGGAATGGAAACGCGCGTGTGTGTGTGTGTGCATGCGTGTGCGCATATACACACACACACACACACACACGCACGAATCCCGATCGTATGTACGTTTGAAATTCACTGGATCGCTCTCATCAGTGCGACTGTCGGTTTCGTCCTCCACTCGCACTATCAGAACAGAACACGCGCATCTGTACGTAGACCGCATCGATCATCATCGGACTTGACAATGGAGACGTTGCGATTGTGAAGCGAGCGCACGCGCGCACGCACGCCGACGAGTGTCTGGTACGTAACGATCAAAACGTTTCCAGTTCAACGTGTTCGCTTCCGGTGTCGCGCTTTGCGTCCTTACGTGACACTACTCGCCGTTTATACATGTTTATCGAATGTTTATACATTTTAATATTATCGCAGTCGCCCGTTCATCCACTCGACAGAACGTACACGAAACGTGTGTACGTCGTACGATCGGTGATTTCGGCCGTTTGTCGATCCGTTTATTCCCCGCCCTCGATCGCCCGCTCTCGCGCATTACCTACGTCGTGCGTGTATATATATGTATGTATGTATATATATATATATATATATATATATGTGTATATGTATATGCATATATATATATATATATATATATATATATATATATATATATATATAATACGGACAATGGTTCCGAAACCGATCACGGTAAATAACTGACGAATTCGAAACTGTTTTGTGCTTTCTGAATGGATGCTCGTGCGCGCACATTGAAAAATCCACGCATAATTTAATAGAACAAGCAATAAGCATTCTTGTAAATTCGTATTTGCTCATCTGCGTTCGTGTGTGCACACATACATACAAACGTATGCGTGTGCGTATGCATACACACATTCGATAGAGTCGCCCGTGCCGAAACCAAAATCACAAAAAAAGTTTCCTTTGCAAAAGGGTCGATCGTGACGAGTTGCGTGGTCCAAAATAGAAACGCAATTTCATCATCGGACTAACAACCGAATTACACAATTGACTTTCGTTCAAATTATGATTATTTACGTGAACGGTGGAGCGGTTTTCACGATGATACACACGAACATAACTACATTTTTAATGGACCGCTCGACACTATACAACAGTTTACGTTGCGAGGAGATTTCATTCAAATTTTTCAATGACCGCCCTTCCGCGCATCTCGCTAACAAGAAGACGAAGAAGAAGATCCCGAACCGAAAAGCTGGCGCTCCCCGACCACCCGATTGCCGAATTGAACGAATCAATCGCTCTGTAAGTAAGTTAAAAAAGTAAGGATAAAAAAGTTGCTGTTAACAAACGTTTGACAACTGTAAATGACGACTGTACTGAAGGTCACCGATGTTGAATGTTTCTTTTATCGAAGGCGACTGTGTCGAATGTGCACTGTTCACATACGTACACACACATGTATATATGTATATGTATGTGTGCGTGTGTAGTGTATATACATGTGTCCTCTGTGCATACGTAATTGTAAACATAGCTGCATGTTTACTCAAACACGTGCGAATCGTCAATTCCGGCGAAAAAAAGACACAAACAAACTGATTTCTTTGAAAAGTAACCACAAAAAAAAGTCGCTCCAACATAAATGTTTCGCAAAAAAGAACACGTTCAAGGCAATATAATTATGATTCCATTTAAATGTGTATTATATATTCATGGAAATGTAAACGCGAATGAACAACAAATATATACATATATATATATATATATATATACACATGCATATATATATATATATATATATATATATATATATATATATATATATACATATACATATATATATATATATATATATATATATATATATATATATATATATATATGTATATTATACGTGTGTACGTACGTATACATATTCATGCACACATACGTAAATGACTTTTCCTTTGAATTGTACAAAAAACAAGTGCCTACGGTTTTTTTCGTTTTGTATTGTACTCTGTGAAATTCTTTCAAGCCAAGCTGCCTTTCAAATTAAATCTGTTAACATTCAAATATATTTAAGTGTAAAACAACAACATTTGTGTGCCGATTAGTTTCATTTTTTGTCATGTGCGGTGTTTGATCTTTCTGAGATATTTTGTACAAGTATACATACATACATACATATATACATACGTACATATATATATATATATATATATATATATATATATATATATATATATATATATATATATATATATATGTATGTGTGTGCATGTACGTGTCTGCACAATCAATCACACGTGCAGGTTGTTTCTGGTGGCGATGATTTTACTCGTTTTCGGCAAACAACTCTCACCAATAAAGTTCAAAATCGCAACTGCATCGCGGAGATACATTTAAGTTTCTAATTGCGAAATTCGTTTCATTTTTTCTTTTTTCGGTGGCACGGACAGTCTGTATCCGTCCGAGATTCGTACAGTCGCATGCGTAGAAGTGAGCTGCAAAAGGCAGCAACAGAACATCCGCGGAGCCGGCGTTCACTCGAGACGTGTTGATCTTTTTCCACTTCTGCGACCGAATGACGATCTCTCCGCATCGGATATTTTTACATAACGCCGCACATCTCTCCACACGGAGATATCTTTTCATCGTCCGACTTTCATTTATGCGTGCGTGTATGTGTGTGTGTGTATGCATATGTGTGTGTGTGTATATATATATATATATATATGTGTGTGTGTGTGTGTGTGTGTGTAGAGAAACATAATTTGACAGGTCAAGAATTTTTCTGATAGATAACGTGTATTCGTTGTACACTGTAAATCGTCCGTTACGAGATTGACAATCGCTATCCGTGTCACGACAAGAGACACGTTCAACTGTCCAGGATACGGCTCCGTCGTCTGTCCGCATCGACGAAACCCGTGAACGAATGTTCGCCGCCTGCTCGACACGCTCCAGACCGATCGGTCGATCGAAACTCGCGTCCGCCGACACGCCGGCTGTGCAGTGAAAGGCGTGCGCGTCTGCGTCGGATTCGCTTGCGTCCACGACGAGACGTTTCGATCGACGAAGAAGACGCGTCCGCATCGTTCTCTCGCGCGCGGTCGGCGCCGGCCGTTCGGTTACGACGCTAATCGCGCCCGAGCATCGCTCGTTAAGTTGTCTGTCGCGTCCGAACGCTCTCTGAGCGGCGGGAGCGCGACGAAACGTAAACACGTCCGTAGATGTTATCGCGCGCGTGCACGTTCTGTGCGTGCGCGTAACGGGCGGGCGCTAAAGTGCCGCGAGCGTGTCTCTTCGTTTCGATCGGTCACGTCGGATTCGCACAGTCGACGAAACGCCACCTGTGCGCTGCTGTCGCCGTTCCGAGAAATCATTATCGCGCGATTCTAGACTCGACAGCCGTCTCGGAATGTAAAAAAATAATTATAATGGTGTACGACGTCGGTTACCTGTTGTTGTTTTTTTTAACAAAAAATCCGTGTAACGACGGACCGCGTGACTCAAACCACTTCTCGTTGTGCGCGTGTATGTATGCATATATATACACAAACACACACACACACACACACACACTCACATACGCGTTCGTACGAACACGTGCATGTTTGGGTGCGCGACACCGAAACTCGCCCGAGGTTCGATTTCAAGGATCCACGGACTGAACTTGTCGGCAATGAACTACATCGTGACTTGCGACGACATTGCGTACGAGCGAGCCGGTCCGAGGGAACATTGTGGCTCCGATGTGGCGCGGCGGCGCGGTCCGGCAGTTCGCAAGCAGTCGAACGCGACGGAATTCGGAGGACGCCTCGCGACGCGCTCGTCCGAAACGGCCCGAGCACATCTCGGAGAGACGTCCGTCCACCGTTTCACGAACCTCACGCACGCACGACGGTCGTGTATCGTGACTGTTTTTTTCTCGTTTTTTCTTTCACGCTGTTATGTTCGACACGCAAACGATCCGGAACGACTAGAGCGAGCGCGGCGTAAAGTACGACGATCGCCACGGCAGCGACACGGGCCGGTTTTTTTTTTTTTTTTGAGAGCGGCGCAAGTCGACCTCTGGAACGGGCTTCTGGACCTCTCTAACGGCGGACAAAATAGCCGGCGGCTTAAGAACACTACGTCGCAAACGGGACGACGGCGTCGTCATCGCTCGGACGACGGAGCGATGCGAGGCCGTTCCGCTCGCTTCGTTCGGTGTTTCGCGAGCCCCGAGCGGCCGTTCCGCGTCGCTTAGACCGACGGATCGCAGCGCGAGCGTCGTTCGATATCGTCGTCGTCGTCGAAGCGGACCGGTCGAGACCGGTTTCGGGTCGACTCGGTCCGACAGCGATGTCGGCACGTGACGGCGATAATTTTTTTCGTCACGTTCGCGGAAACGAGACGCGCGAGTGTCGGCGAAAGAAGAGGAATTTTCGATTCGGATCGAGAGAGCGGATCGAGCGACACTAACATGAGATCGGCGCAGACCGAGAGCGGGAGCGGAATTTTAGAACGATTCGGATCCGAGAACGGACGAGGACGATACGCGACCGATTTTCAGTCGCGTCGTGAGAGTAATAATCCGACGATTACGGAAGACGAGGGGAACAGAGGAACACACCGATCGAAATGTAAATTTAAGATCGCCATCGTTTATGTTTCTCATGATTTGTCGTCGTCGTCGTTACTGTTCGAAGGCGGCGCAAGAGTCGATCTGCGGCCGAGAAGTCGCTCGTCACCTCCGACATTCTCGCCGACCATCGCGACGCCCGATAGCGTCCGACGACGAGTTCGCGGTTCTAGAGACGTCACGCGGCCCGATTAGCGTCCGCCGACGTTTTCGAGCCGATTCGAACGCGCGAACGAATCGACCCGCACGACGTTCGATGACGACGGCTCGTATATACTCACGGACGTCGCTGTTGGCGCCGAGACAGAAGACGGCGGCGACGGCGACGACGCCGACGATCAGCGAACGGAGGCGCATGTTTCTCGTGTCGTGCGGAACGAGGGAACGGGGGCGGCCGGTGTGTCCGTGTGTCGAGACGATTCGAAAGCGTGACGTGAATCCGAACGCGCGCCGATCAGCGCGGCTGCTGTGCGGACGGTGACGGAGACGCAGGAACGGACGGCGGGCGACACTCACTCGTGGCTCTGTCGGTGTGCCGATATACGAGACCGGTCGACTTTCACTGGCGTACCGTTCGCGAACGACTGGCCGCCGCGACCGCTCCGCTGCGTCCTTTTATGCGCGGCGCGTCCGCCCGCCGCCGCCCTCGCTCGCTCGCCCGCCCGTAGCGGCGGCGCGCGTCCGCGGGGCGTCCGTCGGCGCGACCGAGCGCGCGCCGTCCTCTCGCGCGGACGCGTCCGTTTTCGCATTCGCGCGCCGTTCGACTCCGCCGCACGAGCGTTTCCTCGTCGCCACCTCGCATTCCGTACGTGGATTTAGACGCTCGTGCGTGGCACCGTGTCTCCCGACGCCGCTGTCGCCGCGACCCGGACCGCCCGCTCTCGCGCGCGAGGACGCGGCGGAGGGCGCGGCCGGCTCGGAACGTTTCTCCGTCGACGATTCCGTTCGATGAGTCGCCGCCGAAATCTCCGCTTCGTCTCGACACGGCACGACACGAGAAGCGGACAGGCGCTGATTGCGCGTGCACGCTCCGGCTCGACGTTTCGCAAGCGCGGCCGTACGATGCATTCGTGCGCGCGTGTCTTCCTCCGATTAACACCTTTCGACGAAACGCGAAACGGCCGTCGGACGCTTGTGTCTCGTGACTGGGTCCGATCTGTCACTGTGCAATCGGCTCGGCCCGTTGTAATTGCGCGATGACACCGTTTCGGATACGTGTGTGTGTGTGTGTGTGTGTATATATATTTATATATATATATATATATATATATATACATACATACACACACGAACGCAGCGAACCCTCGTGCGACACGGATTCGATTCGACACGGCCCGAGAACCCTTCGTGTAGCACGGCGTTTGTGACACGGTTCTGTGCGTGCGACTTTTGTTTCGGTGTTACGGGAACTCCGTTTTTTAAAAAGAAACGCGAGCGGAGTTTATTACGGTATTACATAGACGTTACTCCACGGATGTAATCGTAACAAGTCTACTCGAGTCTAAGTTCGTATCGCGTCGTCCGGACCGGCGTCGTCCCGGCAAGGGGCGCGCGTGCGTTCGTCGCACGCGAACGATCCGGATCGCGAAACGTCGCGGGCGGCGGCGGCGGATGAAAACGCGCGACGGCGTCGCTCGACGTCGGCTCGTCCGATCCGACGAATCTACGCGGACGCGCCCGGGACGGACCGCGCGGACGACGGTCGCGGCGCGCCGGCGTCCCCTCGTCGAATCGCTCGACAGGGACAACGGACGACGGCCGCAATTAATATTAACGAGATGCAACGACGGACGGCGGCATCGAAACTAATCACGTTCGCGAATGTCGAGCGGGCGGGCGGGTGTCGCAACGACCTTCGTCGATCTGCAGTTTTCGAGCGTTGCGCGTGTGCGTGCGCGCGTGTACGTAACCGCAGGAAAATGTGAACGAGGCTGCGCGCGTTGCGAAACACGAGGAAAACAATTATCGTCGGCGCTGATTACTTGAATGTCGCGTCCTCATTTTTTACCGCTGCAATTTCGCGATTATCGCACTCGATTTCGCAACAGAAGCGTGCGTTCTCCGCGAGCACGACACCGTTCTGTCCTCTCCGGCGTTCATGAACACTCGCGGATGTCGCTCGCGCGCGAGCGTGTGTGTGAGGGCGCGCGCGCTCACGGCCGCGCACATTTATTTAGCAATTAGTGTGTACGAGCGACGAGCACGTTACTAATTCAATGGGCGCGAGGCTAACGATCAGAACTCGTGCACGAGCGTGTTCTCGGACATCGGATCGGCCGTCGTCGAGCGCACTCCGAACGTCGTTTATCGCAAATATATGAGCGGCGGGTGTGCCCGACGGCGGCCGGCCGCGGCACGGCGCCAGAAGCGCGACGGTGCATTCGAAACACTCGTCGGCGTCGCATCCGTTTCGTCGACGTCGCGACCACGCACGATTCTCACGCGTTCGATTCCCCGTACGCGGCTGTTGTTTGCGCGTCTGACGTCCGCCGACGTTCCTGTCCCGACACGTTCATTTTTTATTTTTTTTTTCGTTGTTGTCGTCGTCGTTAACAGGTGTATTTCGTGTGCGTGTGCGTGTGTCTGTCGGTACGTGCGGCCGTACGCGTGTGAAACGAAAGGAAAAATATTCCAGTTATCTAATAGATAATTTCAATAATCCGGTTTCGCTTGTTTGTGTCGACAAATCGACAGGCGCACAAACACCGAATCAACATAAAAATCACGGTCAAGGTCTCGCGCTGTTCCGTTTCTCGCGTCGGTCTGCGCAAGCGTGCGTTTTACTCTGTTCGTCGCGGCCTTGCATACATACGTATACATGTGTATATGTATATATATATATATATATATATATATATATATATATATATATATATATATATATATATATATATATATATATAGTTTTGTCGTCATGTCGTCATTTTTTAAAAAATGATACTCGAAACGAAATTGGATCGATATAGGTGGTGATCTTTTGCAGTAATGTTTTTCTGTCGAAGGACGGTTTCGAATGGAGACGACAGCGTGCAAAAGATCGTCACGACGGTGTGAGAACTAATGACGGTTCGTGTTTCGATCCGATCAGGACTCGTTCGTTAGGCCGTTAGCCGACTGTTTCGCCGTCGGCTGTCCGATGGCCGACAGGCGCGTTGCCCCCTCGAACGTTAAACAAAACTTTACAAATGTCGTCTTGCTATTCGGCAGATACTGTCGCTCGATTTTCGAACCGGCGCGCGCGCGCCGATAACTCGTATCGGGAAGTGTAGGATTTCGTCACGACACAGAGATAACGGCGCAGTGATATCGACGATGACGATGACGATGCAGTCGGCGGAACTGGAGCTCGCGACCTCTGGCGTTCTCTCTCGAACTCTCGTACGCTCTTCGACGGCGAAACTTCGAATTTGCTGTCACGACAATCGGGAAACGGACCGTGTCGAATACGGTCGAGAGTGCTCTCTAGCCGTTCATCGTGCGCGGATTCAATACGACCGCGAACCGTCCGATGGGGCGAACGACGATACAGAGCGGCGGCATCTGTCGCGGCCGCTGTCGTACCGATAGAAACGAAGGATGCTATCCGAGTAAACAACCGTTCGCTGCGCGCGACCCGAAGAGCGGCCGCGGTCGCTGCGCTCGCGGCGTGCCGGAGGACGCGGGCGAAACGTCCGGCGCGCGACACGACAGAACCAGAATCGTACGTGAACGTCGGATTCGGTCTCGCTCTTCCCGCGCAGATGCGACGACGACATCACACATTGCGCTCCGTGAACGGTGCCTGTTCGTGCGGCGCGCACGGCTGACAGACGTTGACGGAATCGCACGAGAGAGGCCGCCACTACGCGGAGAAAGAAAACGCGAGAAGAAGGAAATACGAATGAACGTGACGTCGTCACTCCGCAGCACGTGAGTCACGCAGTCGCCGTGAACGAATCGCTTTGTGTGCGCACGTACTGTGTGTGTGTGTGTGTATATACATATGTATGTAGATATGTGCATATATATATATATATATATATATATATATATATATATATATATATATATATATATACACCTACATATACTCACACACACACACACGCATATAGTGTGTCGAGTCACAATCTGTGTCTTTAATGTCTTTTTGCTAGCATAAAGATATGTAATTCTGGTGCAGATTTGTGTGTGTACCTGAAGAAAAAAACAATCGATATTTCGCATCGTGTGCGATCTATAAAGCGACCTTTCACACACGTGGAACGATTAGCGAATCGAGATAGCCGTCGCTTTTGGGCGGACGAGAAGCGAACTGATTTCTTTCTTGAATCGGAACGAGACTCGCTCGGCCGACGACTCCTCACGGACGCGGTGGTTCTACCGACAGGACGGAGCGCCGCGCCGTTATGCGATAAGCGCGCGTCGTCGTCCCGACTCGTCGCGGAGGAACGCGACCGACGGCGGCGCGTTCGCCCGATACGACGCCGGCCGATCGCTTCGGCCCGGCGTTTCGTTCGTTGTCCGAGGCGTGCGCCGGACGGAGGGATCGGTCGCGCGGCCGGACTTCTCAACCGTGTCGTCGACGCGGTTCGGAGAATAGCCGCTCGATCGGCGGACGAGCGTGCCGCGAGAAACGATCCGTCGGCCCGAGCGCCGACGGTCGCCGACAGCGTCGACCGCTCGTGGCGCCCGCCGTCGAACGAACGTGCTCTTCGTGTCTTGGACCGGGTTCTCCTCGCGTCCCGTCACCGTTCAAAGCGGCCAGCGACTCTCGGGACGTCCCCCCCCCCCCCGTGAATATGAATATGACGTCGGAGCGCACGAAAGTATAAGATGACCGGCCGGCAGACGCCGGATTCGACGCCGGCGTCCGTTTTTGCATCGTCGCCGCGACAAGCGTAGAAACGCGCGCGATCCGTCGTGTAGCCGGACGGGACACGTGCCGAAGAACGTGTGCTTTCGGTCCTTTCGACACGCTCGTGTACGTCTCGAAGGTCGACGAGACGCTCCGTCGGAATCGTTTCTCTCCGCTCGTCTAACGAAGCGCAGAAGAGCGTCCGCGAGCGTTGTCGCGAGGCGGACGATTCGATTCGTCGTCATCCCGCACCGCGAATCTCGCGCGGCGCTTCTTTAAGTGCGTCTCGACGTTTCTACGATGCCCGAGAATGTCTGCGAGTCGTCGAAGCGAAAGGACACGGACCTTTTTTACCATTTCCGAGCCGATCGTCTCGCTGCTACGTCGACGGCACGTTTCCGCCGTCGACATTTATTTGTACGTTCGCGCGCGCGCGCCGTCATGATCGGCGTGACCGTGCGACAACTATCGTTTTCGCGACGACGCCACTCTAAAATCTCATCTTCAAGTCGTTCGTCTCGTTTCTGTACCGCACGAGAGCGTACGAAAACGACGTGCTTTCTTTCCGCGAGCCAGCGAAAGTTTTCACCCACCGCTAAATTTAACAATTATTACCTCGTGCCGTTGATCTAATGAACACACACACACACACACACAAGCCGGTGTAACTCTCTCTCGCACATACGTCATATACATATATATACACGCGATCCGTGTGTGTGTGTGTGTGTTGCCTTCGGCATTTTAAAAATCCGTCGACGTAATAATAAGCAGAAAAATGTTTCGCAATTAAATGAAATAGAACATATCTTAATTGCGATAATAGCGAGTGGGGAATAGATTTTTTTTGTGATTTTTTTTAATTTCTCCGCTTACGTGCACACTAGATGTAAATGTCTCTATGCCTTTATGTATGTGTATTGCATATCGCGTGTGTGTGAACGTACGACCGTTCTATTCGGATCGACAGCGGTGTGTTTGTCGATAGACAGACGGCTGAATCGATCGTTCGATCGCGGTGTTGTTCCGCAAAGCGACGCGTTCACATCGACGCCTCCCGGATCCGCTGTCCTCTTCGTTCGAGCAGTGCGCGCGATTCGCCCGTGAGATCCAGATCCAGGATACGTGTCGGTCCTCGCTTCCTTCCGTTTCGTCCGTCGGTCCGCCGTTCGAGGCTCGTGCGCGCGCACACACACACACACACGCATCGATCGAGATGGCCGGTTCGGACGTCGCCTCGTATCGGTGGGCGACATTGTTCGGTGTCCTCGCCGTGGTTTGCGTCGACGCGCAGAACAAAACGTTCGGTAAGAAAATCATTTGTTGTGGAACGAGCGCGCGTTCGAAGAAGCATCGAAGCTGCGCTAGTCGTCGTGTATACATGTATATACATAAATACATACACACACATATATATATATATATATATATATATATATACATATACATATATACATTGATATGTACGTATGTACAGAATAGTGACCGCTGTCTTGTACAAAGCTGGAGCGAAAACGACGTCTTGCAATGAAGACGAACATTGCACGGAACGTGCGCGACTGAAGTGATGTCTGAAGCGTGCGCCCGCCGTACATACTTAATAGACATTCGTTGGAAATTTCCGAAAGAGCGTGATAGCGGCATACGGTCGCCCGCGTTCAATCTGCGCGGAGTTCGAAACCCTTCGCGCGCACTCGAGTGGATCGTGAGGGCGCGACCTCCGTCCTCGAGCCGAGTATGTGCGCGATTTGAAGGCGGTTCGACCGCGCCGCCGAGACGATTCGAATCGCAGTTCGCGTTTATTTCTTCCCTTCGCGCGTCCTCTCTGAGACAAGCGTCGCACGTCGTGCACGATAGAGAGAGAGAGAGAGGGAGAGAAATTACTGAACAATATCAATTGTCGTAAGAGGTACGCGTTACGAAAACGAGAACGTGTCGTTCTCCGAGCTTCGGACCGCGGCTCATATTCGCGCCGTTCCAGGCGAATGTGGTGTCGCGGTTCGAACGCAATTCGGTTGGCTCGACGGTTCGCGGTACTCCACGCGACGCCAGACGCGACCGATAACGAAATCTCAGTAAAAACACACACACACACACACACAGACTTCTGTACGACGTCGTGGGTCGGTCTGTCTTTCGTTTGTTCTCTCCTCCTGTTCTCTGTGCCGTTTTCTAATTCACTATTCGTTAAAGTAAGCGCGTGCACTGTTCAAGCGTTGCGAACAAGGATTAAATTTGTGCTTTTTTGTTGTTCCGATGAGAGTGTTTACATATATGTGTATATATGTGTATATATATATATATATATATATATATATATATATATATATATATATGATATGATAAATAATTGTTCAATCTTCTTCGAGCAAAGCCTAATGGGTTTTTCAAGTGTTTGCGGATTACGTTAACCACATATTGAATAACAGCGCGACGGAGAGAGTGCGTTGCAGACGTGTACACATACATATATATATACATACATGTACGTGTGTATACATTACGACATGCACAGGGAGATGATGCGCACGTTTCGACACTGAACGCACACAGAGAGACAACTCGACGCTTGTGTAAGCAAATATAATTAGTTTCGAATGTACTATTGAGCAAACGGAATTAAACTATTTGACATTAAGTCGAGAAATACATGACAGAATCGCACTTACTGAACAAACAGCGCAAAGGTCGTGGATCTGTCGTTGTGTAAACGTTCGGTTTGCAGAACGTTTAGCGGGAGCGCGCGCGCGGCTCGTCTCGCACGCAAAGTCGGTCGACCGGTGGGATCGGCCGATCAGTGGCGGCGGCGACGGCGAAATACGACGATGCGATCGTTATCGGCCGAACGTCGGCGCCCCGTCCGATTTCCCGCCGGACTCGTGTCCGCGCACCCGTGCCGGACGGCGAATATTGTCGATCGGAATCGACGGCACGAGACACCGTCGTCGGGACGAATTCCCGGTTGTTCTTTTCTGAACGCGCTCGGAGCGAACGGACGACGGCGGCGGCGGCGGCCGATGTCGAGATACGTTTCGCACGTTCAGCGGTCGTGAATGAACGCTGCCGAAAGGGGAAAGTCCCGTTTCGCGATAAGAGCCGCGGGTATTCCGCTCGGTAGCCTCGCGTGCGCGTGCGTGCGCCCGGCCTTGCCGAGCGGCGCCGACGAATCGTGCGGCCGGCGGTCAGAACGAACTTTCGCCGCTCGTCCCGATTGTCTTCGTTCGAATCGCTGTCGGTATCGTCAGATTACGCAACGATTGTCGACCGATCTACGGTTTGCCGTTTATCGTTATCGTTATTGTTTAAAAAAAAAAAACGACAGCGAGCGGACGGAGAGGGCGGCGACCGTCGCGTCGTCGCCGAAACTCTTCGAGCGGCGACGGAACGGCGCGTCGTTCGAAGAACCGAGAAACGAAAACAGAGTCGGACCGTCGTACACGGTCGCCGTCCGCGACTCCGTCCCGCGGCTCGTCCGTCGACGGTCGCCGTCCGCGACTCCGTCCCGCGGCTCGTCCGTCGACGGCGGTCGAGCCTCCCGACGGTCACGTAACCCGTAGATCAGAGCGCATCGGAGAACCGTCGCTCGCGATGGCGCACGTGCGCGTTCCGTCGTTCTCATTCGACTCTCGTTGCAGCCGACCACTTCGCCGACTGCCACAGGAACGATCCAAAGTTCGACGAGTGCATGAAGGACGCGCTGAACGGCGTGCGGCCGTTCTTCAAGACGGGTGCGTGTGCGAGCGCGTCGGCGCAGCGGCGGCGGCGGCGGTGCCGTCTCGGCCGCGATTGAAAACGCTCTCGTTCTTTTTCTTTTCGGTCGCCGTCGTCGATTCGGTCGAAAGGCGTCGCCGAGCTCGGCATACCGCCGTTCGATCCGTTCTTCGCTGCCGAGGTGCCGCAGACGAGGGGCGGCGCCCACGTCAATTACAAGCTGAAACTGAAGAACGTGCGCGAGTCCGGATGGACGGCGTCGCGAGTCACGAGATTCAGGTAACGGACGGCGGCGCACTCGACCCGCGACGGTTCGTGTTCGACTCGTTCGCTCGCTCTCTTTCTTTTCTCTGTCCGGCCGATCGACGCTCGCGGCGTTCGCGTCTCGAGACCGTCGCATCGCTCGGCGCTGATCGTCCGTCGTGTCGACAGGAGCGACTTCACGAACGGCCTGATCCGGTACACGCAGAGTTTCCCGGAGAAGGTGCTCGCCGGCGGCTACGAGTTCGTCGGAACGGCGCTCGGCAGCCGCGTCGCGATGAAGGGCGACTTCAATCTCACGCTGTACGACCTCGTGCAGACGACGACGATCGTCCGGCGTCCCGAGCGGGCGGCCGACGGCGCCGGCGGGCGTTCGACGCCGCTGAAAGTCGACGTCGACGTGCAGACGATCGAGAACCTCGACCTGCACATCGGTAACCTGCTCGGCGGACGTTCGATTCTCGGTACGTTCGCCGTCGGCTCTCCATCGCGAATGCCGGACAGCGGTCGGTCGTTCGCGGTCTCTCCGCGCCGAACGGCGGACGCGGTCGGACGCTCTTCCGACATTCGGCGCAGACGCGACCACGCGACCACAACGACCAAAGACCCGTCCGTCTCGACGGACCGCTGTCCGCGTACGCTTACTGAAGAAGTTATTTATATATATACATATACGTATATATATATACATATATATATATATATATATATATATATATACATATATATATATATATATATATGTATATGTATATGTATATATAAATATACACATGTACGTATATAGTACAGGACGATGGCCGGAGCAGATCTCGAAAGTGATCCGGGTTGTTTTTTTTTCGGTCGCCGCAGAAAGCTTCCTCGACCGCATAATCAACAACGCGTGGGAGCCCGGCTTCGTCGTGATCCGTCCGCTGATCAACGACCTCGTCAGCACGGCGTTCACGAAGATCTTCAACGACGCGTTCCGGGACTTCGACTTCGCTCGAATCATACACTGAGGCGGCGGACGCGCCCCCGCCGGACGCCGTCGAAGCGCGACCGACGACGACGTCGGCGGCCGCGCACGTCGCTCTCCGTCCGATCGCTCTGCACGACAGTCGAGACGCGTCGAATCTTCACGGCTTCGCGTCGGTTCCTAGTGCGCGCGGTGCTCGGTTCCGTCCGGACGGCACGGGCGGCGCGCGCTCAGAGCCGCACGGCACACGGAACGATCGCACGTTTCCGGCGAGTTCTCTCCTCTCCTCTTTGCGTTCGCTCGACGGTCGTTTTCGCAATGCACTGCATCGGTTTAAATCACGATAGAGGATTATTCCACAGCAACGAGTGAAATTCAGCGGAGAGAGAGAGAGAGAGAGAATCGATTATCGCAGTGCTGGGTGCGTTCTCTTAGGATGCGACGCGGATCCGGACATGCACTGTTTTTGTTTTACTTTTTTTCGTTTCCCACAATACGAGCGGTCTGTGTCGATCCGTCGTGTATCGCATTGAGACGCTCGTTCCGTCGGTGCCCGAACGATCCGCCGAACGGCCGACGAGTATGTGTAAATAAATACGTTGCGTACGTTCTCATTCTCATTTCGGCGTTGTTTTTTTTCCTTCTCTCTTCGTCGAATTTTACAACTTGCAGGAATGCGAGATACGTTTCAGAACCGCCGTCGTTCGAGCAGACGAACACGTCCGTGTCGCACTGCGACACGAAACGCCGTTCCGGATTTATCTTCGACTCTCGGACGAATGCGGAAACCGTGAGCGACCGTACACACGCGCGCGTACGTGCGCGAACGAATCGCGTTTCGGCGCGTCCGGCGCGCGCACTCGGCGTGGAAAAAGAGAAAGAAACCGCGCGGCGGCCCCCGGACCGTCGTCCGTCCGACGTCACCGTGTCGGTCCGGCCCGCGCGGACGGTTCCTCCGGCGGCGGCGACGACGACCGCGCGTCCGTCGCCGCCACACAATCGCACGTTTATCTCACATTCGGCTCGATTGTTTTAAGAAGTTAATTAGTCCGGGTCCCACGCTCTGCCGTGCCGTGATGGCGGTGCGGCGGGGAAAAACGTACGAACAATAACAATGATGCCGACGACGACGACGACAGCGAGCGCAACGGTAACAGTACACGACCGGCACAATCCGTCGACTTCTCTCGATCGTTACCGTTTCGACGAACGCTCCTCGTCCCCGCCGCTCCGTGACGGTTCGGTCTCTTCCTCTCTGAATTCGGCCGAACCGACCGTCGGTTCGTATCGCGGTCACGGCGAGAAAAGCGTTGTCCTGTTCGGCACCGCCGTACGCCGTGACTCGTTGTCGTATTTGTTTCATCGTGAGCCCTGTTATTCCGGTGACGTGCGCGTTCGTCGGCAACTTGTATACATTTATATACATATATATATATATATATATATATATATATATATATATATATATATGTATATATATGTATATATATATGTATATATATGTATATGTATACACTTATATGCATGTCGCATGTTCTACCGAAACCTAGAAAACCGAAAGCCTAGTCATTGCACACCGTGTTCCCACGTTTCGTGGCAGAGAGCGTCGACTGCGTCGAGTCGGACCGGCCGAGTCGCCGATCTCGCTTCCGATCTTCGGACCTGTTCGTACGACGCGAACGACTGCGCTGTTCACTTGTCGCGCGATAACGCGACGGTGCGTGAAACGCGCGCGGCCGATCCTCCGTTCGTCTTCGTCGGAAGCACAGGGCGCGGTCGGATCCTTTCGATCGTCCGGTGTCGCGGGCCGGCGACATCCGAGATACGACGTCCAGGAGATTTCGTTCCGTTACGATCGAGCATCGAGACGGACGCCCGCCGAGCCGGCCGAGCGGACTTCGCAGTGCGGGTTCGCGTCGTGCGCCGGAACGAAACCGAAAACGGTCGTCCCGTTCTCTCGCCGCGTGAGAATATCGCGGCGATGTCGCCGTGGCAGCCGATGCGTATCGCCGCTCGCTCGAATTCCGCGCGCGCGCGCGCCCCCGTTCCGAGTTCGATGAATGCCGCTCGCGCACTCCTCGAAGCGCGGCGTTCGCTTTCGACTGCGATGCGCTCGTCGAAGCTGCGCCCGCTTTCTCTTTTCCCGTCCGGCGCGGCCGGCGGAAATGCGGCGGCGGCGGGGGGGGAGGGAGAACCGGAGAGCGCCGCGCACGTATTCACGACCGCTGCAACAATGAGACCGAAATTACAATATTCTTCGCGATTGCTGTTATTATCGTCGCAATCATCATTATCGTGCGCCGTCGCAGCCTCCGCGCATACGTGTGTGTGTGTGTGCGAGCGAGCGAGCGAGCGCTGTGTCGTCGTCGTGTCGTGCACCGTTAATATTAGGAAACGCACGCTGCTATTTCCTGCGATTATTTTAATAATTTCAGAAAAATAGCACGCCGCACACAATTTACACGACATGTACGGTACGTACGTGCGTGTGTGTGTGTGTGTGTCTGTCTGTCTGTCTGTCATATTCTCACACGATTTCAGTCTTCGAAAGTGCACGCATCCGGCAGGGCTTCGGCCGTTCTTCTGCTCGTCGTCGTCGTCGTCACCGATTCGATTCAGTGTGTCGTTAATGTTGTTTCATTACTGTTACTACTGTTATTATTATTATCATCGTTGTCGTCGTTGTTGTTTTGAAATAAAACTGTATCGGCATAATAACAACGCGAGCACTGTTCCGTCGTGTGTAAGTCGCCGCACTTGTTCGCGCAGGATCACAGTCGGGGGGGATACGGAGGGCGTGCGAAGTGATCTCTTTTTTGCAGAAGAAAAATTCCAGTACGATCGTCGAAACGCGTCTCGAGTTCACGTAAGTACACGCGCGTGCACGTATCCACGCGTTGAATCTCGGAGCGGAGACGAGTAGGCGAGCCGACGGAGGGCCGATCGCCTGTTCGCGCTTCGGCGCTCTCGTTTCGAGTGCGTTCCGTTCATCTCGAGCCTCTAGGCGCACACGTCGGTCCGCTGTCGGTTTGCGTTGACCCCGCGAGGTCCGCGACTACTTTCGCAGCTTAACACGACGCGCGACAGACGGCCATCGATCGATTCGGCGGTCGCGGTGGATCCTCCTCACCGGTCGGCGTCGGTCCGGCTCGTGACGGAATTTAAATCTGTCTTTTAACTTAGACGCGATCCGATCCCGAGCTACGGCCACACGCCGCTGTATCGCTTCGATAGCGCCGGTGCCGTGGCCACTGGCAGTCGTATTCCTTTTAACAGCTACGGCTAATTGCGGACACGGAGCTTACAAACTGGCGCGCCGCTCTGGCAGTCGACGCGTGCACTTTAAAAACGCATTCGGCTGCAGTGTTTCCCGAAGAGTTCGCTTCCTGAAACCCTTGTTTCCGAGACAGGGACACACACAACATATATATATATATATATATATATATATATATATATATATATATATATATATATATATATAAACGTAATTTAACGGTACGGCTCGGAACTTACGAGAAGAACGTGTTAAAAACGAATGCGACTTGTGTAAATATTAAAAAAAAAAAAAAACAGAAGAACGACGAAACTGCCGTCGGATCGACATTCGTGACACGGCGATGACAGACATGTGCTCGAGGGCTCGAGCCCTGCAGCTCCGTGGCCGTGCGTGACACCGGGCCAAGGACACGATCTCGCCGTTCGCACTGCACGTCGACGTGCCGTCTTCGCGGACGCGCTCGTATGCTTTTTCGACGGCTCCGCTGCGTTCGGCCCGTCGTTACAGATTCGCGATCGAAACGAACGAGGAAACCGTCCGTTCGAAACGAGCCGCCGGCGCCGACCGCTTCGATATCGAACGATGTCGACGCGGGTGCGTCGCCGTCTTCGTCGTCATTAAATTTGAAGATCGATCGGCGTCGCCGTCGTATCGGCGGGCGCGAACGACCTACGGATTCATTGACGAATCCGATTTCCATTCGGCAAACACGCGTGCGATTCATAAATTCTCACCCGACCGACAGAGTAGACGAACGTGCGGGCGAGCGTCGTGTCGAAGAGAGACGGAAAAGCAGCGCCGCGCACAGAGCGGACGTACGGCGCACATTGAAACGGCGGCGCGGCCGCGTGCGTGTGTGTGCGACACGGCAGCACGCATGCAGCGCGGCATGCGGGCGGCGATGTCGACGATAGGGACGGACGACAGACGTCGGGTAAGAACGTGTGTCGTTACGGGAAACGATCGCCGATAAAGAAAAAAAAAACAAGTAATCACGGTGTCGTGAACGATCGACCGTCGTTTCGCCTCGTGTCTCCGGAACCGATCGTTCACGTGTACGCGAGCGTCCGTACGGTGGAACGGATCCGAATTGCACGAGTCTCGCATCTGCAATATACGAGCGTACGCTCGGTCGTCGTCGCCGCATAAAAACCGCTGGGAAAAAACTCAAAAGTACAGAACAAAGAGCACGTCGGATCCGGTCCTGTAACACGCCGCACGGTAGCATAACGAAATGCGTGCGCCTCGTGTGTGAATGCGTTCCGCATGTGTGTGCGCGCACCTCTCTGTGTGAATGCACGTTTGCATATGTGCGCCGATTGTTTGTGTGTGTGTGTGTGTGTGTGTGTTGATTCTCGCACGTACACATGGACGAGAGACAACGATAGATAGATAGACGGAAGGATAGAGGGAAGGAACGAGAAACACGAGGTGCGTTTCGTGTGCGTGCGCCGCGTCTCTGTGTGTGTGTGTGCGCGCGCGCGCGCGCGCTCGAATACGGAAAGGATGATTTATGATAGTGGCGAGTGCGAGTGAGGCGCACGACGGTCGGAGCGAGACGCGACGCGAACCTTTTTATTTTCATTCATTAATGGGAGGAGATGTGTGTGCGTGAATGTGCAGGAAGTGGCCCCGCACGTACCGCAAAGACATTCTGTGTCGCGTAAAAAACGGCCGTCCGCTGCGGCCGCTCGGTTTACACCGCGAATATTGTTCTTTTCGGCGTCCGTGCGTGCCCCGTGTGTCCGTGTTCAGACCGTGCTCGTTTTCCAGTTGTGCGCCCGTTCGGGTGTCGTGTTCGGTCGACGAGTCGTCCGCCGCGAACGAGGGAGACGTCTGTTTTGTAACGCGACACTCTCGCCGTCCGCAGTGTGATGAACGCGCGTCCGTCGGCGGCCGATCAGTCGTCGTGTCGTCCGAGCGAGCGACGTCGTCGTTCCGATTGACGGTCGGCGTGCAGGGGACCGGCGACGGTCCGTTCTACGGCCGTGCCCCGTCCGTCCTGTGGCGAGCGGCACGCGCGCGCGCGACACACGCACACGCACGTACGGCAGTCCGGAAGTGGCCGTCCGTTCGTCGAGCGACGGCCGCCACCCGGTGATGGGGCGATGGCCGAGGAAGCTCGCAACGTACGCGTCGAGGAGAGACTGAAGATCAAGATCGGTACGTACGGGCGAACGGCGGTCGGACAGGCGGACGGACGAGAGCGTCGTACATAACCTCAAATTCTCGTCCGTCGTCCGCCGTCTGTCGTTCGCTGCCGGGCGAGAGCCGGCGGCGGTGGCGCCGTTCGGGGCGTGCGTTTTGCGCGACGGGCGGCCGCCCGACACGTCGCCGTGCCGGCGCGGCTCCCGTCTCGTCGCGCTTAAACGCGATCTGTGTAACAGGTGAGGCGAAGAATCTCCAGTGCAGGAGCCACGGGTCGACGCCGCAACGGGACGTTTACTGTACGGTTTCGCTCGACCAGGAGGAGATATTCAGGACGAGGACGATCGAGAAGACGCTCAGGTGAGTGGCGACGCGGGCCGCGGCGGCCGAGTCCGACTAACGGTGCGTTCTTGTCGTGCGGCAGCCCGTTTTTCGGCGAAGAGTATCGGTTCGAGGTGCCGCGGCGCTTCCGATATCTGTCTGTGTACGTGTACGATCGGGACAAGCACCTACGGCCGGACCGCGTCGTCGGGAAGGTGGCGATCAAGCGGGAGGAGCTCGGCCGCTACCATGACAAGGACCACTGGTTCGCGATACGTCCGGTCGACGCCGACAGCGAAGTGCAGGGCGAGGCGAACGTCGCCGTCGAGTTCGGGCCGGACCGGTCGCGCGTCTCCGTGACGCTCGCCGAGTGCGTCGATCTGCCGCTCAAGAACGGCGGCTGCGACCCGTACGCCGTCGTCACCGTCACGTATTCGAACGGGAAGAGGCACTCGAAGAGGACGAAGGTCAAGAAGAAGACGACGAGGCCGCGTTTCGACGAGACGTTCGCGTTCGACGCGTCGGACGGCTCGTCGCGCGGCGACGGCGGCGACGGCGACGTCTGCGAGGCGTGCGTCGCGCTCTGGCACGACGTCGGCATGGGCGGCGACGACCTCTTCCTCGGCGAGGTCAGGATACCGCTGCGCGGGAGCCGCCGCGCCGCGGTCGCCGACGCGTGGTGAGCGACGCGTCTCGGCCGTCGTCGCGCGACCGGCGTCACGATCCGCTCGGTTTCAGGTACTTTCTCCAACCGAGGCGCGGCGGCGAGCGCGGAGGCCCGAAGAAGACGTCGTGCTCGACGCCGTCCGGCACGAGGCTGTCGTGCGACAACTCTCTCGGTTCGCTGCGGCTCCAGGTGCACTACGTCGTCGACCGCGTGTTCCCGAGCGAATCGTACGGACCGTTGCGCGAGCTCCTGCTCGAGAGCGTCGACGCGCAGGTGAGTCGCGACGGACACGAGTCTTCTCGACGGTCGTCGCCGAAAGTACGGACGCGACCGGCGGAGAACGTCGGCCCGATCCGACGACGGCGCCGACGGTACGTCGCGTCTCCGGTCGGCACGGCGGCCGTCGCGAGAGCGACGCGGCCGTGTCACCGATCGTTCGCCGATTGTTCGCAGCCGATCACGTCGTCGGCCGTGTACGTCCTCGGCGAGATCGTGTCGAGCAAGACGGACGCCGCGCAGCCGCTCGTCCGTACGTTCATGCACCACGGCCGGATAGTTCCGCTCGTCCGTGCGCTCGCCAATTCCGAGATCTCGAAACTCACGTAAGCGCTCCGACGTTCGCGTCGTCTCGCGACGCCCGTCTTTCAATCTGTCGTGTACTCTGTTCGGCCGGCAGCGATCCGACGACGATCTTTCGCGGCAACACGCTCGTGTCGAAGATGATGGACGAGGCGATGAAGCTCGCCGGCCTGCACTACCTGCACACGACGTTGCGGCCGTCGATGGACGCCGTGTTCGTCGAGAAGAAGCCGTGCGAGATCGATCCGGCGCGCGTCGGCGATCCGGCCGCGATCGAGGCGAACCTCTCGAACCTGATCGACTACGTGCGGCGCGTGTTCGACGCGATCGTCCGCAGCGCCGTCGACTGTCCGCCTCTGATGCGGCGCATCTTCCACGACCTGAAAGAGTGCGCGACGTCGTACTTCCCGGACAACGCCGAGGTCCGCTACTCGGTCGTCTCCGGGTTCATCTTCCTTCGGTTCTTCGCGCCGGCGATCCTCGGCCCGCGGCTGTTCGACCTGACGCGCGAGCAGATCGACAGCCGGACGAACCGGACGCTCACGCTGATATCGAAGACGATCCAGTCGCTCGGGAATCTCGTCAGCTCGCGCTCGGCGCAGCTGTCGTGCAAAGAGGAGTACATGGAACGCGTCCACCGGGAGTTCAGGACGGACGCGCACATACGGGCGTTGAGGCAGTTCTTGGAGATCGTGTCGTCGAGCTCGAGCCCGGAGAGGAGTTCCGTAGACACGCCGGTGCTGCTCAAAGAGGGGTGAGTGCCTTCCGTTTCGACGACGACGACCCGAGTCCCTTCTACGAACACGGGCCGTCGACCGCGCGCGCGGCGAATCGCGTTCGTTCTTCGGACCGCGTACTTCGAGTCCGGCGTACTTCGGGTTCACGGAGCCGGCTCGGCGCGATCCGACGATCGCGCGCGTCCGGCTTCGGATCGCGTTCGGTACCGAACGCCGATTCGCCCGTCGTCACGGCGTCGTGCTCTCCGCGTTCGCTCCCGTGTGTCCGTGCTCAAGCGTTTTTCTTTCTGTGTACGCCGCCTTATGAAAAAAGGACGAGGCGAGTGAAAGACGAGGAAACGGTCGTTCGATGTCGTGTTCACGGCAGGAATAGACGCAGGTATTCCGAGAACGTCGAGGAAACGCGCGAAAACGCCCCCGTAGCGATCCGAAAGATCTCGCGCTCGGATCTCGATCGTATCGTACGTCGGGACGGCGAGCGTTTCGCGTTTCCTCGGCGTTCTCGCTCGTTCGCGCGGTCCTCGCACGATCGGCGGTGCTACGGTGCGTCGACGATGAACGGACGGCACGAGGTGCCCGGCGCGTCGGAGTGCCGCCGGCGGCCGCGTCGATCGCCCGAAGCGTGACGACGACGGAGCGTCGCGTCGCTTTCGCCGCCGGAGCGATCGAAAACGCGGCTGTCGCCGCGCGCGAAATCGTTCGAAACCGGTCGTCGGCGGGGAGACGCGGCAGGCGAAGACTCCGGCAGGCGAAGACTCCGGCCGGCGGAAAAGTCGCACGCACGGAGCGACTCGAATCGCCGCCGTCGCGGTCGGAGACGCGAGAGCCGCGCCGAGCGCTCTCGCCGTCTCCGTTTCGGAAGCGCCGACGACGTCGCGCGCCGGTCGTGCGGGCGACGCGACCCCCGCCGCCGCTGACCTCTCTCGTTTCGCAGGATCATGATAAAGCGCGCGCAGGGGAGGAAACGGTTCGGCAGGAAGAACTTCAAACGCCGCTATTTCAGACTGACGACGCACGACCTGTCGTACTCGAAGACGAAAGGTAAGCGACGGACCGGCGGATCGGAGCGCGCGTCCGTTGTTTCACGCGATCGCCTTTTTTCGACCAGGTAGAGAACCGCTGTGCCGGATCCCGCTGGCCGACGTGCTCGCCGTCGAACGGCTGAACGAGGACTCGTTCAAGATGAAGAACATGTTCCAGGTCGTGCAGCGCGAACGCGCGCTGTACGTGCAGGCGAGCAACTGCGTCGAGCGGAAGGAGTGGGTCGACCTGTTGACGAAGCTCTGCTCGACGAACGACGACCGCCTTCGGCGCTACCACCCGTGCGCGTTCGTCGACGGACGTTGGCCGTGCTGCCGTTCGTCGAACGAGCTCGCCGAGGGGTGCGAGCGCACGACGTCGCACGAGACGAACAACCCGCACGTGTCGTTCGATCCGGAGCGAGACCTCGAGCGGATCCGCTCGCTGCTGGTCGCGCACGCGTCGCGGCTCGACACGCTCGCCGAAATGTGCGAGTGCCGCGTCGCGTTCGCCGGCGACGTCCGCTTCCTGCCGGCGTTCGTAGACGACGCGCGCTCGTGCTTCAAGACGATACGGCGGCTGCAGGACGTCGCGTACGCGCTCGAGCGCGAGCACAGGACGTACTTGCGCGCGCTCGCCCGCGAGACCAAGTACGGCAGCAAGTGAGTGAGCGTTCCTCGATCTCGACGGCGCGCGCGCGTCGATCCGAGCGATCGACGGGACGCCGTGATAATCGTCGTCCGGTTTGTTCCAGACAAGCGCCGATCGGCGACGACAACTACCTCCGTCTCGCCGCCAGACTGAGCTTCGATTCGACGTCGACGAGACGAGTCGTCGACACCTAGCGGGCGGGCGCGCGACGAACGGGTCCGTACTCGAATCGAACGTCGTTCAGGATATTCGAATCGTCCGTCGGTCGCCGTCGCCGTCGCGTATCCGGAAAGGACGTGAGCGTGACGCGGGACGGACGCCGGTCCGTCCGTCGACCGGCGGTCGAGGAACGGCCGGTGCGCGAGCGACGGACGCCGCACCGTCCGACACGAACGGACGTTTTACACGCGCGTACGTGTACAGGGGGGGGGGGGCGGCAACGTGTCCGGGAGTTCTGTCGTCGTGCCGGCAGCCGCGCGATCGAGGCCGGCCGACGGCGCGTGATGTGCCTTTCAGTATAAGTTCAAAAATATGTCATAATGTGTACTAAGTAATAATGATGTACTGTTTATTCAACTCGAACAGGATTGTATTTTATTTGTGAATACGATTTTTTTTAAAAAAAAATAAATTATTTACCTAACGACAGCGGGGTACGGTCCGTTTTCGGCGGACGCTTCCGCGTCGATCGACGGCGCGCGGGCTCGACGCGCGCCGCGATCGGCCGACCGGCCGTTCGCCGAAACATCGAACCCGGCGTGTTCTCCGTACCGCAAGCACGATCGGCCGCGACGGACGCCGTCCGTTCGACGGGCGCGACGTTCGGAGCGGACCGTCGCCGTCGGCCACGTACGTGTAAACGTTTCGATTCCGTTCGGAGAGAGGGCCGCGCCGTCTTCGACCGGCGTCGACGTTCGAAACAATAAAGTAAACGCGCGTCCCGTTCCGCCGATCATCGTCGTGCGGTCGGTCCTCCCCGAAGACGGCGCGTTCTCCTCGCACACGGCCGACGGCACGGATCGAACGACTCGCCGTCCTATTTTCCGGTCGTTTTTATCCTTTCACCTAGGTTCAGGTAAATCCTCCTCCGCCGCACGGACGGCGTCGAAGCGACGAGACGAACGCAGGAAGACGCACGCCCGCCGTCACGCGAGCTCCGTGAAACGCGGGAGCGTCCGCGTCATGCGATTCATCGGACTTCGACAGCGGCGTCGGTCGAGTTTGACGGCCGAACGCGTTCGTCGATATCTCGCAGGTAATTCCTATTCGATTTCGTCGATCGACGGCCACGCGGAGCCCGCGTACGGTCATCGTACGTAAGTAAGAACACCGGTCCGGCTCCGGTCGCTTCGGAACGGCGATGCGGATCGCGTGCCCGACCGCACGCGCCCCGCCGAGTAATAGCGACCCGTTCGGAGAGAAAGTGCGACGATTCTCGACGGCAGTGGCTGCGACGTGTCGGTCGCAGTCCTTAAGGAGGTCGCACCCCGTTCGTGCGTACGTCATCGTACGAAGTTCATGAACGTCGTCGTTTCGTTCGTCTGAAGAGCGGTTTGTCGTTTTCGATACGACCGCACACGTAGTAGATGTCTCTATTTCTCTCTCTCTCTCTCTATACACACACATTAATTATCTAAACATACGCTAAAAATTCCATGACGTCGACTTATTTATTTGGGACTAAATATGTTCGTCTCATATAAAACAACTACGCTGCAATCTGTCTGCAATACGATTATACACACACACACACGTATATATATATATATATTCAAACGACGCGTTGCACCATATCTGTGAGAATGATTATACAGGCATAAATGAGTTTAACAAAAGTTGTTTATTGTTTCATTTGGTAGCATGTAGGTGCTTATAATTGACAAGTGGGCGAGCGCAGCAAGCCCGGGTGCGAAATACCCTAATATATATACGCACACACTCACACGTATGTACACATACATATATATAAATATATATATATATATATATATACATACATACATATATATATATATATACATACATATATATATATGTATATATATATATATATATACGTACATACATATATATATATATATATATATATATATATATATATATATATATATATATATATATGTATGTATACATATATATACACAAATACACACATATATACATACACATACTGTGTGTATAGTCAGTGTGCGTTGTGTGTCCTTTGTGGTAGTTCGTAATTCGAAGGCTGCCGCACTCCATTATCGTACGAATTTTGATAAAAGCGTAGAGAGTCTTTCCCGTACCCTCCCGCCGCCGACAAATTCAGCGATAAGGGACTCGGCGCAAACGTAGAACTGTATTCCAGTGTGCGTTCTGTGATTCGGTCGTGTCGTCGCATTGGAAATCGACCGCACTCGATCGAATGGCATTCTTCGGCGCATTGCGCTTCGTACTCGGCAGGTGAGTTAACAACACATTTCGTGCGTGCACGCGCGGCCGAGTGCGAAAGAGCGTGAGAAAAACAGAAGGTTTTCGTCGGCCACAGTAATGCGCGCCGTTGTATCTCCTCTCCGCCCGCGCACGTACGTACAGCGGACAGTTTACAAGCAGAGGACAAGCGGACGCGGACTCGACCGTCTGATGTAATGTTTCAAAGCGATTCTTCGTCGTCGTGCGTGTGTACCGTTTACGCGCGCGCTCGCTCGCTCGCTCGTTTCCGACTCGTAACGTCGGCGACTCTGTTTTCAGATCGTCGTCGTCGACGACGACGGCGGCGGCTCTCGTTGAAGACTCTACTGTCTCAGATATCTCGTCTACGGGTCAATTTTTCTTCGTCGGCACCGCCGCTAACCCTCACCCCCCCCCCCCCCCAATAGCACTGTTCGCGCGGTGCGAGTTAACGTTTCATGCGCCCATATGCAGAATCGTCACGTTCGTATGGGGCACGACCGAAACCTACTGTGTTCGACTTCTACTGTGCGCCTGTTTGACCTTTCGGCCCGACGATCGACGTATCATTTGTGCGGACGGTTCGGAAACGAAACGATAGCGCACGTTTCGTGACGAGCGGGATTCACAGGACGTAGCGCGCGCACATCGTCGGGTGAACGCCGGCGTGTCGCGTTATCGAATCGTCGCGTCGTTCGTCGGCACGCGGGGCGCGGCGGACGAACGTGTCCGGACTGTGAACGGGAGTCGAGCGCGGACCGTTTGACGGTTTTCGTTTTCAGCGACGCGTCGGCGCCGCGATCGGCGAGATGGATGTCGAGCGCGAGACACCTGCGGAAGTTGCTGGTCGCGAACAGAGGCGAAATAGCCTGCCGGATCGTGAGGACGGCGCGGCGGCTCGGCATCGAGACCGTCGCCGTGTACAGCGACGCGGACGCCGGCGCGATGCACGTGTCGATGGTAAGTTCGCGCGGCGCGCGCGCGCGCCCGATCCGAACGACGGCGTGCTCCCGTGTTCAAGGCCGACGAGGCGTACCGCATCGGTCCGGCGGAGTCGCGGCTGAGCTACCTCGACGGCGACGCGATCGTGTCGGTCGCGAAGAGGGCGCGCTGCGACGCCGTCCATCCCGGCTACGGGTTCCTGTCCGAGAGCACGGAGTTCGCCGAGCTGTGCGGCGGCGCCGGGATCGTCTTCGTCGGACCGCCGCCGAGCGCGATCAGGGACATGGGCATTAAGAGGTGACGATCGCTTCCGATCCGGCCGTCGCCAGCCGGATCCGCGATCGACGCCCCGTCTCCCCGTTCTTTCGCAGCACGTCGAAACGGATCATGTCGGCGGCCGGCGTCCCGATCGTCGGCGGGTACCACGGCGACGACCGGTCGATCGAGCGGCTGACGGCCGAGGCGCGCGAGATCGGGTTCCCGGTCATGATCAAAGCGACACGCGGTGGCGGCGGGAAGGTAAGGACGAACGACGTCCGGGCGACGGTCCGCGACTGAGCGAGCGCGTCGTCTGTCGTCGCAGGGCATGAGGATCGCGGCGACCGAGAGCGACTTCCTCGCCGCACTCGAATCGGCGCGCGGCGAGTCGATGAAGGCGTTCGGCGACGACGACGTGCTGCTCGAGCAGTACATCTCGGACCCGCGGCACGTCGAGGTGCAAGTGTTCGCCGATTCGCACGGCAACGCCGTGCATCTCTTCGAGAGGGACTGCTCGGTCCAGCGGCGACACCAGAAGATCATCGAAGAAGCGCCGGCGGTGAGTCACTCGCTCGGGTGTTGAAAGTTCGCCGCCGTCGCCGTCGTTCTAGAACCGCCGTTCCGTTCCAGCCTCACGTGTCGTCGGAGCTGCGGGAAGAGCTCGGCGCGGCTGCCGTCCGTGCGGCGAGAGCCGTCGGCTACGTCGGCGCCGGCACCGTCGAGTTCATACTCGACAGACGTACGCAGAGGTTCCACTTCATGGAGATGAACACGCGGCTGCAAGTCGAGCATCCGATAACGGAAATGATCACCGGTAAGTGACGGCGTCGGTCCGCGCGTCGGACTCTCGGAGGCGAGAGCGACGCCGTACCGACGGGTGTCTCGCGCGAGTGAACGTGTCTGCGCGTGCAGGAACCGACCTGGTCGAGTGGCAGTTGCGAGTGGCGGCCGGCGGCCGCCTGCCGCTCGCGCAGGACGAAATCAGACTGAACGGACACGCGTTCGAGGCGCGCGTGTACGCGGAGGATCCCGACGACGGTTTCCTGCCGAGACCGGGCCTGCTGCGCCATCTGTCGACGCCGCTCCCGTCGTCGGACGTCCGCATCGAAACAGGTACGCGCCGGCCGTTCGCCGCTCCGTTCGTTCTATACTCGGTTTGTCTGTGTTGTTCCGTCGGCGGCAGGCGTCCGGGAAGGCGACGAAGTGTCGATCCATTACGATCCGATGATAGCGAAGCTGGTCGTGTGGGGTGACGGCAGGACGGAGGCGCTGTCGAAGCTCCGCGCGAGGCTCGCCGAATTCAACGTAATTACCGTTCACCGCCCTCGTTTGCTTCCTCTCTTCCTCCACCAACCAGCCCCGCCCCCCCCCACCCTTGGCCGACGAACGCTGCCCGATTCCGAATCGAAATTTACCCCGAGTAAACGGGACAGAAACGCGTCGAGGCGCGCGACGAGTCCGTCGACAATGTCAGTTCTGTCACTCAATGCACTCGCGATAATCGACGCGCACTGTAATCGACCCGTGTCGCCGCTCGTCGTATCGCTCGACTCCGGCCGGTTCGTGCGTTCGTCGACTTTCGCAAACGGGCAGCGCTCGGTCCGCGGCGGCGGCGGCGCCGTCGTCGCCGTCTCGATCGGTGCGCCGGCGCGCAGTCGCGTCCGTAATCGCTCCGACGGCGGTGACGTCGCCGTGAGCCGTGCGCGGCCCGTGCGGCGCGCGGCGGCCGGATCGGCTGCCAGAGCGCGTTTCGACCGTAATTGTACTTTTGGCGAGTCAGGTGGCCGGCGTCGAGACGAACGTCAACTTTTTACTCGCTCTGTCGAGACATGCGGAGTTCGTGGCCGGCAACGTACACACGCACTTCATCGACGAGCACCGCGCCGCCCTGTTCCGGACGCGTACGGCGGACGAGACGGCCGTCGCGAGGACGGCGCTCGCCGTGCTGCTGCACGACGAGACGCGACGGCGCGGCGAGCCGAACGATCCGTTCGCGGTCGAGACGTGTTTCAGGGTCAATCACGAGCGCGTCGAGGAGCTGAGGTTCGTGCACAGGGGGAACGGTAAGCGCGACGGTGTAAGAACGAGGCCGGGGAGCGCGAGCGAAACGGTCCTCGTGTTTCGATGCGAACAGGTGTGCGCGCGGAGGTCGAGCACGTGTCGCCGCGCAGATACCGGATCCGCTTCGACGGTGCGTCCGAGTGGAGAGACCTGCGCGGCCGGCTCGCGGGGGACGGCAGCGGCCGCGACCTCGCGTACGATTTCGACGGCGCGACGGGCAAGTGTAGAGCGGTCGTCGACGACGAACGCGTGCTGATATTCGACGAGGTGAGACCGGCGCGGCGATACGCCGACGTCGTCCCGATTCGTGACCGAGCCGTCCGTTCTGATTTCCGGTGCGTCGCGTCAGCGCGGCAGCGAGAAATTCGACTTCGAGAGGCCGGAGTTCGTGTCGGAGGCGGACGCGGCCGCGTCGCACGCGTGCACGAACGTCGGCGTCGCGCCGATGCCCGGCGTGCTCGAGAAACTGTACGTGCGCGTCGGCGACAGGGTCGCGAGCGGCGATCCGCTGTTCGTGATCGCCGCGATGAAGATGGAGTACGTCGTCAGGGCGACGGACGACGTCACGATCGGAGCGGTGAATTTCCGCGCGGGCAGCACGGTGGCGAAGGACTCGGTCGTCGTCGAATTCGACGAGAAGTAGTGTTTCGCAGGCGGCGGAGTCGTCGTCGTCGGGAACGCGCGGCGACAGAGCGAGCGCGGGCGGACGCGTCCTCGCCCGTAGAGTGCTTTAATAAAATGCATTTTAAACGAAACGTGGCCGTTCATTCACCCGACGCCTCCCTCCCGTCCTGTCCGGCGTACGCTCCGCGCCACGGACGAATCAGAACTCGGCGAGTGTCGGACGCTCGGCGTTCGATGCGAATTTCTGTCGGTTTTTGCCGGGCGCCGGGGCGGCAGCGCACGTGCGGCCGCTCGCCTCGTGTTCTCCGCCGACGTGTTTTCGCCGAGTGGCGAGCACAGGCGCGTACGCGTATGCGTATTTAGCGGACCACCGGTTCGTGCAGATGCTCGTGCCCTTCGATTCGTGACGAGAGACCGACGCCGCACGGGAACAGCGAATGCCGAGCATTCGCTCACGCACTCGTATTCGCAGATCAGTCCGCACGGTTCGGCGAATAGCCGCACGTGCGGAGCCGGCTTTATATACGTGTGTATATAAATGTATATATATATATATTTACTGCGCATCTGCCGTTGTATGTGTCGTGTATAGGTAGTGAGCAGTTATAAACTCTCGAACGCCTTTGGATGTAAGCATCCACGAACCTACTTATTTGCACGTGCGAGTTCTCTTTTCGCCCAACAAAACATCCGTGTGATCGGAAATGTCCAGTAATCGACAGTCGATCATTTTTATAGTGCGCATTTCGTCGACGTCGGCATTTTCAGAACAGCACGACGTACAGACGAGTCCGGAGGTAGCCGAGTGAAAAAAAAATGATTCGTGACCGACTTTATGAGAATGTCCGTGCTGTATCGTCGAAGTTTCTATATTTTTGAGTTCATAAGCGAAGAATATAAATTTATAAGGGTGACTTGATCCGACGAACCTTTAAACCACCCCTCGCATGTACGGACACGATACGCACGTCCGTGCGCGCAGACTATAACGAACGCTTCGGAAACCGCAACAGTTTTTTCGTCGCTGGTTATTGACACCGCGATCGTACGGCCGCACGTATAGGTTATGTGCGTGTTTTGACATTCGAGCGGTGTAGCGTTCGACGTCGGTGATATTTCCCCGATTTCGAAAGATCGGTTTTTTGTAAATGTGTTAATACGAGGCCACACTCGAGTCACGTGTATCGATGTCGGCCATGTTGACAGCAGACTGGTGTTTACTCGGAAAGGATACGTATTACAGGTAAGGTGAAATTGGGCCGTCGAATATGCACGTCAGAACGTCGCATGTAGTCCGAGTGTACGGCCGTGGTCTCTGCGAGAGCGGCGAGTCGTTAAATTTAATGTAGGTACGTGCTTCCGACACTGTCATATCGCTCTTACGGGCCCGTGTGCACGATCTCTTTTCAGAAGTCTCGAACAAAAGGCACGACGCACCAGAGGCATAGTCGAGTGTGTGTGTGTGTGTGAATATACGCATGCATACATCTATACATATGAGTGTATACATGTATGCATATGTATATATATACATTTTGCCAGACACACACACTTTTTTACATTGCATTACAAAAACGGAAGTACGAAATTTAATGTTTATAAACAATCAGTTGGCCTTGTAAGGAGTTTTTTGACCTTTTTAGTAACATCAATGTGACATAGATAAGAATAAATTAAATATATTTTCTATATGTTTTGAAATAGTTACAAAAGATCGCGGCACCAGTGGAAGAATATATTTTTGTTGACGAAACAGATTGTGATTTCACATTTGTTTCAAAATCAAACGTCGCGTTCATTGATATCGTTATCTTAAATAAACACTTCATATCTCCAACACTACATTTATCCATTTCTCATTGCTGATAAATATCGTATTAGAACGAATAAAGGAAATTTTATAATGAAAACCTCCGAATCGTTATACACACACACACACACACACATATATATATATATATGTATAAATACATATACATATATACATATATGTGTATAAAATATCTGTGTAGGAAATTTGAACTGTATTCTTTGGATTGGCATTCGGATGTAAACTTCAACAATGTGATGATTGCCGTCGCGCCGTACGGCGGCCCGATCGCCGTCATTCGGGACCGCAAGAAATTCGTACAGATCCATGTCAGTGGCAAACCGATCATCTCGATCTATTCAGGATCCGGCGTGTTGATATCGTCGATCGAGGTGAGGCGAGCAAACACGATTTCTAGCAAGTCACGTTTTGCAATTAACGCGTGCGCACGCCTGCCATCAGAGGAATCCCGTTATGGTGAAACGGCTCGTTTTTTTTTTTTAAAAAAAAAAAAAAAGAAAACAGCTACTTCAGATTTAAATTCTGAATTTATACAGTGGTACGTTGGCACGGAAAGTTTGCGGATCGGCGTGTCGAGCGCCCGTGGTGGCCGGCGTTGTTTTTTTTTTTTTTTTTGAACGTGGAAATGCCTTTAAACGCCGCCCTCTAAATGCCCTGAATTTGCGCGATCGTTTCCTTTCCCAAATTTCGATCGGCGGAGCCGAGGTGTTTCGTCGCCAATTCTAAAATCGTCGAACTCGCCAGTGGAGCAGCGGTCCGATCATCGCGTTCGGCTGGACGGAGACCGAGCGGCTGATATGCGTGCAGGAGGACGGCAAGATCGTGTCGTACGACCTGTTCGGCACGTACCTGCGTACGTCGTGTCTCGGCCGTGAGGTGTGCGACGCGAAGATCGTCGACGCGAAGATATTCGCGAGCCCGCAGGGGACCGGCGTCGCGGTGCTCACCGGCGACTACAGAGTGTACTCGATCAACAACGTCAACGATCCGAAGGTCCGCAATCTGTCGCGGCTGCCGCAGACGGGTGAGTAGGTCGGCGCGTCCGCCGTCGCGGCCCCCGTCCGACCGTGCTGTACCGTCTGTCGTACGCGCCAGCGCCCGAGAGGACGATCACGTGTTGGGCGATCGTGTCGAAGGAGCGCGAGACCGAGGCGCTGATGGGCTACGGCGTCGAGCTGTTCAGGTTCGGCCCGGACCGGAGCACCGCGGTCGCGTGTCCGTCGCCGCTCGCCGCGCACGGCAACGTGACCGACGTCGCCGTGTCGATCAACGCGAGGCACGTCGCGCTGCTCACCGATTCCGGGCAACTGTGGATCGGCTCGTCCGACCTGCGCACGAAGTACGGCGAGGTGAACGTCGAGAAGCGCTCGGGGCCCACGCAGCTCGTCTGGTCGGTACCGTCGCGGGAGAGTGCACTCCCCCCCCTTCCGGCCGTCCGCTCACCGGCACGTTCGGTTCTAGGTGCGGCACCGAGGCCGTAGTGTGCTACCACCGCGGCAACCTGATCGTCGTCAGCAGGGACGGCGACGTCGCGTCGTACGGGTACGACGGAACGGCGTTCCTCGCGCCGGAGATCGACGGCGTGCGCGTGTTGAGCTCGCATCAGCACGAGCTCGTGCAGAAAGTGCCGCCGGTCGTCCGTCACGTGCTCGGCATCAACAGCACCGAGCCGGGAAGCTACTTGCTCGAGGCGTCGAAGCATTACAGGAAACGGAGCCATCGCGCCGACGAGTACATCGGTCTGATCAGGGATCGGCTCGAGACGGCGGTCAGACAGTGCGTCGAGGCCGCGGGATTCGAGTTCGACGCCGACGTGCAAAAGACGCTGATAAGGGTAAGAGAGAGAGAGAGTGGGAGAGCGAGCGCGCGCGTTTTTTTCATTTTTTTTAAAAAAACAAAACAACAACCCGATTCACTTCTGTAAAGCAGCGCGAAACGAGATTTAAACATTTTTCCCGACAGTGGCGTTGAAAATAAAAAAAAAACAATAATAATTGAAACGGGAACTTGTTAAGGCCGCGCAGTTCGGCAAATGCTTCGTACCGGACCTGAACCCGGACTCGTACGTCCGCATGTGCAAGGAGCTGAGGGTGCTGAACGCGGTGCGCGACAGGCGGATCGGCATACCGATCACGTACACCGAGTATCCTTTGTCCGGCGACCGTCGCCGTCGTCCGCACTCGAGTCGAGTCCGCTCCTTAACGTTTTGCGCAGAATGCACTGCAGGAAGTATTCCGATCTGCTCGATCGGCTCGTCGCCAGGAGACACTACTATCTCGCCATACAGATCGCCAAGTATCTGCGCTTGCCCGAGGAGGACGGCTCGAGCAGAATACTCGTCCGCTGGGCGTGCTACAAGGTCGGTCGGAGCGGGATCGGCCGAGACCCGCTCCGAGGTGACGCGACGTTTCGAATCCCGCAGGTCATGCAGACGCAGCTCGAGTGGGACACGGTCGCGCGCGAGATCGCGGACAAGCTCGGCGAAACGCCCGGCGTCTCGTACAGCGACATCGCGAAGAAGGCGGCGGACTGCGGACGGACTCAGCTCGCGATCAAGGTACGTACGCCGACGCCGGCTCGCCGGCGTCGTGTGACGGGCGCGTCGCTTTGCAGCTGCTCGACTACGAGCCGAAGGCGCAGCAGCAGGTGCCGCTGCTCCTGCAGCTCGGCGAATCGAAGTCGGCGCTCGTCAAGGCGATCGAGAGCGGCAACACGGACCTGGTGTACACGACGCTGTTCCATATGCGCGGCAACATGCCGCTCGCGGACTTCCAGGTGGGTGACGGGCCGCGGGCGGCCGGCCGGCCGGTCGGTCCGCGCGGCGTTTCGTTTCACCGCACGAGCCTTTCGCGTTCGCTTGCAGATAACGATACGGAATTTTCCGGTCGCTCAGGCGCTGTACATAAAACATTGCCGCGAGCACAACGGGCAAGCGCTGGCCGAGATATACGAGCAAGAGGACGACTTCAACGCGCAGGCGGCCGGCTACATACGCGAGAGCTACGATCCGAAGGTGAGGTCGGCGTTCGCGGGCCGCGGCCTACGTCCGTGCGCGCGAAGCGAGTCACCGGCCCGGTTTCGGTTTGCAGAACGCGTCGTCGCGCGAGGCGTCGCTGTCGGTCGCGCAGAACGCTTACAAGAAAGCGAAGAACGAGCTGAACGCGTCGCTGTGCGACGAGGCGCAGCGTCTGCTCAAGCATCAGAGGCAGTTCGAGGAGAAGTTCCGCGGCAAGAAGTTCTACGGCACGTCCGTGCACGACACGCTTCGGCTCCTGCTGACGATCGGCGAGATGAAGTTCGCGGACAAGTTGCGCTCCGAGTACAAGATACCGGACAGGAGGTCTGCCGGCGCGTGTCCGCGCGCGTCGGCCGTCCGTCTGATGCACCGTCTGCCCCGCAGGTACTGGCGCCTGAGGATACAGACGCTCGCCGAACTGCCGGACTGGGTCGAGCTCGAGCACTTCTCGAAGGCGAAGAAGTCGCCGATCGGCTACGCGCCGTTCGTCGACGCGTGTCTCGACGCGGGCAACGTCGAGGAGGCGTCGAAGTACCTGCCGAGGGTCCGGGACGACCTCAAGGTCAAATACTACGTGAAGGCGGAGTGAGTGCGGGGCACGCGCGTCCGTTCGCTTCGTCCGCTCACCGTCCGCGTGTTCCGTTTGTTAAAGGAAGTACGAGGCGGCCGCCCAGATAGCGTTCGAGCAGAAGGACCTGCAGGGCCTGTACTTCGTTCAGAGCAAGTGCGCGAAGAAGCCGGCGCTGAACGAAAAGATCGACGCGTACGTCGCGCAGCTGTCGTCGCGCAAGTGAACGGCGACGAGCGCCGCCGGGAGCGGGCGCCCCGCCGTCGCGCCGTCACCTGTACGAACGTGTTGCCGCGCTTTTGTAATTGTTGAAATAAAGTTGCAGTTCGGACGATGATGCGTGCAGTTTCAGTGGTAGACGGTCCCCCCCCCCGCACGAGCGAGTGCCCCGAGCAGGAGCGTCGGCACGCGCAATTCGACGGGCGCAGCGCCGTTCCGCAGAGAAGCCGAGCCGGCCGTCCGGCGCGGACGGCGGCGGATCGGGGTGCGCACGCGTGCGATCTGTTCGTGTCGCGTTTCGTTCGACGAGCGCGTCGAACGGGATCTGGCGCGCGGCGATCGCACACGCCGAGTGCGCGTGTGGCGGCGCCGGGGCACGCTCAGTCGCCGATTCGAACGAATTCACAGACGTTCGTCCGACGTCCAATCTAATCTGAAGTGTATTGGACGCGAGCGCAGGCTCGTGTTTGCTTGTGCGTTTCCGACGGTGCCGCCGCGCCCACCCGCACTACGTTCTGTGCGGACGATCAACCGATGTTTTTTTTCTTTGTTATACACGTGTGTGTTTATATATATATATACATACACACACATATAATATGTATGTGTGTGACGTGTGCAACACAGGGGAGACGTAAACGTGTGCATGTCGTTTCTCTCTCGACGCATGTCGAACGTATATGATCGCCTGTCGCTCAGAGAGTGGGGTGGGGAGATTCGACTGGGAATTGGAGACGCGTCGCCAATGCACTTATGAAAAACCGTTGTCAGTGTGCAGCAGTCGCCGTCGTCGACTATCCGATCGAATTGGGGGCTGCGCGCAGCAGCACGGACCGCACAGATATATACGTTAACGTAACGCGAGCGACCGCCGTTGCGTCCGGTTCGCGCGGTTCTCGGCGCCGTAATCGCATCGCAGTCACGCGCCGCCGGTTGCGTGTTCGATTCGTACGCGCCGTCGGCACGGTTATGTGTCTCGTGTCCGTTCCTCGCCTTCCGAAGACGGACGCCCCACATCGCAGTATTGACGAGCGATAGGAGTTCGATAGTCGCGCTCGTTGTTCTTTTTTTAGTATTAATTGTCGTCACTATTGTCGTCCGCGTTCCTCTATTCAGCCGGTCGACTCGTGCCGAAGGTAACGTGATACTATCTATTACTATCTGGTTCTACGTGTCCGTATGTTTTGTTTTTTTTTTTTTCATTTTATTTTATTTATTATTATTTATCCGTGCGTGCGTGTGTGTGTTCGATACGGATTATCGAAAGGTTCGGCGTACCGAAGTGTGATTTCAGAGTTACGTGGCCGCATAGTTTCACATCTGTAATTGTATAATGTGTCGAAGTACACGTTTCACGTTCGCGTACGTAAATATCGTGGTGCCGTGTGTATTGAATGGCGGCCGAGTTGTCTCTGACATAGCAATAGCCGAGCGAAAGGCCGCGCCGGCATCTGATCGAGAAAATCTTACATTTTACACAGATCGATATCTCTCCGGGGTCACGTTCGCACGAGACTGATTGCTCGTTCGTGAGGATCGGTAGAGAACTCGGCTGGCGACTTCCTTTCTCCTTCGCAGAACCGTGTGCGGCAGGTGACGCGTCTCTGTTGCCAAAGTACGACCGTGTGTCGTCTCTTGTATCAGATCGGTTCCGGACTATTGAGAAGCTACCGTGTACTTGTATATGTTCGAAATAATAATACGATGTGTTTTTTTTCCCCCGAAAACAGTTCAACGTTATAAATAATAAACGTTCGGTCACCGTGCTGGCGGTCGCATCGTTTGACATTTCTTGATCAAACATTCAGTGCAGATTATTATTATTATATTTATATATATATATATATATATATATATATATATATATATACATATATATATTTATATATATATATATATGAGATCAAGTTCTCTGATCGCATAAAAGCATTACCTCGTCAAAAGTATACATTTATCGTAAAACACTGTTGATTAATTTTCAAAATGAATTAAAAAATATTGCACCAGAACAGATGATCGTGTGAACTTCTTTTTTTTCCGGTAAAATAGTCTCGTCGAATCAATCTAGTTCATCAATTAACCATTTGTCGGGGTTGCGTGTATCGAGAGAACTAAGAATGTAGCGGGGGAGCGTCGTAAGTCTGTCGAAGCAATCCTGAAATTGCGAACGGTCGCGAGCGGACTACGACAGACGTTGGTGTACATATTTTTATTTAAACTTCACGAATCTGTCAGGCCACTATTTGGTATTTAACGTTCAATGTAAACGTCACGCGTTCGATTGTAGTGATTTTTTTTTTTTTTTTTTTTTTGGAGTAAGACGAAAGAAAAACAAGCGTCTGGGAGATTGTTAACGGCGAGCCGAAACGTCCGAGCGACATTGTCCGATTAACATAATTTCAGATTCATTTTCCCCATTAGCGGTAATCGTCTCTTTTTAATATTGCAATTGAGCCACTGTCGCCGTAAGTGTGCGTGGCATTTTCTCAGTTCTTTGCCGAATATATCGGCGAACCTGCTACGATTTAAGCGTACGCTCGTGAAGAAAAGTGCGGGGTTCTACGGCTCGATTATTAATCCTTTTCCATTGTCATTATTCGTCGTTCGTTTGAACTTTGCCGGCAGGTAGATAGTATTTCATTTCGGCTGTATAAAATGTGAATTTATGATTTTAATATATATATATATATATATATATATATATATATGTACTTATGGTTCAATAATTAGATATCTAAATGCGTCTGCGTGTATTAATTACAATGAATCGTTATCGCAAATCGGTTTTACTCTATCGCACGTCTTTAGATAACAAACAAAGTGTTCTTATCTCGATTGTAATACACATTTTTAAATTATCGTTGATCATTGTTACATAGAATGTAAAAAAAAAAAAAAAAAACATTATCTGAAACGTTCCAGTCGCAGAACGGCGCACACTTGTATATACGCAATGGATTCCCGACAGAAGTGATAGTGTCCACCGTTCAGGTAACCAGATTTTTAATATTTACTATTTTACGAATATTTTTTTTCTTTTTTTTTTAAAAAAAAAAACAGACAAACCGTTTAACGTGACCGATGGAGCTGCTTGTGATCGGTCACTAGTGCGTGCATTAACCATTTTGATACTCGGGACGTAGTGATTTTGTAGATGAGCGATGCGCTCATCTGCGATGCAACATTTGGGAAACACGGTCCGATCTCATAGATGTATGTGTGTGTGTGTGTGTGTATGTATGTATGTATGTATATATATATATATATATATATATATATATATATATATATACACACACACACACACGCATACATGAAGTAGGACTGCCGTATCTGCGGATTCAGTTCCCGCAGTTTCAGTTATCCACGATTTATTCGATGAAATATTTCAGAAATAAACGAATTTTTAAGGAGCAATTGTAAAAATCTATTTTAACTGTGTGTGCATACAGGATAGTTCTCATTGTTTCGTCGTCCCTTGAGAGTTACGCTAAAACGGCAGAATCCCGTCATCCATGTGTGTGTGTGAGAGAGAGAGAGAGAGCACGAATACAATAACGCACAGTGTATTTTATTATTATTCGATGTCAATAATAATGTGTTGTTATGCGTAATTTATCAATTGAACTTTATCTTAGGTGCGTGTATAAACGTGAAGAACGACTTGTATGCTAGATCGATACTATCTGCGGTTTCGGGTAACTGCGGTTGATCTTTGAACGTGTCACGCGCGGGTACGGTCGGACTAATATAAATACATGTGTGTATACATATATATATATATGTATATATATGTATATATAGAAAATCCTCGTTTAGCACGGTTAATTGTTTCCACGAAAACATCGTGTTATACGAGGTTCGGAGTTCATACGAAATGTACTATATCGTTCCTGTGGTACTATATTGCTCATTAGAATAAAAAAAAATAAATTTTTAATTTTATTTAATATACCAGTAGAAGACAGAATATTCAATGGATTATTTTAATAATAGACACAGACACACACACACACACATATATGTATATAATCAATGTCTTCTTAAATGTCGATAATACGGCACATGACCGTCACATATAACCGAGTATGCAAATGTACTGAAAGAGAGATAAAGAAATAAATATTCAACATTACTATAATTGTTTATCGTTGTTTAGAATTGACATTTTTCTATTGACATTTGACGCGTTTCACGTTCACTTCAGCGAGGTCATCGTCGGTTCAAATTCGATAGTTTCAGTGAAAACATTGCCGTTTTTTTTGTGTCGTTCTGTTGTCGATGCCGCAGCGAACGACGGGCGTTTCAATTGAAATTTTAATGTTTGTCGCCGTCACGCTGAACGAAATCGACAATGAAAAATAATCTAGTAGGAATGAAAATAACTATTCTAGTCGGTTGAAATATGGCCACACAATAGCCGATGTATATTTCAGTGAGAAACGCTAGCCTTTAGAAACTGACGAAGAGTGCGTGTGCGTATGCCTGCCCGCCGTATTCGGGATCCGTCACGCGAAGCGAGAGAAATGAAAATAGCAGCGCGCGGTCTGCTCTCGGACGATGCTCGGCGGCGCCGCGACCGCTCTCGCCGCACTTCGCCGTCACGTGCCGCGATTCGTTCCGCGTCAGCTGCACCGGGCGCCTTCGAACGTGACGCTCGCCGTCCCTGAAAAAGTCACAGACGTCCGACGGTCGCTTTTCGAAGCGCGAAGCGGATTCGAGTGTCGCCGCAGCGCCCACCGGAACGACACTCTGGCGCCGCACACCGCGGTTCGGGTATCCGGACGGCGACGGCCGATTTCCGATCGGCGGCGGTCGTCTTTCATATTACGACCGTGTCGCTCGTCCTCGCGACACGTCTCGTAAGGAATTTACGGAATTCAGTGTCGAGCGATCGAACGGTCGCTCATCTGGCCGACAGAACAGAGTTACGACGCGTCGCCGACACAGAGGACCGCCGTATTTATTTCATTGTCCGGCGGCGATGTGGGGCCGGAAAAAAAAAGCAGCGCCCGCGTTCGATTTTCTTCAACCGGTTCAGTGCGTTCGGTTATTCGCAGGGGTAAACGCACGTAGTACCCGCGCACGCTGCGCGCAAGGAAAATAATGAGATCAAACGTATGCAAAACGATTCCGTCGTACGTGGACTCGAGATGCGCCTTTCTACTGTAATTTTCCGTTGCGATTACACATACACGATGTGTCGAGTGTTTCAACTTATTTTATAGTTTGTTTGTTTTATAATTCAGTACGTGTGCATACATATACATACATATATATATATACATATATATATATACATATATATATATATATATATATATATATATATATATGTATATATATGTATATATATGTATATATATATATATATATATATGTATATATATATATATGTATGTATATGTATGTATGTATATGTATGTATATAAATGATATGTTTAAAAACACTCAAGATAATAAATAAAATGTGATTCAATGTTTCGATAAAATAGGTATTTCAAGAAAGCAACAAACCTTCAATAAAGTGAATGTAAAAAGTATTAATTCATTGTGTGTGTGTGTGTGTGTATATATATATATGCACACACACACACACGTATGTACATATTGAAATTAAGTACGTTACTCGGCCGTATCACCTGCAATTTCAATGATGCCATATTGATTCATTTCATTAAAACGTAATTATGCTCTCGTGCTTATGTGCGCATAATAATGTATACACGTATACGTGTACGTGAGACTAGAGCATCATACTTGTAAATCAGTCGACGGCGTCGTCGTAGATATTGTCCTGTTATCTCTGTACGTTTCATGATAAGCAAACGCGTCGCACACGTTTGAAGTGTGCACATTTTTACACAGCGTTCTGCTATCTGCGCATCGTGTTCTTAAAATTATTGCCATCGACGTTTATGCGTCGTCGTACGTCTTTCAATTAATCGTTCTCGAACAGTCGTCGATTCCTTCAAATCTCCTGTTTATAGCCGCCGAACAATCATCAGTTATTCTTAAGATAAGCGTTCAGATATATCGGCACGTTAATGCTCGATATCACCGGATACTTCAAATCAATAGTTATCGGTACGATTGATATGATTTTTAATGGCTTATCGTTGAAACACGCTCGCGCGCGCGCGCGTGTGCGTGTGTGTGTATATAAATCAAAATTGTCCACAGAAAACTTTACAAAACACTACGTTGCAAAAAAGTAATCTACTGCGAGAATGTTTACGTATATATACACACACATGCATACATGACGTCGTCTTATTTATTTGATGTTTATTGTTGCGAGCCCGGGGGTCGGTGAGAGCGGCGATCGGATGCCGAAGTCTCCTAGTGTATGTATATATATGTATGTGTATGTATAACAACTGGAACTGCACCTCCCCGCTCGACATCCCGCCGCCTGTCTCAATTTCACATTTTGTCCGTCTACCTCCGAATTGTTTACACGCTCATATTTTCCTTCGGCTCGTCTCACGGTGCTCCTGTCACGATGATTCTGTAATTCTTAATTTTCGTTCGTTACACGTGCATTAATTGCGGACGGTTTCTTCTAGTCGTTTGTTCGTTTCAATTCGTCACATTCGTTTCGTGTCGAGTTGACTTAAGTTTCACTTAATGTTTAACTCGTTTTCTTTCCGTATCTTCTTAGCGGTTTTTCGTCTCGGACGACGTGAGTTCAGTGCCCGAACTGTACGTTAGCGACGGGCGCGCACTGTAGTTCAGAAAGTCGGCGTTTTAACCACCCGCTGACGACGACGAAGATGCCCCGAAGTGCGCAACGGCGTCCATTCCCCGCCACTATTGTTTCACTGTTTCCGACGATAGTCTATGACAGTGTGTTGTGTTATGTCCACACTCCCTGACTGTAGTATCTGGACCGCGGTGTTCTCCTGTTCTCTCGTCGGGATCAGTTATATATATATATATATATATATATATATATATATTGACTTTCGATCTCGCATCGTCTGCCGTTCATTCCGTGCCGTTCCGTTAAACTTTATTACGCACATCCCGCCGAACGATGATCTGTGATTATACGTATGTGCGTGTACACTCGCATGCGCGGATACCGTCTAAACAGGAGACGGAATATCCGAATCGGCGCGTGTTCGATATACGTGCTAATTTTTATCCGGCGTCGTCGCGTCGCGCCGTCGTCCGTCCTGTGTGCGTCGAACGTGCGGGACGATTGTTCGCCGTGAATCGCGTCGGTCGTCGCGCACGACACGACGGTCGTCTGCCGCATCGTCCGTGGAAGCCGACGATGCGCACGTTACGATGTCGTTCTAGAAACGGGGACGCTGCGAACGAACAGGAGCGGCGCGGCTCGTCCCGTACGCCGAGCCGGGTCGCGAAACGCGACGGGACCTCGAATCGCCGACATTCGCCGCGTGTCACGGAGTGCAGAACGCCGGTTCTGTGTCCTCTGTCGCCTCGTTACGAATCTTAATCCCGATGACCATGACTGGCGCGACTTTCTCGGAGAAGCGAACGGCGATCGTCGATCGTCGCACGAGCAGCGACGGCATCCTTGTTCGTGGCGCGTGGACGGGGCGGCGTTCGACGAGAACGACGCGCGAGTTTCAGACTGAAAATCAAACGAAGCGTGCGCACGGATCGCGCTGTCGTTTTTGCTTTCCTCGTCGACACTTTTTCATCGTACTCAGACGGCGTGTCGGATACTACGTTAGTTTGTGTGCGCGCGCGCGTGTATGTGTATGTGTGTATATGTATATGTATATTTGTATGCCGAACGACCCCGTTAAACGAAAAACTCTTTTGTACATCGGTCGCGATGATTTTCTTCCAGTTTATCGAAATGGACGAATCAAAGTACGCGCAGATCCCGAAGATCGTGATATCGAAAACGTCGACGAAGTCGTCGTCGTCGGACGACAGCGCGGCGTCGACGCCGACGCCGTCGTGGAGCGAGATGGGCGCGCACGAGCGCCGCGAGCGCTTCAGGCGCAGTCGATCCGTCGCCGACCTGCGCTCGACCGACGGCTACACGCCGGCGGAGATCCGGCTGATCCGTGACCGGCTCGTCCGCTCGTTTCCGAACCCGAGACCGTCGGTCATACGCTCGTTCTCGCGCGGGCAGCGGATGACGCTCGCGTCGCTCGCGCTCGTCGACTTCACGAGCTTCTGTTCGATGTCGATCATGGCGCCGTTCTTTCCGGAGGAGGCGGCGTCGAAGGGCCTGTCGAATGTCACGTCCGGGTTCGTGTTCAGCTTCTACGCGTTTGTGATGTTCGTGTCGTCGCCGATATTCGGGAAGATCGTAAGTGCCGTGAAACGTCTGACCAGTCGCTAGTGGCGCGCGCGCGCACGCACGCACAGTGCACGCATCAGCCTTTCGTCGCATGTGCTGCAAACTTATAGCCGAAATATACGATTTTCTACAAAATTCTTACAACACTTACAAAAAAAAAACATAGTGCGACACCTTAATGTGTGTGCGCGTGTGTTTATGTATATATACATACATATATATATATATATATATATATATATATATATATATATATATATATATATATATATATATATATATATATATATACATGAATTGTTCTTTTTTTAGTTGCCGAGAATTGGTTCAAAGTTCTTATTTATGTGGGGAATATTTGTAGCTGGAGCATGTAATATACTCTTTGGGTAAGTGTTATTATATGGAATTAGTCTAAACTGTATGTACGTGTGTGTGTGTGTGTGTATATATATATATATATATATATATATATATATATATATATATATATATATATATATATATACACACACACACACAGTTTGGGTGTGACTTCGGTCGGCAGATAACTTTAAAAAAACCACTGTGCCCTTCTAATGTACTGGATAAATATAAAATAGTCCGTATCGTACGAACGTAGCAGGGGGGACGATGCAAAAAGCACAAAATGAACGAACGCGATTCGCCCTTCAGAACCGAGCATTTTTCTGTTTCATCGGTACATTACGAGCGGCCGAGCCGACTTCTGACCACTGTTCGACCGTATCGGAAACGGCCGGCCGGCCGCCCGGCCGCGTGCGATCCGCGCCGAATAGGGACGAGTCCCCTCGCGATCAGCGTGTAACCGTCATTCGTGTTCGCGTGTTGCAGCTTCCTCGAGTACATACACGACGGGACGACGTTCACCGTGTTCTGCTTCCTGATACGCGGCCTCGAAGCGTTGGGCGCGAGCGCCTACTCGACGTCGAGCTACGTGTTCGTCGTAGACATGTTCCCGTCCTCGATCGGCACGGTGCTCGTAAGTGTCGCGCGGCGGCAGCGTCCTCTCGCCGCACTGTTCCGAACGTCCGTTGATTTTAGTCGTCTGTTTCGCGTGTAGGGCGTGCTCGAGACGTTCGTCGGACTAGGGATGTGCCTCGGACCGGCGATCGGCGGCTTCCTCTATTCGGTACGTATTACGTCGATCGACCCGTCTCGAGCGAGATAGAGAGAGAGAGAGAGAGAAACCGCTCTACGACACGCGCCGCACGCCTTCGTTCGGATCGCACGTGTTCCGTCGTCCCGTCGAATCGCACGCGGCGGTTCGAACCGGAGCTCGGGCGTGCGACTTGAAAACGACGACGACGACGACGATACTACCGTTCGGAGCTGTAGTAGACGAATCGGTCGCGTCGACGGCGACCGGTACGTTTTTATTTGCGTTTAATAACAGACGTCTAACGATACGAACGTGCGTCGTCGGCGACGCCGTCAGTCGAACGGATAGAAATGTCGGCGCTGCGGCGGTAGGCGGACGCGATGAAATCGTGCGCGCGCGCGCGCGAATCAAAGAATCGGCGACGCCGTTCTCGACCGCACCGTTCGTCGTCGGTCGATACGCGTGCTCGAACGAAAGCGTGCGTCGCGCGTCCGCCGGAAGAGCGCGACGCGCGCACTCGACGTCGCGTCGACCGCCGCCTTTTCGCAAACCAAACTCGAGCGAGGCGATCGCGACCGGAACGAACGTTCGGACCGCGCGCCTCGTTCGCCGTCGGAGCGCGACGGACGGAAGAACGACGCGCGCCGTCTCCGCCGCCGACTCTGCTAATTAGGAACGTCACGGACGAACCACGTTCCCCCGTACTGTTTCTAGATCGTTTCTTTTTACAGATAGTTAGGGGGCTTCGGAACGCCGTTTTACGTTCTCGGCGTCTCTATGATACTCGTCGTGCCGATCAACTGCTGCCTCCTTCCGTCCGCAGACGGTCAGTATATAACGACGAGCTCGACGTCCGTGGCGCGCGCTCGACGAGCGTGCCGACGCCGCCGCACGCTTTCGTCAGACGCTCGTGCCGGTCGCGCCGGCGTGTAGCGTCGGGCGCTTCGCCGCGCGCGCCGTTACGTCTGTCCCGTCTCGGACGAGGCACGGCGGCGGCGGCTCACGTGCGCGGTCGTACGCGTGCACGCGCGCACACGACACTCGTACGAATCGTCCCGCGCTTCGTCGGCGTGCGTCTCCGTCGGCCGGGGGAACGCCGCGCATAGCGTGGGAACGGTACGGTCGGCGTCGGCACGCTGGCTCGGTCGCACGCCGCTGGCGCGTTTCAAAAGATCGACGATACGGCGACAGCCCGGAAGTGGCGTACGCGCGTCTCGCTCCGTATTTGTTGTGTCCAGGAGAGCTCGTGTCGAATTCCACACTTGTAGATCTCATCGGGAAAAGAATCAGCAGCACGGACGATGCCGACAGAGCGACGCCCGACTATTTGGCATTAAAATTGAGAGCGCTTGTGTACACGCGACCACGAACGCCGCTTTATTTGTCTCTCATTTCAAATGTTGTGCAAAACACGAACAAGCTCACGGACGAATCTGGCACACACACACACACACATATATATATATATATATATATATATATGTGTGTGTGTATGTCGTATATACATTCACGCGTGTATATATTAATAGTTCAGAAGGCAATCGACACAAATCAATTTCAGATTATACTCCTTTCTTCGTTTAAACTGTTTGCCAAGACGAACATTTTTTTTTTTCAATAAATGACATTGAGAAGCACACGCAACGTGAACATTTGACTTGATTATTAAAAACTTCAATGTTTCCGACAACAGTTTCGAGACTTGCACTCGCTGATCTCGTAAATACATCTGCGTGTGTGTATGCGTGTATATATATATAAAATGTATATACACACACACACTACAAATGTTACATTAATGCAAACATCCTCTCCAATTCGATATTTAGATTACGATAGGAGCGCAAAGTCCGGATCATTGATTGAATTACTCAAAATCCCGTCCGTGTCGGTGATCGGCCTCGTCGTCGTCGTCGTGTCAAACATATGGGGATTCTTGGATCCCACCCTAGAGCCACACCTCAGACAGGTAAGAGGAGACGACTTCTGGTGCAGTGCGCGCGACGCAATCGCGACGAATCGCACTTTGTCCGCGTTCTTGTCCGGAGCTCCGGCGCGCATTACAGTCGCACGGCCGATGTTCGTCCGCCGAGACCGTACGTCGGCGGTTTTTGCAGCCGGCGTTCGGTCTCTGCGGCGACTGTCGACCGAAGCGAATCGCGAAGACGATTCCGCGCGATCCCGTTGAGCCGTCCGACGGCCTGACCGATGCGTGTCTCGAGTTTGCGTCTCTCGTCGTTCGTCACCGCGTCGATCGATCGATCGATCGATCGATCGGACGATCTGATTCGCTAATCGACGCGGCGACACGCCGTCTGCCGACAGTTCGATCTGACGCCGCAGCGCGTCGGGCTGATCTTCCTCCTGTTCTCGGCGCTGTACGGTCTGTCGAGCCCGCTGTGGGGATGTCTGGCCGACGGGGTCCACAACCACTGGTCGATGATGACGATCGGACTCGTGTTCTGCACGGCGGGACTGCTGTTGCTCGGCCCGGCGCCGTTTCTGCCGCTCGAACCGTAAGTACGGACGAGCCCGTGCGCTCCGCCGCTCGATCTTATACGCGTCCGCTGCCGTGTCTGTTCGCAGCACGCTGTCTCTGCAATTGATTGCGCTGTCGATCCTCGGCGTGTCCATCGCACTGACTCTGCTGCCGACCTTCCAGAGTATATTGACGAGCGCTATGTGAGTGTTTCGAGGCGAAAAGTCGCCCTCTCGGCCGTCCGATAAGCGTTTTACGCGCGCGCGCGCGCGCACGCACGCACACGCCGTTCGACGTTACAATAAACGGCGGTTTATTGTGGTTTTCTTTTTATTTTCTTCGTTTCGTTTCTCTTAACGAGCGTTCGCTGTTTATAGCGCAGGCGGCTGCGGGGACACGCTGAGCACGTGCAGTTGTGTCGCCGGGCTCTGGTCGTGTATGTACGCTCTAGGCGAAGTGTTCGGCCCGGCTCTCGGTGGGATTTTCTTCGAGCGTTTCGGTTTTCCGGTGGCCGCGACGATTATGGCGACATTGACGTTCGCTTTGGTGAGTGAGTGCCCGTTCGCATACTCGACCGTGCACACGTTCACACGACGCGAGCGTGCGACGCGGACGAACGAACGAACGTGTTTTCGTGACAGCGAACTCGTTCCCGTCGCCGCGCTCGACGCGGGAGAGGACGGGCCGCGCTGCTGTACGATCGCCGGACGGGCGCGTCGACTCGAATCTATCTCGAGTACCGCGCCGTCGATCGACGCGACACGCATTCTCGACCGTGTGTCTCTCCGTTCCAGGCGACGGTCACGCTGGTGTTTTTCGTCGCACGCGACGAGTGCACGTCTTACGCGGAATTCTCGTCGGATAGCGGCATCAGCGGTTCGTCGAGAGCGTCCGGCGACGACGACGACGACGTCGACGACGAATTCGCGGGCGAGAAGGAGCCGTTGCTGAAGGCGACGTATTCGGACGGCGGCTACCGCACGACCGACAGGCGCGAACGCGGCCGCGCGTGCGGTGAACGCGATCCGAACGAGGTACGCCCGGTCGCCGAGCGCCGGACGCCGCCGGCGCGCGCGAACCTCCGATCGAGAATTCTTCCGTTCTGTTTGCAGTGGGCGTGCGTCGAGAGGGGGCGGGCGCCGATCGACGTTAAAGGGACGATCGCTGTGACGGCGCGCGGCGCGTCCGAAGTATGAAAATGTATCGGCGACGTCGCGACATCGCTCGGACAGTCGTCGTCGCCGGTTCGGCGGACGTTTCGTCGTTCAGAATCGTTTCGCAATCTTATTTAAGAAGCGCGGTCACGGCGACCGTGCGCGCGCGAGCACGTCCGTGCGTGCCACTAGGCGGCGGTGCGTGTACGCGCGCGCGCTACCTACGTACGGAACGCGCTTAATATCGTTTTAAATGAAAATCGTCGGCCGAGAAAAAAATACCCAAATACTGATTTGCAGCGACTCTGAAAATCGTGTCACGAGATGTTTCGCGTTTCAATTAGACGCACGTTAATATATAGCATTCAAATGTGAACACTGTAAAAGGACACTTTCGTTTAGAAATCACAAATCTCCGCGCCGAACGTACACGCGCGCGCGCGTGTGTGTGTGTACACGCGCGCGCGTGTACATTTACATTTAGTACTTGTTATATTTAATAATGTCGGCGCCAAACACTTCGTTCCGATCGTTTTGCGGTGTGTTCTCAGCGACCGACGAATACTAATATACGCTTCATAAAAAAAAATCCGCCGTCTCTGTTAACGGCGACCGGTTACATTTTGATCAATAATACACGTGATTATTTTCATTGTTTGTACAAAACTGTTTCGAGCGATCGTCAACACGAAGGTATTTTATACCGAGTGTTTGTTTCCAGACGAATGTGTTATTTTTTCAGACGTGTTTATATACCTGTTCGTTCATTGTGAGCATTGAAAAATCCTGTATTTACACAGTCAATATACAATGGGTTCATTCTATGAAATAGTAAGTTTTTCTTTCGAAACCTCGTGAGTGTGCCGATAATTTTTGCATTATGCGTACATACATGTGGGTGTGTGTGCGTGCGTGTTTATATGTATATATATACATACATACATACATACACATATATAGAAAATAATCAAGCTTAAGCTTTAGTGCCCCGGAGATGAATGAAAATTAAAAAAAAATGCGGTGTGCAAATAAGTGAACCATGCCAAAGGCAAATAATAAATATTTTCCCAAATCTGACGACTATTTTAAGAATGTACACGACATTTGCCCATTGAAAGGTGTGAAGCCGAGACGAATTTTTCCGAATCGTCTTTAATCAAAAATAGATTTCGATCTCACATTCGCGAGCAAATATTAAATTTTCTTTCAGTTTTATCAACTGAAGCCAGACATAACGAGATCGTTATTTTATGAGGATGCGATATGAGAGAGTGTGCCGATAAAAAAACATCCAGCAGGAAAAGTTCAATGATTCTGTTAATTCTCCGACAGTTACACGTTTCCTTTTTCATTCGTATAATACAGTCGGTTTACTTTTTTTTTCCTCTGTTGTTTGTTGCGTGTGTATGTATATATATATATATATATATATATATATATATATATATATATATAGACACTCAATATATGCGATTCTACGATGATGAATATTTGTGTTTTTTGTTCGGACAATGTGAGTAAGTCAATGTATGTATGTAAAAAGATATACAATTATTTGCAGTGTCACCTCTCCTTTTCCTCTCTTTTTCGTTAATTCCGACCGATGTTTGCCGAGCACATGAGAAATAAAATTTGAAAAGTGTTTCACTCCCGCCGCTCGATCGTCAACAAAGAGAAAAGTGTGTAAGCGACGGAGAGAACGCACGTTCGGTCTTCGTTCGGTGTATACGTTCGTTGGCTCGGTCGCCGCCGGCGATTCGTGCTTCGTGTTGGCAGTAGTCGATTGGACGGTCGGTCGGTGTCGTGTGTGTGTGTGTGTGTCGCACGCACGGTCTCTGTTAGTAGAACGATCGATTGGAAAACGAATCTTATTATGTTCACGATACGCTGTGTTCGCTGAGAATTACACTGAACCGTCGACGACGTTTCCCGATTCGATATAATCGCCTGTGATAAGTTGTAGCGGTATGTAAATTCGCCGTGTAGGTTATGTGTATGTCCTGTCGTTCGTGTGCACGCATGAAAACATACACGTACATATGTGTATACACACACACACGTTGAGGTTTTGATTTTCGAACGTTCTGTCGGCCGGCCGTTCTTTACGCGTTAGTTCGGCGAACGCGTCGTTTGCGGCGAGCGCCGGCACTTTCGAGCGAAACGCGCACGTATCTGTGTTTGAAGTGTATAAAGGACACTTGCGACTTATTCGAACGTCGACCGCGTACGAGTCTCTCGGCGCTCGAAAAAAGTAATCCGTCGTCGGTCTTGAACGATGATAACGGCGGTGAAAACACACGTACGAGTCGTGTGTTCCGTTTAGAACTTCGGAGCGTAGCCACGGATGAGAGTGCATAACCTCGAACGACGTCGGGTCTTTCGGTCGCGGTAGTCTGTTATTTTTGGTTTCTTTTTATACGTTCTAGAAAAATGCGCGCTTCCGTCGTGCTCTGTACGTTGTTAGTGTTGACCGTGTCTTATGCGAGCGCGAAGAATAGGAAGTCGAAGTCGGTGACGACGCTACTGGACGCGAAGTGGAACGCCACCCCGCTCGTGCTCGAGGTCGCCGAGTATCTGGCCGATGAAAATGTCGATTACTTCTGGAGTTTCGTCGACTCGATCGCCGCACTAGATCCGCCCCTCGTCGAAATAGGTGAGTGACGCGCTGAAATAATTTTCGAACGGTCGCCCGACCCGACGACGCCGCCCGTCGCGGCCGAACGGCACTTCTGGGAGGGAGCGCGCGAACGTTATCCGATCGTTACCGTTTTAAGAGAACGACCGCGAACGCTACGAAGTCGTCCTGGCGGAGACGGCCGCGATCTTGTCGCCGCCCGAGATCGCCGTGCTGAAGTTCGGCCTGGCGCTGCACGTGTACTCGCCGAAAGTAGAGATGTTCGAGCGGATGGCCGTCGACCGAAACGTGAAGGACTGCCGCACGGTCGTCGACGTCGGCGGGAGGCTCGCGTGCGGCGTCGAGGAGATGAGAACGATCGTGACGAAGGTACGTCCGCGTCGTGACGCGCGGCGCCGTCGGTGTACCGGGCGCGTCGGTGACGCGATCCGTCGCCTCTGTTAAAGGTGCCGAGCGGCAGCGTCGAAGTGTTCGAGATCGACCACCATTATCCGGGATCCGAGAACAACACGCTGAAGGTCGTGCTGTACGGCGAGATCGGCGACGCGGAGTTCGCGAGGTTTCATCGGGAGCTCGTCGCGCTCGCGACGTCCGGAAGGATCGATTACGTTCTCAGGCATTACGTCCGAGTGAGTGCACGGCCGTCGACGGGCGTCGATTCGGATCGAGCGATTCCGATCGAGTTTGTTCTTGCGATCTAGGACCGGCGGGGCGGGCGGTTGCGTCTGTCGGGCTACGGAGTCGAGTTGCAGATGAAGTCGACCGAGTACAAAGCGCAGGACGACGCGCACGTCGAGAAGGAAGAGTCGTCCGAGGAAACGAGCCAGGAGGACGAGGACGAGGAGGTCGACGGTTTCGACTTCGGCAGGCTGAAGTGAGTCGGCGCCGTTTCGGCGCGTCGGACGAGTCCGACGTACGGGCGGCGGTCGGTTCCGCGTCGAGGCCGATCGACGAGGGACGGCCGCGTTCGCTCCGGCCGTCGTTTCGGACGCCGCGTCGACCGTCGATCTCGCCGCTGATCTCGCCCGCTCGGTCCGTAGGAAACTGTATCCGGATCGGAGAGCGGCGCTCGACGGGTTTCGCCGGCGCCTCGTCGAGTCGTCGAGCGAGCCGACGCCGCTGAAGGTCTGGCAGTTCCAAGAGCTGAGCCTCCAGGCGGCCGAGAGGATCATGGCCGCGCCGCGCGAAGAAGCGCTGCACGTGCTGACGCACGTCGCGCAGAATTTCCCGACGCAGGTATCGGTCCGTCGCCGCTCGTGTTTTCGGCGCGTCGGGACGTGACGCCGGTCGTTTTTCCTCAGGCGAAGTCGCTCGTCCGGACGGTCGTCGATCCGAAACTCAGGGACGAGATCGGATCGAATCGAGAGCTGTTCGCGTCGAACCTGAACCTGCAGCCGTCGGACACGGCGCTGTTCGTCGACGGCATGTTCTTCGACCTCGACGTCGTCGACGTCGTCTCGCTGCTCGAGGCGATCCGACGCGAGCAGCGCGTCATGTACGGGCTCTACCGCGCCGGCGTCGTCGACGGAAAGCTGCGAGCGTTGCTGACGGTCGACCTGAACGACGACGCCGGGAGCGGCGCGCGCGAGTTCGCGGTCGACGTACGCGACTCGGCGGTCGTCTGGGTGAACGATATCGAGTCGGACGCGAAGTACGCGCGCTGGTCGTCGAGCCTGACGGAGCTGCTGCGGCCGACGTTTCCGGGAATGCTCCGTAGCGTACGGAAGAACCTGTACAACTTGGTGAGTCGACGACGGCCGCGGAACGATCGGACCGACTCTGACGGGCGGTCGTCTTTCCGGCAGGTGCTGATCATCGATCCGGCGGACCTCGAGGCGAGACCGCTCCTGAAGTTGCTCGAGTCGTTCTACGTACACGCGGCGCCGTTGAGGTTAGGTCTGGTGTTCGCCGTCGACGATAGACCCGAGACGACGGGATCGAGCGATCCCGGCGTCGCTCTCCTCTGCGCTTACAACTACGTCGCACGGCTCGAGGATCCCGGACACGCGCTCGGATTCATAACGGACGTAAGCTAGAGATCGAGCGGTCGGATCGCCGGCGAGAAAAAAGAAAAGAAACGCTCGTCCTCGTCTCGGCGCTCGGACCGCGTCGCCGGTCGCGTGCGACGTTTAAATTCCGTACGACGTTCGCCGTCGACGGCGGCCGTACGTTTTCGGCTCTCGATTTGTTCCGTTTTAAAACCCGGTCCGAGCGTACGGCGGTGTCGATGCGTCCGCGTTTGTCCCGCACGTGCGATTTGTATATATACGTATGTGTGTACACGTACGTATATGTACGTATATATATATATGTGTACGTGTATATATATATTGTTGATGAATCGCAAGCGTATAAATTAACTGAACAGATTCATTAACGTGAAACGATTCGTTAAGTATTTATCATCTACGTGACCGAGAACAGATCGAGTGAATATCCCGCTAATGCGAGACATCGGCACGACGGTGTATCTTATTTTTATCTTATCGAAATAATCATAGCTAGCGACCCGACCCGAATAACATAGTTTTTATCTATGCTAGCAACTGAGTAAAAAGTAACATGAGGTAGCGTTATTAACTGTTAACATACAAAAAGAACATTTGAATGTTCTCCTACAACATATATATATATATATATATATGTATATATATATATACACACACGTAGATGTACGTATCGATGTTCGAACGTTTAAGGTGTACGCGGCCGTAAAAGATGAACGTCGGATCACCGTCGACGACGTGATCGCGACGTTGCGTAAGGAATACCCGAAATCCGATCCCGAAGAGATTTTCGGGGAAGATTCTGATTTCGATTTCGGCCGTCGGCTCGCGAGCGACTTCATCCGTCGTACCGGTCTGTCGAGTCCGGCCGCTCTGTTCAACGGCGTACCCCTCGCGAAAAGTCAGTTGAACGCCGACGAGTTCGAGGAGGCCGTCTTGACGGAGGTCATGCAGCAGACGCCGGTGTTCCAGAAGGCGATCTACCGCGGTGAATTTTCCGACAGTAAACCGGCGATCGATTTCATCATGGACAGGCCGAACGTGATGCCGAGACTGAACCAGCGCGTGCTCGGCCAGCGGACGACCGATTTCATCGACATGTCCGGCCGGCCGATCGATATCGGGAACGTGGCGGCGTTGACGAAGGCGTCGAACAGGGACATGACCGCGACGGCCGTTCGAAACTTGAAGTATTTCTTGCCGGCGAAGAATGCCGACGGACCGCGGATGTTGACGTATTGGATCGTCGGGGACTTGAATCGCGACGAGTCGAAGGAGCTGCTGCTCGCCGCGCTGAAGTACATGGTACGGGTCTCTTTTTCGTTTCGTCGGCCGTTCTTTAATCGTCTGTTTCGATCTCTGATCAGAAGGGGAATTCCGACACGAGGGTCACGTTTCTGCCGAACGTCGAGCTGCGACCGGGCGACTCGCATCTGTTGAACAGACTCGTGCTGGCCGCGCTCGACGCGTTACCCGTCGATCGGGCGACGCAGTTCGTCGTTTCGATGCTAGAGGGACGATCCGTCATCGACACGGCCGAATATCCGGTGAGTCCGCTCCGGCTATCGTCGGTCCGTAGTTCTTTACGAAAGCGAAACGAGGTAGATCGGCACGATCCGTCGGCGTCGACGTCTGAAACGTTTGTTTTTTTCGTTTCGACAGGCGGAAGTTCGTTCGGCGATACCCGAACAGGACGTCAAGTTGAAGATGTTGCGCGTGTACTGTCGACGCGTGTTCTCGTTCGGCGTCGGAAAACGCGGCGTCGTCGTGAACGGGCGCGTGCTCGGCCCGTTCGACGAGGACGAGAGGTTCGACTACGAGGATTTCGTTCTGCTCGAACGACACGCGATGAGCACGTACGGCGATAAAATCACGAAGGCGTTGAGGACGGTCGAAGACGACGTCGAAGGTAAGAGGCGAACAGTCACGACGGTCCGTACGCACGGCGTCGCCGAATCGTCTCGATTCTTTCGTGCTGTGAACCGGCAGAGATAACCAGCGACCAGCTGCTCCGCGCCGTCCCGTTGTTGATTTCTCGGTCGCAGTCGAGGCCGCGTTTCGAAATCACGTACGCCGGCGACGAGCACAGCGTCGTGACGCTGCCGGCGCCGAAACCGAACGAGCCGTTTTTCGAACTGACGGCGATCGTCGACCCGGTCTCGCGCGGCGCGCAGAAGCTCGGACCGATACTCGACGTACTACGGTCGGTGCTCAATTGCAACGTCAGAGTGTTTTTGAACTGCGTCGAAAAGAACAGTGACATGCCGCTCAAGAGGTAAGTACGCTCGTCGTCGTCGCGTCGCACACGCTCTACGGTCACCGTCGAGTCGTTTTACGCTTTCAGTTTCTATCGTTTCGTGCTCGAGCCGGAGGTCCGATTCCTCGACGACGGCCGGCAGTCGACCGGCCCGATAGCGCGATTCTCCGGTCTTCCGACCGCGCCGCTGCTGACTCAGAACATGCTCGTGCCGGAGAATTGGTTGGTCGCCGTCGTCAGGGCGGTGCACGATCTCGACAACATACGGCTCGAAGACGTCGACAGCACGGTGCACAGGTAGGCGCGACGAGAAGTGCTTCGGCACCGTTCACGCACGTCGCCTCTTCTCCTTTTTCGCAGCGAATACGAGCTCGAGTACCTGTTGCTCGAGGGCCATTGTTTCGAAGCGACGACCGGAACGCCGCCGCGCGGGCTCCAGATAACGCTCGGCATCGAATCCGATCCGATACGGGTCGATACGATCGTGATGGCGAACCTCGGATACTTTCAGCTGAAAGCGAATCCCGGGGCGTGGATACTTCGGTTGCGGCAGGGCCGCAGCGCGGATATCTACGACGTAGTCAGGTGCGTGACGAAAAGACGCCGACGCTCGGAAGATCGGCGAGCGGACGTGGCGAACGGATCACGACCGTCGAATACGGCTCGTCGTTTCTGTTACAGTCACGACGGCAGCGACACGCCGGCCGGATCTACGGACATCAAGGTGTTGATCAGTTCGTTGCGATCGCACGTCCTCAAGCTGAAAGTGGCCAAGAAGCCGGAAATGAGACACGTAGACCTGCTGGCCGAAGACGAGCCGAGCTCGGGCATATGGAACTCGATAACGAGGTCGGTACCGTCCGCGCCGCGCGCACGACGAGTTCGTTTCGTCGGGCGGCGGTTCTCGTCGTCGCGTCCCCTCTACGAATTCGTTTCTCTCGTCCCGCGAACCGAAAATCCTTTCCGATCGAAATCGAGCGATCGTCGATCACGCTTCGACGTGTGCGTTTCGATCGCGATGCGACGGTCCACGTAACGCCGGCGACTAGAAAAATCGAACTTTCTAGCGAATGGACGAAGGCCTTTCGTTACGCATCTATGATTCTTATATCCGAGTGTGTTTTTCCTACGCGTCGCAGACAGTTCGCACTCTGCTTCGGGCCGTCCTTATTCTTTTCTTCGCGTATCATCGCTGTTTTATCGTTCGGCAAGCGTGGCATATAGTGCCGCGCTGACAGCTATTTCGAGTGTATTGAATTTATGTATGCTCGTGACTCTTCTGTTTATTTTTACGATAGTGATGTTCTGCGTGTCGTTTTAAATAATTTCGAAACTTGACGAGTCGTTAACGTCGTAACTTTTTAAAGACACTATTTACGAGAACAGTCGGAACGATGTGTTACTAGGATTCACGTGTTCATATACGATAATTTATAGGTTGAGATATCGATCTGTATCTATAACTGAATGACCGCATGCCATAGCCGTGCACATCCTTATGTGTGTTTATATATATATATACCTATATATATATATAAACATACTAGGACGCTTCGCCTGCTTCTCGCTGCGTGCACCCACTTGTCAATTATAAGCGTGCACATGTAATCTAATGAAACAATACGCATATTTGGGTATCGTAGAAGCCACGTCTCAAATAAATAAATGAATCGACGTCATGAATTTATATATACATATATATATATATATATACGTGTCGTATGTGTGTATGTACACATCTAGTAATTCGTTTGACTTTTATTTATGTGTGTGTGCGTTGCTTATTTTCAATGGCATGCGGTTCTTTCGAAGTATTGAAATGATGCAGAGGTAACTATTTTTTTTCTACTTCCGATAATCGCAGATCATTCACACGTTATTTTTCCGTCGCGCTATTTTATAGAAACGTTCGTCGTAAAGTATCCGTAACTCGCGTTTGAAATCGTTACCGTGTCCGTCTGAATCCGTCGTCGCACGGAAGAAACGTATTCTCCCGCAGAACGACGCGCGATCTGTCCGTCTTTCGTTCCCTGTTCGACTGAACCGCGGTCTCGTCGAAGTACCTCTCGCCGTGTCTTCCTTCGACGAGAGAGCGAAGCAGTACGTATCCGACACGTTTCGTCACGAAAGGAACCGATCGCGACGTATCGGTCGATCGCTAGCCGGTCGGTTCGTCGTCGTCGTTTCGCTCGTGCGTTTTCCGAGCCGTATTTTTGTATTTTAGCCAATTCGGCGGCGCGGCCGACGACGACACCGAAGAAAAAATCAACGTTTTCTCGCTGGCGTCCGGTCATTTGTACGAAAGGTTCTTACGGATAATGATGCTTTCGGTGCTGAAGAACACGAAGTCGCCGGTCAAGTTCTGGTTTCTGAAGAACTACCTGTCTCCGCAATTCAAGGTGAGCCGCGCGTCGGATTCGATTCCGATTCGAGACGAACGACGCGATTCGAGACGATCGCGTGTCGTTCGTCTTTCCTTTTTTTTAAAAAAAAAAACACGTCGGCGTTCGTACGGCCGACGCTCTCGTGATCTTTCGTCTCTCGTCGTTCGTACGGTATAAACGGAGAGAGCGGATCTCGCGTCGATCGTGTCGAACTCGGCGTCGGGGCGTCCTCGTGCGTTTCACCGTATCGTTCAGCCGGCGTCGTTATTTTCGCACGCAGGACTTTCTGCCCCACATGGCCGGAAGATACGGATTCGATTACGAGCTCGTCGAATACAAGTGGCCGCGTTGGCTTCACCAGCAGACCGAGAAGCAGCGCATCATCTGGGGCTACAAGATCCTTTTTCTCGACGTGCTGTTCCCGCTGGACATTAAAAAGATCATATTCGTCGACGCCGATCAGGTGCGTACGACGTCGACGCGCGACCGAGGAACGACGCGTCGTGAAAGTCCCGATCCTGTTCGCAGGTCGTCCGCGCCGACATGAAGGAATTGCAGCGGCTAGATCTCGGCGGCGCTCCGTACGGATACACGCCGTTCTGCGAGTCGCGCGTCGAAATGGACGGATTTCGATTTTGGAAACAGGGCTACTGGCGGAACCACCTCCAAGGCAGGCGCTATCACATTTCGGCGCTGTACGTCGTCGACCTGAAACGTTTCAGGCGCATAGCCGCCGGCGACAGGCTGCGCGGACAGTATCAGGCGCTCAGTCAGGATCCGAACAGTTTGGCGAACCTCGACCAGGATCTGCCGAACAACATGATACATCAGGTCGCGATCAAGTCGCTGCCGCAGGAATGGCTCTGGTGTGAGACGTGGTGCGACGACGCGTCTAAAAAGAAGGCGAAGACGATCGATCTGGTACGTGCGGTCGTTCGCGGAGCGTCGCTCCGTCGCGCGATCGGCGACGATTATCGATCGTCTTTCCGTTTTTTCACGCAGTGTAACAATCCGATGACGAAAGAGGCGAAACTCAGCGCGGCGGTCCGCATCGTCGACGAGTGGAAAGACTACGACGAGGAGATCAGAAACCTGCAGCGGAAGATCGAGAAAGGGGAGAGAGATTCGAAGACGACCGCGGAACGAGGTGAGATACCGTGAGAACGACGCCGTCGTCGAAAAGTAGGAACTAGATTACGACGGACGTGCGTTATGTTACAGGCCGATCGACAGACGTGCACGCCGAATTATGACGAGAATAGAAAACACGATTCCCCTAGGTACGCTTCCTTCTGTTTCGACTTTCGTTTTTTACGACAAAAAATCCGATTTAAAAAACGCGGGCGCGCCACGAACGAAAGAGAAAACGAAGATTCGCCGGCGGTAGGACGCTATCTATCCGATTCGCCGTGGACCGTCGGTCCCGTTCGACGATTAGGAATTAATTGTAAAATTTAATCGTAAGTAAAATAAAGTAACGGTAATACAAGCGATATGGTTTTCTTCCCTGCTCTACGCATGCGATCCCGACGCTCGCTTTACGTTCGTGAAATCGCGTTTCTTAACGGACCGTTCCGTACGTCGCCGCGCGAGACGGACCGGCATCTCGGCCGAAAGCGATCCGTGTATCTGTTTCGCATCTCGAAATCTTTCTCGGCGCGATCGCACTCCTCCGTTATTACCGTCCCGTCGAACTCGATACGAGGACGATTTTGTATTTTGCGTTCGTAAATACGCGAGCTTTTCTTACAGCGGTTCGACGAGAAAGCAGCAGGTAAGTTCGAACGGATTCGTACTTTTCCGCGTGGTTTTTATTTCGTTCGGTATTTATCGGTTTTGTTATTTATCGGCAGTCGTTATCGAGGGACGGCTTTTTTTTCAGCGGTCACGCGCCGTTCGAGCGACACGCAAGTCGACCGTTGCGAATTCCGTGATTCCGTACAGAACACGTATATACGCGCGCGCGCGCGTATACGTATCGAAAGGATCGGAAACCGGATCGTCGTTCGCTTTCGATGCTTCGCACTATCGGTTTAATAAATAAATCGGTACGGTAGTTATTACGATACGAAATAAGGTTTGACCTTTGAATTTAATTTAGTGTTTCACCGTTTTCATTTTTTTTTTTTTTCAATTTCGGTAGAAAATATTCGAGGTCTTACAGCGGAGAAACGGATGATACAACTAGACGGCCGTCCTTCAGGGTCTAATACTGAAAAAAGTGATTCTTAAATCGATGCATTAACGTGAGCCGTCCGGTGTGTTTTCTCGAGTAATAATAAATAATAATAACGATGAGAGATATCTATCTGAAAAAGCGCGCGATAGCCTTCTTCTCTCCTCGAGCTATATCCGCTAATCGATGTCTTTTTCTTCGCGGTGGTATTTGAAGTTACGTAATAAACGAAAACCGCTCGTACGTTCGATCCGACGATTCGAACGGTTTCTCTCGAGTCGAGTGAATATCTGCTAACCGGTACGAATTAACGAGAACGCGTAAAAATAAAAGCGTGAACGACGTCGTCGAACGGCAGGCTCCCGGACGTGTGGTTCGTACGGTTTCGTCGTACGGCTCGTCCGTCGTCGATCGTGTATCTGCGAATATTTAAATCGGTATTCGCTGTATCTTATGAGAAACGTATCGAGGATGAGAATCGTACTTCGCGGAAACGATGTAAATTTTCAGCGAATCAGATTTTATCACGTTTTTATATTGAACTGTGCGATCGAAACGTTGAACCGAATCAAAATCAAAAAGAATTTTATCGATCTGAATAAAAAAAATACAGTGCACCGGTACACCGATGGAGTACGGGCGTTGGGTCCGGGGTCTAAGCCTTTGCTTTTAAGCCGGCTTTGAAAGTAGGATAGGAGTTAGTAAGTACGGAGGTTTAAGTAAGCTCAGGAGTCGGAATGCCGGGGGAAAAACCGGCACATCGAACTAACGAGGCGGCTAAGGGCGTGTCGTACGAGTTTCCTTTAAAGACTGTTAATTGTTACGCTGTTTTACATTTCGTTCGATCGTCCATCTTCGTTTCGCTCGTCGACTTGTAGTAAATTTTTGGCAAAATTGTTTGCGTTTTCGTTTTTCAGCGAAACGATCGTCTCGTTTCGTGCCGTCAGGATATCGGACGCAGATTCGGTTTCGTCTCGAATCGTTTTCGAACGCGATCCGCTCTCGAACGATCTCGTGAGAGTAGCGACTGTTCTTGTATCGCCGGCACACTCCGTCCGTACCAACGTGATGGCTAGAAAAGTCTACGAAGAAACGAAAAGGTATATTTAATAAATTCGTATGACATCCTGTCGACGTGCGCCGACAGAAAATGGAGAAGCACGACGTCGATCTGTTGCTGAACTTCAAACGTTTTTTGTACGTTTGCAACGAGAATAACAAGTTTGTTGCCGGCGATCCGTTCGCGCATAAATACTTCACGGCCGACAGACTGAAGTCGTTGAAACAACTACACGAAAGTGGTCGCGTCGACGACATAATACAGGCGTTAGAGCGTGCGGAGCGCGACATGTACCTGCCGCAGAAGGCGCCTCTGTTGTTCGCTCTCGCGTCCTGTGTCCGTATCGAAGACACGAAGCTGAAAACGGCCGCGTACGGCCTCGTTAAGAAAACGTGCAAGTCCGCCGAGGATTTACTGTTGTTCCTGAAGTTCTACAACGGTCTGTCAGAAAGGAAGGGATTCGGCTCGGGGTTCAAGAGGTGCGTCAACGGCTGGTACTTGCAGCTGAGACCGATCGAGTTCGCCGAAGCGGTCACGAAGTACCGAAGCAGGCACGGCTGGTCGCACAAGAACCTGTTCGAGATGACGCGGCCGAAGACCGACGAAGAGCGTAAGTGACGCGACGTTACGACGCCGTCCCCGTCACGACGCCTCGTCATCCGTCCGTTTTCCTCCGCAGCGAAATCGGCCGTCCTGAAGTACGTGATGCACGGGTACGGTCGGTTCGAGTCTCTCTACGCGGACGCCGTGGCCGTCCGTCCGGTCTTCGAGTTCGTCGGGCGCGTCGAGCGATTCAAACGGTGCGAGGATCCGAAAGAGTCCGGGAACATGATAGCGCGGTACGGGTTCACGACCGAGTATTTTCCGGCGCACCTCGTCAAGTGTCCGGAGGTGAGTCGCGGACGTGCGGTCGTCCGCTCTCGGGACGACCGGCGGCCGGTTCGGTCGCGGGCGCGCGCGTTGATCTCGGTCCGTTTCGTTTCTCGAGCCGTGGGAAGCGGTCGTCCCGTTCCTGTCGCCGAGCGAGCTGTTGTCGGTTCTGCCGCGTCTGCAGAGCTACGGTCTGCTGAAGTACCAGTCGGTCCTCTCGCAGAAGATAGTCGACGCGCTGAACGACGGGGCCGCGTCCGGCGTCCACCCGGTCGAGGTTTTGATCCGGTCGCACGACTACGCGAACGGCGGGAAGTGAGTATCGGCGCGTCGATCGCGACGTTCTCCCGGCGAGCTGACGGTCTTCGCTCGGCCGCAGGTGCCCGGATTTCAAGAAGACCGAGTATCTGAAGACGCGCGGAGCGACGAGGCGTCGTAAGGATTCCGAGGCGGCTTCCGACGAGACCGACTCGACCGCGACGACGTCGGCGCGTCCGAGCGCGCCGTCGGACGCGCCGGTCGCCGAACAGAGGCCGAAGCACAGGGCGAACGCGAACGTGACCGCGGCGCTCCGTAGACTGCTGAACGCTTCGTTCAGGAACGTCAGGTCGACGAACCTGTCGTACATGGTGACCGTCGACGCGAGGGACCACATGGAGAAGGAACGCTGTTTCAAGTGCGGCAACGTGACCGCGATGAAAGCGGCCGTCGCGATAGCGCTGTACCTCGTCAAGTCCGAGAAGAGGGCGGTCGTCGCGGTGTTCAACGACGGAGGCGTCGCGCCGGTCGACGTCGACAAGAGTGAGTCTCGTTTCGTACGTTTCGATCGACGGACGTCGTAACGCTTCTGTTTCAGACATGACGATGAGCCAAGCCGAACGTTGCCTGCTCGAAGCGGAGAGGGGCCACGTCCGCTTTCAGAAACCGTTCGAGTGGGCTCAAGAGTCGAAGAAGAAGATCGACGTGTTCGTCAACGTGTTCCATTCGCCGAAGGTGTACACGATGATACCTAAGGAGTCGAGATCGGCGACCGAGAACGTCAGGAGCGCGCTCGAATCTTACAGGAAGAAGTCGAGGAAACACAATTCGAAGTAAACCGTCGATCCGCGTCTCTCGCGATCGTCCGGAGCGATTTTCATCTCGTCCGTTTTTCCGTAGGGTCGTCTCGATATGCCTGTGCAAGCACAACTATTCGTCGTCTTCGAACATGATACCCGGTATGCTCGATATCTGCGGCTTCGGCGAAAGCGTCCCTAGAATCGTCGAAGCGTTCGCACGAGGGTCGTTCGATTGAAGCGTCGGTTTCTGTAGACGCGCGTGCGTGCGTCACGGATCGGCCGCACGAGATCGCTTCTTCTCGGAGAAAAACAGAAAGAGACGAACGGCCGTCCGATCGAGTCCGTAATCCGTGAGTCGGTGTTTCGACGTTTTCCCGTAGCGAAGAAACGTACGACCGAATCGTAAACCGCACGCGATTCGTACGGTCTACGGTTTACGATCGAGTTACGGTAGACGCCGCGGTCGTAGGAATTCGAGCGATCGACGAACGGATAATTCTCTTATTCGTTTCGTGGAACGACGAACGATTATCGGCCCGGCACGTGTGAACCGAAATACTGACTCTAGATTTAAATGTTGGCAACGGAAATTTTTACTATCCGAATGAAATATAATGTCCGTATATTTTTTTATGTTTATAGTATAATACGATACTTAATTATTTTACCGTTTGACTGAGATCCTGTTTAAATTATTTGTTTTTCTGACAGTTCAGTCGTATAAGGAAGCATTATTTCAAAGGTATTATTGTGTGTGTGTGTGTGTATATATGTATGTATGTATCTATCTATCTATGTATGTGCGTGCACACATGTATATATACATGTATGTATGCCTATATATATATATGTATATATATATACGTTCATATATTCGAGTGTATATATTTATAAACTTGTATATTTCATTATCCGTGGAGAATATATTTTTGCATTTTTGCTTAAATATAAAAAACAATAGAATATAATTTCATCTAGAAGTGACTTGATATGGATTTATTCTGTAGTTAATACGTTTCGATAAGAACTTAGTAACACTTATGAAATTGTCTATTATTTTGTGAAAATGTATAGGAAGTTAGTAAATTTAATTTTTATGATTGCTTTTTTTTTTTTTTAAACCGTCGTGGTCATGCCTGGACGAAATTCTACCGACTATTTTTTTTTTTTTTTTTACATTTAAAAATATAAAATGCACAATGTACACGAACGTTCGATATTAAATGAGAAAGTGGAAAGTTTCATATAATTTTCGAATCGATTGGAGGAAATAACGAGATCTCGATCGATTCCGTAAGTTTAATATCGCAGACTTCGAATACGTTATTTTGTTCACGATGTTTGTCGGCACGAATAGATCGTTGCGATTCGAGCGACGGCGTTAGATCACCGCACGACGGACATATCGAAGTTTTTCCAACATCGCTCCGAACTTTTAATTTATACGGTCTCTTCTAATAGCGAAACAGGTTTTTGGAATAGGTCGCAGGCTGCAGCGTGTTTGGACTGAAGTCGCCGTCGGTGAACGTAACTTCCGAATTTGCGATCGGGTCTAAGTTCGAAGACTTGCCGTTTCCCGACAACGTCCTAAATTATTTGAAACGTTCGAATCCGGAAAAGTGGGCACGAAACGAGCGAAACTTTCGGTGTTTTTGAATTTGTCATTATGGTTTTGTCTCGTTCCGGCTTGAACGTTAACGTTATTCGAATTCTCGTTAAAATCGATGTTAATCACAAAAGGAACGGACGGCGCCGATGGAAATCGTCCTTTTTAGTAACACCGAAAACGATACGAATTTTCACCTCACGGAGGCGAATTCGCACGCGCAAGTAGATTTGTTGCACGTGAAGTGAGGCAACGTTTGTGACTGCTCGTCACACGTATGCGAGTTTTATTGAACGGAACCTCACTTTTCGCCAAGCGTCGGTCCGTGATGTTCGTGTTACGTCGAGCGTCGGCATGGTGAAACGGAATCGAAATGTCTAGTATCAATCGATTGAGCGAGGACGTGATCGACTTGGACGGCTCTGAAAGCGATTCGAACGCAACGACGAAAACATTAAGCGATCGATCGTCGGATAGCCAACGCACGTCGGCGGTGAGTTTGTGGAACGTGATACGTATTCGTCGCGCGGACTCGTTCCCGCACGCACTATTCATCGTCCGCAACGTCTTCTTCAGATACTGGCCACCAAATTTATGGAGAACTTCGATCCGGAGACGAGTGTTCGCGAACGCCGAAAACTTAGCAGAAAACTCAACAGTGCCGGGTTAGACGACACGTTCAGGTAGTACCCTTCGAACCGCCGACTCGACGGTCGTGATTTCTTCCAGGAAAAAATATCAGAACGCGTTGTACGACGAATACGGGATACATATACCGTCCGGCAAAGATCTATGCGATTGCCTGAACGTCCCGTGCGCCGGATGTTTTTTTCCGTGTCCGAAGTGCAGGAGTACGAAGTGCGGAAACGAGTGCAGGTAATTCGAACCCGCGATCGTACCGAGTCTCGGAAGCGAGTTCCGACGGGACTTCCGGTACGCGCGCGGGCGTACGGGCCGGAAGCCGTTTCTCGTACGGAACGATCGATCCGAAACGTTTACGTTTCGATCGACGTACGTGCGGGCGGAGCGATCGATTTCGAATCTCCCGTTGCAGAGTCCGTCGGAAATTCGTTTACGATTACATCGAGTTCGAAGGATCCGAACAGAAGATAAAGAATCCTTACGGCACGGCGAAGTGATGTTTTCGAAGGGCGCGCGGGCCGAAACGTACGCGCCGGAACGGAACGTCGTTTCGGACGACGCCGATCGGCCGAGAACGAGGACGGCGGTTTCGTGACTCGTCGAGGCCGCGATCGACTTTCCTCGCTAATTATAAATATTAATTTTTTATTTCTGCTTAGCATAAATAAATTGTAAATATTATTCGTTGAGAGCATTAATTATAATTTAATTAGGAGTAGAAATATTTGTTATTGGGTTATAATCTATAATTTATTCATTATTCTCATTTGTCCGCATCTGTTAGGAAAACGTCAAAACATGAACTTCCACGTTTTCCCGCTTTGTAATATGGCGTGCGTGTTAGTATATATCAATATATATATATATTTGACAATTTAAGAAATTTAAATATGTATTCAAATTGGAATATGATCTAAATAAATTTTTTTATATATATTTGGAGTACTATTGTTTGTAATTTTAAGTAAAATTATATTTAGTATAATTTAAATCATCCAAAATATGAATGTACTCGACAGATATGTTCCCAGTACAAATGTATCATAGTTAGAATTTTAAATATGCATTAAAATTATAATCTGTTCTGATTGTATGTGCTTATTGTATATATAGAGTTCCATTAGTTAGATATTCAAATAAAATTACTGTTAGTTAAATTTAAATCATACATTATATGGGTATATTTAAGGGGTATGTTTCAGTACAAACGAATCACAGTTAGAATTTGTAATAGGTATTAAAATTATAATCTGCTCTTATTGTATATATAGAGTTCCTTTAATTGAAGTTTGTAGTAAAATTACTGCCAGTTTAATTCCAATCATCCATTATACGAATATTCTTGATAATTTTTTTCCATTACAAAGTCATTATAGTTATAACACTAAAGATGGATTTTAAATTGGAATCTACTATAATTACAGTTAGTTATGAAATATTTGGAGTTCCATTAAGTGTAATTGTATGTTAAATTTCTGCCAGTTTTATGTAAATTATGTAGAGTAAGAATATTTTTGAATATATGATCTGTATTAGACATGTTGGAGCTGTCCTTTTTATACATTAATATTAAATACCTTGTCTGTTATATTTCATTATTTTATACAAGACAACTACTCTGTAATTTTCAAGGAAATAATTTAATTCATTTATATTAAGTGTGTACATAAATCTCAGTTTTCTGCCTTTTTTGGTTGCATTTTATCTGTTTGTGTATATATATATATATATTTAATTAATTAAACATATTTTTTGAACATTCATTTAAATTCAAACAAATATTGAGAAGAATTAACGTAAAGTTATAATTATTATTCAATAGCCCTATCCTGTTGTAATCAAAATATTTATTCTCTGCGTGAGTGTATATAATGCTTCACAACACTTTGTCTATATCATGTGCAGGTCAATGCTTCACAGCGCGTTACATTTATATAAGATTAAGAAAATTATATAAAACTACAGCCATGAACTTTCGTGTCTGTGAAATCACACATTTATTTATTCAGTCGTGTCTAGTTTTTAAGAGGATATGGTTGCTGCATATTACTGTTGTAAGATATACACTTTAATAGATATTTTCTTTAATTTT